>JAQPZY010001626.1:1257500-2515000 GCA_029931535.1 Margaritifera margaritifera | reverse complement strand
TTAGCTGACAATCAATGGACAAATGTACATTATATATACAGTTTTAGCTGACAATTAATGGACTAATTTACATTATATATACAGTTTTAGCTGACCAATCAATGGGCAAATGTACATTATATATACAGTTTTAGCTGACAGTTAATGGACAAATGTACATTATATATACAGTTTTAGCTGACAATCAATGGACAAATGTACATTATATATACAGTTTTAGCTGACAGTTAATGGACAAATGTACATTATATATACAGTTTTAGCTGACAATCAATGGACAAATGTACATTATATATACAGTTTTAGCTGACAATTAATGGACAAATGTAAATTATATAAACGCTTTTTAAGTAATTACATACATTTATCAGCTATATATACTAGATTTTTCTGGCCATTGGAGAAGTTTCCAATCTCGTAAAGCCGAAATATTTATATTCATCTTCAACATCAGCATAGGCACTTCTTACCTTAAATTTGCACGTGTGATCTTTTTCGAAGCAAATGCAATAATGTTTGCTTTCTCTGTTATGATTTTAAGTTTGCAGCTTTCGCAATATCTTTTAAATATATCAAGGGTGCATTGCATGTCAGTATGATTATGTACAACAAGTATAATGTTAACAGCGTATAAAAGCAACACAATATTTAACAGGTTTACAAAATCAGTATGTTCGGAGGGTACAGCACAATCTCGACACCCATGTATTAATAAAAATAATTATAAGTCCTTTAAGAAGAAGGAGACAAATAATGGAGACACATTTTCCCCTTGTCTTACATCTTTTATAAAGGAGAACAAACAATGGAGTATTCATTATTGACACAGAAACACGCTGTGATATTATTATAAATACTTAATATAAAATTATATCGCTTTCCTCTGATGCCTATCGAATACAACTTATGCTATAATCCTGCTCTCCATACATTATCAAAGGCACTTCTAAAAATCAACAAAAGTACCACCAAATATTAGTTTTGCAATCTCTAAAGAATTCAATAAGGCCATATACATATATTGTCTATTGTTGAGTAGCCTTTCCTGAATTCAGCTTGAGTCTAAGATAAGAAAGTATTATCATCAAGGAATTTAGTCAATCTAAAATTGAACACAGCAAGCAAAACTTTACAAAAAACAGATGACTAAGTCTGTAATTGAATATATCTGTGTTGTCACTTTTATTATAAATTGGCACAGTAACACCTTTATTTTTATAAATTGGCACAGTAACACCTTTATTTTTATAAATTAGCACAGTAACACCTTTATTTGTATAAACTGACACAGTAACACCTTTATTTGTATAAACTGACACAGTAACACCTTTATTTTTATAAATTGGCACAGTAACACCTTTATTTTTATAAATTGGCACAGTAACACCTTTATTTTTATAAATTAGCACAGTAACACCTTTATTTTTATAAATTGGCACAGTAACACCTTTATTTTTATAAATTAGCACAGTAACACCTTTATTTTTATAAATTGGCACAGTAACATCTTTATTTTTATAAATTGGCACAGTAACACCTTTATTTTTATAAATTAGCACAGTAACACCTTTATTTTTATAAATTGGCACAGTAACACCTTAATTTTTATAAATTGGCACAGTAACACCTTTATTTTTATAAATTGGCACAGTAACACCTTTATTTTTATAAATTAGCACAGTAACACCTTTATTTTTATAAATTGGCACAGTAACACCTTTATTTGTATAAACTGACACAGTAACACCTTTAGACCATCCGTCTTGTACGAAGCTAGTACTCAAGATTATATTAAAACGTTTTACATAAACATTTAACATTTCAGCAATGGAGCTTTTTATATATTCATTCAATATATTATCAATTGACTTGCTTTATATATTCATTAAATATATTATCAATTAACTTGCTTTATTCTTTTTTTAGATTGTTAACAACTTTTAACACTTCTTCAGCTGTAACTGGGTCATTCAGCCAAGAGTGTCGACAACACTAGCTGCTTCCACCGTTGCGGGGATTATTCACTCACTATTAGTGTCCAATAAGTTTATTTCTTTAAAATATTTAATAAATTCTTGTAAGGCAATACTTTGAATAGGTCTTTTCTCGCCAACTCCATTATTGCTTTAGATCTGTTGATTGCAAAGTGCGCATTTCCTCTGCAATAATATTTTATAAGGAGAGAAATGCTTTGCAAGAGTTGTCTTATACTATCTGCTAACTGGTAGCATATTTACTTTGCTCATCTCAGTTTTTCTTTTTACTTTCGTGCACTTTCCTATACTAGTGGTAATGTTTTCTTGCTTTCATACACTCTATGCCAAATCATGGTTTAGAGTCAACTTTTTTTCTTGCGTGCGTTTGTAGAACTTTCAACTTTTTGTCCTTTATGACAAAATGTCAGTTCAGCAGAACCAATTAAAATATTACTTATATTGTTTTTTATTCTATTTACATCCTCTCGTGTTATATCACTTTTATTTACAAGTTCCTGCAAATTAAAATCGATATAATTCAAATTTTGAAATTTTATTTTCGCCAGAAATTCATTTTTTCTTCTCGAATCCCATAATTTTTTTGTTCTACTTTCTGTATTAGTAACATCAATTACATATTGCTGACTACTACGAGTGTTATATGCTAAGGCACAGTGAATATATGAAAACAAAGGATTAAAATCAAGCACTTCAAGATTTTGTAACAGTTGGAAGTTACTAAAAGTCGTTACTAAATAATCACTTTGGCTCTTATCAACGGATGTGCATTTTCCAACTCAGGTGGCGTATCCACAAATATCGTTATGGGGTTGGGGATAGGGTGGGCTAAACAAGTAGGTGAGGGGTCTGTGGGACGGAACCTCCGGCGGGGGTCCAGAAGGCAAAGCCCTTGGAAGTTCCTGCATTTTAAGCGTTTCCAGGGTATAATTTAACCATCAAACTATAACGAAAACTTACTGTAGAAAACGTTCAGGTTGTTTCGCGCTCATTTTTATAGCGGGTGGGGGTGGGGGTGGGGTGGGGTACGAGAGCTTCCCCGGATCGACCACTGAACTCCCTTGTCAAAACACACTCTTCCGTTACAAATATACATATCATATTATTTTTTAAAATTAAAGTAAATGCATACCGTACATATTTCTATTTATATCTTGTGAATAGCTGTCATGGGGTATACCATATTTCTCTGGACGCTTGGTTCCCTCTATGTAATTTATTATATCATCATCGAAATTTAAGATTTAGCTTGATTTCTATCAAGAAAGTATTATCAATATCTGATATATTAGCAGATCTGAAATTAAAATCACCATCGAGAAAAATATAACTAGAGCTATTAGAATTTTTAGCATTTAATTATATATTTTAGGAAATAATTCATCAGGGCTAATGGCCAAAACATTTGTAAGGAAATTGTCAATTTGTAAACGGGAATCCATGTTGAAATCCAAACCACCATGTCATATTACGATCGCATTGTCCACCTTAGATTTAGAATGAAATTCGGCACCGTCATAACACTGGGCTCTTGCATGACAAAAATTATATTTTATTGGTACTTAGAGCGGCAGTGCTTGATCATTTAGACTTTCAGCTGACCATACTGACCATTTGATTAGCTTTGGAACTAAGAAGAAAGTTTGTGGTCTGAGACTCTGTATCTTTCTTGCCTCCATTTTGTTCTCAATATGAAGTGGATTTTTTGTGATGTAGAAGTCCTCTTTCTTGCCTCATTATAATTTATAAACGTGTAGATACTGAACATTAACTATATAAATAATGCTGACCCAATAATGTATTTACTTAGGAGTAAAATCTGACAGCGAAATAATAATTGTCGTACGCCCCAGTTGCGCCTCCTGCTAGCATATAGGCAAAACAGATGTGACTGCCCGCGCTAACATATCAAGTGCCTACGAATGTTGGCTATCTGTCTATCTGTCTCTGTCTGTCTGTCTGTCTGTCTCTCTCTCATAACATTATTTTCGCGCTTAATCTGTCGTGCATCTCCCATTATAGACTCATTGTTCCGAGTCTGTATGAATGAATTATAAATTAGTTGACGATTGACCGAATACTTATCAAAAGAATCTCTAAATTTTAGAGTAATCCTTAACGCCACTGTTGACTGAGTCTTGGGATACATCTGATTATGTACTATATAGTGTAGTCAGTTCTTATGACATGGATTTTACCCGTTATAATTTTTTGAGGTTATCTTATACCACGCTATCTATAAGTTTACTCCCACCGAGACATTTTGCAGGCATTTAGCTTGGTTGATTACCATACTTCCTTAGTTTCGTTGCAACTGCAAAGAAAAGCCTCCAAACTACAATGAACTATCTTGTACGCTTCAGCTAAAGTGACCGTCCTCAATGTCATAATCAGTACTGGTGTCTGCTTAAACTGGACAAATACACAATGTAGGAAGGGCGATCGAAGGGCGATCGAAAACTGTATTCTTTCTTGCTATCTGTTCTATGTGATGAAATTGTTTAATATATTAAATATTACGTAATTTATTCTAAATTTCATCGAAAGTCAGATCTATGTCATATAACGCCATGTTATTAGATAGAATATAGTCTGTTACAAGTTTAGACATTTTATAGCTGATCAGACAAGCTGAATTTAATTATATGTTGTACGCATTAAATGATGAGTAATGTTCGAGTTTTTCTAATCCAGTGCGATTATTCTTGTCGGAGACAGATTCAGGCATAAACATGGTTATTATAATTATAATCTCGTCCAATCGTTCTTATGAAAGACTTTAATGCGTAACGAAGTCAATTCAGGTGCGCGCATGTGTAATGTATATTGTTGTATTCTCACTTGAGCGCGTCTCATATGTTACACGGCTCAGTCATTGCAGTTTTAGCTGTTAGGGAGAGTCGTCGAACTATGGGGTTTTGTGTAACCCGGATACTGAGGTCAAAGGTTACGTTGGTTCGGTATCGGTTTACTCAGTGTGAGGGGCCAAATGTTCTGGACCAACGGGTCTTCGGGATAAGGAGGTTCTCGATGGATATTTCGGCAGGTTGGAAGGAGCAGACCACGCGACGTTGTTCCTTCATCATTTGACAGGAGCTGTTGAAAATATCTCGTGCTCTTCGACTGGATGCCACGAGATAAATACCATCATATATTCCATCTTGTACCTATAATTCAATGTCACTATATATGTGAAAATCAGTCATACAATCATCATACTTTTTGATGAACCATACATTGACCATACTTGTTTATAATTCTATACATTGATCATATCCGTTGATAGATCCATGTATCAATCATACTTGTTTATAATTCCATATATCAGTCATATCTGTTGACAAGTTCCATACATTGATCATATCCGTTGACATACGGGATCGTTTGTGGTTATTTGTTGAAATTCCATGCTTTGGTCGGTTCCATTTAGGAACGATATAACCTTTTGTTGAAATTTATGTGCATGAGTATGGAGTCAGATTCATTACTCATTCATTTGCCTTATAAATAAACATCTCATTCACGTAATTGTGTTAAGTGTTTTTGCTAACTCCAATCCTGTTACACGTACGTCTGCCTAGTTTTTTACCTCGAGAAATTGTTTGGACATTCCGTTTCTTTTTTCTATATATTAATTACGAATTCTTTTGCATGAGGAATTCAAATTCTCTCAAATCGCACAACACTCAAGCCCATCAGAGTTTATTCTGTTCTTTTGAAATCATTAAGTAGAAAGAATATGGAAGATCTGGCTATACCCAACACGGTTCATGTTAAAAGAGACGATATTGATAACCTTAGGTAACATCAATTAACCTGTAGTTTTTATATCTTTGTTTGATTTTCTTGTCCATTTTCCTGAGGAAATTAGACCTCCCCATGACACCGGAAAGCTTAATGATGTCAGTCTTGTTCTAGTAATCCTGTTTGTAGGCGCTTATAGTGCCTTTGTCATAAAATTGATACATAGATATCAGGAATGTAACGCTTATAAATGTTAGTGCCACTGTCATATAAATCCTACACAAATATAACGCTTATAAATGTTAGTGCCTCTCTCATATAAATCCTATACAAATACAACGCATATTAATGTTAGTGCCTCTGTCATATAAATCCTATACAAAATATAACGCTTATTAATGTTAGTGCCTCTGTCATATAAATCCTATACAAAATATAACGCTTATAAATGTTAGTGCCTCTGTCATATAAATCCTATACAAATATAACGCTTATTAATGTTAGTGCCTCTCTCATATAAATCCTATACAAATATATTCTTATAAATGTTAGTGCCAATTATGTCACTAGACGATTAGATGCGGAAGCTTTCATCAAATCTAGTTTTGGACGCCCATTACCTCGCACTTAAACTAAATGAATTGTTTCTTTCTTTTCTGTTCAAATTTCTGAGTATCCTTTACCAGTGAAAATAAGTCATAAAATGTCTGACAATCTACCCAACTGATACTTGCCGATGACTAATAAGTAATCCCTTGACTGGATATTAATGTAAAATTGATAGCAGTTGTGTCTTAATATGGATAATGCTCAGTCGGTTCTCCAGAAGGATCTCTACTGAAAAGGTGTCGGAGCTAATAATAACTGTCAATGGCAGTGAGATTTGTGAATAATGTAATAGTATAAGCGACAATGAGGTCTGGACATAAAAAAAACAACTATTTGGGTTCGAATCCGACTCAGACAGACAGTATGATCACCTATAACGCTAGCCGAGATTACCTTAGCTCAACAGATCCCATGCTATTTTACTTAGGGTAGGAAACTAAGGCTCAAGTCAAATGCACAGACATTTTCAGCCGAGTTCACTGATTATGGCGATCAGGCTCTTGAGGCAGGTTTTTACTATACTTCTGCAACAATTTTGAACCAAATCAAAGTTGCTACTGCATTAGAACCATATTCCTGCTAAAGACTATTTCAAAAGGATGGACAAGGAACATCTTTCCAGCTTTCCAGGACAAAACAAGCCTCTTCACCAATTTATAAGGATGACTACCAACTTTAAGCACAAGAGAACCCAATAATTTCGAACAGGTAAATAAATTCAGTTTTGGTTAGAAGTAAAACACGTAGCAGACGATGACAAACACAGCAGAATTTTCTTGTACAAATCAGTGCCATCTTTACAAGTCATAGTGGGTAATTTTCTGTAAGACATTCTTGGTATGACTGTAAAAGGGTCATCCTTTAAAAATGTTTTCATTATTATAAGAGGTGTCAAAATTATAACATAATACCAGTTGACCCATAATGCCTAGAAAAAATAAATCACAATGCCTTTCAAAAAATGACGTTGATTTGTACAGGAATTTTCACTGCATCCTGTCGTCTTGCTATAGATTTTACTTCTCACTAAATCTGGGAATTCATTTATCAGCCTAAACGGATTGGGCTCCTTTTTGTTAGAGTTAGATGTTATTATTTTTTACAATTTAGCCATGCATTCTTTCATACATTTAGAAGGATGTACGTATTCGAGTCTGTTGACTTGGACTTTAGTTCGAATCTCTTTGAAAAAAACAAACATGCCCATTAATCTTTCATTTTAAGCGTGGGATTTAGAGACTGAAATGAGAAGGAATGGTGAAATAATCTATGGCCATCGAAAATAAAAGGCTCGAAATGATAGCTTTTTGACCATGTTGCACTGGAATCTATTTACTTTGATACGAAATAGAATAGTGCATTTTCCTTGATCTCATATTGTTTCAATATTTTGAGAGTTAGGCTGTATTACAATGACTGTATGTAAGGAGCTTGTAAGCCTGTAAAGATAATTCAGTGATTCAATTTATATAACTGTGTCGCCCTAATTGTCTTTTGAAGAAACTGTACCACCAAATTTTCAGCATTGCGGCAGTGGTATTATGCTACCAAAGGGAGATAATCCACCGTGAGGAGTATGCTACGCAACAGTGTTGGTACTGTGTTTGAGGATTGCCTGGTGCCTGACCAGTTTTACTCGTGAAGGAAGTTACGAGAAACCCATATCAAAACTCTTTGTTCATTGTCTTCCATCGTGCACGTAATTTAAAGATTTCCTCCCACGTAATTGAATCGTTTTACGTAACTCTTTATTATACAGTTTTTGATCTAGATACAGAGCTAGCAGACAAAGAGCTCCAGTTTACTGCCGTGCGTCAATAACAAATTCAGACCAAACATGTTTCTCATTCATCAGAAGTCCTCGGCACTGTTGTGCCTAGATTCAGAACAAATATCAGCAGCTTTTATCTCTATGGTTGCAGTTAAATCCGGCAAAATTGTTTCCCTTAAATATCAACGCTTTAAATGAGTTTGAAAGCATCTAAGAAAGCAAAGACGATATATTGTCTCTTGTTTTCCCTAAAGAAAAATTCCTTAAGGCCTCAGGTGACATTAATTTATTCTGTCCAAGTTTTATGAAACAGTACAGTGGAGAAAATATCAAAGGGTACCACAACAACGATGTATAAATAATAAGGTGTCTCTTCCGCTGCTTTTAAGAGACATCTTTGGGCAATAAAAGCAAATATGATTTAATTGTTTGACACATTTTTTTTATTGTCTGCTAACAGAAAAAAGACATTTTCTTTCAAGCACAAAAATGTACAAGAAATGATTGCATTTATTGGATTCTCTTATACTGGAATGAATGACATTTAATAGTATGAACAGTAGCAGATATCTCTTTTAAACAATGCATTTTGACATTGTACCGTTTTTTAAAACTGCTTATCAACAAATGATCCTCATTAAATGGTCCTGAAAATAACTTTCGTTTCTACCTGAGACTGCATTGACATTTGGCGTCATGTCATAGTAAACCAGCTATAGCTGTTCACTTATCCGGTGTCATATTCGAATTCTGTCAAAACGCAAATATTTCAATAAGCAAACCATGGAATTATCTCAAAAAGGAGTGGTCAGTTTTTCTGCAAATATAACTAATGCACAATTTTCACATGTAGACATGTGCCACAAACAGCCTCATGGAAATTTATGAAGTTTTTCAGATACACTATTTTTTCCATGACTGAATTATTATATTTATTTACGATTTAATGCTCTAAAATCCTGTTTGTAATGTAAGCGAGTAAATTACTGTTTCCAGCTTAAGTTACCTGTTGACAAAATCATTGATTCGACAATGTTTAAAGCAGTGGATTATTAGAGCCTTGAAAGCTTGAAGTAAGGCGATTGTAGTGTTAGACCCCATGTTTGAACAGTGGATCATTCGAGTTTTGAGAGCTTGAAGTAAGGCGATTGTAGTATTAGAACCCATGCACTTAATTTTTATACGGACTAATTTTAGTTGAACTATTCGAAGAATAAGAAGAGTTTATGTAATACTCGTCCCGGCGTCGTTATCGACGTCTCATCCAGGTAATACTCGTCCCAGCGCCAATATTGGAGTCTCATCCTGGTTAAAGTTTTGGGACAAGTTGTTCTTTATGTCTATATGTGGCTGATCTTTGGTAGGAATATTGTTTAATATCACTACAACAACGTTCTATGCAATGATGCTTTACATATTTTACTCTAATTGATGTTTTAGGGTCTTAAAATATATACACTGGGACTTGTTTATAGGTTAAAGTTCATATCTAAATCATGTTCATTTTCATCACGCCTCAGAGTCGAGATGTTTATTCTTTTTAGGGCTGCCACATATTAATTGAATTTAGTAATGTTCATATCTAAGATGTTTCACCTTTGCAAAGGGATGGAGGGAGATAGGAGTCGAGTAGAGGTCATAAACTAGCACGTGGTTAATGTTTTGGATCAAGTGTCAATTTAACTGTATGTTTTGGGGACTTTCTATATACGTGTAAGCATTTCTTAAAGCATTACACTGACATATTGCACTCACCCGTTTCTGAATGAAAATATGTCATATACTAACTTCAAATATTATATAAATTGTGCATGTTCTTTATACGTCGCAGAATATATGGAATGAAAACTCCACAAACAAGCTTTACAACATCAAACCCCTCACTGGAGAGTAGCATCCCTCATATGGAACACATGTCAGACATGAGGTGTCATTGTGTCGATTGAGTAAAATGTCAGACATGAGGTGTCATTGTGTCGATTGAGTAAAATGTCAGACATGAGGTGTCATTGTGTCGATTGAGTAAAATGTCAGACATGAGGTGTCATTGTGTCGATTGAGTAAAATGTCAGACATGAGGTGTCATTGTGTCGATTGAGTATAGGACATACAATCCTGTCTCGCTCATGCTTCCTAAAGGGTGAACCTCGACCAGACTGCATACTCTGTTAGTGTCCACTGACAGTGGAACACATTCTTGTCGAGTGTATCAACTTCCACCCTGTGAGACAGAAGTTTTTGCTGTGAAGTCAATTAAGAAACTTCATAATGATGTACCATCCCAGAAAATCTTTTTAGGGAATGTGGTTTAAATGTCAAATTTTGATCCTATAAATGTCAGGATTATATATTTTTTACACACATATGCATTTTACAGAATTATAACATCTTTACCATTTATAGTTTATCTTGCAGTACTTCATGTTTACATTTGTTTGGAAGGTTTTATCTTCATAACGTGTGTGTGTGTGTGTGTGTGTGTGTGTGTGTGTGTGTGTGTGTGTGCAATTCTTAATTTTAACATTTTTTAGAACTTCACTTTCAATTGCCACTATATAGCCATTTTGTGCCGAGGTGACTTAAAGTATAATGCCAACATACATACATATCATATTCAAATTATGTAACCTTGACCTACTTTTTACACGAACTATGTTTAACAATACCTTAGCAACTATTGGGCCTACATTCTTTAAATTTCACACTGATGATGTTTATTCATTGATGATCTGTTTCTTATCAATTGAATTAATGTTTACTGGGAATCTTTTGATACTAAACTTATGCAGTAAGTCAAGGTAAAGTCAAAATCTAGGACATGGGTAATTTTGGACAAATTTCTATTTAATACTATCACACTGTAACTCTATGTGTGTGTGCGTGCGTGTGTGTGTGTGTGTGTGTGTGTGTGTGTGTGTGTGTGTGTGTGTGTGTGTGTTTCTAATCATGTGGCCACTAAACTGCTTACATGGAGTATCGGGAGTAGTACCTAGTTCCTAGACACGTACCGTATTCAAGTCACTTTTACTAACTGTTTATATCTGGTACTTCAATTTCCATATGTAAGAATGTTGAGTAGTGCTTTTTTTACCATCTGTTAGTTAGGTCATTGTTGCCTACTTATTACACAGGATGAACGTCTTTGAATACATTGTTTCTTTGTTTTGAATTTCTTAGCAAATATTGGTTCAACAGTAACTAAATTTAAATGAGGAAGAATTATTAAAAAGTTCTAACTTACCATACTTATGTCAGGATGACCTACTTTCTCCTCTACTATTGTGTGTGTGTGTGTGTGTGTGTGTGTGAGAGAGAGAGAGAGAGAGAGAGAGAGACAGAGAGAGAGAGAGAGAGAGAGAGAGAGAGAGAGAGAGATTTTTTCACTGTGGCATCCGTGTTATATTTATCCATATTCCATATTAAGAATTCTTACAATAGTCGAGCTGCGCTGTCCTCTGACATCTCGTGCTGTTGCACTGAAGAGACTCTCATAAGCTTTACAAAACATCACGTCGTCCATAAATCTTACTAATAAACTTTCCAAAATGATTTTGTTAACACTATTAAAAGCTGATCATGTAAATGAACACTTTTTTCTTAAAAATACAACATTTGCCATAAAATGCCGTGGTGCCGTCCCACAAGTAATATTTTACTTATGTTTTGATGCATTCTTTGCAGAGATTCTCTCGTAATAAAAGAAAATAACGGGTTAGTTTTATTCAACCATTCTCATGGGTTTATTTAGCAGAAAATATTAATGTTAATATTAAGAAAAATTACAATTAATACAATGGTTCCTTTTTATATTTAAGGAATGAGGGACCAGCGATTTCAGTTTTCTTCTCCACTCGCCCACCCCCAACTCCCATCCTTTTGAAAGAACACTTGTCATTGCTTTATATAGCAGAAAATATACATATTAATGTCAGGAATAAATACAAGTAGTAAAAGTTCAGATTTGTATTTAAAGAATGAGGGACACGCGATTTTAATTTCATTCTTTTCACACACACACACACACACACACACACACACACACACACCACCCCCTTTCCTGAAGAAGTTGAATGCTTTTTTTTATAGCTACTCGGTACTAAGAAAGTCATTTGCTTTACAATAAAGAATGATTTTCTCAGAATACGAATCAATATCAGCAAAACCTTTCGTTTCTTTATAGGTAGCTCTTTCACAATCCTTTGTTGCATTAATTTGACCCTTTTTGAGCTTTTGATTGATTGGAAAACAAGAAATAATCTCACAGTCACCACTAAATACTGTTTTGAAGTTTACTTATGCGGCACTTACTCATTAATTGTTCTAACTCTCGCGAAAAGAACATTAGGATCTGAAGTTTGATTTATTTATCGAATCGTTTTACGAAGTTCATGACATTAATTTTCGTGCAATATCATGTCAGCTGTATTGTCCTATTACTAACGCCTAGGACGGCACGCCTGTTTGTTTGTTTGTTTGTTTGTTTGTTTGTTCATCTGTTTCTTTGATCCTCAATTTATGTGCCGTCTACAAATTTAAATTGGAGAAAAGCTACTCTTGAACTGATTACATTGTTAGAACAGGGACAAACATAATCAAAGTAATTTGTTTTCCCCCCAGACTGGATTCATTATTGAAATATTCTTCAGAAACATTAGCTTTCCTGTACGTACGTATACCTAATATGTACTCTATTTTCCATCTGGCAGCTGAAAAAAAACCTTTTAACAAATTTAAAATATGTACTCGCGTATAAGTTGGATCCAACTGCAAACTGCATACATCCCGATCTGCCGTCGTATAATGCGCCGGCAGATCTGGGTCTATGTAGTTTATTAGGAATAATCAATGGAACAAACAACATAGAACCTGATCTGCCGGCTCATTATGCTATGTCAGATCAGAGTATATGCTGTTTGCAGTTGGACCTAAGTTATATGGTAATCCTTGCGCCCAAGATAACCACACCTTTGACGCTTGAAGCGTTTGTTCTTCATTAGATCTGCAGCCCTTTCGTATTTTGTCTTACTGGATCGAATTAAATATGGCCTTTCCCAATGACGTTGAGCAACCCTCCAATTTGTGTGTGTTTGTGTGTGTGTGTGCTGAATTAAACAATTTCTTGATGAGAGGATAATAGAGTTAATCATACAAATGTATAGTCCTTCGTTGTCTAAGTTAGAAATGAATCGATGCTTTAAAGAATCATGACTGTTGCAAATTCTCCCCAAAGGCTTTGTTTGTGCAGTACCGAAATCTTACGAAGAGACTGCTTCGATAAATTCTTTCTCGTCTTAACTGAGATTCCGGATCTGTGAAGACAGTAACAAAGACTAAATTTATGTTTTAAAACATGTTTGATTCTAAGGAAACCAATAAAACAAAAGTCCAAAATCGTCCCACTAAAACCTGAATAAGCGTACAAAATTGATTTAAATGGCTCAAAAGTCGAAACTCGTTAGGTACATAGACATATAAAAAGAAATATAAAAAATACCAAATTTGATTTGCTAAATAAGTCGGATTCCAAGGAATTGTGCCAAAAAGGTTGTCTCTTATAAAGTTTAAGTCACAAACAATAAAAAAAAAAGGATGAAAATGCAACAGTGACGTGAAATGTCTAATCGGATTATCGACAGTCGCATATAAACACGTCTACCAAGTTGTATTTTCCTATTTTTTTCTATTTTTTTTTAAGCGGTACCTGCCTAAAGGCACTAACAAGGCTTTTGCTGAAAAATGTACAAAAGACTGATTAAAACAATAAAAACTCATCAAGTCATGTGCATTTGCACATTGAAATGCCTGTCAAATTTTGCATGCCTAGGTTAAGCCGGTTTCATGTAATTGTGCCACCACCCACCCACCCACTTAAAAAGCAAAATACTGCTACGAAATGAGGTGATAATCTAATCAGGTCAATAACATATGCATGTAAACATAAATCTACGTCCAGAGGTTTTATATTTGTGCTGTTCCGCGGACGTACGGAAGGACGAGCAGGAACAAGTCAAGATTACCTATCTGCACTTGTAGTGACTGCAAAATAAAAATAATTTACTCCTCTTTGAAAGCTTGGGGTCTTTAAATTGAAGAGCCTTTAACTTTTCGTATCTTATCAGGCCCAATGAAAATCACTTTCCCATCTTAATCTCTGATGCAGATATTCAATCTGTTAATTGAACCTCTCTGTAATTGACTGTAATGGCCTACAACACTGTATGAAACAAAGTCTCATTGATATGACAATGACATTAGTAAACAAGGATAATAACAATTATAGTAACTTTAGGTGTTATTGATTTGGTCGAGGAAAATATAGAAATATTTTGATTTCAAAAACTCGCAAACTGTATCAGATTCTGTAGATACCTGTATAGTTTTCTAACTATTGAATCCTAGCAATTTAGCATTGTTGTTAGCGATATTGAATCCTAGCAATTTAGCATTGTTGTTAGTGATATTGAATCCTAGCTATTTAGCATTGTTGTTAGTGATATTGAATCCTAACATTTTAGCATTGTTGTTAGTTTTATTGAATCCTAGCAATTTAGCATTGTTGTTAGTGATATTGACTATATAGTTCTCTAGCTATTGAATCCTATCAATTTAGCATTGTTGTTAATGATATTGAATCCTAGCAATTTAGCATTGTTGTTAGTGATATTGATTCCTAGCAATTTAGCATTGTTGTTAGTGATATTGAATCCTAGCAATTTAGCATTGTTGTTAGTGATATTGACTTTATAGTTCTCTAGCTATTGAATCCTAACAATTTAGCATTGTTGTTAGTGATATTGACTGTATTTGTTACTCGGAGTGACTTGAATTTTTTGGATTATGTTTGAAACATTCAACATCAATATTTTCTTCGCTAAGAACACTTGCAGTTATTCTCTCTTTGTCTTTGTATATCTCAAGGTTGGAATAACCATCAGGAATTAAAATATCCCTTGTTTCATTCTTGTAATGTATGCAAGTGAATATATTGTTTTTATGTTCATCAGAAACAATGTAATATGCAACACCAGAATCTATTCTTTACGATGAAATATATAGTTTGCATCTGTTTTCAGCTGGGTTTTTGAGATAAACTAATTTCTCAGGGAGACTGTCCTACCGTAGTATAGAGGTCTTTTTTCGAAATATCGATCGTAATATTGATCTCTTGATTTGCAAAGGCTGCGCAGTTCATTAGTATATGAAAAAGTAGCGCAGTTAAAACCCACAGAGCAAAAGGTTCAAGAATTTACTGTTTAATTTGTATCATGCTTTCTTGTAAGTTTCTCCAGATCTCTTCTTTCTCAATTTCTTCCCCCCCCCCCCCCTCCTCTGTCTTTTATTTTTGGATGAATTTTGTCTCCTTGATTGTGTTTTTTTTTTTGTTAGTTTTTTTTTGTCTTTTGTATCTGCTGTATTTTCTGATCATCAAAAAAAACTCTTTATGGTTGATTTAATTTTTACTGATCGATTTGTTTATTATGTCATCGATATTGTTCGAATTGGTGGTGTTAGCTGTTACTATTTCATCATGTTTTAAAACATTGTAGTAAATCAGCCTATCCTTATTGGCTTTTAAAGTAATTCTTATAACTGATGTTCAAAAACGGGTAAAAGCTGGTGGAATAACTATACCAGTTACTATACACAATAAACACAATCCAGCTGGAGAACCTCCACTACCAGCTGAACTGTTTCCATACCTTCCTCTAACTAATTCAAAACTTTGCAAGCTATTTTTTTTTCTTTCTATTTTTATAGTGTTTGATCTTTTTGTTTATCAAGCATTTTTAGTTTCTTCGGTATTTTGCCAAATTCCTTTTTTCAGTATATTTATTGAAATGTATATGTTTCAAGTGATCAAGCTAGCACTCCGTGCAGATCGATGCAAACTGAGCTTAAATGACAAAATTCCAGGAAACTATATAATTCCATTTGATGTCAAGTAATCATTTTTTTAAAAGTCATTTTGAAACTGTCCAAGTTGTTGAATGGAAGAAATTTGCAAATTATTGATGACACAGTGTAAATTACGACATCTAACAATGATTTGGAAATTTTAGCAACTCTATCATCTACAAACATTTCATACGTCCTTTTGATTTGTTTCTCATACATTTGTTTTATAAATTTTGTTACAGTCACGTTTTTACCGGTTATCTCTTTCTATGTTCCGTTTGCAATAAATATTTTCAAGTTTTGTTTGTAATCTTCAATTTCTGTGTAATTGAGGTTATTGCTTTTATCGTCTTTTATAAATCCAGATTCTTTTTCATGTTGGACATTGTCCATTTTTTTGCTATTTAAAATACAGAGGCAATGGCTGAGAATGGTGAATATTTTGAAATGAAATAATTAAAAAATCCTGTTGATGATGATGATGATGATGATGACCAATACAAAATCAAATTCACTGTACATCTTGCTAGAGATTGTGCAGAGCACAGTATAGGTCAGCAACCTAAAACACAAAATGAAATTAAATTGGAGAAAATGTTAAGAAATTATGCAAGAGTGTGTAAAGCTCTAGTAAGGATAAAATGTATATCAAATCCAGAAGAAGATCTGATGGTGACCCAAAATGGTGGTTAAACATTAGCTCCACTTAGTGTGTTTTATTTTCCTTTTGTCCCGTTTAATTTGTCCCCACAATTCGTTGATATTTGTGAAAGCAAAGGAACTTTCAGGATCATATTAAAAATATCTTAAATACTATTCTTTTTCAGACATATAAAACGGGATAAAAACAACCAGAGAATACTTTATGCTTGATAAGTTATCTTTAGGCACTATGAACGAATCAACAGGGAATCCATATATATCGGGAACTTTTATTTTCCGTTATTTTAGAATTTTTTTAATTCCTCTCAAAAGGATGAATGATTTCGGAGTTATGTAAAATTTCGCCTACTCCATGGTTCATTCAAAGACAGCTACTTCGTATACTGAGTCGCAATGTCTTGTTTCAAATCAAACTTTGTTTTCCATAAATTGTAGCTCTGTTTTTGTCGAATCGTTGTAGATTGATCTTGTAAAATCTACGAGATCTTCGAGTTACGCTATAAATTTAGTCGAATACAAATCTGTATATTTATCCACATCAAATACAAATCTGTATATTTATCCATTTCAAATACATAATGTATTCTTTCTTCATACCGTACTGCCGTAAACATCTTGCTATTATGATTGCTGATCTCGCTGTTATTATCATTTATTGTACTTTGTATACATTCATCGTTTCTACAACATTCCTTATTGACGTTTTAAATAGACAAATCATCATTTTGAATCTCGTGTATACTATTTAGTAACACAACTACCTTTGATAATAATTTTATCCAAACTTGTAAACAAATCTAGGTTATTGCTTGATACTGAGATTCTTGCTTTTTTTTGGTTAAACTCGCCTATCTGAAAGTTATTGACTCTATCACAAAATACTTCTGTGCCATTATTTATGCTGTTCAAAATTATTTTGCTCTCCCATTTAATGCATAATCAAGAGGTTAGTACTGGGTCTAGGGACTCGTGGGTAGTTTCGTTTTATGAACATGAGTGTTCCAGGGACTCGTGGGTAATTTCGTTTTATGAACATGAGTGTTCCAGGGACTCGTGGGTAGTTTCGTTTTATGAACATGAGTGTTCCAGGGACTCGTGGGTAGTTTCGTTTTATAAACATGAGTGTTCCAGGGACTCGATGATATTTTTGAGAAATGAATAAATTGACAGTGCTGGTATTTGAATTTCTGGAAATGTTTCGATGCATTTAAATTTAAAAGATCGTTCTATTTTTAATTTACAAGAGGTCCAACGCTGTCAGTGTGTTCTTTACTTGCTTTTCCCCATATGGATATCTGTTATTAATGATATCAGTAATATCCCATACAGGGATTTGAAGTATTATATTAAACGCTATGTTCCATACACCTGGAAAAATATGTGGAATGAAAACTCCACAAACAAGCTTCGAAACATCCAACCCACGATTGGAGAGTGGTATCATTCATATTAAAAGAATGGGAGAGATGAAGTTGTATTATGTCGCTCACATATAGGACACACATACCTGACCCATGCATACCTCCTGAAGGGTGAACATCGACCAGAGTGCGTCCATGACAGTGTTCACTGACAGTCGAACACATTCTTGTCGAGTGCATTGTCAAGTCTATCAAGCAGCCTTTGATGATGTTCCGCCAGAAATAATTTTTTTAAAAATCTTTGATTTCATAAAAGAACGCGGTTTATGCTACACATTTTGATCCTATATTTAAAGGTCTTTACCCTTTCAACATATTAATTTATTTTATATACTTTGCAAGAAACTTTTATGTTTTATCTTGTCAAAGCAAATATCATGCAAGAGAAACTGTTTACTTTTATTGTGAAGGGTTTTTCTTTCTAAAGATTTGAGCAATTGTTAACCTTTACATTTTTACAAGATATTTAAGATCTTTTCCTTTTATCTTGAAGGACTATATATTTACTTTTATCTTGAAGGACTATATATTTACTTTTATCTCGAAGGACTATATATTTACTTTTATTTGAATGGGTTCATCTTCCTAAAATTTTTTGCAATTGATCCCTGTATATTTTTAGAACTAAACTTTAAATCGGCATTCTGTTATACCAACATAAGTAGCGTTCACAATATATTGTCTGAGTGTGTTGCGTGTTTTTGATTCAATATCTCTTGATCGCCCGAGAGTTATTTATCTAAGTGCATGCTACATATATAACAGTGCTGAACAACTACTGAGTAAAGTACTAATCACAATATTTAGAGCAAATACAAATTTATATTGGGTGTGAAAAACAGGTGTGATAGCTCAGTTTACTCAGCTAATCTATGTTTCCATTAACAAAAAATAATAGTTGACACATCTTCGGTACTCTTTATTTAGAAAATACATTAAGTTTTAGTCGGTTAAAATCTACTCTTTGACCAATACACAACCAATTAGCGTTGGCAGAGTTTCCTTAATGAATTGATATCGCCTTTCATAAGAAAGAAAAACCCATAAATAAACAATTAAACGTATGTATGTATGTATGTATGTATGTATGTATGTATGTATGTATGTATGTATGTATGTATGTATGTATGTATGTATGTATGTATGTATGCATGTATGTATAACGGCACATCAGCACAATTATGACTATAACAGACGCGATATTAAAAGACAAAGGTCAAGTTTCAATTGACGCCCAAAAGTAATTTTAATCCATACCTTAAAGAGTTAAGGGGACTCCTTACACATCATCAGTAACCATGCATCCTTTAGCTTAAATGGAAATTTATATATGGGGACAATTTTAACTTGCAACAAGGTTTCTGTCCCTGCAAAAAAATACAATAGAGTGGATGGAATGTCGCTTCTGATGCTATTGAAGTTCTTTCCCGTATTGTCATAAAGTTTTGACAGTAAGAAAAATTAAAGATGTTACATTTTGATTGATGCACGTTGTCAACTTTGATATTTATGATGAAGTTTTGCTACTGACATGATATAGCTTCAAGTTGAAGATTCTCTATTTCTGTGGCAATCATTCAGCATAATAGTGTTAGCATCGGCTTCCGTAGAAACTCGTCTTGTGGTAAACACGTAACGATGAGAAGACCGGGTCACACTTTGTTGGTAATACGGGATTGCACGAGGGGAGCAGCAACACATGAGCTGTCTTGCGATTTGCCTGAAACTCCGTCGGAACTTGTCGCTCATGGCGGTGTAGATAAATGGATTTATGCAGCTGTTAATAAAGCCACACAAGTGTGTCATTAGCATAGTAAAAAGAAAATTACTTTCCCTCAGGAAACTGCGGGTCTGCAATTGGCTGATAACACTGACGACGTACTGTGGAGACCATGATAAGATGAAGGCAAATGCAACCACTATAATCATCCGGGCAACCTTGGAAAAAAATAAAAACAATGGACAGCTATTAGATATAGTAAAATATATGGCTTAACTTAGTATGAAGATAACTGTTATTTTAATTAAATCTAGAAAAAAAGGGAGAATAGCTGCTCATTTAGGGTGAAAATCATAATAATATATTATAGACGTCTGGTTATTTAGGATAGCATTATGTGCGAAGAAAAGCGTAAAATAATGGAGATGGAATGAAAGGAGAATAAAAAATAAGTACGAGGGGTCTTTTTACAATTCTAATCGTCTCTAATTATAAGAGAGATCAAATTTAGAAGATGTCAAGTTTATGAAGTTGTCTACAAAAGGTATTGACATAGATTAAGTTGATAACGGGTTATACAATTGTGATTCTTATGCAAACACCATCGTCATTATGGTCATGATCATCATTGTAAACAACAAAAACAAAAATGTTTCTGTTAAGTCTTTGAATCGGTTACATCGAAAACCACTGTAAGCATGGAATCTGTGTTCATAGTATTGCTAGAGACACGGATTTGTAAAGACTGCAGACATAGTTTTCTTTAATTATGCCATTATCTACCTGTCGCAAAATTCTGCTTTCGTGGTATTGCTTAAAGATTCGACTACCTGCTAAATATTTTTGTGACATTTTTAGTTTTCTATCAAATAGATCCATCTACCGTACATACTCGCCTTTAAGTCGGATCCAACTGCAAAATAATGTGCCAGCAGATCTGAGTATATGAAGTTTGTTAGGAGTAATCAGTAGAACAAACAACATAGACCCTGATCTGCCGGTGCATTATGCGGCGGCAGACCAGTGTCTATGTTGTTTGCAGTTGGACCCGGCTTAAAAGCGAGCAGAGACGGAACTTTGTGGGAGGTATCTTTCTGCCCACAACAGATCCAAACCACTTTGAGATGATTAAATAACTTCACATGTGCTAATCCTATATTATATGCTGCAAAACTTCGAAAAAATCAACATGTATAATGTATGCTGATAATAAATAAATTCTACATGAGATATCTATTTCATCAATGTTCCGTGATATTCTTCACGCGATGTGCTAAAAAATTCAATTACAAGCCGAAAATCAGAATTTACTGAAAAATCGCATCTAAGAAAATATTGCAATATTTTGTACTCAAACATGCGGCGTCAATTAAATGTTTAAAGTTAGAGAAAGTACCGCGATATTATTCTTGCCGTGCTGTATGATGAACTTCAAAAAGAATTCGGAATTCAGCTGCCACAAAAACATCTTATCTGTACATACTGGATCCTTTCAATCTGTGTTTATTTCAGCATCTCATCTGTACATACTGGATCCCTTCAATCTATGTATATTTAAACATCTCATCTGTACATACTGGATCCTTTCAATCTGTGTATATTTAAGCATCTCATCTGTACATACTGGATCCCTTCAATCTATGTATATTTAAACATCTCATCTGTACATACTGGATCCCTTCAATCTATGTATATTTAAGCATCTCATCTGTACATACTGGATCCCTTCAATCTGTGTATATTTAAACATCTCATCTGTACATGCTGGATCCTTTCAATCTGTGTATATTTAAACATCTCATCTGTACATACTGGATCCTTTCAATCTGTATATATTTAAACATCTCATCTGTACATACTGGATCCTTTCAATCTGTATATATTTAAACATCTCATCTGTACATACTGGATCCTTTCAATCTGTGTATATTTAAGCATCTCATCTGTACATACTGGATCCCTTTCAATCTGTGTATATTTAAGCATCTCATCTGTACATACTGGATACCTTCAATCTGTGTATATTTAAGCATCTCATCTGTACATACTGGATCCCTTCAATCCGTCTATATTTAAGCATCTCATCTGTACATACCGGATCCCTTCAATCTGTGTATATTTAAGCATCTCATCTGTACATACTGGATCCCTTCAATCTGTGTATATTTAAGCATCTCATCTGTACATACTGGATCCCTTCAATCTGTGTATATTTAAACATCTCATCTGTACATGCTGGACCCTTTCAATCTGTGTATATTTAAGCATCTCATCTGTACATACTGGATTCTTTCATTCAGTGTATATTTAAACATCTCATCTGTACATACTGGATCCTTTCAATCTGTGTATATTTAAACATCTCATCTGTACATTCTGGATCCTTTCAATCTGTGTATATTTAAGCATCTCATCTGTACATACTGGATCCCTTCAATCCGTCTATATTTAAGCATCTCATCTGTACATACCGGATCCCTTCAATCTGTGTATATTTAAGCATCTCATCTGTACATACTGGATCCCTTCAATCTGTGTATATTTAAGCATCTCATCTGTACATACTGGATCCCTTCAATCTGTGTATATTTAAACATCTCATCTGTACATGCTGGACCCTTTCAATCTGTGTATATTTAAGCATCTCATCTGTACATACTGGATCCTTTCATTCAGTGTATATTTAAGCATCTCATCTGTACATACTGGATCCTTTCAATCTGTGTATATTTAAACATCTCATCTGTACATACTGGATCCTTTCAATCTGTGTATATTTAAACATCTCATCTGTACATACTGGATCCTTTCAATCTGTGTATATTTAAGGATATATATGCTCGTCAAGGCCTTATTGTCAAAAATAAGCGTTAAAAAACTACCAACATACCCTTTTATGAAAACATATATGATGAACGTCTGTTTAGTCTTAATAAAGTAAAAATGTTACCAATATGTGGTACAAATGCGTATTTCGTAAGAAATGTTTTCTGAACGTCGTATTATATGATTCATATCTACTATCACCAGAAAGGTATGTTAAATTGGCACATTCTACTGCATCTCAGGGGCAAAGAATTTGTGTTCATCTTAAGGACACGTACGTGCATCGAGCTTTTGAACAGTATACGGCTGCTATATTCCAAACATAAAATGGCGGGTAGTCTCGTCTAATCTATACACATGCCAACAGGACTACCAACATCCTGCTGTATTAAGAGTGTGAAGTGGGAGAAAAATGTCGACAAAGACTGCAGGAGTGTCATATTGCTAATTTAAAATTAGTAGAAACCTCCAAAATGCGAGATTTTGTTGTCTTCTTTACAATATGGAGTGATACTGAATCCCTGGTACGCAGAAGCATTCGATAAATAATATATATATATATATATATATATATATATATATATATATATATATATATATATATATATATATATATATTGTTTATTTCATTCGATTGCCGAAAAATTTTCAAAGGTTGCGAGTGTGCAAAAGAACAACATCAATTCCATAAAATTTTTAAAACAGCAGTCAGGTGTAAGTAGAATTTTGATATATAGTGACATACAAACCTTAAAATTTGGTTAGAATGCAGTTGATTGTTATATATATATATATATATATATATATATATATATATATATATATATATATATATATATATATATATATATAGTGACATACAAACCTTAAAATATGGTTAGAATGCAGTTGATTGTTTTTGATTTGGATGACAATTATCATAATACTCTTTATGATTCAGGTCAAAAGAAATTCGGTTACCTAAAATCTACATTGTGTGACGTTGTAAATTATCTTCATCGTTTTTGGAGAATAGTTGCGTATGTTTAAATGAACCTGAATAATTTATTTTACGTATTTATGTTGGACAGATGTAATATGCGCTTTTAAGAAGAGAAAACCATTTTTTAACATTTGGGTTTTCAGAATGCGTTATTTGCTGTCAATTTTGACCAAAATCATAAATATATAAGGAACCATTTAAATGCATCTATATGAATAGTTCAGATGTTAGAGTATCCGTCCAGAATTTGGGATGTTTCAGATTCGAGCCCCAGTCCGGCGCATCTATTTATTTTGCCATGTGACCTTAGGCGCCCGCTGTGGGACCATGTTTCGATGTATGGTCATGAATTTGTCTGAGGATGGGGGTGGGGTGAAGGTGGGGTTAACGTAGTGGATTAACGGAGACACATGAATGTGTCAATAAGGACATCCACGGCATTTTCCTTCCCATGCTAGACAAAGACCTCGTCTCTTACAGAGAGTCAAAGTTATTCGACTTGCATCAGAAAGAGACGAGGATATTCCGATTGAGGAATATGTTTCTAAACAGCAATGGGGAAAGTGTTGCTTGAACTTGCTAGGGCATCGTTTAAGATAGTTCATCTAGTAAATCACTCGTCTAGGGCTGGAAAGGTCTCGGGATCGAACCCCAGTCCGGCTGCGCATTTTTCTCTCCTGTGAGAAGTATGTAAAGCATATTAATCATTGGTCCGATTAAGTTACTGTGCTCGAAGGTGATTGAACGAACGTAAAAATTGACCTGGGTCTCCCCAAGATTTAGTTGCTAAAATGTGTATGGATGCTGTCGACCGTTAAATACAAAATCACAACTCAAACTAAGCTAGAGATAGATCTTCCTATATGTTAAATTTCGAGGTAATTTTGGTAAATAATTACACACGAATTGGGTAGGGCTGGGAGTAGATTCTCACACAAGTTATGCACATCCCAATGTGAATTCACAAATACATTTTATATAACGTCAATGTCTATGGTAATCCGCTTTTCACCCGTCTCTCTCTCTCTCTCTCTCTCTCTCTCTCTCTCTCTCTCTCTCTCCACACACGTGATATATATATATATATATATATATATATATATATATATATATATATATATATAACGTTAATTTCAGCACAATAAACAGTTACCTTTCTTTTATTTTCTTCATGTCGTCTGCTGGATTCCTTCCTTCCTATGATGGTGCTTTCAACGACGATCGGTTGCAGAAGGCTGCATGCGATCCTTAAGCACGTAGTCAGAATGATTATCACTGGAAGCAAATATAACACGAAGAAAAGAAATAGAAAATATCCCTTTCTAAATTGTCCACGGCTGTTTTGGCCGTACATGAGGACATCAATTTCATCAAAGCGGTCATTGCAGATTTGGCGGGATAGGCTGCCATATTCGCTGACGATGGTGAAGGCGTAACTCTGGCTGAAGACAAAAGGAAATGCCACTATGATCGGTATCAACCAAGTGAGAGCTATGATCTTTCTTGTCCTGGATTTGCTGTTGATTCTCATAGCAGATAAAGGATGGACTATGGCATAATATCTGCAAATAGAAAGACGGCAATGCCGCATGAGTACACCTTTAAAGCAAACCTATTGCTTCAATTGATGATATGTTTTCGAAAAGAATGTCTTTTTGTCGTAAAGGAGAACTCCTAACAGAAAGATCAATCATTCATTAAATGTTGAATGGCAAATGAAAGCTCACACACTATGCTCATTTCAGAGAAAGAGCGGAAAAGACTTTTAAATAGGGTTTAGGACCGACCATTTAATTCGGGGTAGGGGGTCGGATAGGAGCTGTGAATTTCTTTCGAACCAGGATATTTTTTTCTTATACTTCAAAATAATTTATTTATTCAGCTAATATAATGGGTATACTTAATTCTTTTTTCTACAAATCAGTGCAAGAATATATTTTTTCAAGCTAAATCCCAGGCTCCAACCACGCACCCAAACCCCGCAATCACTCTCCCCCCCCCCCACCCACCCACACAAATAAAAAATAAATATTCGGTCACTTATACCAATCGTAAAAGTGAAACAGACCAATAGCACGTCTGATGATCATCATATGCAAAACATTAAAGTATGTGTGTGCCCGCACAATGTAATGCCCGTGTCAAATCTGAGCCCTTTTGTTCAAGCGATTTGCAACCAAGCTGAACACTCATGTTAAATAATGAGGGAAATTTTCCTTTTTTTATTTTCCTTTAAATATAGACTAGTCTATATAGACACTTGAATATAGACTAGTCTATATAGACATTGGAATATAGACTAGTCTATATAGACATTGGAATATAGACTAGCCTATATAGACATTGGAATATAGACTAGTCTATATAGACATTGGAATATAGACTAGTCTATATAGACATTGGAATATAGACTAGTCTATATAGACATTGGAATATAGACTAGTCTATATAGACATTGGAATATAGTCTAGTCTATATAGACATTTGATAATTGTCCCTCATCCTTCCAACGCGTCAGTTGCATTCTTAGTCAGATTGTAAACAATATTTCTGCAAACATATGGAAGCAACCCTAAAAGCAGATGATCCAACATAACCCGGATCATAAAACGTTTGATCCTGACTTGATGATCCAATATGACCCCGATCATAAGACACTTGATTCTGACTTGGAATTTGCATTTTATTCTCATTCAATTGAAAATGACATTATAAAATTAAATCAAATCTCATGCTGATAATCAAGCTCAGAAGTTTACTGATATCCAGATCAACCAAGATTAACTTTAGTGGTGATAGCAACACAGCTAGTCTAAATTTACAGAGAACATGCTGATTGTTCAATTATGCACCTAGAATCAGAATTAACAGAAGGGTGTGTGTGGGTGAGTGTGTTTGTGTGTGGGTTAGTTTTATGAAAGGAGGGGAGTCCTGCAGTACAGTCACTGCAACGCGATTAGGCTAGACGGGTTTATTAACCATAACAATATTTGCTGTTCTGAATTACTAAATATAACTTGTAAAAAGAATATGCGCTCATTTTGGCAAATATTATAACGTTCAGAAAAACAATTGTTAAGTAATACAATAAACGGGATGGTTTGATATTGAATGTAGGAAGATCGCTTCGTTAATATTGTGTATTTTGTTAAGCAACTGTCAGAGAGGCCCTTCGTCAAAAACAGTTTTTCCGTTTGATTCTCTTGCTGCCTAAAGACGGCTATGGGTAAAAAAGACCGATATGGGGCAAAAAAGACCGTTATGGGCCAAGCGGGTTATGTGCTTGGGATACGTTTGATAAATATGCCATGCGACAGTAGAAAATGATATTCCTAGTAAGAAATATATGAAGAGTTTAATTTCTGGTTATGAGGTATATACTGAATTCTATACATACATACATACATACATACATACATACATACATACATACATACATACATACATACATACATACATACATACATACATACATACATACATACATACATACATACATACATACATACCCTCAGGTCTAAAACTATTTCACTTAAAAGTCAATGGACATGGCTTCGAATTAGAAGACATTGTTTCAAATTGACAACTTGAGCGACTTCTGTACTATTAGCATACAGTTTTTCACCTCTTCGACAAGAAGCCAATACAACTGGAACTAGTATCTCTAAAAGGTCAAATTTGCAAGACTGCGGAGGGAAGGTTCTAAATGTAATTACACCCAACTTATAAACTCTGGCTTCTATGTACTGGAACGATCTAATGACAAAAAGTAACAGTTGACTCTTAGAGGCAGTTTAACATGACAATTGACCTTTCAGTCTCTTGACAAAAGACAATTTCCGAATTACTTCCTGCGGGAGATAACCCAAAGATTTCTAAGCTTTACCTCATGCAGTGACGAATGTGTTTGAAATGTTTTCACGTTATGGCCCTGTTTGCTCTGGTTTCTATGTACTGGAACGATCTAATGACAAAAAGTAACAGTTGACTCTTAGAGTCAGTTTAACATGACAATTGACCTTTCAGTCTCTTGACAAAAAACAATTTCCGAATTACTTCCTGCGGGAGATAACCCAAAGATTTCTAAGCTTTACCTAATGCAGTGACGAATGTGTTTGAAATGTTTTCACGTTATGGTCCTGTTTGCTTGCTAGCTACTTCGACTACATTAGGTGGGAGTTTCTATTTCGCAAATTGGAGAACTCGATTGCGCGTAATAGATAGCTCCATTACATGAGTTACAGAGATTATGTGATTGAAAAGTATCTTTTGATTGGCTGTCACGACCTCGCGTAATCGTGCCGCGAAATCGCGAAGTGTTGGAACGTTATAGCCCTGATGGCTTGGTATAGCCGTTACTCGAGGTACTCGTTCTATTCCTGCTCGGAAAGAATAATATGTATGTAATTTGTAGCGGTTTACGGCACATCAGCACAAGAGTGGCTATATGGTGTCAAATAAAGGCAAAGTTCCAAAGATGTAAAATGAAGAACTGAACGAATTATAGTGCCTCTAAAAATGTATTGCGTAAACAAATTTTCAATTTAATGTAAGCCCGTTCTTTTCACGCAATCTTAGATCATTAAGGGAGACGGTGTAATGCACGTGTACTCAATCGGCTGCCCAGTTAATAATAATAATAATAATAATAATAATAATAATAATAATAATAATAATAATAATAATAATAATAAAAACAGCACCAAACATAAATTTCAAACATAGAACATCAAAAATAGCTTATGTCCTACCTCAACGCAAGTCTCAAATCTAGCTGACAACACAGTCACTACCACAGGGTCTCGTTACAAATGAAATTAAGAGTATCGGTCAATGGATGGAGAGGTGGAGGTCCGAACCTGCAACAATATAACACAAGGGAAGACACGATTCCTCAACTGTCGATATTTCCAACGCTACTAGCTTGTCCCATTTTCGTCTTCTAATGTAAAACTTACACCATCTGTGATCAAGAATGGATACATTTTCATAGCATCTCAATTCATGACATATTGGAAAAAAGTCGGCACTTGGCCGATTTCGAAGACCAAGATAGTATCGGGACGGAAGTTGCCGTTAGCATTCGGATAGTCTTGGATTTCACCCTTGACGGAAAGTTAAGTTCAGAAGAGCCACTACTTCGCAGTAAATATTGCACATTGTACTACATTAGCGTATAAATCTTGGTGTTCAGAACTTACCTTTCCGTCAAGGGTGAAATCCAAGACTATCCGAATGCTAACGGCAACTTCCGTCCCGATACTATCTTGGTCTTTGAAATCGGCCAACAAGTGTCGAATTTTTTCCAATATGTCATGAATTGAACGAGGTCTGTTGAGATGTTTTGACAATTTATCCATTCATGATTACAGATGGCGTAAGCTTTAAAGTAGGGGACGAAAATAAGACAATCTAGCAGGGTTGGAAACACCGAAGGTGAGGAATCGTGTCTTCTCTTGTGTTATATTGTTACAGATTTGCCCCCCCCCCTCTATTCAGTTACCTATATTCTTAAAGGCATTTGTAACGAGCCCCTGTGGTCACTACTGTCTTGTCAATGTGAATAGTAGTCATTGTACAATGCATACTACCAATTTGAAACCAAAATGACAGAAGAATCGGGTAGGGGACGCAACTCTTGGCATTTCGGAAATCCTCTGTTGTAAGGCAGTTGCCCCATAGAGGCACTTTAGGTAGTGGTCTTTAATCTGTTTTTAGCGTTGCTTGTGTAATCTTGGACCAGTATTTGTCACAGTATTTCCCATTATTATATTCTATAGGTATTCTCGTCGATTTTTATATTTTTAATTTCTTCTCTTGGTTTCACCCAATTTTCAATTATAACTTGGGATATAACAAACTTTAGTTTGGTACTCTTCTGCCACACTTAAAATGCTTCATAACAACCATCTAATCGAAGATGTTGTCGATTTTGTGTACTAAATATTTATATCCTCTTGCACTTACATTTGAGGTGTTTATCTTTGTTATTGTTGTTGTTGATAATATCCTCTTTTCATAGATTTAACATTTTAAGTCTTTTTTCATAGATTTAACATTTTAAGTCTTTTTTTTACCATCTTCAAAATTGATTGACGGTAGCTGTATGTCATGAGTTGGTATCTCATGATACGTTTTGTGTGGAGAATCATATAAAAATGAAGTGTGCAGATATTGTGACAGCTGCATATTTATGCTTCGTATGTGATCATCAATTTCGTATTGTTTTTTTTATGTACAGACAGTATTTCGGGCTGATTAGAGCTCTCTTTTGCCATGTTAAATTTGTCAGACGCTCCCACTTAAATTATGAATAATTCACATCTCAACAAATCCGTAGCATAGGATAGAATGCGTACCTAATAATCAGCGTGATAAAGCTGTAGCTACTGGCAAATTGTATGCTTTGTATGCTATGGAATAATTCTTATGTACTACAACGTATGAATATATTCAGCAACAAAATTCAACCCACTGAACGAACCAGACTACACCGCCATGCAGATCCTAGATTCGCTAGGTGAAAACATTTAATTTATTCAGATCTTATTGATATTCGTTTGTACCAGTTCTGAATCAAGTAACTTCCAAATTTGCAATGCCCTGCGTGACAGATTTCGTCCAGAACAGAAAACAATTATATTTCAGGGTTCTATTTATCACTGATTTCGAAGAAACAAGATGGATAACTTCCGAGTCAATCACCGTTTGCAACAAACACAAATAAGCCTCTGATTGGTTAATGCCAGGGATGACGTCGATGATAAAATTATAGATAAATTATAGCAGGTAATGCAGTATAGTCAAAGGATTTATGTTAAATGGTGATGGCATGACTTCTACCACTAAATATTTAAGTACGTTTTTATAATAATAAAAATAATAAAAATTCAAAGGATTACTATATGGACAGAAAAAAGTAAAAAAAAAAACTAATGTTGTTAATATCATACCTCTTTTGAGAAAATGAAAATAACGCATGAAAAAGTCTGGAAAATAATTTAAGATGCAAAAGCAATACATTCAGATTAATTCTTAACGATAAAAGATATAGTTTATCCAAGTCGCACAATAAAACACAGATAGCAAATATCTACCAAAGTCAGTAGAGATGCTTAGCCAAGTTGAAAAATACGCCTGGCACCGCCATTTTGCTCTTCACTGAGTAAAGATGGTGGTTAAGAAAATGTTTGAATATTATACCGTGTATTTGCTAAAGAAAATTGAAGATTAAGATTAAAGAATACACTGCCATTAAAATGAACAGAGAAGGATGATATGCAATTTAAAAGTTGGCCACTTTTGGGTATAAAAGTCAATTTTTAAAATTAAACTGGAATAGGGTGTTGAGTTTTCGCAAAGTTAACAAATTGTATTACGACTGATAAGATATAATGATCTAATAATTCAGTGGAGGCTAAAATGAAAAGACTCTATCAAGTTTGCTTTCAGTCACTTCTGCTATTCTTTGCGTTCATTTTCTTTGGCTTTGTGTGATAAGAATTGTGCCATGCTAGAGACGAAAATTAGGAAAATCAAATGCTTTTATTCTTTAAGTTAACATTTTCAGAACAGTTGGAAGAAGACTCGATGTCAATACATAATTACAATGTACAATAAGGACAGATTTGGCAAGAAAATTATATATTGCGAGTACAGTTGTGTCTTTCAATTAAGATGACATTAAAACTCTCTAAAATTATGTATACTGAAATTGCTTTTAACTCTTCAATGAAGTTCAGCATTAATAGGAGTAAATCAAAGCGAGAAATTTATTCTGGTCATGAACATTAGTGAACCAGAGAATATAGTGGTACTTAATCAAATGCTCCTCAACAACAAGCAATAGTAGCAAGTATAACGAGGTGAGACGTGATGGTTAGAAGGCATATTGGAAAATGTTTTTGGTACTCAGATTGTGACATAATTAAATCAGTCTTAATCAGTACGTAAATAGCACACTATGAATCTTGTGCAAGACACAGTGTCGCAACGAATAATGAACTAGTAACAGAGAAATAATACATTTTTAAGCGTATATCTTTTAGATTGACACATTTCACAAGATGTAATTCATTATATTAATATTGGTTTTATTTATTTTACCAGTATCAGTTGTTTTAAAAGGCCATACCTAGTTGGTAAATCGCCTTTTCCAGCGTCCATGATATAAATTCTATGGTGGTTTTCAAACGAATTATATTGGTCTAAAGCCCAAATCAATATCATTTTCTGCAATACTGATAAGTAAAATTCTCATCCAGGGACGACATACATAGGTACATACATACATAAAATCGTCGCATTTAAAAAGACACGTGACCAGCTTCAAATTTGAATAAATGTTTCTAGTCGACAACTTGAGCGGACTCTACGATTAGTGCACTTTTTTCTCTTGGGCTAGAAGCTAATATAATTGGAACTACTTTTCTCAAAATGTCAAATTTGCAGAACTGTGGAAGGAATGTTTTAAATGTAATAATGGAATGGCACCAACTTATAGCCTCTAGGCTGTATGTGCTGAAGTGATCTTGAGGCCATTAGCAACAGTTGGCTCATAGAGACAGTTGAACTTCCCAGATGGCCTTTCAGTCTATTGACAATTATAAGGCCATTGTCTTATAAAAACCTCATAAAGTGCTGGTATTCAATCTGTATTTTAGTGTGTATGTATGTATTAGTGCTTAACCGCACCACAGTACAATAACGGCTATATGGTGGCAATTATAAGTAAAATTCTAAAAGTGTAATACCGACAATTTACAGATAAACTTTAGGAAGATAAACCCTTCCAAATGAATGTAAACGTGAAGTACTATAAGATAAAAGATAACAGGTAAAGATGTTAATATTCTGTAAAATGTATAAAAACAAACGAATGTAAGGCCAAACACATATAATCTTTAAAATATATGTAGTTTTTGAGATCTTGTTCCAGTATTTGTCATATTATTTGCCATTTTTATATTCTATTATATTCCATAGGTCACTGTATCGTTATTTTCAGTTTGTCATCCTTTTTCGTGATTTCACATTTTTTATCACGATTAGAGGTCTTAGGCTAGTTTCCCGCCATATTAAAGCTACATTTCCTCTCTAAAAACGGTAAACTGAGATAAATGCATGACGTGATTTTGTTTCTCTCCCATTTAAGAGTAATTAAAACATTGGCTGTGAAAATGTGTATAAACGAGTCTAGAAAAAGGGGGAATCCATGGTGATCCCGTGCCCGTAGGGCAGATAAGAAAACATGTAAATAAGGTCGGGTCAATTCCTTTACCTTTTTAATTAAGCACGCGTAAACAACCGGCGAAAAGATAAGCGTCGCACATGCAACTGTTCACAGCCAAGCCATAACTAATGTGAGGGTTGGTAAAATACGAGCATGTGCTTACACTCTGTCCGGTGTCACTACCAGTCGAACTGAACCTGACGTAAGACCTGTTCTGCCTCCAAAGGTACATTAGATTCAGTCAAAAACAAAATCGGGATCTAAACATAGTGCATATTTATAACCCAAATTGTGATTTTGACATATTTAGGTCTCGTATGTGATTATTGATATCTTGGGGTTTTTTTAATATAAGCGTTCGGGGCTGAATAAATTTCTTGCTTCCCATGCTCTTGTTTAGATGAAAATAATTCATATGTTATAGCAAAATGATGGAACATATACATTAACAACTGGGAAAGAAAAGTTATACGCGCTAGTCAACTTTATTATTGTGTATTATATGGAATAGTCCTTATTTTTATATTACCGAGCATGAAGATATAACGAGTAAGAAAACGACCAACCTAATGGACTGGACTCCACCACCATGCGCATTTTAAGAACCTGATGGATCAGATTCCACCACCATGCGTATTTTAAGGACCTGATGGACCGGACTCCACCACCATGCGCATTTTAAGGTCTTAATGGACCGGATTCCACCACCATGCGCATTTTAAGGTCCTAATGGACCGGATTCCACCACCATGCGCATTTTTAGGTCACAATGGACCGGACTCCACCACCATGTGCATTTTAAGGACCTGATGGACCGGACTCCACTACCATGCGCATTTTTAGGTCACAATGGACCGGACTCCACCACCATGTGCATTTTAAGGTCCAGTAGCAAATTTGAACAGGATTTAAATATATCAATTTGCATGAAATCTTTGAAGACCAGTACATTAAACAAGTTAGAGTGCTAGAGAAGGAAATCGATCAGTACGTTGATATGATGACCATTTTCGACGTAACAAAATATGTCATTATGTAGATCATAACGCTGATATGATGACCATTTTCGACGTAACAAAATATGTCATTATGTAGCCATTAAGAATTTCAAGAGAGCAGAAGAAATAGAATGAAAACAAAGATTATTCTGACATCGTAGACAACACATTTAAAATCATGCCTGATTATGGTTCCATAGTCAAACCGAAGAATTAACAACAGCACTTAAAGGTTTTCTTTATAGTCTGTTGCGATTTTGAAAGCATGTTGGTTAAAATTAGTGAAGTAATATATTGTATATGACAAACTATAAAAAAGGGTTCTGTATGTATCTCAAGTCAGTTCACAAGAGTTATTACCCAATCGTTTACAGAGGAACTAATTAGATTTTAAACTGCAAGATTTCGGAATGAATTGAGGTCAAAGAATTCTAAGCCAATAATCGTCACTGATGAAGACAAAAAGTATTTCGAATTAACTGATATTTGTCATATTTGTGAGAATAAAATAACACAAAACAAAGTCCACTACCATGATTAATAAACAGGCTAATATCGTTGTGCTGCTCATAACGATTTCAACTTAAACTATAGATATGCTAAATTCACACCTTAATTCATTCACAATCTCTCAGGATGCGATTTACACCTTTTTATTACGGAATTGTTTAGACCAGACCATATGAATGATGTGAAAATCGTCCCTAACACGAATGATAAAAAACATGTCATTCAGCAAGGACTTCTTTGTTGGCAAGTGCATAGAGGATGGGAAGGAAATAACTGTAAAATGAATGATTAGATTAGTGGATAGCTATCGGCTCATGTAGCATGCACTTGAGCAGCTAGCTGAGAATTTAAAAGACAACAAGTTTGTTGAAACAAATAAATGCTTTGTAAACATGTAATTTAAATTTCTACGAAAGACATCTGTCCTTACAAGAGCTTTGAATCATTTGAAAAGTTAAATGAAGCAACACTGCCTCTTACTGAAGCGATTAATTCATCATTGTTCAATTCAAACATATCCGATGATGACGTCATATGCGTTCAAGATGTCACGAATCACTTGAGACTACATACTTAGGCATCCTTTATGATTACTATATTAAAAATAACACATTCATGTTATGCAACATTTATGACTACTATGTTAAAAGGAACACATTCATGCTATGCAACCTTTATGACTACTATATTTAAAAGAACACATTCATGTTATGCAACTCTAATGACTGCTATGTTAAAAAGAACACATTCATGTTATGCAACCCTAATGACTACTATGTTAAAAAGAACACATTCATGTTATGCAACTCTAATGACTACTATGTTAAAAAGAACACATTCATGTTATGCAGCCTTTATGACTACTATGTTGAAAAGAAAACATTCATGTTATGCAATATTTATGACTACTATGTTAAAAAGAACACATTCGTGCTATGCAACATTTATGACTATTATGTTGAAAAGAAAACATTCATGTTATGCAATATTTATGACTACTATGTTAAAAAGAACACATTCATGCTATGCAACATTTATGACTATTAAGTTGAAAAGAAAACATTCATGTTATGCAATATTTATGACTACTATGTTAAAAAGAACACATTCATGTTATGCAACATTTTCGAAGAACTTAAAAATGTACGTATGAAAAGTTATAACTTATATCTGACGCATTACTATAGTGTTCAAGGTCTCACAGATGATACAAGTTTAAAGACATAATGCATAGAGGTTTTAGCTGACTATGATATAGAGGTTTTAGATGACTATGATATAGAGGTTTTAGTTGACTATGATATAGAGGTTTTAGATGACTATGATATAGAGGTTTTAGATGACTATGATATAGAGGTTTTAGTTGACTATGATATAGAGGTTTTAGCTGACTATGATATAGAGGTTTTAGTTGACTATGATATAGAGGTTTTAGTTGACTATGATATAGAGGTTTTAGCTGACTATGATATAGAGGTTTTAGCTGACTATGATATAGAGGTTTTAGCTGACAATGATATGATTTTTATTATTGAAAGTGGAATTCGCTGCGATCCCAAACAGATATGCAAAAGCTAATAATGAATTATATGCGGTTGAAGACGGCACGATAAGAAATTATGGAAAGTTCGATTAGACAAAACCAAAATTATCAAACGTGTACCTTTATACAAACAACCTCTAACACTGGGATATATATCAACATTTATAGTAAAAGAATTCAGATGGGGTAATGAAAAGAAATTGAATGAGTCGAGAAAACCTGTTAAATATACCAGTATACAATGAAACTGGATCCGTACTTGAAGTTAATTTGGAAATACGTATAGAGTTGCTTTGGATCCGTACTTGAAGTTAATTTGGAAATACGTATAGAGTTGCTTTGGATTCGTACTTGAAGTTGATTTGGAAATACGTAAAGAGTTGCTTTGGATCCGTACTTTAAGTTGATTTGGAAATACATATAGAGTTGCTTGATTACTTTAAGGACTTGCTGTTGGCCCCTGAGAAGCTATTTCCCTGTGAACATAAGTTGCATAAAAAAATCATAAAAGAGAAAAAAGACACATAAATCAACTGTGCACATTAAAAAATAATAATTAGTATGTGGTACACTATAGAAATAAAAAAAAAGTGTTCATTGAGTCGGGAGTGAAATTGACAAAGGCACACAGACTCGTTCTTTTTAATCAACAACCGTAAATGGAGTCTTATATACGACTGAAATCTTCACTCACATAAAAAGCACGTAACGATTTTGAGAAGGACTTCTTAAATTGATGAACAATACTGTATTGGACAAACAGATAGAGAATTTTGAGGAAAAGGACAACTGTGAAAATATACACAAATGAAAATAATTATAGCAAATTTCAAAAAGATCTATCATTTGCATATCGAAAGATAAATGATGAAGTTTTAGTACTTATGAATATGAAGAAGAAAAAAAAAACATATTAAACTCATCAAACCCATTTATTGTAGATTTACGGCATTAGGGCTATCAAAGTGACTAATTATGGTTTCCACCACAAGAGGTTAAAAATAAAAAATTTTTAAAAAATTTAAAAAAAATAAATAAAAAATGACCAGGTTAAGCTGCTTTTTACCATTGCCTTCACTGTGCTTAAGTATTGAAACAAACAATTTACAGGACGACATGAAATATAACATTCACTTTTACGATTAAAGAGACTATCAGAAGGAATATATATATAAAGTGCAAATCATATGGCGAATAACAGTCCTTTCCAGGCACGGGATCCAGCAAGGGATCGCGTGTGTCAGGGATTGATTAAGATAAACGCAATCAACTGACAACGAACAGTGAAAAACTAGTTTTCAACTAGCCTTCGATTCTCATTGAGTCTTTTTCAAAGGCAAACACAAAACAGAGACAAGACAAACAATAAACACAAAAAGAGTTGAAATTACAAAAGTTTAAATAACTATTTCTACGGGAATTACATCTTGAAAATGTCTGATGTGTTGTCTAGTTGGTTTCAACTCGACTGCTGATGCTACAACTTAATAGGTTTTGACCTATAAAGGGATGAGCCATATCGTTGTCTGTTATTTAATATAAATTGGTGTAACCGCAGGTTATATCCCGGATATTTCACTGTTTCCGTAGGACGAGTAATGAGAATAGCAACAGTTATACCTGGAACAACAAAAAAAAAAAAAAAAAAAAGACCCCCCCCCCCCAGTAGTAATTACAGGTGACTGAGTAACTAATGAGCAAAATTAATGATTTATTTATTTGAAAATGTGGTCAGCTGTAAACAGATGATGATTTAAATTGCGTGCGGTTGTTTTTTCTAGTCTTGATGGTTTAAGCTGCTTGGTTTCAGTGTTCTAAGGCGGCGTATCCAGTAAGATTCTTTTTCTTTCCTGGTTTCGGAACTCCACTTGAGGTTGTGAGCAATTGCAGTCACTGTTACATCGCTGAAAGTGTGGCCAGTTGAAGAGAAGTGCTCTGCAACTGGACTTCTGTCCAGCTTTGTCATCCAGTCAGATCTGTGAATATTGATCCTTTTGTCTAGCATTTTAGTTTCTCCGACATGCTGAAGGCCGCAGATCTTACATTTGATGAGATAAACTACATTCTCTGTTTTGCACTTTTTATACGTTATATATATATATATATATATATATATATATATATATATATATATATATATATATGAACAAGAAAGTTGTCATGTTATCCTTATATGAATTAAAAGGTACACCAGTAAGAGACTTTGTAGGTTTACCAACCACAATATATTATTTCAAAACTGGATATGATTAGAAGGAAGTCTGCAAAGGTGTAAAGAAATGCGTGATCAAATAAAATTTGAGAGCTGAGATGTACAGCGAGTGCCTATTTATTCATGAGGACAATTACCAACAAATAGCATTGCTTAGATCGGACAATCGTAACATGTATACGATCAAAATGAACAAAGTAGCTCCATCGTGTGCTGATGATAGGAACTATTTTGTTGACAGTGTAAATATTTACAGTACGGATAGATTTATAAACAAAGCAATATTTAAAATCTGTTAAATAAAATGTCTCACATATTAGATACACCTGTTCAGAAAGAAATGTTTTGGACTGGTAACTGTCAAATGAATAATGTAATCACCAAAAATTCAAAAATTGTGATTAGTGTTAAAGGTCCTAACTCACTGAACTTGAAAAGGATAGAGACGTAGGAAGAGCATATAAAGTGGTGGCGTTCCTGGGGACACTTGCTATAAAATTATGAAACAGTACGTCATACCTTAACCATTCCGGTATAAAAAAAATGAGGCAGATCAAGACGAAAGGAAATGAAAAGGAAAGAATTAGTAACATATCTACTGTAGTTCCTGAGCTCCAGGTTCTGCTGTGTCTACAGCACATCTTGTGCAGCAAACACCGAAGGAGTTAAACTAGGAGGAGAAGAACAAATAAAGAAGGTATAGCTGATCAGCTATCTTACAACACTGAAGAAGGTTCTTTTAAAGGATACAAGTATTTACATAGCAATCAAAACAGTAATAAAATCATTGATGAAATCGAAAGTCGATTTCGATCTTCAGAGATAAATATAATATCTGAGCTAGTTAAATTCGCGAGTGATAATAACTTAGTGCACATCTCACCAAAAAAGACAAGAATAGAATAAAAGGAATACATTTCATCTAATCCAGGTACACAGTTACAAATATATGCAACGATTACATATCGAGCCTCTTTTTACAAAAATGGTTTCGAAATGTTAGGTGATGCATTAAAACAAGTTTTCAACGAAATAGACACACTTGAAGATGAGCTAGAAGATAGAAAGCAACAAATGGAACACCTAATGCCATTTGACCCTAACATTGTTCAGAAAGCAACAAATGGAACACCTAATGCCATTTGACCCTAACATTGTTCAGAAAGCAACAAATGGAACATCTTATGCCATTTGACCCTAACATTGTTCAGAAAGCCGGCGCAGTGTTTAAACCACCAGAAAAAGATTAGGAACCTACAGATAAAATATATCAAAACAGGATCTCGCGTGCAAGAAAACAAATCATTACTACCAAATTCAATAGTTGATATCTGAAAATTATTTTGTTTTTTGCAGGACAGATCAACCACAAGGAATGAAGAGTTTCATACGGTTCAATCATCATTTAATACGGACTGAAAGCGAAACTTTAAGCCATGTTACAAGCACAAACGGGTTAAATATGGTCTTTTTTCGATTATACATTGAACTATCATTCCTATATTTTTCCATTACATCGCTTCACTCAAAAGCTTTGGGAGTATATTTTTGTACATTCATTTTCAGCTAAACCAAGTTTAATATTTCAAAACTGGAGCAAGATACAAACTCAGTGTCGAAGAGATGATGAAGCTAATTGTGTCTGTATATTTAGCTGAGTTGACTAAGGACTCTTAATAAGCTGTGGTTTGTTGCATGATAAGATTCTGCCATAGTAAGTTTTGAAAGTGTTGTGGAGGATATGAGAAAGTTGCGAAGCAACAACTGCACTGAAGGCGCTATCAGAACATTACTAGAACCATTTTTGTTTCCAAATCGTAGCTTTTTTATATGTTGTGTATGAGTACTAGAGTATCACTAAATCACCCATGATTTGAATGTGAGTATAGTTGTAAGGATATGACGGATTCTGGAAAAGTAGGTATTGTTTTTGAGTCATTTTATTTCTTCAGTTAGAGTACTAACTGAGACATTTACAGTTTTGTTGTATGTTTTATTGGGCAGCGTTGTAAAACAATAGAAACTGCGTAAAAATCGCCATCTTATTACTAATGCCTTTGGTCCTGTTTATGATATGGTCAATGTCATGCATAAAACCCCGGTTGAACAAGTTTGACACATTTTGTTCAGACGAGAATAGAATAATATTTCCGGCTTTTATTTATCAATCAAGTTGAAGGAACAAGATGGATATTTCCTGATTCCATCAAACGAGCATCAACTTCTGATTGAGTCATTGATTATGAGTAAGGTCCATATTGCACGTCTTGCCTGTGCAGACATCGTTTCCGTATCTTTGACAAGATATAGACCGTCTATAGCAAATAATGCAGTATAGTCAATCGATTTTATTTAATAATTATGGCATGAGTTTTATCGCTGACTCTTTAAAGTTTTCCGGTAATTAATATAGAAGAAAACAAATGTAATCAATATATTACATTTTGTAAAAAAAAAAGAGAACGACCACGTGAAAGAGTTTGGAACATAATTTAAGATGGAAAAGCAAATACGTAGAGATCTTTACGTAACGATGGAAATACAACATTAGGGCCATGTCAAAGAATAAAACCCTAAATCTCCAAAAGATTAAATGTCAGTCACAATCAGCTGAGAAGCTTAGCCCAATTCAAAATGTGCGTGGCAGAGCCCTTTTGCATTTAATTAAGTAGAAGAAGGTAATTAACAGAATTTTAGATTAAAATACTATTGATTTGCAATCAAATTAAATATTAAATCAGCAACTGCCACTAAAAGGAACATTGAAGTATACCAGATAATCTTACCGTTGGCGATTCTTTAGTATACATCCTAACTTATTAAACTGAAAATGAACTTGGAGTTTTTTTTTCATTTTCTGAAATTTACAAATTTCATTACAACAGATAAATCAGAATGATTAATCCAACTCAACTATCTTAGTAACTTAGTGGAGACTATACAACTGTCTAAGTAATTTAATGGAGGCTATCTATACAATTGTGTTCGAAACGTAATGGAGACTACACAACTGTATTAGTAGCTTAGTAGAGGCTATACAATTGTTTTAGAAACTTAATGGAGACGATACATCTGTCTTAGTGACATAGTGAAGACTATACAACTGTCACAGTAACTTAGTGGAGACTATACAACTGTCTTTGTAACTTAGTGGCGACTATACAACTGTTTTAATAACTTAGTGGAGACTATACTATTGTCTTAGTAATTTAGTGGGGGCTATGCAAATGAAATGTCTGCAACAAGTTTGCTTTCCAAATTTGCTTTCAATTTCTTCAGTTACCCTGTGTGTTCATTTTATTTGTCTGTAATGCTGGAGAAATAATTTGGGAAAATCCTTTTCTTATAAAGCTTTAAATGTTATGGGACGTTGGAAAAATACTCGATGCCAACACAGAATTACAACATGCAATGAAGACGGACACTGCTAAACAATTTTATATCGTGAGTACAACTAGGTTCGGCTATTTAAATGCCCTTAAATACCTCAAAAACTGTCGATAGTAAAATTGCTTTTTAACTCTTGAAAGAACTTCAACCGTATTAAGCAGTAAATCAAAGCGAGAAATTTATTATTGTCGTGAACATCAGTGGAAGAGCAAATAATCATATTTTATTAATGGTCCTTAACAAGTAGAAATAGTAACAGGCATAATTAAGTGAGCATTGGTGGTTAGAAACATAATGAAAATTGTATTGGTACTGAACAGGGAGCTTTTACAAAACTCTTGACATAATCAAAATTAGTACAACACGTGGAGGAAAATATTACTCCTGGGCAGGAAATATTTTCACACCGATTAATGAAATAGCACTTTGTTTTAAAGTATTGAATTTTTAGATTGAAACATCACAGCGTTTTCATTCATTATAATAATTTCGTATTTTTATTTTACCAGTATTAGCCTTTTAAGCAGTCATAGCTATATGTATTGAATTGCCTTTTTACAGTATCCCTGATAAAAGATCTAAGGTTGTATATACAATAAATGTAGTCTGCTAAAGATGAAATCAAAATAAACTGAATTTAAAAACTGAAGAGTGAAATTCTCATCCAGATACGATATAAATAGTGATCCATTGAGACATACATACATACATACATACATACATACATACATACATACATACATACATACATACATACATACATACATACATACATACATACATACATACATGCATGCATGCATGCATGCATGCATGCATGCATGCATACATACATACATACATACATACATACATACATACATACATACATACATACATACATACATACATAGTGTGTAGTAATTCCAATGTTCATTTTTCTCATCATTCTTTTTCTCTTAAACGTGTGCAACAGGAAAGGTAGACAGCCAGAAACAATCGCTCACACACTAGTTTCTCCCAAGTGTTAGTGATCATCCTGTCGTCCTTTTACTTTTTGTCAAAGTTAGAAGGTACAAGAATTCCTTAAAGTATGACATAAAAGTTTCATATTATATACTAATGCGTCTTTCATAACGGTTTTCTTTGCATTTTTCGATAAGTATTACCCCTTCCCCCGCCACAATGATTTGTACTCTTAACATTGATAGCTCTCCAAACATCGCTAACATTTAAATATATAGTCATCTTTTTACTTTAACTAGGAGCACAGTCACACTTCTTGTTGGGGAATTTCTTCTTGAGCAAGTTATTATAACTCGAAATAATGGAAAAATGTATGTAATTTAGATCTTTATTAAACCACTTAACACTTCGATATTCTCTTAGTAGACGGAAGTTATAGTCCATGAGCTTGAGAGTAGAGAAGAACCCAATCGACTAATTATTCATATCAAAACTGAGCCAATATTCTATCATATTATTCAACTTAAATGTATTGTCCCAGATGGACTCGCAAAATAATTCTAGAAATAATGAACGACAATTAGGCATCGATCACTTTAAGATACTATTACAACTTTGTATCCCAGATCACGCCTAGCAGAAAGTAATAATAGAATACGCTATATAAGTTGATGTTAAGGACTTTCGATAGTGAAAAAAAATATTTTCCTTCAATTGATATATTTTATATTGGAATGCGACGTGCTTGTGAGGATAATGCATATATTAAGATGAATTGAGTTCAAGACAGGTTTGATAACTCGCTTAGAACCCAAAAGTAGTTGGAATGAAATCGGTGAAATAAGCATCCTCCAGTCCCATCGAGTGAAGTTTGGAGTGGAAAATAAATGAGTAAAAGTCAGATAAAATTAATATTAAGCAATTTGTGCTTTGATTTCACTTATTTTAGAAATGTAAAATGTAAGTAGTTCAATGGCAGATATTCAGTCATACATTACGTCAGATGTAGGATATATAGCCTTAAAACATCCGGATGAAAAGTTTTAAGAAATGAAATCAAGAACCTCATATGCATGAAGTTTTCTAGACTCTCATTCATTGACCAGTTTACTCTTTTGCAGTACGCTTCATCTTGCTATTGTGAGTTTCGAGTAATTACATCAAATGGAAGCATGGATCTTTTTACTTTTTGCTAGATTGTTTTTGATTGATCTTTACTAACAGCATGCTGCTTCATCTGTACGTAGCTGTGGTGGAAAGACTCTTGAATGCTTAGAATATTACCTGCCTGGAACGAATCTATAATCATGGGGTGATTTAACATGACTCGTATTATTAAGTCAGCTACGACTTCCCTGTTTGATTTATTCGTATGGTGACAATCTCTCCTTTTTCGATATAACTTGATAATTTTAAAATATGCACAGTACAACTTTTTCTTGCGCCCTCTATAGTTCAGTAGGCATGACTCAATTGAGAATCAATATTTATAACATTTATCAAGGCAGAAGACAAACTAAATATTATTTAACTAGATTTAGCAAAGGCCCTTTGATATTGTTCGTAAGGAAAAGTAGTGTGATGATACTGCGTCACAGAGTAAAATAGACATACATCTGATAAAAATACCTATTTTTTCATTCAAAGACGAAACAGAAAATTGCCACAACATAATGTTTGTTAGACAAAGACATCTTTCTCAAACCCTAACTGACGGAAGTAAAATGGCCGCAGTGTTGCATAGGTCAGGACCCAAGGGGATATGCTGACTGCCTACTATCCTTGTCCGTCAGCGTCAAACCGGTGATCGGCGCTGATATTTAAGCTTCTACTGGCATACCCATGGATAAAAGGCATGACTAATGGTCCCCAGTCCGAGATGCCCCAACTAACCTGCTGCCTCGGCTTCCCTAACATTAGATGGGCTGTACATTTGTCATCGGTAACGAAGGTCGAGTGTGTCCCTCCGGCATACAGTTGAGTAGACCATACATTTACCTATACCTGCCCCCTACTGCAAACTAGGTAGGATCCAACATCCGAGCCAGCCATACCTTGGATACTTAGCTGCCTGCAAGGATTCAGCCACTGCGACGGTACCGACTTTAACTTGAACAAGAAGTAAGTGGGCAAAATTAAGAAAAGCCTTGAGAATAAACAGTCTTACGGTTATTCCGACCCATACACCTGATCAAGAATTCAATGGATAAGGTATGAAAAATCCACAGAACTTAAAATATAGAATGTTATCTTGCCATGCTAGTTTTGACTTTCCGGGTGTAAAAGAGTTGTCTAATTTGATTCAACATCGTCTGAAACAGAATAATTAACATTCGATTAATTTATTGGGAAGAATAATTAAAAGAATTCAAGTTCCTACATAATTTCGCTATTGGCATGTCCAGTAACAATCCAAAAGAAACAAAAAGAATACTGGTTCCAGACTGAATTTAGTCTTGCATATGATCAAACTTTACTATGTTTAAAACTCAGGTTGGTTTAGTTTCGTGGTGTTTTACGGCATAGCAACACTTTAAAGGTTATATCGTGCTGAGACAAGTTGAGTCAAATCCTTTTCCCAAGGACACACCACGGTAGCCGATCAGGGCTGATCAGACCGTGGGATTAGAGCCGACACCCTGCTGGTCGCGAGCCCAACGCCTTAACCAATTGGGCACTGCGGTTATTGTGTCATGAATTGGTGCAAAATGTGTGTTACTGCCACTAAATTTGGGATAAATACCCAAATGGTTGAGGTGATGAATTATTAATACGGTAAGCACTGTCAATACTCGATATTCTTTGAAGCTAGTGCCTTGGGTTGTTACGTGTTCCTCCCTCTTGATTGATGTTTGATAAGCTGTCGCTTAAATAGAGATAAAACTCAACAGAAGTACCAGAGTAATTAAGAAGCAAATCACGGTGGGAGGATGGGAGTTTACAAATGTGTGGAAGGAATTTAAAACCACGTGTTATCAAGATTGCTTCTCAATCATTGTTCTTAATTTGAACCAGTAAAAATGAATTCATACATGTCCCTCATAAGATGAGAATTATGTTCCTTGGTCCAAATTATTGTATTCTTAGCTCTAGTCAACCATGACAAATCCCCTTTCCCCATTTGTTACACTTTCGTTAAAGGCGGTTAACGGTTAGAGATAGCCGCAATTAATAAAAGAATGTAACATAAAATTGCCACAACACAATGTTTATTAGACAAAGATATCTTTCTTCTCAAGTTCTAACTAATGGAAGTAAAATGGCCGCAGTGTTGCCAAGGTCCCAACTGGCATACCCCACAGAGAGAAGACACGACCCATGATCTCCAATCTGAGATACCCCAAGAAAGCTGCTCTATCGGCTTCTCCTTAGATTAGATGGGCTGGACATTCGCCGTTAGTAACAAAGGTTGAGTGCATTCTTCAGAAAGGGGAAGAAAACGGCCAACCCCATCCTGCCTACATTGCAGTGCCAGTCTTCGCAGCAACAAACATATGCTCGAATAACTGGTATTTTCTTCTGAAAAGATTTGATCCATTTTTAAACAGAACCCATTAATTTGTTGGAATGGCGACTTTGTTTATCAAAACTATATATTTGTTTGTTTATGTTGTGGTTTCGAAGTTTAAAAAATGTGCTGAAGGAATTTAAAACCATGTGTTATCAAGATTTCTTCTCAATCATTGCATATAAATTTAACCAGTCAAGGAGAAGTCATGCATCTACCTTCGAAGATTGAGAGTTATGTCTCTTAGACCAAATTACTGTATTTGACATACATACTTAACCTTAAGCAACCATGACACATTCCTTCCCATTTATTTCACTTTTATTAAAGGCGTTTATCGATTAGTGATAAACGCAATTATTAGGGATCTACATGATGGAGTTCAATCAATTGATTGAATAGAACAGATTAAACAGTACACTTTTTTATTATATGAAAACAAATCTGTACAAATTTTATTGAAAAATAAGGTGGACAAAACTCTCAAAACTCTATCCGAACTGTATATAACATAATAGAGCTATCATTCAAGTTCTGATGTTCTTAATTACTCCAAAGATCTAAAAAAAAAAAAAGGCAAAAACATAGGAGGATAAAAGAAATCTCAGCAAGTTGTTGCATGACTCTATCAATACATAAGTATATTAGGTCCTCATTTTAAATTTGTTTGTGAAAATCACAGAATTTAAAAGAAAAACAAAAATCTTAGAAATTCAATATTCAATCAAATTATTATTTTCAGACGTCTGATTGAATCATCTGTACCTCGTGTGTCCGCATTAAAATGCTGTATTCTGGTAATTCTTTATATATTTTATCTTAAAATTATGAATAGCCCCTCTTTGCTTATTCGATATATGTACAAAACTACATCCGTGATTTGTTCTGAGTCAGAAACAAGAAGGAATTTTATATGGCCTAGGGATACATTGATACCATCAGACAGAGACGGATTCGTACGCCATCTTAAACGAGATTTTCCCCCAACTTGGATCAAAATACCGATTCGGTTTTTAGTTTATGACATATCCCCCACCTCACATTTTTAGGCTTTCCAAATATTTTTCGCTATACAGTGTGAATGGAATTGAAAACAAATTCAGATTTATGTAAGTCTGAGTCTGTGTATCGAAGCAAATCGACGTTAAGGCGTCATTGACAACCCCTAAATTGCTCCATGTGGGTATGTTATACAAATCTGGAAGAGGGACTGAAGTAGTCAAAACTGTCGTTCTGAAATAGGTATTTAAGCGCAGTTCCATTGTTGACATCTACCCCACTCTCCTCAATAAATTATAGTGATTTACATGTTATTGGGAATATAAATACGTACTGAGAACACGGTTGTTTACATATACTGCGATTATAAAGAGGTAGGAAGAGGTATACTAAGTTCAAAGATTTTGTACTCGATTACATTTGTCTTCCTTAGACGGCAATAAAACATGTTGATACTACTTACATCGACAAACAAAACAATACTGTGAAATATTGTACTTGTCCCCTTTGATGCTTGAGATCTCCTCCAGAGGCCATCAAAAGGTGTGTTTTAACCAGATCATAGCATGTTGACGAATCCCACAAAATGTCACTTCTTATATATCTGATATCTGAAGCGTCCATCTGTAGAGCATTCAGTCACATCTGAGGCGATTAATGCAGATTGGATGACTTCAAACGTGAACGATAAAGGATAACAAGAAAACACTAAATGTTAAATGTTCTTTTAAACTCAAACTGAGTTCAATTCAAGGACGCTATCCTACCAAATATGCACAATTTGACGAGCATGAAGTGGCCACAAAAATTGAAGTGTTACAATAATTGGAATCGATAGTAGTTCACCGGTAAATGGCGAGTGTACAGCGAGATATCATTTCATTTCCATGTTGCACAATTATCTCAGTAATCTAAGAAAATGATGATGTCCGTGTATATTTTTGCTTATTTTATGTTCGCAATTAGATAATCAATTACGACTTTTTTGAAGACGATTCAATTAATATTTTGGGTGGGTGAATGTAAATATGAAAACCTCTCGCTCTGCATCCAACCTTCGAGGTTTCATGAAATTTCGGCAAAATAAGAACAAAACGAATCATAAGTATAATTAAAGACCACAAAGGCCTCAGAGTTCGGCACTATATGAAGACCATAAAGGTCTCAAAGTACGGCACTATATGAAGACCAAAAAGGCCTCGAAGTACGGCACTATATGAAGACAACAAAGGCCTCAAAGTACGGCACTATATGAAGACCACAAAGGCCTCAAAATACGGCACTATATGAAGACCAAAAAGGCCTCGAAGTACGGCACTATATGAAGACAACAAAGGCCTCAAAGTACGGTACCATATGAAGACCACAAAGGCCTCAAAATACGGCACTATATGAATACCACAAAGGCCTCAAAGTACGGCACCAAGGAAACGAGAAGGTGAAATTATCCCTTTGATGATATCATCGGTGACCTTATTGAAACACATCTAATAGATAAAAATAATGGTTATGAATGGTGTTTGAAAATATCGTAGAAAGAATTATGCCTATTTTTGCTCTTGCTTTGATTCGGGGTCCTTTGGGATTCCCTCCCCCGCCCCCCCCCCCTCTCTCTCTCTCGTCAGTTTTTTCAATTGGAAAAGAACTACGCCTTGAGAATGTTTATGGAAAGATTATGAATGTAAAATCTGTATCATGTCTGCAAGAGCGATAAAAACCTGTGGCGCCAATAACTACCGCTAACTTCAAGACGACATATACCGCTTTAATACTAAAATAACGATGACAACTACGACGATAATGACGACGACAATCCCAAGGAAGTACTTGAGAGTAACAAAATTTGAGAGTTTCTAGACTAGGCTGAGGAAGATGAAATTCTCCAAAACAAGGAATGAAAACATGAATACAGAAAAAAGTGGCCAATAACACCCACGGAAGAAGAAAAGCAAGGTATGCATAATCTATACTGAAAACAGAACAATAAACGATAAAGACACCATGTGGTGGCCTCAGTCAAAAGAAGGCGGGAAAAAGTTGTTTGGAATGTCTATGTCACCTCGGCTCCAGGAATTCATCGTAAATAAGAAAGAAGACCGTGTGCGTAGAAAATAATGAGTCGTAGAGTAACACATTGGCAGAGTCCTAAAATGCTTAATTAAGAGTTGAGCACGAATGTAACAACTGACAAGGAAGAAAGGAAACAAAATATAATTAGACAAAAATAACTCCAGTAATTAGTTAAAAGCATGAAAGACGATAATAATGATGAAACTCACTCAGATGAGCCGCCTCTGTATAGTAAATTTCTTTAAAATCTACCAGGAAGATAAATCCAGCCATTGCCTTTCTGAATCTTAAATAATAACAGAGATGGTCAATCAAGAAATATTTTCTCCCATATAAACGAACAAACGGATTTTCCAACATCTCAGAATGGAACATAAAATAATTGCTAATAGTATAAGTGAATGTACAGATGCTTACAACTTATTAAATGCGTCATTCATGAATACGACAACCATTGTTATAGAGATGAATGTCAAGATATTCAATTATATTTACTTTGGTAATTTCGTTATAATCACCATTTAATGAACAACAAACCTTGTAACTCGAGGATTACATGCACTACTTTGGCTGAAAATTCTCCTGTCTCTGCGGAGATTACGTGGACATTGTACAAACTAAATGTTATCATCTTTAACTATTACGAGTTATATTTACACTTTATAGTCTAAATATGTTATCATCTTTAACTATTACAAGTTATATTTACGCTTTATAGTCTAAATATGTTATCATCTTTAACTATTACAACTTATATTTACACTTTATAGTCTAAATATGTTATCATCTTTAACTATTACAACTTATATTTACACTTTATAGTCTAAATATGTTATCATCTTTAACTATTACAACTTATATTTACACTTTATAGTCTAAATATGTTATCATCTTTAACCATTACAAGTTATATTTACACTTTATAGTCTAAATATGCTATCATCTTTAACTAATACAAGTTATATTTACACTTTATAGTCTAAATATGTTATCATCTTTAACTATTACAAGTTATATTTACACTTTATAGTCTAAATATGTTATCATCTTTAACTATTACAAGTTATATTTACACTTTATAGTCTTTTCTGTTGTAATAGTTGTATGCTCAGACATAAAAGTACCGTATATATATATATATATAAATATATATATATATATATATATATATATATATATATATATATATATATAATGTTTAAAAATTATTTCTTGCATTTGAAAAAAAAAACCAATGTTACATGTTGCGAATGTACCATTTATGGTTGGCAATCACACTTTACATTTGTACTAATCCGTGATGTCTTATAATAATCGGAGATCTCTGTTTACTAATCCAAGGTCTGTACTGACTCAGCCGAGATCTAGGCTTACTAACTGGAGATCTCCATTTAATAGTCCGTAACCGAGACCTCGGATTAGTGAATCGAGATCTCAGTTTAGTAAACCGAGATCACAGATAAGAAAAAATGAAGCGTGTCCCTTCCGTACAGTCACTTCTACTTACAAAGCTACGTATTTTTTAGCCACAGAACCATGTTTGAAGGTATTAAGCTTAACTTTGGAATGAAATTTAAATTCGATGAAAGCAATGATTTATTCTAGTCATGTTTACCTGTAAGAATAAGAACAAATCACTTCCAGTGAAATTACAGTATAACAAGGGTTAATAATTTTGAAGCGTAAATCAAAGGTGTTAATAATTAACTGATGACATAATAAAATCAGTGTCCTTTTAAGAAATGATAAAAAGCTGCATATCTAAGCCAAACAAATTCATAAGGTTAAAAGTGTACAATGACTCACTAAGAATGAGACATATTCACACAGTCTCGGTCATTTTAAGGGATTAAGCTCTAAATTATTCCATTTCATTGCAGTAAGGGGTACTTTTCTCGGTCTGACAAAATGAGTTTGTTGTGGTCAAGATGTTCTTGTTGACAAGCGTGAACAACTTTACGTATAAACAAACAGAAGCTTCATTAATTCGTTTCATTTCAATTTATTGTCTTAATTTTTATTTCTAACAGGAATTTTTTTTATATATGTACTGAAATTTCCTTCTGGAGACGTGCTTGTGCCTGCTTATAGCAAATACTTCACGTTTGCTACATTAATTCGTTTTCATAACCCAGGGTTAATGTTTGGCTAACTTTCCTCGAAACAATGATGTTATTCTGTAATAACCCAAAAGATCCAAATTGTCGAACAATGGCCAAAGATAAAACATGTTTCTGGTCTCACTCGCTAATGCAAGGTGAAGTTAATCTTATCTCCTCATATCAATCAATTGTCTTCTAGGTAACTTTCTAAATAAATATCCTGACTAAAATTGAATTATAAGTATTCAACTTCACGCAAAAACATATATGAAAAAACGCCCCAAACGATAAATCGATCTCTTTTGAATGCCACACTTGGGAGAAAGGTTTAACACAATACGACGTGAAAAGCACGAAGTGACCTATAAAGAAGAATACAACTATATGTAAAGGTTTAAATATAAATATCTTGAATGGCACCCAGAATACCGTCTTTACTCGCGTACAAGATATGTCCAACTGCAAACTGCATACACCCAGATTTGCCGTCGGATAAATCGCCGGCATATCTAGGTCTATGCAGTTTGTTAGGGTTAGGAATAATCAGTAGAACAAACAACATAGACCCTGATCTCCAGGCGCATTATGCGACGGTAGATCAGAGTCTATGTTGTTCGCAGTTGGACCCGACTTATAAGCGAGTAAGACAGTGGCGCTTTTTAAATGTAGAATGTAAGAATTTAGATGTAATATTAATAATTATGAATAATGGGGTCTTAGCAATGACTTAGCTTTTTACATGAAAGTAAATCGGATGTAGAAAGACTCGGACTATTTTGATTTCGTAATCGCTCTAAAGGGAAGTCACTCAAATAAATGATAAAGTGTTTAAATTAGAAAAATTGATTCACAGTGGGAGTTGATGCTGCATGTACAAAGACACACGGAAAATTACGTGTGATCTATAAATATTGTAGAACTTAAAGAGACCAGATGTATGTACTCATTCTGACAGTGTTTGCATATTTCTATGACAAAAAACAAGAACACTGTGTATATAGACACACTAACTGGTTAATAACGGGAAATCTATATTGACGTTTATGGTAAAACGGATTACTTGTATGATTGCTTAAGCTGGTTTGACTCACAAAATGTAACTTATCGAGACAGACAGATACAGATATAATCTAAATCAAGTCGAATTTATTTTATAGTGTAGTGTTTGCTAAACAATATGATGCATTTAATATAAACAATATTTGCAGGTGTATCTTATCGACAAATATAATTTTGTTCCATAAAGATAAAATATTGTGATAATAGGATAATTTCTTAAAGAAATTCATACTTTAAATGTATTTGCTCCTCCAAAGGAGTCTTGTATTTTAGATAGCCACTTTATTACATTGGCTATATTATGCATTTGTTGATGATAATAAAGAGAATTTGAATTTGATATGCTTTTCATTTCTATATTGATAAGAACACTAGTTCTATATCTGTTGTATTAGGTGTGCGGTGTTGGGCAAGAGTTCTTCATTTCCTTATTCTATAATCACAATATGGTATAATCAAATATTATTTCGTTTTACTGAATTGTACACACTTCAATTTTTACAAAATTGCAACAATTCAACCCCTTTATAATTTCCCAACTTACAAGATTGTCAAAAAGCGCCTGGTAAAGTGTCAGTTAGCTTAGTTTGTTGTGCTGTACATTTAATGAATACGTTTCGAAACTGCAAAAATAATCATAAGATTTCGATAAATTATACGTAGCTTTTTACAAATTAGGCCGTGGCTAATTTACCTCACTCAGTTTGGAGGTTCATATTTTTCTTTCACTATCCAAAGGGTTACTTTGATCTCAACTATAAGCTTGCTCAATAATATTCCTTTCACTATCCAAGGGGTTACTCAATAATATTCCTTTCACTATCCAAAGGGTTACTCAATAATATTCCTTTCAATATCCAAAGGATTGCTCAATAATATTTCTTTCACTATCCAAGGGGTTACTCAATAATATTCCTTTCACTATCCAAGGGGTTACTCAATAATATTCCTTTCACTATCCAAGGGGTTACTTTGATCTAAACTATAAGCTTGCTCAATAATATTTCTTTCACTATCCAAAGGGTTGCTCAATAATATTTCTTTCACTATCCAAGGGGTTACTCAATAATATTTCTTTCACTATCCAAGGGGTTACTCAATAATATTTCTAACACTATCCAAGGGGTTACTCAATAATATTTCTAACACTATCCAACGGGTTACTCAATAATATTTCTTTCACTATCCAAAGTGTTACTTTGATCTCAACTATAAGCTTGCTCAATAATATTTATCTCCTAAAATAAAAGCGACCAAAATACACTGGAATCTAATCTAAGCTTGTCAGAATACAATAGTGTTAAAATTATTGCAGGTATCTTTGTTATTTTTTTTTTTAAATTCACACTCGATGTACAGAAGACCAATATTAACTGTAAACACTTAAAGCTAAGACATTTTATGCTATTACAGTAACTCAGTTACTTCTATAGTGCAATCCTGTCATTTTATTAAACTGTCAAATGTCTTCTTCTGCAACGGATTTGTAAAATTGTACAAAATCGAGTCAAGCATGTGACCAGACTCGTTTTGGAAGCATAAAAAAGGATGCGACCTTAAGTCAGAAATAATTAAATAATAAATATGATTAAAATTTATAAGAAAATAGGATGTTATTGCTGATATAGTTGGAGGAGTTTCGATATCCAGGATGAGCGAAAAAAGACTTTACATGCCTCTTAACATCGATTTGACCCTTTAATGTACCATAAAATACATAAATGATAGATAAATATGTAGGTTGGTAGGTACGTTGATAATGTTGGTATGTAGGTAGGTAGAGAGATTGATTGGTAGGCAGATAGGTAGATAGGTTGATAGAAAGGTAGATAGGTTGATATGTAGGTAGGTGGTTGATATGTAGGTAGGTGGATGGATAGGCAGGCAGGTAGGTTGATAGATAGGTAGGTAGGTTGGTATGTAGGTAGGTGGATATATAGATAGATAGATAGATGGACTGTTAGAAAATATTTTAATCCCATTCAGATTATCACCCCTCAACAGCTAGTAAATCTGACAAAATTGTTTACATAGACCCACTTACTCATAAAATGGCACCCTGGGAGAGACTGTATCGTCTTCATATATTTAAAGGGAGTTATTATAGTACATTGTCTTTAATAATAAACCTATACGCCTCTTCAAACAGTTTCTGCAAACAAAATACAGTCAAGACACAGTTATTCACATGAATAGTCTGCTATATGTCGCAAATTATCAACCTTATTACCAGTAGCAGTAAACAGAGACACTAATCAGATGTGAAAGGTGTAGTACAAGGATATGTGAGCAGAAATGGCAAGGCATACGGATGATCGCTAGTTAAATTGCAAGACTTACGGATGATCGCTAGTTAAATGGCAAGGCTTACGGATGATCGCTAGTTAAATGGCAAGGCTTACGGACGATCGCTAGTTAAATGGCAAGGCTTACGGATGATCGCTAGTGAAATGGCAAGGCTTACGGATGATCGCTAGTTAAATGTTGCAGTATTTAACTTTTGTTAAAAAAAAAAAGATTTATTTTTAAATAGCTAAGCGTCCAAGCAATCTAAAGTCACTAAAACTAATAAATTGATATGCATTGTCTTGCGCTGCTGTAAGTTGAATATCTATTCCCATGTAAGGGCCATTACATACGTATAGGGAAAAGTACCCTATCACTAATTGTCCATAAAATAAAAGCTGAATGAGGATTTAACAATTCATCAAATGTGCATAGATTTAAGATCTGTGACTCCTCTTATCAAATACACACAGAAAAAGGTATGTTGGTGAGTGAACTATTTTCAGTATGACACAATCATTGAGATCATATCTGTTTTCTGCAACAGAAATCCTGTGTGGTTAAACTTTTCGTTAACTTTATCATTTTCTTTCACAGGACTGTTATTGCTATTATTAAAATTGCATACATTTTCTTTTATTATTATTAAATAAGAGACAAGTCGCAACCACGCAGGTTTGCTTCCAATATCTCCAAGCGTTCATAGCGCTACGATACACCAGGTAAATTGTGACGTCATATCGATTACTTCATGATGTAATGATGACCTAAATTTGAGCTGTGCAGTAAACGTTGAGTTTACAAAATGAAACTACCTGCTATTGCCAAAGAACAATCTAATTAAAATCAGATCTCCACAGTCCTACCTGGAGATCTAACAGACACCCATAAAATGTCATGTTTTGGGGACCTTTCGAATTTCCAGTCCACTTATTTTCATTATTCTATCAGATAAAGCATTGCAAATTCGTGTTAGGGAGAGTTATCGTTAGTAACGATGTGTTCCGAATGGCGTGTGTTACTTTCAGAAATTTGTGATTTGATTGGTGAACCACAAGGTCAACAGAACAATACCTCTTATTGGTGTCCATCAGATCTCCACGTAGAACTGTGGAGATCTGATATTAATCAAATTGGCCAACAAATAGCATACAATTATGGAGAAACTGAAAGGTCTTCACATGATATTGAACACAAACAGATTTAATGGAGCTTTCATCCGAAACAAGAATTAAACAACAGTAGTAATACGATTGTCTTCGAAACTAAAAGATTCACTAAATCATTATAATATAATCGAAAAGAAATTATGACAACAGGAATCTATGAAGAAGAGAGAAAAGCATGAAATCAAATCCGAGCTCAATAAAATGTGAAAAACGTGTCATGGAAAAAGACGTTTACGGCAAGTGAATTATGGAAACTAAAACTATGAGCAATCTGAACACCTTAATGCAGACCCTCTTCAATACGCTCCCATACTGAATTTGATACTGAACACCTTAGTGCAGACCCTCTTCAATACGCTCCCATACTGAATTTGACATTTGAGTCGATTATTGAGAAAATCTTGTTCAAAGATATGCATTCAAAAGTCACACCGAGTCATACAATTTCAAAAGGAAACTCAAAAGCAGTAAAACACACACACACACACACACACACACACACACACACACACATATATATATATATATATATATATATATATATATATATATATATATATACATATATATATATATATATATATATATATATATATATATATACATACATACATACATATATATATATATATATATATATATATATATATATATATATATATATATATATCTATATATATATCTTGCAGCCATTGTTTCGTTTTATAAGATATTTCCTCCGCTACATTTTCAATTGGTAAGAAAAGTCATCTTTAAAACTTCATGTAGGCAGACTCAGTAATTCTATCGGAAACAGTTTTATCTAGCCGTATTCATACACATTTTTCAAAGCTAGTTCTTTTGCAGTGTGTTCCAGTGGAAGACCCTACAGAAGGATTACTTCTTTTTTGTGCAAAAATGGAAGTATTCAGTCCAGCTTTGAAAGAAATACCCCACAACTAAACCTACTGATTTGTACCGATATTACTAATGATATTATATGTTATTTATTTTGGTCTTCTGTGCTTGTAACAGATATCATGCTTTCGTCTCGATTTTCTTTGATAAATACAATAAAGTATGACATGTTGCTGTAGGTTATATCTTTAGAATCAGATAGGATGGTCTCTGAAAATGCCCGTCAATATAAACATAAAGGTAAAAAGTGTACTTGACACATTTGAAACTTGCATAAACAAGTTACTTGTAGGACTTCCAAAGATTGGTTTTACTAAGAATATGCGGGGACGCTAGACAGTTGGACTTCGATCTAATTTAAATTGAGACTTGAATCTCTCTTGAATTTCTGTACTGTTTGCGCTGATAAGAATTCGTACGGATATTATTTATCCCAAAGAACATTCAACTCGGTTTTATTAAAATCCATAGGGAAATTTTTTGTATATTTATATCAGGAAATCATTGTTATTATTGAAAAGTTGTGTTATCTTTTCTGCATTGTTTCTATGCCACAAAAAGTTTGGCTAAAGGGTATAACCTATTTCTATACTATACTTTCTGATGTCCACAAATTTTGATAGATCTCCAGGTGTGGCCATGTATCCGTTTGTTCGCATCTGTCGTTTAACATATATTGTATGATATGATACACTTTTCGTTCTGGTTTTGTTCAGTTAATCTGTTTCGTCTGACAAAATGAATATATATTTCAAATTAAATTGATATGTTCAGTGTTTTCTAAACTATTTAACAACTTCATGGAATTAGGAAAGACAACTTTGATCAAAAGTTTTATTCCAGTGAACAGGGGCAAATTTGATGTACGTGATTAAGCAGAAAGTAATTAGGAAGAATGGAAATATCTGCGGACAGCGTTTGAGAGTGTAAATTTGCAGTTTGAATTTTAAGGTTATTATCCGTATTGATTTTGACATAAATACATGCATTTCAGATGGCGTTTATCTCTACTGATATTAAAAGAAGCAAACAAGAGCAAATTAAACGCTAACGGCGACGAACAACACACATGGCCGTTATTCGGCTGCAGCAACAATTAAAATGTCAACCATTAAAGTACTACTACAACTATGTTTACTGTTACTTCCACTCCACCTATAACTACCTATAGACTGTAGATGTACTACAACTATGTTTATTGTTACTTCCACTCCACCTATAACTACTTATAGACTGTAGATATACTACAACTATGTTTACTGTTACCTCCACTCCTCCTATAACTACCTTTAGATTGTAGATGACGCTCGCTTCGGCTACAACAAAACAGCAAATGTACAACAGACAACATACAAACAAAGCTACAACGACTAAACTACTATAACAACAACAGCACGATGACTGCTACTACTACTACTGTTGCAGCTCCATCTCTTCCTACTACTACTATTACAGCTTATCCTCTTCCTACTACTACTATTACAGCTCTCCCTCTCCCCCCTACTACTATTACAGTTTCATCTCTTCCTACTACTACTATTACAGCTTATCCTCTTCCTACTACTACTATTACAGCTCTCCCTTTCCCTACTACTACTATTACAGGTCTCCCTCTCCCCACTACAACTATTACAGCTCTCCCTCTACCTAATACTACTATTACAGCTGCATCTCTTCCTACTACTACTATTACAGCTCTCCCTCTTCCTACTACTACTACTACTACGACCACCATCGCCGGCATTATACATTATGTCATACCTTTCCAAAGATATTGCCACCAAAGTCAGCACGCTGGCAAAGACGAAGATTGGAAGAAGGTAAGACAGGAATCCACAAAGTTCGTCTGCTTTAAATATCTGCCACGTGCAGTCTGCTGTGTACTCCAAAAGTTTTAGTGGAATAACAATGGTCGATACAAGTAAATCCGAGAGGGCTAGATTCACAATGTAATAATTAGTCACCGTGTGCATATGAGAATTTCTCCAAACTGTCCATATCACAAGTAGATTTCCCAAAATAGCTAGAATTAAAACAAGAATATAAACAATTATAACTAAGCTCAGAACCCAAGTTATCTGAGTGTACTCCTTGTGATATGAGTACCTTTTAGAACACATATGGCCAAGGTTTTTGACCGAAGCAGGGGGTAGTAAACTTGAATTAAACTCAGTTAAATTAAAATCACTCCAATTTAGCCAGTACTGGAAATCTTCGAACTCTCCATTCCCAATTTCAGCCAAGCCGGGAAGAAACATGATAGAGTCGTTCATGGTGGCAACTGTGTTCGCAGCGTATCGTCGCGCCACAAAGTATAGCTGTACTGGAAAAAAGTCTGACTACTAAAGCGGCATCGATTCTAAGACGAGGCCTTTTATTGGCCCATATAAGAACGACTTTCAAATGGAGCAGATATGATAACAGCTTTATAAGCAGACGATATTTAAATTCTACAGTATGACGCCATTGGTATTGAAGAAAGCAGTGAAGGCAATATGTCAGGACCAAGCAACATACCTAAAAAGGGGATGAGAAAGCTTGCAATATTTTCACTTTCATTCTTCCAGTTAATCTGAGTAATGTTTATTGTTCTTATTCTTTTTGTTTTAAAGATTAATATGTTTGGTTATAAAACATGCATACAAAGTACCTTTGCCTATACTGACGAAATATGTGTGCTTTTTCAGAACAACAAAATCTGTTTTTAGTAAATTTCATCCATTTTTTTTATGAGTTGGCGATTTTTTTTTCAGAATGAAAGCGTTACAAATTGCAACGAGTGTAGACTTAAATTTAATTTATTGGGTGAATTCCAAACTATTCACTGGAAACACCAAATAAAAATGCCCAGAATGAAAGTTGCTAGATTCTTCCAACTAAAACACGATAATGCATTTGATTTGATTCCAAGGGACAATACCGAAGGTAATAAACATCAATAAAAAAAAAATAAAAAAAAAAATTACAGCGCACACTGATACGAAGTTGCTGGTCACAACTATGGCTTTTAATCCATTGAGACATGTTCCTACAAAATTGATACTTTTTGTTAAACCTATTACCTTAAATTGGAATGTGACCTCAAAACCTTCTATTACACTCAAGTTAAAAAAGATTTCCATTTTTTAAAAATAGCTTTTCAATGTCGCCAAGAATTGAATAATCATGTTCGAAATACACGAGCTAAAATATTTAGGCTGATAGAAGCTAAATCAGGAGTTGGAAAATGTTTCATGATTTATTCACGCATGTTTTTTAAATTAAGAATTCATTTTCCATCGATTTCATTCAGAAATTTCTCTTTGAATGGAAAAATAGTTACAAAACACAGTGTCGAAATAAACATTGATATTCACACAGTGGTCAATATTTCTCATACAACTATTCGCCCGATTAGAGACATCACAAAACAATCGGCTGCTTAATGGTTACAAGATGGCTCTGTATTAATGATATTAGAAGCAAATTGATTGAAAAAATTAATATTGATAAAAATTACCTTAAATTTAATCTTAGCATTTTGCTTTATATATTTGTTTTAGGAATTTTGCGGGTGTCTAACATATGCAAAAATTAAAAACACAAAAATGTCTCCAGAATGTATAACCATTCAAAATCGGGTTAATTCCTCTGATATTAAATAGCAAATTTATTTTTATTCTACACTTAAATGCGTGTAGGCAGACATTTGCACAATGATTTATACTATTCATTTTTTTTAAAATGAAGTGTTTTAAACATAATCATATTACATTCAATTTTATCAAATAGTTAGCACTTACTTTGGTCTCTCGCTGTAATTCAAACCAGTGAATGTGACGTAAAGCTGCATGTAAAGCTAAAGGTATGTCAAAAGGAAAGAAAACAATAAAAACTGTGTGAATCATCAAAAACGAAAGAAATACAAAAGTAAACACATACCATTATGCCACATCAGCTCAAATAAATCTGCTCACAAATGTTTAGATTTATGACATCGAATGAAGAAAAGAAATCATCCCTGACCGAGTATTATTTACCAAGATAAGTGTTATATTGGAATTATGTAAGTCTTAGCTGTAATAACTTCTTTTTTTCTTCTTTTTTATTTTGTGAGTGGGGTGGGTAGGGGTGTTAATGTCATACTTTTAAGAAGTCTTTACGTGCATACTCAAGTATTATTTGTTTCAATTCGGTGAAAAAAGGCAGACTCTTTTAAGAAGGACAGCTACAGTCACTTGTACCTATGCCAAATAAATACACGTTTGTCCTACTGACATCCGTCTTGTGGAAGAACATTTATCTTTAGAAAGTGTACGCTTAATCAATCCCACTTTAGTTACAGTTTTTAGACGACAACTTGTACAGCAATTAACATACACATAGCAATTTCATCTATTATAAGGTACTGACCATTTAATGGGGGGGGGGGGGGTCTGAGATATTTTATTTTCTTTTATCTGAAGATAATTATTTTATTTCCTTTTCTTCAAATAATATAATAGATATAACGTGTTGTTTTGTTTTTTTTTTGTTGCTAAAAATCAGAGCAAGATATTTTTCCAGCTATTTGAGAGCTGGAAATTTAGTTTTAAAAAAAAGTCCTGGCCCCTGTCCCAGAAAATTATTCGTCCCGAATATAATTGCGGTATCCGTGGTACGTATCGTGGTATGTACAGATTTTTAGTGGTACCAAACTCTAGAAAGAGAGGAGAGTGAAACTATTAAAACATATTAGGCTTCCAAGGATCTCCAGATAATGTTTATTTTAATGCAGCATTTACAAGTGGCCCATAGAAGATGGTAAGAAACTAACCAATCAAAAGCAGCTTTCAGGAACTATCTGTTTGCCTAGTGTATGCCCCTCTTAGTATTATACGGCACGCACAGAAGAGCATAGCTGAGACGAATATTTCATTTATAGTTGGAAAAGGTAATAGTTGCATAATGATATAAAAGCCTTGCAAACAAAGAGATGGCGTGTTCAAAGAAGAATTTTGAAGACTGCATGCAAACCAAAGGCTTTGTCTAAGAAGAGCTGATAAAGGATAAAGACTGCTAAACACAGTTTGAATGAATATTATGCAGCCGTCGTCTTTCTGCACCTTAAATTCATAAAAGCAAATAGTTAATTTAATTTTCATCCCACAGAAATAAAGCATGTTACCCATCAAAGCAAAGAGAAACATGGAAGGAGACGTTGCCAATGAAAAAAAAAAAGTTGACATGGTTAAAACTCTAAAAGTGGGCAATTCAAGTATATGTTTGCTGATTTCATACCTGAAAACGGAAGTCAATCGTTTCAATTTTATTATCTTATAGTTTATTTAATGACTGTGACCTGATCAAGAATTGCTGTTGTAACTTTACGATAAAAGAAGATATATTAGCTTTATTATAGTACATTTTCAATGTCTTAGAAGACTTTGGAGGAAGATTTAAACTTAATGTACATGAAACATATCCTCAATTCTTTAGTTCGTTTTGTGGCATTTTATGTAAATATTTTTATATTTAAAGCTAGAACTGAGAACAAGAAATAATAAAAACATCAAATCGAGTTTTCTGAGAAGTTTTAAATATACTGGTTGCCCCCAAACACAATTTCAGTCTGCAATGAGTGCAGACTACAAGCTGTACTAATAAAAAAAAATCTAGTTAGACCCGCATGAAGATTCTGGGGCATTATGTTTAACTCTAGAATGATGTTTACATTATGATGAAAGCACTAATTTTGAATGGGGACCTTATTCTAGTCATGCCTATTGGCTAAAAAAAAAAAAAAAAAAAAAAAAAAAAAAGGAATCCAACGACCAACGAAATACTTCTCTTCTGAAGAAAGCACGATTCAAGAAGGGTTTCAAATTGTTGAAAATAATGAAAATTTAATCGATTCTGCAATTGAGATGTTCTTGACAACCGGATGACATGCTATTCCCATTGTTCCCTTTCATCAATAATGACAAGCATCTTGGGTAAATTAAACACCATTATTACGTTTTACACCATTCAGTTATCCACTGATCCTAATGAGACGGATTAGCCTAGTACTAACAAATTTTACAGGACACAACAACTAAATCATTCAATTTGTTTTAACAATAAGGATTGTGTCGTGGTGGTCTGAGTCAAAACAAAAAGTAAAATTTCTGTACACGCATTTACTATCAAAGAAAAAAACAACAACATGTCCAGTTAACTGCTGAAAATGAAATGCTTTATATATATATATATATATATATATATATATATATATATATATATATATATATATATATATATATATTTCTTATTTTGAAGAATCTATCATTAAGTGATGCCATGGTGATGTAGTACGTTGAACATTTAGTACTGAACATGAAAAATAGAATAGTCTCAACTCCTAACTCTTGAATAAATGTACAGAAATAAAACTGCATTCAAAAAGACAAGTTTTTGGACCGCATTGTCCAAGAGGAGATAACTACAATAAAAATGAATTCTAAGTCGTTCTAACGAATTACTAAATAATTATAACGGATAATAAATTCGTTCGATCGAAGTACTAAATTCTTATAATGGATTATTTATTAGCTAGAACGGATAACTAAATCGTTAAAACTGATTACTAATTCATTCCAACGGATTGCTCATTACTATATCGTTTGAATGGAGTATTAAGTCGTTCTAATGGATTGCTAAGTCATTATAACGGATTGCTAAATCATTCTAACGAATTGATAAATCGTTTTAACGGATAAGTTAATCGTTAGAAGGATTAGTAATTTGTTATAACGGAATTCTAAATCGCTTTGAGCGTTAAATCGTTTGAACGAATTATTAAATCGTTCTAACGGATTTCTAAGGGAAGAAACCTATATAAGGCACTTTGTTCCGTCTAAAAGAGTCGGTTTGTTTGTTGTTTTCGTTATTTTCTATTTAAACACGAACTCTAGATCTGTGTCTGCATTTACCCGATTTGTTCGCGGACAAAACGCAGAAAGATTACACTTTAAATTAAGAGAATTTCTTGTGCATCACTGGAAGAAAATAAGTCTGTTAGAATGCCTTCCAAAACGGCTGATTAAAATCGTGTTCAGATATCGGCCCTTAATTGCAGGGAACGGCGCTCAATTGTCGGAGTTAAATATAGTTACGCATTAAATTTTTCTTGAGTCCTCCTTGACCGAAGCTCGACATAGTGATCACTTTATCAGTTGTGTGACTGTCGTCCGTCCGTCCGTCTACTCCCTACATTTTACCTAAATATTAAAGGTTTTTACTTTTCTTTTTATTTAAATACCAATTTATCCCTCCCTCTTCGGATTTGGAATATGACTCTGGGGCGGGCTCGACGTGTAGGCCCTGACCAGCTTCTTGTGAAAACCTTTTTACATCTGAATCTCCGAAAGAATGAGTAGTAATTCGTTATTATGCTTTGATATTATATTATATTTTTAAGAACGAATAGAATTCAATGACTCGACATAGTTTCTATCCATTAATGCCGGGAATTCAATTAAGTGTTGGCATGTCATGGTCGAGGGTTTAAATATAAAGCAACAACTGTTTACACAAAATTTTACATTATCAGCAATGTGGATGAAACTATCAATCGTTGATAAAAGTGTAGTTAATAAGAATACTGTGAGCGTACATCAAACAATCAGTTAATGAGTCAATCACTCCATAAATATACTTATCTATCTATCTATTGTCTATTCTAGTCCTCATTTCTGGTTTCCTGCGGTTCTGCAGGAGTTCGTATTAACCGGAGTCGATTTTTTAAATATAATTATTATGTTTTTAGTTTAAAACAAAAATGCAAGCGGAAGTGCTGAACCCCAGAACAGTTTTATTACTTCTCAGAAATCAATTTTATAGTAGATGCCCGCTCTCTGTCACGGAATTTTATGCACAAAGTTGCCATTGTATTGCATTTTAATGTAAATATAGTTTGGGTCCCGTTGCCGCAGACAAAATTACTCATGGTATATGTTTTTGTTCTGTCAGACGATTGAGAAAAAGTTATTTATACGCATTTGGTTGACTGATCTGTTGTGTTACCTACAAAGTGCCAGCGGTTGTAACGTCCCTTATTCCGTGTTTTTCGTCCGTAGTTTCCCCTGCGTACTAGTGCTCATTTTTCCTGTATAATCACACTGCATAGATGCTTTGTCAGACAGTTGTCATAGTCACTCTGCATAGATGCTTTGTCAGACAATTGTCGTCTTCATGATACAAATCTTTGAGCTGTAGAGGTATGCGATAGCTGTAGACTTTCTTCTTCTTTCTATCATCAGTGTTTGTTAGAATAGTTTGCTACGTTAAAAAATGTCGCGAAATTTTTTCTAAATTTCTATTAGGTCGGGTAATTTCACATAACACAGTGCTATCATTGGGACACCAACCAACAACCACCGAGATTTTCTAACTCGCTATAACAATTTAGTAATGCGCTAAAACGATAAATGCTAGTTCGTTATAGGGATTTAATACTCGGTTAGAACGACTTAATAATTCGTTGAAACCATGTAGTAATTCATTCAAACCATTTACTAAGCCGTTAGAACATTTAATAATCCGTTTTAATGATTTACTGATCCGTTTTAAAGATTTACTACTCCGTTGTAACGATTTAGTAATCCGTTCAAATAAATTAGCAATCCGTTAAGATGACCCAGGAATACATTATAACAAATAATTAATCCGTTTTAAAGATGTATCAATTCTATTTAGTAATCGATTGGAATGAATAAGTAATCCGTTAAAACGATTTAGTAATAAGTTAGAACGAATAAGTAATCCCTTTGAACGGTTTAGAAATCCGTTCGAACGAATTAATAATCCGTTTTAGTGATTTTGTAATTTGTAATATTTATTTTTCAGTGGCACTCAGGGGTGTACTGGGTAAGCAACTCGGCCCTGGACTTATCTGCCGGGACAGGCCCGTGGTTTTGCTCACACCAGTAAAACACCGGTAAAAACGGATTTTTTTGACGGCCCACCGGCCCACCGATGCGGCGGTCTGCCGGGACAGGCCCGGGGTTTTGCTCACTCCAGTAAAACACCGGTAAAAACGGATTTTTTTGACGGCCCACCGGCCCACCGATGCGGCGGCCCACCGGGATTTGTCCCGGTATGCCCAATGGCCAGTACACCACTGGTGGCACTATGTCGCCGGCGTAGCAAAGAAAGCAATACCTGACCCCCCGCCCAAAAAAAACCCCCAAAACAGCTTCCGACAGGATCTGATGTGTCATTTGATTAAATTATGAGAAGAATTTCTTTTCAAAAACAACCAATGACAGGTTAAACTTATTCATATCTGCAAATGCACAGAAGCTGGATCATAAAATATACCTTAGAGACATATATTACATTTCTTAGGATGTCTTGCTGAAACACATTTTCAATTCGTGAGCAATGTGTATCATTATAGCTAGCGCAATAGCAGACATAGTGATTGACACTGAAATTGAATCACGAATAATTAGCTTTAATAATAATAATAATAATAATAATAATAATAATTACAACAATAGTAACAATACTAATTTCTTCTTTTTCTTCTTCTTCTTCATCATCATCATCATCATCATCATCTTCTTCTTCTTCTTCTTCTTCTTCTTCTTCTTCTTATTATTATTATTATTATCCGAAGTTGAAAGAAAAGAAAAAAGGTAACCATTTATAAGAATGCAAAATAATCTCAAATCAAGTCAAGGAGTCTTTGGGAATGATAATAAAATACTGAACCATTGAATTTATTTATTGAACCCTCGTTCAATACATATAACTATAAACTGAAATGATTACAGTGTGTAAACATTAAATGTCAAATGACTGTATACTTCCAGGTAGGTACTCAAATACTCTGCAAAAGTATTGTTGCTGTACCTTGTACTATATCAACACATCTGTCTACCCTTTTAAACAGTTTATAGCCGAGCAAAACAATAAAAGAGCCATAGATATCTATAGCAAACATGTAGTCTTGGTAACTGTCGTCAAGGACATTTGGCGGGTGTATACCAAAGAAAAATTAAAGCAACTGCCTTGGCTCGCGATTGTAAATCCTTTGCTTTTGACTGCATATTCAACTTCCTCCTTCCATGTAGTCACAGCCATCACCAGTCAGTGATTTAGGGGTCATAATTCAAAATCGATCGCATATATTATGTGTTTATCTGCTATGATTGCAATATGAAGTTTGGTTATAAAAGTTTTGAAAGGTCATTGTAATTAAAATATGTGTAGATATAACCTTTGATTCCTCTCACAGGGACACCAGGGGTGGGAGCCAAGGATAACATTCCTGTCGCAAATGGTTACCACAGGGGCAACATTATTGCAAACTTTCGTAACATTTCACCAAGCGATTTAGTAGGAGATTTCGTAAAGAACAGACAGACGGACGGACCGACAAAGTGATAGACACACAGAGGGTATCACAATATCCCCGACGCTTTTTTAAAAAAGCGTGGGAAGCGTGGGGATATATGTAATAGGCCTTTTGGCCACTGCTTTAGTGTGCGATCGACGAATAAATATTATAGAAGCGCGAAGAATTAGACATGGGCCTGAAAACTAGAAAGAGCTAATGGAGTTATCATAGAGCATGCAGACAATAAAAGAATAATGATCGTTGAGCTCAAATTATGTAGATTCAGCTGTCACGCTGTCACGGAATTGTGTGTAGTAAAATATTTATGCATTATATATATATATATATATATATATATATATATATATATATATATATATATATATTAATAAATTTGGGTATGTTCCATTTGTATTTATGTCTTCATTTATAGGTTCGTTAGATTTTAGTGATAAGTTGTTTGATTATGGGAAGTCGGTGTTGGGAAAATATTTCCCAGCCCGAGTAATTATCCAATTTATAGGAACAGACGTCATACTTAGAGTTTTTAAGAGACTTTGCAATGGCATGGATTGGTTTCGTAGTTTGAGATAGGGTCAGACTAGCATAAGTGGGCATGGTGGGCATGGAGCCAAGTAGTTCCTGTCTTAATTCAGAGGTGTTGATTGATTGTGCCTTTCGGTGGGAGATATTCGTGACAAGAACTGCTGTTTTTTGCCATGGAATAATTGGGAAGAGGTCATCCCTTTGTTTGGAGATGCCTTTCATTGAAGCAGTTGGTGGAAGTGCACGTGCGAAACGCGGTTCAGACTGTTGTTTTTATTGACCCGGAAATGGAATTTTAAAATAGTTCCCTGCATTGGCTGTTTGAATTGTGTTATGTGCTTCATGCCACGGCATGCTAACAAGGAAAAGCCATGCAATTGTGAAGTTATAGTTCTGACATTGTGGTCATTCATTTATTGATTAGAGAAAAATTGTTTCTGGTCTTGGCGCGTTACGAGAACTTCCAGTTGACAATGAATGTTTTCGTGAAGTCCTTGGAAATAGGGGAAAACAAGGGACTTCCAGCCCAACCTCACGCAGGTGTTTGTTTCGCTTGGTAGAGGAACCCCTGTGCGTGTTACAATATATATGTGAATGAAAATGTATTCGAGTTTCATTGCCGCGTACAGCGTTAGCCGATGGCTGTTTATTTTTCGGCTTTAGCTATTTCAAAATACTGAATTCGGTTCTTCGGTTCATCCTATGCTGCACGAGCAAAGTGACTGCAGTGAGAAACCCAATTACCCAGAGTTCTCTGGCTGCGCATTTTCACCACAGCCAGGGTACTTATACAATGAATTCTCGATGTATAAATTCAACACAACACAATGCGTTTTGTCATGAAGCCGTCACTTTACGGATGGCTTCCTGATGGATGATTCGCGTCTGGAAGTAACTCAGAGTTCTTGATATCTGAGGCCATCTCAGTAAGTAGATGGACTCATTTACTGGGGGAAAAAAACTTCAGAACTGACATCGGGCTCAGCCCAACTAAAACAAGGTTTTTTGACTGTGTATCTGAAAAGATGCACACAAATAACCACTTTACGGGAGCAATCTTCAGTTGCAGAGGTATGTGAAATATTAAATCGTATTCTTTCTTGTTATCCGTTTTATGTGATAGAATTGTTTTATATATTGGATGTTTCAGAATTTATTCTAAATTTGACGTAGAGTCAAACCTGTGTCCCATAGCGCCATGGTATCAGATAGAGTATAATCTGTTTCAAGTTAGACATTTTTATAACTGAGCAGACACATTGAATTATGTTGCATGAGTTAAATGTTGAGCAATGTTCGAGTTCTTATAAATCATTGAGATTATTCTTGCCGGACATATATTCATTTACGAACGTGGTTATTATAATAATAATCTCGTACAGTAGCTTTGATGAAATGATTTAATGTGTAACGAAGCAAATTCACGTGCCCACATGCGTAATGTATATTATTGTATTCATGCTTCACCGTGTCTCATGTACTAAACGGCTGTCATTATATTTTTAGCTGTTTTTGTGACGGGGAGTCGTCGAATTCTGTGAGGGTTCGTGCAACCTGTATGCTGCTGTCTATGGTGACGTTGGCACGGAAGACAGTACTGGTTTACTCGCAGTGAGGGTCTAAAGCTTCGTGACCAACGGATCTGTATGGAATAAGGAGGCTCTTGAGAGATCTTTCAGCAGACTGGGAGAGGCGGGCCATGCATGGTGGCTCCTGGACCATTTGACGAGAGCTGAGGATTCGGAAATACATCGTGATCATCAACTGGATGCCACAAGATACATATGTTCCATTTTTGAATTAATATTATTCAATATCACTATATGAGTGAAAATCAATAATACATATATTCTACTTGTGAATGAAACATACATTAGTCATATTTTTGTTCAAATTCTATACTTTGATCACCCTTGGTGATAGAATCATACATTGTTCATATGTGTGTATAAATCCTATACTTTGATCAAGCTTGGCGATTGGGTCATACATTGTTCGTATTTGTGTATTCATTCTATACATTGATCGTCCATGGTGATAGATTCATATATCAATCATATTTGTTTCTAAGTTCCATACGTTGATTCGTGTTTGATTTCTTGTTTAAGTTGCACGTTCTGATTAGTTCCATTTAGGAATGATATCATTTCCTTATATCAGTTGTTGAACTCGGTGCGCATCATTCTGTTAAATCCTTTGTTGGACTTTATACGCACGACTATGGTGTCAGATTCATTCATCGTTCAATTACATTATAAGTAAACATCTCATTCACGAAATTGCTTTCAGTGTCTTCGCTAAATACAATCCCAACCCGGCTTCATCCTGTTACATCGGCAAAATATTGATAAAATGAAAAGAAAATGAATAACAGTTGAAGCTGAAAGTGATTAGAAAAAGACGCAAAACTAACAAATCCAAGCTGAATTATATATTAAAACTTTTGTGATGCGAAACAAAATTGTGAATGTGGACTTAGTCCAATTATGATTATGCATGAATTATGTCTTTTTTATATTCTTAACAGATTTCCGCTTCCATGCTGGAAGTTTTGTGTATAACTTTCTCAACGCGCTTCCATTTTGAGTTTGATTTTTAATTCCGGTGAAATATGAATGTTCTAGGTAAAGCATTTAAACGTTAAATGATTTACAGAATTTTAAATAAAATTCCAGAACATTTGAAAACAATATATTAAAAAATAAAATAATAATAATAAACAAATAAAAGGAATAAAAAATTAAATCCAATTAAATTTCAAATAATTCCTCCTATAACTCGTTTCAAATTCGATGAAAAATCGTTAATCGGAAAAGAAGATTCATTATTTGATGAAGATGTTATATCAGGCCTTATTAGCTGCATTTCAAAACACTTTACAAAGATAGTCCCTTGCTATGTGTCTCCATTTGAAAATGCTATTGTAAAATGACTTTCCCTTTTGCACAAGTTGTTTAACTTTCAGCGTTTGTGGCTTCAGTGTCTTGAACAGAATAAACTGAACTTAAACGATAGGTGTCTTGCTTTACTAACACAGTATACTTTATAAAGTCAAATTAGAATATTTCTGTGCTTTGTTTTGTGGTAGATGGCATTTTGTCATTCGGATATGTCATTTAAATAAAATACAGCATCACGTAAAGTCTTAATGATGCTAGAATAGGCTGTTCACTTAATGAACAACATCAATGTAGATATGGAAATAAATTGAGCACTTAGACATCTGATTCTTGCTTAGAAAGGTTATCCGTATGACTGCGTGAAAATGCTTTTACTAACAAGATTCGTCCACCAAACACAGTTTAAGTTTAACCTAATATCAATAGAGACGTTAAACTCTGTTTTATACCTGTCTTGCTTGTGTTAAGGTTCGCTTGGATTTCACGAGGTGTATTTTTGCTTTTGGTTTTATCAGATCCCAAGGGGTAAGAGTCTTAAAACAATTTGCATCTAGGTCTCATTCGAATTTTAAAAAAATTAAGTAAATGTGCAGAGATTTGGTCGTTTATCGCAATTATATTCCGACTATCGACATTGTAAGACCTTCCTCAAAGACCTTATATAGAATTTGAAAGACTTATATTGTTTTCCGCGTTTACCTGAACTAGAATTATCTGCTGAAATGTTCGAGAAAGTCTTAGGTTTCCGTAGATTAATATACACACAGAATGTATCTACACCACATTATGTTGGCGCACACCAAACTCCAGACGCTTATGCTGCCCAGACTATTTTCTAAAATTTACAGAGATACAAGCGTCCACACGACAGATCAAGACAGAAGACAATTTATAAATCTTCAAAAACATGTTAAATGACATATTTTTATTGCCAATTTTAACTTAGGTTTAAGAGTTACAGTTTTTTTTATGTCGTAAATTGACGTACTTTACTAAATTTTTCAGTATGGTACTGTAGAAATAATAATAGACTAAATTATCGGTATGGAACTGTAGAAATAACAATAGACAAAACACATCGGTATGGTACTGTAGAAATAATAATAGACAAAACGATCGGTATCGTACTGTAGAAATAATAAGAGACTAAAAGATCGGTATGGTACTGTAGAAATAATAATAAACTAAAAGATCGGTATGGTACTGTAGAAATAATAACAGACTAAAATATCGGTATGGTACTGTAGAAATAATAACAGACTAAAAGATCGGTATGGTACTGTAGAAATAATAATAGACTAAAAGATCGGTATGGTACTGTAGAAATAATAATAAACTAAAAGATCGGTATGGTACTGTAGAAATAATAACAGACTAAAAGATCGGTATGGTACTGTAGAAATAATAACAGATTAAAAGATCGGTATGGTACTATAGAAATAATAATAGACTAAAAGATCGGTATGGTACTGTAGAAATAATAATAGACTAAAAGATCGGTATGGAATTTTAGAAATAATAATAGACTAAATGATCGGTATGGAATTGTAGAAATAATAATAAACTAAAAGATCGGTATGGAACTATAGAAATAATAAGAGACTAAAAGATCGGTATGGTACTGTAGAAATAATAATAGACAAAAAGATCGGTATGGTACTGTAGAATCAATAATAGACTAAAAGATCGGTATGGTACTGTAGAAATAATAATAGACTAAAAGATCGGTATGGTACTGTAGAAATAATAACAGACTAAAAGATTGGTATAGTACTGAAGAAATAATAACAGACAAAAAGATCTGCATGGAACTGTAGAAATAATAACAGACTAAAAGATCGGTATGGTACTGTAGAAATAATAATAGACTAAAAGATCGGTATGGAATTGTAGAAATAATAATAGACTAAATGATCGGTATGGAATTGTAGAAATAATAATAAACTAAAAGATCGGTATGGAACTATAGAAATAATAAGAGACTAAAAGATCGGTATGGAACAGTAGAAATAATAATAAACAAAAAGATCGGTATGGAACTGTAGAAATAATAATAGACTAAAAGATCGGTATGGAACTATAGAAATAATAATAGACAAAAAATCGGTATGGTATTGTAGAAATATTAATAGACAAAAGATCGGTATGATACTGTAGAAATAACAATAGACAAAAAAATCGGTATGGTATTGTAGAAATAATAATAGACTAAAAGATCGGTATGGAACTATAGAAATAACAATAGACAAAAAAATCGGTATGGTATTGTATAAATAATAATAGACAAAAGATCGGTATGGTACTGTAGAAATAGCAATAGACAAAAAATCGGTATGGTATTGTAGAAATAATAATAGACAAAAGATCGGTATGGTACTGTAGAAATAATAATAGAAAAAAGATCGGTATGGAACTATAGAAATAACAATAGACAAAAAAGATCGGTATGGTATTGTAGAAATAATAATAGACAAAAGATGGGTATGGTACTGCAGAAATAATAATAAACAAAGAAATCGGTATGGTACTGTAGAATTAATAATATCCCAAAAGATCAGTTCAGTACTGTGGAAATAATAATAGATACAAAAAATGGTATGGTACTGTAGAATCAATGAAAGACAAAAAGATCAGTATGGTACAGTGGAAGTAATAATATCCCCAAAGATCGGTATATTACTGTAGAAATAATTATATCCCAAAAGATCGTTATGGTGGTGTAGAAACAATAATAGACAGAATTTTGTGTGTACAATGTTGTGATAACCGCTACAATCATTCACATATGTTACTCGTTTTAAAGTAAGTCGCATTTATTTTTCACAATTATAACGTTAACACTATCTGCACTATATAACGGTCTATTAGCAACCATTTAACTCGTTTCTATATTACCAAGTCAGCGTACCATTACGTACCGTATAATACCGTTCCCAACTGTCGTCCGTTTAGTCTTTGTACCGTTTCCAACCATTTTCTTTCCGAACCGTCTTCGTACCGTTTCCAATGTTGCAAAAAAAAAAAAAAAAAAAAAAAAAAAAAAGTAAACGTACTGTAAGACTGTAAAACTATTAATCGTATTCATTGTTTTATTTTGCAAAATTCAAGGAGTATTATGCATTTTTTCCAATTTAGTTTCTACTTCCTAAAATGTTGTCACGAATCATCGTCTATTCGTTTATAGACTTTATAACCTTTAAACTTAAAAATAGTGATTACAAACGGCATTCTACTATCATACCATCATATGTATAGTCTGTATAAATGAACATCAAAGGAACATCTATCTAATTTAAGGCGATCCCATTCAGAATGTTCTTTCTCTGTTTTATTATATCACAGACCTTCGGAAAGTACATTTTTATACAAATTCAAATTTCGTTCATCAAGGACAAATCTGATATGTATGATAGTTAGAAACTTTAACGAAGAATGGATTGTTTCCTTATTGATTTTGTATCAATTTACAAACCACATCTGCATTTCGTGGATGTTTTATTTTCTACAGCCTTAGGTTAAAGAAGATTTATTTAATTCCCTTGGCCAATAAATTAATGCATCTTGGAGGATATATACACCTGATGCTGAAAGTAACTTGTAGAACAATCGCGTGAATAGTAAATGTAACGACGAACAAGTACAATTATAGAAGAAGACAAAAATCCATTACTAGTCGATTAAAATATTTGTGCGCATCATGGTATAGTTTGGACAAAAGTGACCAACCAGTCTGATCTTTCATTGGACTTTAGGACCTGATTAAAATATTTGTGCGCATCATGGTATAGTTTGGACCAAAGTGACCAACCAGTCTGATCTTTCATTGGACTTTAGGACCTGATACACCCTAGAAATATGTAAAGTGGTACGCTAGCATTATGCGTTCATTAACCATGCATGCACGGCAGTACCTAATTATTTAAGTACACTTCATCCTAATGAATATTCCACTGCAAAATCAAACCACAAGGTAAATTTCCTCGATTATAGCAAAGTAATTAAAAAGAAAAGGAAGTCATGAACATTCCAATTTCAGGAAGGCCATCCCAAGGTATACCATGTGTTACGGAATTATGTATCATTTTGTTTTTAAATAATGGTATAGTTTTATGATCTCTGCAGAATAATTTAACAGCTGTCGTCTTGCAGAAAGTACATATACGGTACATGTGACCCAATGCATTGTCCACTGGGAAAATCAATGTTTCGCTTGAAGCATTAGTCGTGTCACGTAATCCAGCGCGTGCGGATTTGAATTTTTGCACTTTTGACCTGAATTCCACGTTCAATAAGAAGTCAATACGTTGTTGGCTTGTAATAACGTCACTGCACAGGTACTTTAGCGGTGTCACGTATAACCTAGTTTCTGATTTGTTCGGATAAGGCTATTTTCTAGAAGGATTGAATTGTTTTTAAGTTGCAATACAGGGAATGATTCATTTTGTTGACCAGAAGTTAGAAAAAGATCGTAGTAACTAGATGTTGATTTGAGACGTATAATAATTGGGTTTTTATTTGATTTGCGCAGTCATAAACGAGATTGGTTCATTTTGTGTGTGATTACCTGCTTCAGTGATATTATTATACAGTACATTTTGGATTTAGTACAGCCACTTCAACTTAAAGAATTATACAGCTCCGTTGGAATTTCGCTACTGTCCGGATGTGCATAATATATTAATAACCTACCGATGAGGTACTACAACTATAACTGCTGTTTCCAATGTACTTATTACTTTTGCTCATGTAAAAACCGCACTGACAGCTACTTCAGTAGTTATTACTCTACTACCATCATTACTACTACTATTATAATATTTTACATTATCATTAGTTTGTCATAGTTTTCAGAGTAAAACGTTGGTAAAGACAAAGATCAGAAGAAGGCACCATACATATCCATAAAGTTCATCAGTTTTTAATATTTGCCACGTGCAGTCTGAACTGCACTCCAAACGTATTAACAGAGTAACTATATACGAACATGTACACCAGAGAGGTCTAGATTCAATAAGTACTAACAGAGTAACTATGTACGAATATGTACACCAGAGAGGGCTAGATTCAATAAGTACTAACAGAGTAACTATGTACGAATATGTACACCAGAGAGGGCTAGATTCAATAAGTACTAACAGAGTAACTATGTACAAACATGTACACCAGAGAGGTCTAGATTCAATAAGTACTAACAGAGTAACTATGTACGAATATGTACACCAGAGAGGGCTAGATTCAATAAGTACTAACACAGTAACTATGTACGAATATGTACACCAGAGAGGGCTAGATTCAGTAAGTACTAACAGAGTAACTATGTACAAACATGTACACCAGAGAGGGCTAGATTCAATAAGTACTAACAGAGTAACTATGTACGAATATGTACACCAGAGAGGGCTAGATTCAATAAGTACTAACACAGTAACTATGTACGAATATGTACACAGATGAGATTTCAAGATTCAATAGGTATTAACAGAGTAACTATGTACGAACATGTAAATCTGAAAGGGCTAGATTCATTAAGTAATGATGCGTAACTATGTGCATATGAGAATTTGTCAAAACTGACCACATTATATGACCATTCCTAAAATTGCAAGGTCCTCTCTCTACAACATATTCCAATTTGTGGAACACATATCATTATAACTATCAGCTGGATCCAGAAACAATAAAGTTGAATTTAACTAACTGAAATTTAAGTCACTTACATAAGATTAAGGAAATTATCAAAATTGTTTCTGAATGTACCGTCTTAAATTTTAGTCAATTCAGATACAGTAGAGAGTCCTTATAATATGACATGTAGAACAATAGTAAGGACTTTAGAGAACGGCCACACGTTTGAACACTGTTTATAGGGTAGTTCACGTTTTTGCCATAAATTAACATCATGGCACACACTGTTTATAGGGTAGTTAATGTTCTTGCCGTAAGATAACATCATGGCAAGCACTGTTTATAGGGTAGTTCAATCCGCTTAATTACTCAGGAGAAGCTTTTCTCTTTTAATTCAGATGGATTCGTTTATTTTCTTGTTTTTATAGGTATTTTCTACGACAATGATCTCGAATAATTCTGAGACCTTGGCGAGTTTGCTCCTTATTACAGGATTTGTCATTCCGGACTGATTTTTATATCTCTTGTGCAATATTTGATTTGCTCTCGTAATAAGGCCATTGCATGTTGACATTTTCATGTTCCTCTACTGTTAGCAAAATTCCTGTCCATTTCACTGATGTATGGATCTCACGATTTTTTTAAAGTAACTGTTCGCGACCCAACTTTTTCGCAGGTACCATTTCTCTTTTGGGCAACTTAGTAAACTGCTAATAGTGAAAAGAAAGGAAAAAAAAATTGGGCGAGAGTGTGACTTCAGAGCTGCCTCTGTTATTTTCCCTTTTAACTGCGGAATAAAACGTTCAAGAAAGTCATACAACCTCTCCATCGGAACTTCCACGAAGGAAATATGTATTTTATTATCCGAAAAACTAATCAACAAATGGTTCAGTGTGGTATGACGCAAAATGTTATCGCTCAATATGAATTTGAGAAGAATAGTATCTGCAGAAAGCTTTTGGTATGTTTTATGTTCCACACTCATTACTCTATTAAATAGCTTAGGTTTGATCAAAGCATTACATATTTTCCAGCATCAATTTGTTTTTAATAAGTTTAAATTAATTGTAGTCGTTCGATAACTTATAATCCAAAACATGATTGCAGTCTTAAGGCACGTTTACACAGTGTCACCGGAAACATGTCACGATTGTGCGAGTCTCTTCCTCAAATTATTTAACTTGTGGTACGTATATATAACTTGTATTGCCTTCCAAAATTATATACTAATGAGAATGAATCTGCTTTTGTAAGAGTTACTACACTCAGTAGCGTACTAAAGGGGGGCGGGGGGGGGGCGGACGAGGCGGTTGCCCCGGGCGCCAGAGGTCTTGGGGCGCCAAAACAGCTGATAAAAATTTTGGCCTCGTATTCTGGCCCTTTGGGCCATCATCGTCGCCCCGTGAGCCATTTACCCTTGGTACGCCACTGACTACACTTGATGTTAGCTGTCTCGTTATTTGCTGTATACATGAGAATATGGTCAGTCAGGAAATCAAAGCTTTTGCGACTATATAGAACTCTGTTTTGTTACCACATTTGCCAAGTATTTCATTTTATATTCGGCGAAATTATTCATCAAGAAAAATTGCCCATCGATTTTATTTGCTTGAAATACATTGTATGTTTTTGATTTCTTAAAATAATTTAATAGAAGTATTAGCTGACAGAAATCAGATGCCGATAGTTGTCACACTGAGTCACTTTTCCAATCGGCATTTCATAGACGTGATGCATGTGACTTGTCAGTTACTACCCTGGACAAACAGTCAAACTAACAAAATTTCATTACACATGTTAAAAATGTCAACCATGTAGTATCGAAGATCAGAAGCTGTCTATATAAGGACGGAGGAACGTAACATACTGCAGATGCAAGTGTGGCAATAACTTTCACACACATCCCCTTCATCAGTCTGATCTATAATCCACAAAATCACATGCATCTTAACCACTACTGTTCCCATACCACCACCACCACCCACGACCACCACCATCATTGTCTCCTCCCTCCTCCTCTTCATCATCAACGTGGTCATCGTCATCGCCTTCGTCGTGCTTGTCGTTCTAGGTATCATCTCTTGATAAGTAGTAATTTGGTTAGTCAGTCAGTTACTTACTTAATTGGTTAATTAAATAGATGGTTAGATAGATAGATTAGACTTTCAAGCATAATAAGTTTATTTAGGAACGTTTCATATATTTCTCCACCGCCCCAAACATCTCAACATTATACCTTGATCCTAATTTGAAAGAAACAAACAACCAAATAAACAAATCAGGAATCTGCAAGGCTAATTTTGCACTGTTTCAATTACATAGATTAATTATTTGCATTGAGATTAATCCTCTCGCACACAAAACGCTTTTACATCAATCAAGGAAGCTAGAAATCATAAAAAAAATTATTTTGGGGAATTCACCTTGTTCCAGGCCATACTATAATAACAAAATTGTCTGCAGCTTAAGAGTAAAATTTGGTGGAACGGTGTTCATAAAAGATATAACAAATTTCATAGCTCCTATTAGATGGTTTTGTACCCTGTAGTGGACCATTTCCAAAGTAGCTCAGAACTCTGCGAAAACGTATTCCAAATGACGTCATGTAAGCAATTTACATAAAACTACAATAATGCCACGAAGAATAAGAACTACACGTTGCATCATTTTAGATTACTCTATTATAATACTTTTTTTTCTGAACAAGTTTTAAACAAATGTGCAGAACAATTTCGCACTTTAGAAAGTGGCATGCAAAAGAGTAGCGTACAACATCACATGAGATATGTCAGCTTGAACATCGATCATCCGTCTTTTCATTTTTTCCCTGTCCGAAATCATAAAAGAAGAATGTATTGTCTCTATTAATAGCTCGTTATTCTGCGTACAGGAAACAAACTAATTCCAATGGAAACTTGTGGAATTAAAAAAATATTTTTGCAGATATTACAATACATTAATGCAGATTTATCATATATTTTATATCCAATTTTTGCAAGATATTTTGCGTTTAATCACAATTTGTTAAAGAAAACATCAATATGTTCATATACCAATTTATGATTTTTAAACACCGGTTGAAACACCGGCTGTCAAAGCTAAGTGTTTTTATATTTGTGAGAAGCAGATGACAAGTAAAACGTACCAACTTTTGAAAATATTATAAATGTTACCTATCATGAATATGTACTTGATGAACACAGGTTGTCCAGGAAAAAGGAATACAGTTTAGATAAATTATACTTGAAATATATTAAGTATTTAGAAACGTACATTCCTCACAAAAAATCAAAAAAATATATGTTGAAATTGAAGATCGTCCATCTGTTTGTAATAATCACTTACTTAAAAGTAAAACGTTCATTATGCAGAATATGTCATAATGTTGTTGGGAAGACACAAAATATAACTAGAGTATATTGTAAATAATATGGTAATATCAACAACTCTTATTACCAATTAAAAGAACTAGCTTTTGAAAACTTATCCCGTCGCACACGTTGAACGTGATACATATCGATACACATCTAAACGCATTTTGCTAGCCTCATGATCACAATATGTGCTTGATTCTAGTAAAATTAAAAATAGTAACAAGGCACTTGAAGGTTTGATATCTCCTCTTTGCTTAGATTTATATGTATATCTGCTTTTAAAGAAATGGATGCTGAATTATTACGTATGGTGTGTCCATGGTGTGTATTTTACACACTCATATCCATGACAGATGCGTATGTAAATTACAAACCATGGACACACCATATGTAATAATTCAGCAAAAATGTTTTTCTTTGGACGGTGTACAGACGCCATGCCAAGAAGCTGAACCAGTCTCACACGGACTGCCTGAGGAGACTGATGAGGATAAGAATGCAGGACAGGGTCCAAGACGCTGAGGTTCTCACACGGGCATGCATTTTAAGCATCCACACTCTGTTGATGCAATCACAGTTGAGATGGGCAGGCCACGTTACCGGGATGTCAGAAGAGCGCCTACCAAAGAAGATCTACGGTGAGCTGAAGGAAGGAAAGCATTCCCATGGTGGTCAGAAGAAAAGCTTCAAAGATTCCCTCAAGTCATCCTTCAAATATTTCGACATTGACCAAGAGTCTTGGGAAGATCTCGCACAGAATCGCTCCACCTGGCGCAGTTTTATCCATACTGGAGCTACGGACTTTGAACTGAGGAGAATTGCAGAGGAAGTGCAGACGCGCGAGCAGCGTAAATCTCAGAACTGCATCACATCGTCTGTTGATCAAGCAACCGCAAGCGGCATCTCGTATCCAGTGTGCCGCAGACAGTTCAGAGCACAAATTGGCCTGATCACAGAAACTAAACCAGTTAGTGATGTCATGGTCATCTTCGAACTCTAAGGATGAACAACAACAAATGACGGATATAGTATGCATGGGTAAAATATGATATTTCTAAACTGCGCTTGATTACATGATTTGATTTCAAAAGTGCAGTAAACTGATAAGTGCAAATGCTGATAACAACATTAAGTAATAGTTCATCTTAATTTTACCGTACAAGTATTCCACTGAATCGTTGGCTATGAGTTATTTTAGTTTATTCACAAATAGCATGCAATGGTAAAAACAAAAAAGACGAATTTACAGTTGTTCTTTGAAAGGGCGTCAGTCACAATTCCAAAATGTATCATCGTTTGTATGTTTCATTTCTTTTTTTATTTAGTTTGAGGGGTTTTTGCCACAAAGATGAATATTTCTTTGACAACCTAATGGCAAAAGGATTTCTTTGACACTCTAATGGCAAAAGGATTTCCTTGACAACCTAATTGCAAAAGGATTTCTTTGACAATCTAATGACAAATGGATTTCTTTGACATTTTAATCAATCACATGACATTCACATTCACAGTTTGTAATCTATGTATGTATGTATGTATGTATGTATGTATGTATGTATGTATGTATGTATGTATGTATGTATGTATGTATGTATGTATGTATGTATCTACTTGATTTCTTTGCAGTTAGTCCATTTTGTCGTATCAGCCATCATTTACATAATAAGCGTTATAGAAACTCGATGCAGATGCAATATTAATATCTTCAAAATATATTATGAGTTCAGGTAGAGAATATATTCATGAAGCATGCACAAAATAAATCGATAACTTTCTGTGATGGTTTTCTTTATTTGGTAATTTAGAAAATTTTACTAGGCTTTCTTTTAAGAAAATTGTGAGATGATTTGGGTTATTCGCAGAAAAATTTTATTCGAAAGATGCTATTCCAGTGTAGAGTACAAGATGCACGAAAGATATAGGTTTGCTGGAAAATGTCCAGAGACTAGTTACTAAATTAGCAAAGAGTTTGCCCTGAGAATGCAAAATCTCCTTGACCTATCAACTTTACAATATAGACGAAATTGGGCGTCATTAGATACAAACCATTTTGAGATACTACTAAGATAGATGCGGTAACAGAAGATAAAGTACTTGAGGTGTCTCAATGAAGCACCAGGTGCAAGTTTCTGAAGGTAGCCAAACGTGCTTTGAAACAGATTTGATGAAGCATTCTTTTACTACAGAGTAGAAGATCTATAAAATAGATTCCCAAATACTGTGCTTAAAGCTCTAACTTTGAAGCAGTTTGAGGAAAGACTCGACACATATTAGATCCAATTTATATGTGCAATCTGGAAACACTATCCAGTAAGTGTAAAGTAAGTAACACTATTGTAGAGCATAATATGGCTGTTCAAATCCAGTTACAAGATTATAAATATAAATTTAGTATAGAAATGATCAAATGAATCAATGAAGTATGATTGAAATTACGGTCAGTCAACATACATGAAAATTTTAGGAGGTAAAGGATTTTGCGTTTCCTACAGTCCCAGCTCCTCCCTCATTCTTTTAATTTTTCAGAGGCCAATGCATTATTTCTGCGAGGAAATATTACAAAAAGGACATATCATTTACACCTGCAATCAACTCACTTTTAACATTTCCAAACAAAATAGTATCTCTCGGGTTTTGGTGTTTGAAACAAAACTTACCGATGCATAAGTATTGAAGTGAAAGATGAATATGGTTTTACATTTCTTGTTAATTAACATCTTTATCTCTGACAGCTCAAACTTTTCCTCATACAATTATTACAGTGACATCTAGCACTGTTGGCTGGCTTAAAAAAGGGAAAACTAATAATCATGCAATACTGTTTTTTTTTTTGTTTTTTTATAGAAGATCAAATATCAAGGAGAATAGCGTGGGACATGTAAGTATCTAAAATTTAGGATGACCAATATTAGAGTATCTATTTATGAAAGACGTTGTTTGCAATACTCTGATCATTATATGACTTTAAAATTAAGAAGAAGCACCAAAGACAGTATTTTCATGTTTAGAAAACATATTTTGATTTACAAACGTTCGTCCACTCCGGCACTAAGGTCATTTTACAATTATCTTCACTATTCAGTAACTAACTCAATATTACTTTCAAATTCTAAATTATACGAATTAGTATCACTGTTTAAGTAGCTACACAATAATTAAGAGTGTCTATACATACAAAACGCTAACATGACCCATACAGTTGGGAGTCATTATTTTTGTAAAGGGTTAGCTCGAAGTATATGAATGTAATAAAACGGGTTACGCGAGTAGAGGGTTTTGATTAACGCAAGAAAGCCATTCATGTTCAAGCCGGGATATCAGAGTTAGGGGAAATTTAATTTACAATGACGCATGGACTTCTTTGGTATATTCGATCACAAATATACATGGGTCATAATAACATTGACCACACACATGGAACAGCATATTGTTCTGATAAAAAAGCATATTTATGCTAGATTATCGATCAAAACTTACAGAACGTCCTATAAATCCCTCCAGACTTCCTATGGTTTTTTAAGAAGACTTCTTTAAAACAATGGCTTCAGTTCTAATCCTTATTTTCTGATTTTGCACTTTTAACAATAAATTTATACGTGCATGTTTAAACATAACTATTATCTTGTTGTCACTATTTGGCATATATCTTGATTACGTGGTGGGCAAATCCATATGGAGTGCTTAGATTATTATACTCTGCTCTCTAGAAGAAATTTCAGGGATCAAGTATACCTGAAAAGTGTTCTGTATAGGACGTAGCAAAAAGCTATAAGAAATATTACCTACGTCATCTTATTAACCCCTAAAAGCATGTAATGTAATGGCATCCTTTGGTATCAAATTATAATCTACCAAGATCAAACAATTCCCAACACGTGTCGTTATTTACTGAAACAAAATTGCAATGTTCAAAGCAAAAGCACGCTTTGTTGTTAAAATCAAGATACCTAGGTTAATATGTTGTAAGAAGTCAACCAACGATCATTTAAAAATAGTGGCTAAATTTACACAGCAATTCTTCTCTATTTCAACGGGGAGAAAACCATTCACATTTGAGGTTTGCTCGGGGTTTGCGTCCATTAGCATTTTGCGATCCGAACTTTCTAGAAAATATTTCACCCTTCACAGAATAACTGTGTAATTTTTTCCTCCATAAATCAGTCATAAAAAGAGATTACACCATTGGCTAGCTATAATTGGTTCTCTTTTCCTACTTTCTTCTTTTTTTTGTCTTTTTTTCGTTTTCTTTTTCTTCTTTATTACTGACTTATTTACTTATCTGTTCATTTCCGTACTTAATTTATTACAAAACTAGTTTATGAAAACACGGAAAGTGAAATGAATAGGTAATTGTAACGAAACTGAAAATAAGTAAATAATCTTCTGATATAATTTGGTGCATAAGTTGAATAGAAAAAGGTTAAGTTTTTGTATTTCACTCAATAATAAAGAGGCCGAAGGGAGTCTTCGTTCTTAATCAGAAGAAATGCATTTTATGGATACGTGTCAGCACTTGAATGACGAAATAAGGTCATGAAACGTTGGAGATAGTTTGGGGATACATATCTATATCAGCTGGAAAAGTAAAGCTATAGAGGATATCTATATTTTTTTGCTTTTGTTTTAGTAGATATAAGGAAATATTTCACAACTGAAGTGGAAACATTGTATTGTTACGAGTGGCGAAGTCACGAAAGACAATACAAAATGTTTCCGCTCCATGAGTGAAATTTTCCTTATATCTAATATAAAAATCGCGTTGATTTTCTTTTAATTATATATTTTAAGGCGAAAACCGTCGATCTGCAATGATTTTGATCTACATTCTGTTCCAATGCAATTATAGGCTGTATTACTACATCGCTAAAAACTTTACAAGCGACTATTTACAAATTTAGCTATTACATATAATGCTTCAAGCTGTGTATTGTACAGGGTACTGTAGAAATATCACAGAGCGGTCGTATCCGACAGACTTCGGACCGTAACATCTTCCAACAAAAGATTTTAATGATTGTGAGTTTACCAGTAAGGATTTTGGTTCTTTATTTGATTTATATCTGCATATAGGTTAGTGGCAGACGCTTCACCCAAATCTCGACTGTCACTCAATTTCGGTTTGCAGTCGACAGACATATATCCCCAATTTCTTAATCGTTTTTAAATATGATTATGATTGTGATGAGGGTTTAAATTACTATTTAAACAATTGTATTACTATATTCATTCGTGATTTTTTCCTTCAAAACTTGTACCGTTTGTTGGAGAGTTTAACTCGATGTGTGACACTGAATATCGAATAGAAAGGTCATGTAAGTTCAGTCACTGACAATTTGCACGATTCGTGTTGTTTTGTTTTAAAAGTTAATACTTGAAGGTTACTGTTTGTTGTTTGGGGTTTGTTGTTATGCATTTGTGTATGGTACTTCCTCATTGATTACATAAAGTATACTACAGTCTTGATATAATTTAAGATCTGTTCATCCTAATGGAGAGAAAGGGATGAAGAGATAAAGAGAAGGATCAGAAGAAGAAAATAATTGAAATAGACCTAAATATGTAAATGAAAGTTTGAATAGGATATATAATAGCGATATACCTACAAACTGGGATAAGAAAGTAGTTACAAAAGTAATATCGCCACTGTGGCGATAAAAGTGATATCGCCACTGTGGCGATAAAGGTCATATCGCTATTGTGGCGATAAAAGTGATATCGCTTTTGTGGCGATATCAATTTTCTTCCACTGATGCATTTCAATATCAAATTATTAAATATGTAATAGAAAAGGATATCTACTGTATATTAAATATGTTAAGGGAGGCCAATCTTCGTGGGACAAGTGGTTGCCAGAAATCATGAATTTAAAAACCCAAGGAGGAATAATCCACCTGTGAAAAATTAAGACTGCCTCCTCCGCCAGAAGAATATCTACAAATTAAGACTGCCTCCTCCGCCAGAAGAATTTCTACATATTAGGACAGCTTTCTCCGTCAGAAGAATATCTACAAATTAAGGTACCGATGAAAATTTCATTTGTGTGCAAATCCACTACATTAAAGAAATTCCCGGTTTCAAAACGAACTATAAAGAACACACACACACCAGACAGAAATATACTCAGATGAGAGTGAAATGCCTCGAAATAAATATGGGTAAATAAGGCGGCTCTAGGGATTTAAAAGTTAAGGGGAAAATGTTGAATGGTACCAGCTTATCAGTGATTCAAGTTTCATCACATCGAACAGTTACTGTGAAGTGGTTTCCATAACAGCGTTTTCCATTTAAGAAAGAAGCGCATGCATCGCAATAGATAATTCAAATCGAAATTGCAAGGATCGATACCACCGTTCACACGTTAACTATGATCCAATATATGAATAAATCCGCGTCATCAAAAAGATTGTCACCCGAGACAAGCCATAATCGATTCTGATTTCCCAGTTTATAAACTTAAGGCTTCATTTAATTGGATCAATTACCTGACACAAAGATTAACAGTGGTCGGCTCCTTTGAGACCACGGTTTCTTTTGTTCAAAATTATTCCGTACTGTAACATTAGCAGTAGTTTTGTTTTGACATAGCTCAATTATATACTAAACTTACAACTCCTCTTGACTACTTTCAGACGAAATTTATCTTCTCTCCAAATGCAAACATAGCACCATAGGAAGTTTTTCTCTTTTTCAAGTTTCTGAGGAATGGTAGATTGATCAGGGGACACTAGGAGTCTCATGGGTGCTTGACGTGTATGGTTCCTGTTATGTAACTATATGCTCAATCTATCAACTAATGATTACATAGTATTTGTTGAGGGTCCCCATTAATATAAGACTGAGAAATGGAGTTGGTTTTAGTAATTTGTGCAGCTTTCATTAGATCAATCAATTTCTAAAAGTATCGTCGTAATATCACTTTGTAGAGCTTTTAGCGCTTAGCGGTATTGAAATGCTGAGATCGATGTAATCTAATTGTCAGGGAATACAAAAGTGATTTGCTTCTTATCTTTTGTTGTTTTTTCTCACTATTTTTCTTTTTTTTCTTCTAATTTTTGTTTTACTTTTTCCAACTAAATTTGTTTCGTATACCCTTCGTTTTGTTTAAATTATAAAACATAGCTCTCTCGTGGGAAAATAAAATAAAATAATAAAAATAAAAAATACAGGAATTTATCTTCTTGGATTTTGCTAAACTCTTACGCACTCAATCATCTACATCCAAAATATAAAAAAATTGTTGTAAAAACACACTTATAACTTTAAATTACTTACACTTTTAAGACATGCGTTCTTGTTTTTATGTGAAGCCAACAAGAATCGATACAGAGGAAAGATTTTTCCATAATATCCCGCTTTTAAACAAAATTGAATACAAGGAGATTGTCACACGAATCAAACAAGATAAAGATTATTTGAATAATACGACCAAAAGAATACAAAATAAAACTAATCACCAACAACATGGAATTAAGTTAAATCTCTCGTTTGAACGAATGCATATATTTGAAAGCAAAAAGAGTTTGTTTTATTAAATATTTAGTTTAAACGTAAACTGGCGACTAACAGAGTCTTGGTTGCAGTGGTACTGAATTCTCTTTCTTGTCACGGTTTTAGAGCTAACTTTATGTAGACGGCTACGTAGCTTGAATTGTACAAATTATAATCTATTGTGTATAAAGTTATAAGTTTAAGAAAGATCTTGATACAGGGCTCATATTTAAAAATGAAGCATTTAAAAAAAAATAGTAGTAGATTAAGCTCATAAAATGGGCCACACGGAAGATGGCTTCAAATGAAATAAAAACGTCACAAAATGGGCCACACGGCAGATGGTTTCAGTTGAAACAAAAACGTCAATCAATGGGCCACACGGACGATGTTTTCAAGTGAAATAAAAAGGTCATAAAATGGACCACACATATGATGGTTTCAATTGAAACAAAACCGTCATACATGCTGAGGCCATACTATCAAAGAAGTACATGACAACTTGATTTACAGTGACAGATTCTCAACATTTTTCATCATTTTTAATTAATTGTTTTCCCTGTACTGTAACGAAATAACATTGAAAAAAAATAAAAGAAAATATGACTATCTGGTACATGCTTCAGCTAGAATATCACACGTTTTTACAAATAATGATTGCTAGACTTCCAATGTTCCAAATTGTTGACCACGTAAAGGAACTTTCACTGTTAGCTCATTTTAAGAATTCCTGCATCAGTATGACAGATCATAATACTTCAGGGAAAATACCCTCGCTCGGAATATCTATGAATCAATAGTTCATGGATATCTACGAAGTTGGTTCCTACATTTTTCAAATATAGATTCAGGCCTTATGACAAGGAGTAAAAAGCGTATGTCCATCTGATACATTTGAGACTATATCCCATTGCAAAACAATGTAAAACCGTGTAGCAACTGCAGTACGACTGATTGCTTGTCTCGGTTAGGAATCCACAATGCACTTAATGTAGAGCCATGTTAACAATACTGAAAGGACTTTGGGTTTTTTATTGTAAACGCGGCGCCTATTCATGCCTTTTTCGTTCAGGGTCTATTTCCGACATCGACACCTGATATTATAAAAGACTTTTAGCTGCTACACGTGAACGAAGTTATGAACAGAGCTGCGTGCAAGACAAATCTATTAGGTTGTATTAATATATGTATAAATCTTTGTTTTCTTTCTCAATGACAAGGAGGCAAAGTTGGTTAGACGTATTAAAACTGTCATAGTATCGATTAATCAAAACAAACAATAATGAAAACAAGCAATTGATCGAAATGTCTCGTTGGTAGAACTCAGTAACTATCAAAATCTATGTTAGTATGTTAATCGATCTATTGAAGCAATACGGAGGTCTATAGAGTCGGAAACGGAAATCTGTAGTGTCAGAAACCAAGCAATACGGAGGTCAATAGAGTCGGAAACGGAAATCTGTAGTGTCAGAAACCGAGATCTCAAGTGTCCGAAACTGTCGATGGCAGTTATTGCATCAACGAATATTGCTGGCAAGTGTCCATTTCAAGAACACATTTATTTGTTGCAGGCTTTTTTTCACTAGTGCGATCCATAGAATGAAAAGTAGAGATATTCCTTTATCACAGAAGAAACAGCAAATAAAATAAAATTTCAGCAATGGTATTTAAAGGTTTTAAGATACACACTTATTATTTTCAAAACTGTTTCAAACTCGTGAATATATTTTGTTTTCAATATAATATTATATTCTGTGCAGCATGAATAAGATTACGGGTGAAATCAGCCTTTCTAAATAATTCATGCTAATATCAGATTGGTAACGGCACACCTACAAAACAATTTCCCACACTTTCGAGCTAATCAAGTTCTTCATCAGAGGAATATACAACTTGCAGTTACAAAACAATCAGGTAGCACAAAAGCCGAGGGAAAACCTGGACTATTACATGTTTGAATGACAGGGGGAATATACATACAAGAGATAAAAAATGGAGAAAAGGAAGAAGAAACAACGAAACAGGGTCTTAACATAAGTAAACTACATGTCGAGTTTGTGTTGTTGTCAGATTATCAAACATTTATAACAATAATCAAAGATGTGTAATTACGTGTTAATCATACGGAGAACTAAATTGTTTTGACCTACTTCCAGGCTGAGAAAAAGGACGGATACCGTGCGTGTTAAAAATCAACGCCATTTTAGACCAGATAATATAATATGTACTAAATATATTATATCCCGGTAAAGTTATGCATGCAGGAGGCAGTAAAGGATATATGTCATGAGAATGTTGTAGCGGGATACTAAACAAGAGACAATAATAATAATAATAATAATAATAATAATTCACACAAACTGTTATGGAATATTTACTTTGGGTAAATGTTGTCATAAGAATTGCGTACAGGTGATAAACGGATGCCTGATTGGAATTTTGATAAGATTGAATTGGGAAGGTTAGATGTTTCCATTTAGGTCGAATTTTCCAGCATCTTTCCTACGTGTGCGTTCTATATCGGTCCACCCTGGGTTAGACTCAGTCAGTAGCATCTCAAGGGGCTCTACTGAATGTCCAATCGAGTTGTAATTATTGGTGAGTTTCGTGTTGATTTTGTTGCGAATGTGGCTCTTGTGGTTATTCATTTGTTTTCTGAAAACAGAGGTTTCGCCAAGATCTTGAGTGGCACAGATTTTGCATGTCAGGAGATAGAATACATTTTTGGTTCGATATCCTAACTTCTGATTGATAGTAAAACTAACACCTGTTACCAAATTTCGGAATGATTTGGTCTCGGGCGTATGTTTGCAGATTAGGCAGCGCCTGTCTTTGCAGCTGTATGTATCTGATTCTGTGATCTTGTTCACAGTTACCTTGGCCCGTGCCACCTGGTTCTTGAGATGTTTAGGTCTACGGTACGTTACCATAGGAACTGCTTGAAATATGCCCTTCAGACGTTTAGATTCGATCTGGTTTCAGTGCTTCCGGATGATCTATTGTAAGTTTGAAGCAGCGGGGTGGAAAGTAACCAAGAACATGATGCGCTAACTGGCTTCCTTGGTTTTATATTTCAAGAGGGTTTTTCTATCGAGGAATCTAGTTTTGTTAATATCCTCGTCAATACATTTCCTTCGGTATCCTTTCCTTCTAAGGTGCCCCTTGAGCTTTTCGAGTCTGTTTTTCTTATTACGTGCTTGGGGTGATAACTGGTTTGGGGCATATATTGATGAGGGTCAGTTGATTTGCAATAGTTTCTCTGTTCCTCTCCAGGAGAGTAGACTGGTTATCCAAGAAGACATTGGACCTGTTTAACGACTTCTAAGGAAATTTAATTGTAGGATGTAAATCATTGGGGAATGCAAAGAATATTTTGAAATTGTCACTTGTTTCGATCCATTTTGAATCTGTGTCGTCAATGAATCTGCACCAGATTAGATGTCTATGGGGTGTTTACTGAGGAGTGTTTAATCGAGTCTTCTCATGAAAACATTGGCATACGAAGGTATCATTTTTGTGCCCATTGTAGTTCCAATGATTTTGAAGAAGTGCAGGTTGTTGAACACAAAATTGTTAAACATAAGAACATGGGCTAAATTCTTGACCAAATAGTCAGTATAAGGGGAAGGATCAGGCCAACCATCACATTTTTTCTTTCAGGCCTTGATTCCTTCCTCGTGTGGAATGTTGGTGCATAAGGAACAGATATCCATTATGACAAAGAGAGTTCTGCCTGAAAGTGTTATCTTCGGTGTATTGTTAAGGTAGTCAGTAGTATCTTGGATGTATGAAGGTTGTTTTTTTTCGGCCTTTCGTGGATGTATCTGATGTCGACAATGGTATGAGAAGAAGTATTTGTACCTTAATATAATTACAAAAGAAAATTATGAAATACCCATATGCACTCAAACTTACAAATCTTAAAGAACAGGTAATTTTATCTTCCAGTACGTGTACAGATATAGTATTCAGAGATTGTTTAGTGATAACATGATACCATATAGAGAACAAATTTGTACACACATCGATACATATATATATATATATATATATATATATATATATATATATATATATATATATATATATATATATATATATATATATATAATCAAACTTGAAAAAATGATTATTGCTGAGATTACTGAGTCTAAATAACATTAATAATCAACCATTCATTTGAAGTTTTCAATAGCTCATGGTCAACTCATGCAGACTAGGACGTTAAAAAGCGGAAAGGCGGAAGGGACATAAGACATGTAGTTCTACCTGCTTGAAAATACTATGCATTCCACTTATTGTAAATTAAATATCACATGCTAATTATCTGATTTAAAGTTACTTAAAATAATTAATCTACATCTCTTTTTGAAGATTATATGTTTTGCAAAACGTAGTTATTTTACTTTTGACACATCTTTCGTTGACTAATTAGGCAATTTTATATAAAAATGAAGTTCCTGTTGAGAATTAATTTAGCTGACAAATTAAAAGCACATATATATTGTGCAGTTGAAATAAACTTTACCATTAAACATCTTAATGCGCTTGGTATAAAACATACATATCCACTTTCGTCTTGGTATCAAACATACATATCCACTTTCGTCTTGGTGTCTAACATTCATATCCACTTTCGTCTTGGTATCTAACATAAATATCCACTTTCGTCTTGGTATCAAACATACATATCAACTTTCGTCTTGGTATCTAACATACATATACACTTTCGTCTGAGTCTCAATATAGTTCACTTGTGGATGACTGGCAGAGACCATGATAAATACAATTCATTACATGCAAGAAATACAATTCATGTGTTCTACTGGTTAATGCAATATATCATTAAATATAGAAATTGGCAGAGCATAAAATAAACCTATATCATCGAAGGAAATACTCAAAGTGCTACATCATTTTTAACAGTCAATAAGTCATATGGTGACAATTTTATGCACATGAGGAATCACTCTTTGTGTCTACGTGAACTTTGTTTTCGTATCTTTTTTTATGCATGTAATATTTCAGAGAGCTGGACTCTAGTGTTCATTAAACTACTATATAGAAATAAGGAGATAAATCAAACCATTCAAAATTATAAGCTCATTATTATTTTGAGCTTTCTTGGTAAGGCTTTAACGTCTTTCTTGAACAATAGAATAACACTTTTTCAGGAACAAATAATTTACTTTGAGAGGCAAAGAGGTAAGGGGTCAATAAAAATACTCCTCGATCGATGATATTTTGTTTTAAACGGCTTCATATGATCATTAAATAGCAGAAAAAAATTTATTCTGTTCATTTGTAGTTTTTCTCAGACTTTTCATCGGGTATGGGGAGCTGGTTTATGGAGAAAATTAATTAACACTGGTAGAAAATAAAAAGACGGAATGTGATAATGAGCATATATATGGAATTAAACTTATGTGCATTTTTCAAAGGAGAGAAATCATGTTTATTTATATGCACCCAAGGAGTTATAAAAGGGGAGAATCTTTCATCTGTGTAATTTCCTGTGTTCTTGAATGACATTGAGAATTAATTTTTTAATTCCCAGAGTAACGGTATTAGAATAGATTTATTGAATGGAGATATAGTAAGATATTGCACATTATTTGTCTAAACTTTATGCAGATGATATTGTCATATTGCTAGATAATGCAAAGGACATTCAATATAATCCGGATATGTTCTATACTTATTGTATACTTATTATAGGTTACTTATTAACACAAGCAATATATTTAGGTGATGATTTTGAAATCTGAAACAGACATAAAATGCGATTGACTTTTCTATGAACGGTAGATATTTATTGGGATTGAAGAACTTAATCAGTCAAGCTAAATGGGGAATCCTCCTCCTAGAAAAAGGATACAACATCTAGGTTGTCAGCTTAAATTGTTTGATATGACAATTACTCCAAGACTCACACATGACAATGATATTTTTTTCTGTTTCTTTTTTGACTGGAAAGATTCATTAAACTTTATGAGATATGTAGCGTAAGTACAAACATCAATCCCTACGTACAGGTTCTATGCCGAGCTCTGTTTGACTCCTTTATATTTAAAAATTATAAAAAGAATGGTTTCTTACTAGATAAAACAAATTTTACTACATTTGCAATCATAAGTTACTGATTGAAAAGGGCCAATGGAAGACTAGACATGAAAGAACCTGCCACCTCTGTGAGCAAAATACTGTGGGTGATGAATTCCATGTTCTACTTGAATGCAGTTATTGAAGAGAGCAAAGAAAGCAATTACTGACCAAATGCTTTTATACTAGACCATATACACCAAAATTTAAAGAATTGTTGTGTCATGTAAAAATGACGTTTTAAGAAAATTGTCTAAAATGATTGATATAATTCTATCGAAATTTTAGATATCATATACTTTTTCCTCATTTGTTGCATTCGTACTTTTTAGTTTTCTTTATACGGAGAAAATTATCAAACTAGGCGAACCACACATACCAGACGAATTGACACTTTCTAAAGTATTTGTTTAGATAATGCAATGTAAAAAAAAACAAAAAAAAAACAAAAAAACAACAAAAAAACAAAACAAAGTACAAAGCTAGGTTTAGCACTTATTATACCACAGAAGTGTTTCTCTCTCTCTCTCTCTCTCTCTCATATGATTATATTATTCTTTTATTCCTTCCATCAACCCTTGAAAGCGAGCATTTTCATCTCAAAATTGGCATTTGATAGATTTTGATTTTAATTGTGATTACTTTTTCTGACCCATCAGGGCCACTTACCTGGTAAAGGATGTCCATATCGCCTTTGTCCCCACGAGGTACGGTCCTGATAGGATCATACCAATCAAATTCATTAATTTGGTTTCTTATGTGTACTTTTGATAACATTGGTATTTGCATTGCCACTACCTTCATAGTCTCATTTCCTTTTCATAATCTCGTATGTATATTACGATGTTAGTTTTCTAAAGGAGTTAAAACTGTACTTTCCCCTTAAGATATATGTGCCTTATGATATCTTCCTTCATCATTTCAAAGTAATGATTTTACCAAATATTAGCTCGTGTTCAACTATTCTAAAATTGTTTTTGTTCACAATTAATTTTGTAGCCTGTTAAGTCGATATCTTTTTGCGTTGTATCCATTAGTTTGGAGTAAACAGATGTGATTCTGAGTTGTATCTGTTTTATTGTAAAATTGGTCTAATGTTCATGGCTATACACATGTGCAAATTTGCGATATTACAATTTGTACCTCTCATGTTTCATCTTTACATAATTGTAACAAGACGTTGTTTTGTATTGTCTATACGCTTGTGATCTAAATTAACATAACGGAGAATACGTGACGACCAGGTCAGTGGGTTAAACATAATCTTAGATTAAATTACTCCAACCGGCAGCAAATTTCGTCTACGATTGGCTGCTCTTAGTTTTATTAATATCGTGTAAAACATTTTAGACAATAACAGATATTTTTCTAGTTCTGAATTTGTTTCACATATTCTATAATTGGTACATCTTGATGATATATCTGTATCAGCCATGCACATCAATTTATATTGATCTTCCAGTCGTATTTCCAAAGTTTGTGTTAAGCCATTTCACGAAAATAAAGTATTGTTTTATCCAGATATAACTAAGTATTGTACGGTCTAAATAGCTGTCACTTGAACAGCAATTTATTGACATAACATTTTATTACAGACACGTTGTTAAAAATTTCCTGTACATTTGATATGTCGATTTCCTTTCCCTCCCCACTTTACAATCTTGCATAATAATTTAACACAAATGTTTTATTATTACTAGTCAGACTTATTTTTCTTCAATTGTAAATGGTATATATTTCGTTATGGACGATGACATTATTGTATGCAGTTTATTGATTGACATATATTGTACTTTTTGCATCATCAAAGCATTGAAATTTCGTTACAAATTATTATTTCTGGGATTTGACGTTGCTCCGAGCCTCCATACACTAACATGATTGACTGCTGTTATACACAGTAAATTTGGAAGAACCGTGTCCATCAACAGATCTTATTCTTAGCTGCTTTATCAAATGACTGTGCTCTGTGCAACTTTAAGGGAAGAAGATATTGACACTTCATATAGTAGTAATACAATATGCCGCCTAAACTTCAGTCAAGCACATTGACATCGTTCTCCCCTCACAAAATAAATAACCAGTATAATGTTATGATGTTTAGTTGTATGATTTTCTCGCTGGAGAGAAAATAAATTCCTTGAAGAATGTAAGAAAAGAATCCCGAAGATCGTACATCGTGTTCATTTATAAACTTCATCGATTTTCTCCGCCTTGCATGCATCTTACTGCAGTACTCTTCATCTGCAGAGGACAAATATCGTTTGGCACATATACCCATTTATGACTTCGAAATTATCACTTTCCCATATAGATGTTCTAAATCATTGATACTGAATATATTTTGCCGCAAATTAAATATTATAGTCAAAATATTGAAATAATACTTAAAAAGTACTCCACATTGAAATCATATCTTATCGTTAAAAAATCCCATCTTGTCACAGATTTATTGACAGAACATTTGCTGACAGAAAACACGTATTGATGGGTCATTAACACTGAGTTGATTGTGAATCTCAACTGCATATACATGGTGTATATAACATGTCAGTTACTTGTCTTCTGTGGGGGTCAGACGACTGGACAAACATCTTGTAGCAGTGTTAGTGTTCATAACCTGAATTTCGGAAGGCGTATGTGTGATAATGTTACAGACTGTTTCAGACTTCAACAGTTCCACTTTTGGGTGTCAGTAACTGCCTAAGCAGCTATTGATTTTGTTTTTCATTTCTCCCGTAACCTTGCTGGTCGTAGGGGTTCCACTGATGACTTCGCGACAATCTCTCTCCATTTCGCCCTCTTCTCCACTGCAGCTATTACAGAGCCATAAAGTTCATTATCCATATTTAGGGTATAAAAAAAACTTGAAGAACGAAACAGTTTAGCAGTGTAATTTCCTAATTTATCGACAGGGACTTCGCCTCCCATGGTCCACAGTTCTGAACCGCCATCTCCTCTCTAAATGATACATCAAAATTATAATGCCAAAAATGTATCCTCGTTTTTAAATTAAAAACTAGTAACGTTGTTAGTGTGGTAGAATTTAAGAAAAATTATGTCTGCAATATCACATACATAAGGAGAGGAACAATATTGCATTATTCCCTTTTAGATTTTGTGAAGCATGGAAATCCAATTAGTTTGATATAATAGTTCACTTGTCTGATTCTGGAATGGACAGGACAACACATTTAAAAGTGACGTTGATTTGTAGGGGCCACTATATTTACATTGACTCTGCATTACTTAGCAATTGTACTGATGATACTTCAATGATTAGAGAACGAAAACCTTCACCTTTTATTGGAGACGAACATTACTGGCCTTCTATTGGGCCGCCAAACAGTGTCCTAATTTCGCCAATTTACCTACGTTCACCTAAGTCAATATTGACTGATAAAATCCCTTTTAAGAATTACATATCCATACCATCACATTGACAGAAAAAACAATAATTTTCATCAACTTTCTCTTTCTCACTGATTTTTCATTTAAAACAACTTAAGATTATTTCACTCCTAATTTTATCTAGTTCCAACATGTGCATACACATTGGCTGTCCCAAAAAGTTTAAACGTGCTGAAAGTGATCTGCGTAAAGTGGATGTAGTCAATAATATCGTTAGTTGACCATAGAATGAAGCTATTTGTTCAGATCTTCCATTAATTCGGTCTGAACGGGGATAAGAAAAACCATCAGTTATAATATTTCTGTAGCTGATTGTTTGGGATAACTTCTGATGACAAAATTTACTTGTGTGCAGTCGTTTACAATGCGAAACCTGGTAACTGCTAGTTAAACATGGACGTAAGAAGCAGAAAGGCCAGCACGGTGGGGAGTGTGAATTCAGAAAATTAGGACACCCATTCAAAGCACATGCGCTTGAACAATTGTATGGTTTTTTACATTACATTAGCGAGCTGCAATGAGCCTTCAAGGGCCTTACCACGATATGGTTTTTCTTACCGTGAATAACATACCAAGCGTTGGAGGTTCAACTGCCCCTTTTTCAGGAAAATTTGTTACAACTATATAACGCAATATTGATTGTACATTTCCCACATGTTATTTTGCACCAGTCGGTCTAAAACATTTCATTATTGATCGGAGACGAACCTGTTTACCATAACTCTATAAATAGCGACTCGCTTGACTAAACGCATACTAGCAAACATTGTATAATTCAAGCTGTCTGCTAAGTAATAAAACGCAGGTATATATGTTGTATATACAGAACATTCTGTGTACTAAAGTTTCAAAACCAATATGCATGCATTTAAAATATTTTTGATGAACACTCAAGACACATACAAATCGGCCAACACAATTTACGCACAAAAGGCAGTATAGTCGATTTATAAGGAATATTTGGCCTAAGTAAATTCAGCGCTGTTTGTGGTATCTGGTCAATATGATCGGTTTGGTTTGAGCCTTATAGGGAATTAGTGTGCACACATAAAGGAGTTCCCTATATGTTTTGAAATCCACTGTAAAGAAATTAGACCCTCACCCAGTGTGGGGAATATATGGTTTGAAATTAGATTATATTTTTCACACTAGGACGGACGATGACACAAACAGACATGCTTTGTTAAAAATTGATATTTTATTTTGTTGTACAGGTAAATTTTAAGTGGCGTGTTAGTCGAGACAGCTTTTGTTAACAATTAATACAGGTACATTGTAAGTGAGTTCTTAGCCGGAGTAGTATATTACTTGGAAAACTGGATCTGAGGCTTACAACCTTCTGTGTGGTCGAATCCCGCATGCGACTGAAGTACTTTTTTGTTAGCTGGGAACAACTGTTAGCCATTATTAATTCATTGTTTCAGTATGAAAATCGATTGTAGTTCTGGTCTTGAGTCGAAACTGGTTACATATACACATACACACAAGCAGTTACCTGCACTTCATCCCCTGGGTGTAACTGCTATAGATAGGTTTGAATTACTTCCGGAATTCCTAGTGTTTTGCCCTAGGAACTCTATTTGGGGTTTAATTCAAACTCGTGATTGTGTGTATCGTTTGAATTACGTCAGGAATTCATAGCGTTTCTCCCTAGGAACTCCAATGGGGTTAAATTCAAACACGCATGTAATCAGTGATGGCAATTGGCCGTAAGAAAACGGAATGAATGCTGTTCGGGCCGGTCTGAGTGCATTAACTAGAGGAGGACCACCCTAAGATTGACAGATAAGGGCTAGCAGATGTCCTTTTGTTCATTATAATTTTAATCTTATTAGAGTGTTGTACCCGTTAGTTAAATGTGTATGCTTTCTTAGTGATGCCTTCGTTTTTTGACAACTTTAGTTGTAGCAGCCTTGGTTGTGGTTGAGCTGGGTGTTAACAGTAATATTGATAGTTCACGACCTTCTACTGAAAACATGCAGGCCATATTGAATAAGGGCGATAGCTCTTAAAGCAGCTACGGTTCTTCAAATGCGCGCACACACACACACACACACACACACACACAAAATATAGACGCCTTTGGCGTCCCATTGTTTTCCGTTATTAAAAGACAGCATCGTATGGCGGAAGTGCTCTTGGGGTCGACCTCATGCTCGGACGGCAAAAAAACTGTTGTTCCAACGGTTCTGTATCTTTTTTTGCTGTTTCTGTTGTTCCCGCTGTTTCAGCTGACAAAACACAGCTTATTATTAATCCAATGAGAGTTTTTTTATGTTCTCTTCGCGTGCTTCGGCTTTTCCGCGGACGACCAGCTTGTTTTTGCCACTTCGTAAATGACAACTGAAGTTTATGCCTCATGCACGTTCGATCGCATTTCGTTTTTGAGCGCCACGTATTTGTCATGTTCATTGAGTATGAGCTTAAACTCCTCCGCGGAGATGGCGTTATCTGCCAGCGTTTTCGATATGTGGTCCGCGACCGTATCAAGCTTGGTTCAGGCCAACATGCGCATTTCATCATGCTTTTTGGATTTCATAGTGAGGCGGCGGCTATTACAATTTCCTGCAATGGAAACTAGACCACAGCTCAAACAGCGATCTCAAGGACAATCGCAATGGGGGCGGCAATGGTGGTTGACAGGATCCCGATGCCGGCCACAACGGTGCCCAGTGACACGGCTGCCAGTGTGGTGTCCACAGCATCCACAGCGTTTACTGTGCATCGGTACTTTTTGTAGAGCCGACGCCGCTGCTCAGCCTCTGCACGTAGGGAGTTTTCAACCTCTTAGATTTTTTTTCAGGCGGAAGTCTTGTGGGTCATCGAGCTCTGGATATAGCGACATTATAATTCGTCTATAATGAGCGTGATATGAAAGTTGAATTGATCCGAATGGGGTGGGGATTAGCTCCCCTGCGGACATGCACCTCTAACCTGTCGCCGTGGTGTACTGGAAAGACGTCGAAGATGTTAAAGAAAATGTCAGTTTCCTTAACATCTTTAGATTCGGAAATGACGCGGCATTCAACACGTAACCAGCGTGCCTTCTGTTCGCAGGTTCACCGACTGCTTGTTCTTCTGACTTAACATCGTAATGCGACACAACATATCTTTTTTAAAGATCTCAAAAGTTTTTAGTCTGGTGAGCCGAGTTAAAGAGGGCATTACATATCCAGAAGGAAACCTTTTTGCCGAGGTCGTTTCGCCAAATACCACGTCGGCAATATGGTATCAATGGCGCCCGCGACCACCAGAGGGAAGTACTTTGGGGTTTTGTTTCTGCTGCAACGAAAGCGCAATTACTCCTAGCTGACCGCGGGTTAATTGGGGTGCTCTGGGTAACCCCAGTGCTCGATGTCCATTTGCTTTGCATCCTCGTTCCATCCCAATTTGAACTGGAACGTGTCAACCCCAATTTGGTGCAGATACTCTTGCACCAGTGGTTTGTATTCCTTGTCGATGTCAGCTTGTTTTCCGAGATGCGCCAATACTCAATAGTCGCCCACTACCGTCTGCGGCACCAATGACTCGTGTTTCCTGCCAAGTGGCTCCTCCATGGCTCTCTCTAGAGCATGTTGCTTTTAAGCAAGATGAGAGATATAATTGCTTCTCAAGAGCAGGTCAAAGATGGTTAGAGTGCGTCGACGTTGTGGCCCTCGTACCTAATGGTGTCTCTGGCGGCAAATACAGACGCAAAGCCAGCTGTAAGGCTTTCGTGTGAGACGTTAGCCGGAACGGCAGTACTGCTATCATGTGCCATTACGGCTCCATTTACATGGATTGCAAGTGATCCCCACGTCCCGTCAACGCGTCTTCCGTGGACGCATTTATTGCCGTAAAAGCACAAGCTGACGTGATTCTGTCGGCCATTAAATACACGGCCTTTAAGTCGGCCGTGCTAACAATCTCGCTCGCAGCCGGGGATTTCGAGGCGAACGCAGCGTGAGTACTAAATAGTCAGGAACACGTAGACTCATATTGTGCTTGTCACCGAGCGAGCACTAGTGCCTAATTTCAAGAGTGATAGTGCACTCCAGCATATTAACATGTGTTTTTTTTTTCTTTCCCCCATCTAAAATACGCAGTGTGAGCTAATGGCTAATGCAGTCCCGTAATCTATGCCAATGTGGGTTTTCACAGGAGATAGTACGCGTATCCCTGTAGGACGCACCACGCACAGGAATAACTTGTAGCAGGGTATTGTTTTTTGAATCAAGAATATTTTCAGTTGTATTTAATTGATCGAGGTGGACTTAGAGCCGAGGAACGTTGACGAACGCAGGTGGATTGGGTGCTACATGTGTGTCCTGACTGAAAGCCGCTAGGCGAACGAACGTAAAATTGCATGCTATTGACGGAGATAGAGTTAGCGTATAGGACTCGCTTGTGATCGTCATACTGACCCGCCCGGTTGCCGCATTGTGGTCAGCAGTCATCACAGGAACTGTAATCTGTATTACTTTTTCTAGTGTACGTATATTATGATACCCATCCGGAATTTTGAAGAACTTCCCCATCCAGCCATTAACAGCACCAGGCATAGAATATATATTGTTTTCAAGCTAACCGAAAAGTTAAACCATTTTGGTCTGTACGAAATCTCCAGAAGATTGGTCAATACAAAAGACATTGTCAGCACTTGTGGGAGCGATGCCGCAGGCGTTTCGCTTTCATAGCGACGCAATAGTCATGCTCTTCGACGATGTGGCACGTTGTAAGGTGTCGGTGACGATGGAGGGCGTCCCAAACTAAATCAATGCTCACATCCTGGCGCAATACCAGCAATGAGAAGAGGCCCTAAGACAATGGAGAGGGAGTTTATCAAGGACGCGGAGCTGCCGGAGATCGATGTCGGTGGCTTTTATCAAAACAAATGTTCCCTCATCATCGACATAAGGTCGACGGAAGACCACACGCTCCACGGGTCAGGAAATCGTATCAAAAACGCGAGCGAAGGCGTAACGCTGCAAGTCGAAAAGACAGCCCAGGTTGCAGACGTGTTGAATCCGTACATATAAATCATAATGAACGCGCAGCTCAACATACAAAATGGACTGTTCCTGTCAGTCCCGCACCCTACCAGTGGAGCAGGCTCCACTCCCCTGAGGACAGCCAGCACAAGTTTTTTGATAACTTACAGCCACACTGCGCCATGATCATCGGTAGCTGCGGCTGCGGCAAGAGCGTTTTTGCCTGTAAGCTACTCGAATCGGCATTTAAGGGCCACGTCGATTTTATCGTCATCATCTGCCCCACTATACGCATCACCAAGGCATACGATAGGCCATGGGCCCGCGGCAAAAAATTATTTCTGGTCAACTCTGAGAGGTGTGGAAACTGCCACGCCTTTCTACTTGATGATTGTGCCTTTCTTTCTGGTGTCCAGCATAAAGTAAGGGCCCTCACTAAGCTCGCCTATGTCAGCCACTATGTCGGCATTAGCGTGTTTTTTTTTAACACAAAAGCAGAACGTCCATGAACTCGATTTCCTGGAGCAGACCAGGTGGATTGCACTCTTCTACTGCAAAGACGAAGAATCATTTAGCCACATGCTGAGAGAAAACGATATCACTGAGGCCCCGCGTAGAGCGGAGGAGTACTAGTTTCTTCAAAAAAGGATAGTTTGGGTAAGCTCCTTCTGCGCACAGACCCACCAGTGTCCTACCAGTCTGTTTGCTCTTGAGCGGCTTGCTGCGGTGGCGTGTGATGTGGTGGCTTTATATTTTGTGCGTCGCCAGCCACGCCATAACCCTTGTAGCCTTAGTCTACGTATTATTTAGAGTCAGACGACCAGTGAACCATACCGACAACTTCATAAGAGCCATGACAGAGCTGTGAGTGACCTTGATATTGAGGAGCTACAACATGGGTTGGCAGCCAACCCAGAAGACAAAACGACTGCCTCACACTGTCGGGACGACAGGATCAGAGGGGACGACAGTAACAGCCGTCGCGATGACAGGAACAACACAAACTGCTGGGACAGAGCACATCAGCGTGTCGGCCTGTCTGAGGGCCTTAGGCTGCTGTCGCAATGGTGGGAGTGGAGAGGGGTACAATTCTAAGAACGCCATTAAGTATACTCATTGCCTCGGCAGTATCTGTCGTTTTATTGTCATCGGACAAAATTAGGTCTAGCATGCCTTCTGAGAAAGTACGGAGCGATACAGGGACGGCCCTCCACTCTTCGATATGGTTGTCTGCCATCCTGTCACAGTAGCGATCTGGGCCATATATACGATCGTCTCTTGCGCTGGAAGCCACGTTGTGCATTGCGAGCCACACAGTCTGTGTGATATCTCTTTCCGTGTGTGTGTGAGCGGTATATACACTGCAACAGCTTTTGTCTAAATAAAATTATTTCGCAGCGGCTACAAACAGCGGCTAAGAGCAAAGTGCTTTTCTTCAGATGGTGATGACGTCAGCCCTCTCCGTTTGGGCCGGGTTGGACGGTCTCTGGAGATCAGCATATTTTGTAGCCGTGCCAGGACCGACGGAGGGGCTGTCGATAGGGAAGAAAATGGCGAAAGAAGGCTTGAAATTGCTTAACCTTTATCATCATCGGATGCCCTGCTGTTCTTCCCAATATCAGGTATATAGCTTTTACAGCACTTTAATTGGATGAAATTGATACTCAATCACATCTGGCGAAGATGACCTATTTGTTAATTTGTAACAGATTATAACCCAAACAAAGTAACTCTTACATGTAAAAAGGTAAAAAGAAAAACCGATATTTGAAAAGACAGTACGTATTTTAAGTACTTCAGTACCTTCTAATCAATACATAGCCATGTTTTGGGATTATAATCAATATACAATGACGGCTTCTTGATACATAATCACCAAGGATGATACTTAATCCTTTTGTACTATTTTTATACACGCATGGGTTAATGGACTTTACGGTATAGACTATGTATCTTTCAGTCAGAAGAAAAAAGGAAGAAAACATAATTGAGCGGTACTTATCGCTAAAGACATTTACCAGGCTCTAGATGGCGTAGATCTCTTGGAGTCAGGCGAGAGTCCGGTTGAACAAGACTATGCGTCAAGCTGTAGATGTCGTGCCTAAGAAATATTACTTTACCTATTCTAATGTCGATGTGGATTTGCTTCCCCTGTCGTCTGTCAATAACAATTACAGTTTCTAAGATTTCGTCCCATGATCCCGCCGCCTTGAGACCATTGAAGAGGCTAGACAATTGACTGTTGGTATAGATTATGGATTTGTCAAACCAGCATTCATCAGCATACGAAACCTTTGGTTCCTTTGTCAAATAAATGCTGTCTGTGTAAATTTTAAAGCAAATGCATTGAGATATCATAAAGGAAATAAACTATATCACCGAACAATCATATTTGGTCGAGAAATAGATCGGGTATGCGATATTTTTTCCTCCTTCGAAACAAATAAATACAATTACGTTATTGCCTTCATTGGAAAGAAACCGGGCTGTCCAGAAAATTTCCAGAGAATCTCACATCGCGTTGGTGTAAAATTGGCATCGATTTTAACCGATTTCTCTCAGACCTTTCGCACCTTTCGCTCTCTATCATCTGTATAAGACGCGAACAATGAATAATAATTATTTTGAGAATAGAACAATAAACAAAAATTATTTTGTGAATATTTTTATAATAATATATGTGGGTTTGCAAATATATGATCCTATAGTTTTGTTATGTCGACAAAAAATAGACATGCTGTGAACTTTCATCGAAATTTTGCCACCATATAAAAACGTCATACAACGGGGGTGCCAATGAATTTAATTTAAAAAAAATACCTTTTGAATAATAAGATCTTAAAGACGTATCACCAGCACAATTGTAAAATCTCTTCTTTGAAGAAAGTGCATTTGCTGGTAAACACCACAATCTAGAAAATCTTCCTTCGTCATCTTTAATCTTAAAACCCGCATTTCCTCGATCCATTTTTGTACTGAAAACAAACCTCTTTCAGTACTTTCTTATTACCTATTCTGGCAATTTTACATCTTACAGTCATCTTTATCGTAACATGTGATGCATTTCTTCCTACTCGCAAGGTTCATATAGTGTATATAAATTGTATTTATTAAATGCAACTAAATTCCTATGGACGTTTTCTAAATTCAACACATTTCTTTGAGTAATCCATGAAAAATTACGCCAATAGACAACTGTCTATATATATATATATATATATATATATATATATATATATATATATATATATATATATATATATATATATACTCACCTGTACAATCGGTAAATGCTGCCATATGTCGTTTCCAGATTTCTTTATGTGACCTTTCATTATAAGAATAGCATTTCATTCCAGTTAGGGATACTTTTTCTCAATCTAAATACTCTAAATACACGTGATTTGCATTTTTGCAATATTCCACTAGATCTATCTATCTATCTTTCCAATTTTCTTTCTTTCCTCCATTCCTTCATACCTTTCTTTCTTTTGAAAGATGCATGCGATTCCCGATGTCGGGACACTTTCATTCCTAATATGTGTTATTGGTGATAATGCATTGCAATGAAGCCGTCTAATAATAATACATTTGTAATAAAGCCGTGTAATGATAATACGTTTGTAATAATGCCGTGCAATGATAATACATTTGTAATAAAGCCTTGTAATAATAATATATTTGTAATAAAGTCGTGTAATGAAAATACATTGTAATAAAGTTGTGTAATCATAATACATTTGTAATAAAGCCGTGCAATGATAATACATTGTTATAAAGCCGTGTAATCATAATGCATCGTAATAATGACGTGTAATGATAATACATTTGTAATAAAGCCGTGTCATGATAAGCATGTGTGGGTGTAAAACAAATATTTACACAGAACATCGTGGAACTGAATTTAAATACTTTCTGTGTGCTTGTTTTTTAATCATCTGACGACACATTCTGACGCATTATTTTCATGAAAGTGACATTTATTTTCGAGGTTACATGCAACAACAGATTATCTGTAATAACGAACTGACTTTACAACAGCAACAAAAGAAATAACGACAGAATTTAGAAATTTAAAAGCAGATCTTCAGGTAAACATATCATTCATCGGTTAATCAAAATTTGGGATATTAAGAGGGTTTCGGAATAAAATTTCTGTTGAAAACGTTTCTTGAGAGGAAAAGAAAAAAAAATTGTCCTTCGTTTGCTCTTTTTACTTTTTCGGATATGATTTCAAAACAAAATCATTACTGACGTAATCGAATATCCTACTTCATTTTTTAAATCATAATAAATGGTAAGAGTATCGGAATGACCTTAGTATATACGACACTTATTTCGGAATGATATGAATTATAATAAATTGTGTCAGTAACTTATCGGGCTTTATGATAATTTTGACACATTTAACGTCCTTATTGCTCATAACAGAGGCAGCTTCAAAGTTTGACATGAAACACTATTGGCTTAAAGAAGACAAAAACAATGATTTTGATCATAGCAGAGGATGGTACTGATTGATACTTGAAAGCATAGATGTATTAGCCAGCGTATCAGTCAAAGTTTAAGATAATTCAATACTGCCTGGCTATATTCAATCACACATTTACTTGGACTACAATGACGTCAAAAGCAAATCCCAACGCATCGATTAGACTGGTTTTCTATTCTTTGAAGGTTTGTTTATAGAGTAGCATGTCTATTTAAAGTATACAATTTTCATGCGGGTAGAAATAATGGAGGAAAGGTCAGAAAGTGTATTAAAAACATCTTTTAGCATGATATTGTGGTGTTCATATAACTCACTGCAGTACAAACCTAGCCCAGTGCTTTATAATGACTTACGTTGGTTTCGTTTAAACTTTTTTTTATTATATGTTCATTGCAGACATTGTTCTGCCGACTTACGCAACGCGTTGTCGACGGATAGGATGTCCGCGTGATGTAGTCTAAAAGGTTTACAATGGTGACAGACATTAATATACATAGAGATTTTACTTCCATATGTGGTCTCCAGTGGCGTAGCAACCGCCCAAACAACCCTCGCAACTGCGGGGGGGGGGACCCGGTGGGGGGCTGAAAATTTCCATCAAACAACTTTTTTATTGGAAGGGGTCCCATAATTAAGTTTTAACAACCCAAATCTTAACAACCCGATCCTCGGTTATCATAACTTGTCTATCGGAACTAACTTAAGGTCGACTGCAAATATGTAAGAGTTTTACAAATTGATCTTGATATAAACTGTTTTCAAGTTCCCAATGATAAATTCCAATGATCAAAGTCTATCACAGACATATATTGAGAACTAATTTTAAAGTAGATCAAATATTCAAGGCATATCGTCCAAGGAAGAAAGAATATATCTCTGGTGGAAAATAGTATTTATAGCATGATTTCTGACTATTAAGTTTCTTTTTAAAGCAATAATCTCTTACATTCCATGCCAGATCGGTTTTAAGCAATAATGAATAAAAAATATGAAAACATTTCATGAATCTGGAAGTATAATGATGTTGTAATATACTTATAAACACGATTTGGTGATACCAGGAACTCTAATGAATAGTTCAAACGCTTATTCTTATTCTGGTACCCTGGCACAAGTCAAAACTCACCTTTTCTTATACAGGTCGACATATCAAGAACGTGATTTAGATCAACAAAGGTGTATATAAACGTGTAACCCTAACGACACCCGCAATTTTTCACTGACATAAAATACAAGACAATACCATTCCTCCAGATTATATTTCACTTCTATCAATACTTGAAATTAGATGTATCGTTACCACGTGTTCCTTGAAAAGAAAACGTGCAAAGGATTAACCCAATTACCCCACCCCCTCCCCCACACCCACCTTAACCCAATTACCCCACCCCTCCCCCACACCCACTTCCCCAAAAAGTTAATTACCATAGAATCAATATTAAATAAATATAATGGTAACATCTTGTAATCTTTATCCTTTTGCATTAGAAGAATCAAATATTTCACTTTCGTATGTATATATATATGTATGTATGAATGTATGCATTATTTATAAATATTGCATGGGATTTCTAATATAGTGATACTTTTATTCTTGGTATCGACTGTCGATTCTAGTATTCGATAAAGAGTTTAAGAAGTTTATGCAATAATGATACATTGAATGTATGCAGAGGTTAGGTTAATGATATAGTTCATGAATATATTTTAATATTTTTTGTGCTCTAAACTTTGTTCCTCGTGCGATGTTTATTCTGAAGCGTAACATTCTTGAGCTTAAAGTTTTCAACAGAAGTAACATAGAATCAGAATATAAACCTGTAGTATCAATAATATGGAGGTATATACCAATATATTTTTCTTTATTAATTGGTTATCATGAAATTAACTGTCAGAGATGGATTACAATGCCTCCGTTTCACAGATACCGTGAAAAGCGGATTCTCACATTTATTATAATCCATCTCCACAACTATTAATAAATAAATGTATAATTTTTCTCAAGGAAATTAAAGCTAAGATAGAATATTGACAGGTACAAATTAGTTGGAGGCATATGTTCATTACTTGAATTTTATTGTTGATGCGTTGGTATCGTATAACGAGTCGTGATTACATAGGCGTGTCTTTGTCTTTAAATAATGCCTCTGTTTATACAAGGTTTATGAGAAGTGAATTTGCTGTCACTGAAATTCGATGTGAAATTATACGGCAGCCGGTTAGTGCCACGTCGAAATCAATTTTTATCTCGTAATTATGACTTAGATACTCGTAATTACAACTTAGCTATCTCGTAATTATGAATTGTATCTGGTAATTACGACTTTGTATCTGGCAATCACGAGTTAGCTATCTGGCAATTATGAGTTAGCTATCTCGTCATTACAAGCTAGTATCTAGTAATTACGACTTAATTATCTTGCAATTACGAGTTAGCTATCTCGTAATTACGAGTTAGTATATCGAAATTAAAACTTAGTATCTCGCAATTACGTCTTAAAATTTCGTAATTACAACTGAAATATCCCGCATTTAGGAGTTAGTATCTCATAATTACGAACGAGTATCTCGTAATCAAATGCTATTTATCTTGTAATTGCAACTTAATATAACGTAATAACGACTTAGTATCTCGTCATTACGGGTTAGTATCTTGCAATTGCGACTTAAGAGATACTCAGTCGTAATTAACACGATGTACAAATTAGCATCAAACTCAAGCATAATTTTAAAATATATAAAATATAATAGAAAATAAGCGAATAAAGGTATGACCCAATGAATCTGTGAGTTAATAATTAATTATTTCATCGATAAAGAAATAAATAAATGATTTAGTCAGCTGCATTTATTTGTTATGTACATTCTTTAGGAATAAGCCAAAATGTAAAAATAATGAAAATGTGAATTAATAAGTAATTTAATTTAATACTTATCTTTCTGCAATATAACTCTGTATAATTGTGCGATGCGTAAAGTATTGGATTATGATTAACCTTTTGAATCATGATAGATACGATTATCATTGTTGTATCTTGTTAAAACGACTAAATGATGCAAATAATCTTGACTACTTGGATAATATTGACTACTTGGGTAATATTGACTACTTGGGTAATCTTGACTACTTGGATAATATTGACTACTTGGATAATATTGACTACTTGGGTAATATTGACTACTTGGGTAATCTTGACTACTTGGATAATATTGACTACTTGGGTAATATTGACTACTTGGGTAATATTGACTACTTGGGTAATATTGACTACTTGGGTAATCTTGACTACTTGGGTAATATTGACTACTTGGGTAATATTGACTACTTGGGTAATATTGACTACTTGGGTAATATTGACTACTTGGGTAATATTGACTACTTGGATAATATTGACGACTTTTTGTAATATTGACTACTTGGGTAATATTGACTACTTGGGTAATATTGACTACTTGGGTAATATTGACAAATTTTCCGTTCACGCATCGTTTCGGTTATGTATGGTTGGCTCAAGATATTAATGACATGTATTTGTTTTATCTTGCCATCTTACAAAGATTGAAAGATACAGCCTACCAAATTTGGACAAGCGGACATTTTGCAAACTTCAAAATTAGAAAAATATCATCAATATAACAGTTTACTGGAAGCAGATACAGTATTATAATTCCAATTGTTATGAATTGACTGTGTTTTCTGCCCTGTGATTGTCTGTAAACGGTCAAGTGATACTGGTCTAGAATTTATTACAAATCAGTACATTCTGGGGCCCACTTTCGGTTCCCAATCGGTGTCCAGTGCTTTTCTACCGAGCTTTTTCTGTATCAACTTTTTATGTACACCACCACCACCACCACCACAACAACAACAACAACAACAACCCCACTATGACTTCAGATCCAATTTGGCAATGGCAGACAAAAATCTTCGATTAGAAATTCAAACATTCCAATCGCAAGTCCTTCCTGCACCTAAAGTCTCACCGCTGTAGCCAAACAAAGCATATGTACCTTCATAAATTACTGCGTTTTTTTGCATCGACATCGTGTTCTTAAACAGCTGTTATTTAGGGTCATGTTATATGCCGTACTGCCCACAAAGCAAGAACAAGGAATGCCAAACACACAAAGTTATATTTGCACAATAAAAAATCACGGTGACCCTCAATAACTCGTGTGTTGTGATTTTGTACGTGCTAGGTCATCTTCGTTTGCCAAGGGTAGTTGATATATTTAGTTCCACGTTGATGATAAACGGTGTGGATCGACGACCCTTGGCTAGCGAAGATGGGGCTAGGTATTCTGGCGCAACGTGAAGAGGCTAAATAAAAGAAAACTGCGAGCTACCTGAAATCTAATGTTTTGTTGTTAGAATCCGCTGATTTGACGACGGAAAGGAGAAAAGTTGGAATTATTTGGATTAAATGGTCATGGTTGGGTATTTATCCAAGTGTAAATTTAGCCTAATCACTCACAAAGTTAACATAAAGTCTTTCTGACTTGATTTACTTTGCAAGTGAAATTTACTCTTAGATAAATACCTAACCATGATCATTTAATACTATAGTAATACGCCAGGAGTCTAACAGCACTTCACTACTGAGCAAACAAGCAATGTCGAACACCTGCGTGAGGCTGGCTTGAGGTTGATGTTTTCCATATTTCCAAGGACCTCAAGACAACAGTTGTTGTCAGCTGAAGAGTTCTTAAAGGCGTTAACACTGCAAATAATTTTCTCTAATCAAACTAACAACCACACATTCACGAGACTCTATTTTAACACTTGCATGGTTTATCTTGTTTCACATTCGTCTGATTTATCAGTACGCTTTTCTAAGCCATAGTTCGGTATGTTATGCCTCGTACTACAAAACACGACCAAAACACCTTACACACAGGATTATTCCTATCTCAAATTGCCAAACACTTATACGTGAGAATATCCTGAGAGTTCCTTATGTTAAGAAATTAGGGAGGGGCCATTTTACGAACGTAATCCATGGTGCGATCAAGTCTTGTGAATACTCTACATTATGATGCCTGCTCCTTATAACTGGCTAATTGCTTCCCCACACCGATTCCCCATAATAAAACAAATATTCACTAAAATCTAACAAAGACCATAAACGGAGACGTAAATACAAATAGTACATACCCTAGGTTTGTTACAGTATCTCTCTTTTGATAACCCTACACTTTCACAAAATGTATGGCACTATTAAAGTGTTCGAATAATGATTTGATAAAAGAGATTCGAAGGCAGAATAAACTTGACAAAGTTCGTTGTTTTCCATTTTTTTGCAACCGAATTTAAATGCCAAAGAAGATAAATTTCAATCATTTGCATATATCCAGCACAAAGTAAAGTAGTAATATATATATATATAGATATATATATATATATATATATATATATATATATATATACCAATAAATAATATTATCATACAGATTGGTGAATTTTAATCCGTCTAAACGGAGATACGAACCCGGATCCGCGGGTTACGGCACACATCGCCTTGCCATAAGCACCAACCCCTATACCATCTCGACCATGCACACATCACCAAAAAATTATGCTACAAAGTCGGTGGTATAGGCATTCGTGCGTAGCAGACACCTGCATGTCGACCCAGTAATTAATTCTCATCTAAGTACACAGTCCATCTGGATTCCTTCTACAGACGAATTGAAATTATTTAACCTGTATGATAATATTATTTATTCGTATTTAAAATTCTATTCATGTTAGCAAGCATTCTCCCGTAGAATCCAGGGATATCACTTTCCGCTGCCCTTGGTGTATATTTGTAATTCTCTCTCTCTCTCTCTCTTTCTCTCTCTCTCTCTCTCTCTCTCTCTCTCTCTCTCTCTCTCTCTCTCTCTCATTTTATTTCGCTAATTACCAATATTAATCCAATAGCAATGTTTCATTTTCTCTTATTATGTATATCATGTTTTTGTACTCAGAACAAAATGATTGCCTAGTCTATTTTTATATGATCAGTTGGATATTTGTTAATAACATGTGCAAGTAACATTAGTGTATCTATATTTCCACGTAGAACCTGGCGCTTCGGTCGAATTATATATTGAAAACATATTCTTTTTTAAAAACTCTCTCTGTCTTTCTCTCCAGGAAAAGAAGGGCAACTGCTTTATTTCCCCTCATTTCTTGATCGTGCTGGATCTACTAGGAAATTTATGTTGATCTTTATTCTGCGAAATCTAAATCATACTGCTTTAATTATAAAAACTGACGAAGTTGACTGGATCATTTTGAACACACTAATATGATTAATGTTTTTAAAGCTGGGCAAATAATGAGAATTTATAGTTTTGATTATTAATCACATAGAAAACACTGGGATTGCTTGTAATTTCAATGAGGTGAGTTCTTGCCTTCTGGTAGTTAAGTCGTAATTTCGAGAAACTAACTTGTAATTACGAGATAGTTAAGTCGTAATTATGAGATCCTAGGTCGTAATTATGAAATTAAAAAAGGATTTTGACTTTGTACTAATTGGGTATCTGTAAATATTGCCCATTCAACAGGTTTCCAACGAAACGGAGCGCAATGAAGGTATCTGTGCTAGAAGATATACGGATCACTAAAAACTAGTCGCCTGACGATTGTAAGTTTGGGTGGCCAATATGTTCGGTCATCTGGTCGGTAAAATATCCTTATAAGGATATCAGTAACCTTTAGAGGTTTTATATTTGAAATTATGACCAACTGTATCATGAATATTTGAGATATCGAAGAATTTTAGTAAGTAACTTCAGCCGACTCGTTTTAATGCTTGTGTAACGACGTTCATTCATGGGAACACGTTTAATGATAACAATAGACTCCTTTCCACCGTGTTCGTGAGCTCTTTTGAGTTTTCATAAACGTTTAACGAGAACAATAGGTTGCTTTCTACCGTGTTAGTGAACCCATTTGAATTTTCCTAGACATATAGCGAGAACAAGAGGCTCTTTTCACTGTGTTGATGAGCTCTTTTGAGCGTTGCTGAACGTTTAGTGATAACAATAGGATCCTTTCCACCGTATTGATGAGCTGTTTCGAGCTTTCGTGGCACAGTTCAGAAAGTAAGTCAATATTGATTTGTTGGAAATTTCAATTCTATAAATCATAATAATTAGTCAGTGAATCTGAACTAAATAAATGTATACGGCTCTGAATTTTGAATTATATGGAATTATATGACCATCTTTACCCATTTAACAATAGTATTACACATAAAAAGGTGGCCTCAAGATTTACAATTAATGCAAATCGGCTTAGAGAAGATTAACGGACTGAAAAAGGGCCTTAAGGCAGATGATGCTGATCGATACACCAAAAGTACAGATGCCTTCGCACAATTATCTATCAAAGTTAAGAATATTTGGATTTAAAAAAAAAAAAAAAAAAAACCTAATGCTCAACATCACAATTATAGTTGAACCATAATGACGTCGGATGTAAATCCCGCGGCATCGATTAAAATGGTTACCAGTCCCATAGAGGCCTATGTTTGATTTCTAATGTCTTTGCAAATTGTTCATTATTCATGCCACAATGAATAATTGAAAAGATGTCCCGAATAGCGTTGAAAACATTCTATTAACATTACAACTTGCGGTTTATCTTACCTCTTTCTGTAATAACTACACTAGGGGTTTTAGAATATTGTATTTGACTATCATTATTTTCACATTATTTATTTTCACTTGGAAATCAAGTTCTGCGAATTTATACAGCGCGCTCTCAATGGCTTGTTGGGGCGGAGGGTATTATACCCGAAGATATGATATATTCCAAAACCAAATGCAAAATATACGACTAGAGTAATTACGTACAGAAATTTATATGCAATATACGACTAGAGTAATTACGTACAGAAATTTATAAACGAGATTTTATTTCCAAAGTCTGTAGAAACAATGGCATCATCTAGAAACATGTTTCCTATTGTTAAATATTAACAAATAACTTGGACAGTTTAATGGTTGTTTAAAGGCTGAGGCCACATTATAGAAGCCAGATTGTGGCGTCTGGTCTCGATCTCGCGCGGTTCGCTGTCGAGCTAACATCGCTTTTCGCTATATAATGTGTTGTTTCCCTTCAGTTGTAGTTTAAAAAAATATTGATTGAGAGATGCAACAAAAATGTCGATGCGACTCACACGTGGGTTACAATATCATTGGTCAGCGGTGCCTATGATCACCGATAAGCAGTTATTAATTGAGAGTAGTTGACGAGTCAATTAGTACACAGTGCGAACACAACACAATTGAGTAACTAACAATAAGCTTTTCACACCTCAATTATTGGTATGATAAAAAAATGAAACATGTCAAGCCAATCATGTTTAAGCAGGAAGAGGTCCACCCAACCACATTTTTTTGCTACCAGTCAATCCCGAACTTCGGCATTTAAGCATAAATCTCTTCGGTTTAGCAATAGATAAAATTACAAGATGCAACGACTAATTTTCGAACATTATAATGGTTTAGTATAACAATGAAACTAAAAACAATAATGGCTTTTGAAAACAAAAAGTTTAGAAAGATATATTATATTTGTGCTCATGTCTGTCATTTGTTACTTCCGAATACTCTTAAAACTCTGAACCTCAATTTTTATCATCATTATCAATTTTTATCATCGTTATCGATTTTTATCATCATTATCAATTTGTATCATCATTATCGATTTTATCATCATTATCAATTTTATCATCATTATCGATTTGTATCATCATTATCGATTTTTATCATTATCAATTTTTATCATCATTTTCGATTTTATCATCATTATCAATTTTATCATCATTATCGATTTTTATCATCACTATCGATTCATTCAATGTAATTTAATGTCGCTATAATGTAATTAAGCACTGACATTTTTTTATTTTTTATTAACAAGAAGTATGCAATCGACTGCAATATAGTTCAACGTATTTAGTGAATATCGCGTATATACATTCTACCATCGACCAGCAATCTGTACACACATTTGTATTTACTAGATACGTTTTGTGTCTGAATAAAATGAGATAACGAAAATCAAAAGACCATGTCATCAACGATAAAACCTTGCATAACAATGAAACATCGACGGCAATAAAAAAGAAAACACCAACAAAAGCAAAGATACAAAAAACCTACATGGGCTTAAAATATGTTCCACCACTTATATTCCTTATAAATCTTAATTTATTTCACATAAATTCTTTTCATATAAGGAATTTGAAGGTATCTGAATCCCCTTTTTATCGCTATATATATATATATATATATATATATATATATATATATATATATATATATATATAATGAGCATGTGTGTTAATTTATTTAGCAGTGCTAATGTTGTTTTCTAGATAGTGCTCTTTTTAATATCTTAGAGATCAATTAGAAAGCTTTGACAATAACCCTGTTTTTCTTTAGAAAAAATTCCATTGATTTGTCACTTTGACAATAACCCTGTTTTTCTTTAGAAAAAATTCCATTGATTTGTCACTTTGACAATAACCCTGTTTTTCTTTAGAAAAAATTCCATTGATTTGTCACTTTGACAATAACCCTGTTTTTCTTAAATAAAAATTCCATTGATTTGTCACTTTGACAATAACCCTGTTTTTCTTTAGAAAAAATTCCATTGATTTGTCACTTTGACAATAACCCTGTTTTTCTTAATAAAAAATTCCATTGACTTGTCACTTTGACAATAACCCTGTTTTTCTTAATAAAAAATTCCATTGACTTGTCACTTGTCAGATGTGATGCCGAAGACTATATTCTTGTGGTAGACCAATAAAGAAAGCTGCCATTCGACAACATATCGTGTTGTTTTGTAGATGGTGCCTTGAACTTTTTAAGTATCAATTAGAAATCTTTAACAATAACCGATTTTTAATTTTTGTAAAAAAAATCTATTGAAATGTCTAATGTTTTCCCGAAGACCATAGATTGTGACAGAGCGGCGATTCGACAGTATAACGTGTTTCACAACGGTTACTCGTTAAGTAGAATTTATTCAAAAGTGTTCATAAAATAAATTTCAACAATATGCAGAGCTTCATGTATGTACGAGTTTTTTCTCTTTCGTACAATTATGGTTATAAAGGTAACACATATGATTTTTGGAGACAAATATGAATTAGTATAATTTACCTCAGACGAGTAGCGTCATGTATCACAGAAAATGTAATGTTATGGTGTAAATGTTAAAGAAAGACTGCATCGGAGTTTTAAATAATTAAAGACGATATTCGTATTTTAATCTCGCAAAAAACGTGTATAAGTATTATCAGCTTAATTTATATTCTGTAAATATTTGATATTTTGTAAACATGAGATTTCTTCTTATGAGTCATTTTAGACCTTGCACTTTAACATAACAAGAACGAACTATACAGTGAATTGCAACTAAAGGTGAAAAAATATCTATGTATATTATTTTACCAACCGGGAATCTAGGTCCGTTTTAACAAACGCCGAATATCGTTCCGCTGTTTATTTAAGCAAGCCGTTTCGCAATGTTAACTTTTCTGTTGCTGTGGTGGTATTGATATTTATCATTGTGATATAATACAAATGATCAATACATTTGCAGCCCTTAATGTAGAGATTACAATTGTTTCTTGATATCTTTGTGCTACAAATTGTTTCACATATAACAAACAAATTAGGTATTGATGAATCTCAAGAAACGCAATTGCAATCTTAGGTTTTGCTTTTCGTCCTGGAGAAATAAGCATTTTCCCCCATATTTTCTTATTTTCAAATGAATATAAAACTGTTTTGTCATTTCATTACACAATCCTGTGAATAAAAAGCATTTAGATCGCATTATGTTAGTTATTTTAGTGTCTGGCAATTTCACCGACAAACGTTCTCAGTTATGTTATTAGATTTTACACTGAATATACACGACTGTTTTGTGACTTCCTGAAAATTGATACTGTTTTATGACTTCCAGCTCGCATGTAAGTATTTACAAAAATAAAAAGCCCAAAAAGCATAATAATCTACCATGTCATGATCATACGCCAGAGTGCATATTATACAATAATAATGTACCATGTCATGATCATACGCCTGAGTGCATAGTATACAATAATAATGTACCATGTCATGATCGTACGCCAGAGTGCATAGTATACAATAATAATGTACCATGTGATGACCATACGCCTGAGTGCATAGTATACAATAATAATGTACCATGTGATGACCATACGCCTGAGTGCATAGTATACAATAATAATGTACCATGTCACTATCATACGCCTGTGTGCATAGAATACAATAATAATGTACCATGTCATGATCATAAGCCTGAGTGCATAGTATACAATAATAATGTACCACGTGATGATCATACGCCTGAATGTATAGTATACACGGTATATTCGTACAAAATATATTACTACAACGTTCTTCTAGAGTCGAAAGCCATGAAAAATATCTGAACTTTTTCTGGGTTTTTTTACCGGTAACAATATAACTTTTGACCCTTACTCCCCTTCTCACACACACACACACACACACACATACACACACACCTGTGGTTACATGCATGACTTGAAATGTTCGTTGTTATGTACTCATCCTCATAAAACATCATGCCAAATATGTTGAACTTCTATTTATGGATGACGACAGCGTCCAGATTATATGCTTACAATCTATTCATCTGCAGGACATAAAACGTTTTTTTCTTGTCAACATATCCTTTTACAACTTTATAAAAATCTGATATCACTCTCTCTTAATTAGTGTTGACGTAGCTTAGGTAACAAGGAAAACCAGCTGACTGATGAACGGACTGACGCACGGACGCACGGACTGACGTGGCTGCCCTCATAATACACTGAAAAATTTTCCAAATATGTGACATATATGATTTTTAGATCATGAAAAAGGAATCTATCTTAATATTGATAGACTAACACACCTGTGGGTCACAGGTGAAACATATGCATTTCATATTTAACCGGACAATATTATAGCCTTTTTGTGTGCTCCACACTATGAATGATTCTTATGTGAGCAAACCAGGAATAATAGGGCCTCGATGAATGTGATAGACTCATTATTCTGTGTTTAGTGATGACCTGCTCGAAATTGGTCTCCACAGTCTAGTCAATGGTATAAAGACTACCAATATGACGAATATTGGTGAAAAGCATATACATTGACTATGATAATTTGATCGCATTCAGAGACATTAAATCTGCATCTCAATTATTTTCATCTTTATTTATTCTAAAAGTGAGAGAATGTATTCCCATTAAATTAACTCGAATAAAGCCGGACGATAAACCGTGGTTTGATAAGTTGGTTGAGCAGACAACGCGATAGACTCAAGAGAAAAGCTGTAAAGAGTGACAATCCAGATCTTTGGAAATCATATTAACAATCTTATTCAATGAGCGGAAAAATATGTTTTAACTAGGTATGAAAATGAAGACAATTTATGTAATAACTCACATTATTTAAAACTTATTAGATAGTCAACAACAACTTCTCCTCTTCTTCCTGTGTTTCTCCTCTTTTCTGTCCTTTGATGGTATTGGAGAAAAAAAAAAAAAAAAGGTATGTCTCCGAAAAGGTAATTGGCACAAATTATCTGTTTACCTCAATACAGAACATTATCAACATTAAAATTTAATACCGGAATTTTACTATCGGTAAAATTAAGCTTTTCAAACAAAACTATTTCATAACAAGATTTGTTTGACGTAATTAAAAGCATTACAACTCATGAAGCAAGTGGATCCGACAAAATCAGCCATGATATACCACTATGTACATCATCTTCTATCACGAAACCATTGTGTATACGTCGAAATAAATCTTTGCAAGAAAAATCCTTTCCAACAATTTGTAAAAAGGCCCTTGTTGTATATAAAAAGAGCGATAAAAAATGATCTTTTTAATTCTAGACAGATTTTTCAAAAATCTGTGTTTGTAAAATTATCGACAGGATTATTTCAAAATATTTATACAACTATCTTAATGAAAATGACATAATTTATTAATATCAATAGTTGTTTCTGCCATCTCATTTTTCCAGTTCATTGATATTTACCACCATATAACGAAAGCCTAGATAATAGTCAATATATATGCATGGTCTTTGGGGGGGGGGGGGCGTCCAAGACCTTTGACGGAGTACGGCATCGAGGTCTTCCACATAAAATGAGCGAATATGGGAGTAATTATCCGCTTTTATATTGGTTTGAAAGTTGGTTATCGGATAGAAAAAAATTCGTATTTGAAAATGCGTCGTTATATGATTATCAGTCTGTTTGTGCAGGTGTCCCACATGGATCTGTGTTAGTCCTGATTCTCTTTCTTCTCTGCATGATCGAAATTGCAGAGGATATACACATCCTTGCAAGACTCTTTGCAGATGATAGCACTTTAGGCTACTCGTCAAAAATATTACTGATATCAAATATCTTTTGAACACTGATCTCACAAGTCTTCAACACTGGTCAAATCAAAGGCTAATCAAATTTAATCCTAAAAAAACCGAGGTGAAGTTATTCACTACAAAATCAGCAGCCACTCTTCTTACATTATGACAATAAATTACTTGCTTTTGAAAGTAACCATAAGTATTTATAAGCTAACCTCAGTAATAACTAAAATGGTCAAATCATCTTCAAAATGTATGCAATTCAGTGTTTAAAACGATTCACTCACTCAGTGTATTATAATTTAAATTTAAATACCTCTCCTTTATATGCCCCCGTTTAGAATATGCTGATGTTGTTTTGGACGGATGCTGAACAGAGGATGGTTACGGGCTTGAACAACTCTAACTTGAGGCGGCTAGAATAGCTACGGGTCTGACAAGAAATTCCAAAACAGAAAATATGTCCAAGAATACAGGACGGCCAAAAGATTTTGAATAAAGAAGTTGTCATAAACTATGTGCGCTCAGTAAAATAGTTAATGGGCAACCCAGATTACTCGACTGAGTTACTACCCTCTTCCGTGGGTGACCATATAAGTTATAATATGAGAAATTGCAAATGTTTTTAAATTCCATTAATTCCATTTTGTAGATTAAAAATAGCTATTATGTCTCTTAAAAGTTCATCCTTGTTTATTTGGAACAGACTTCCTGAAAATTTCAAAAGACTTTAAGTTTTTAAACAAGAACAAATGCCTCTCCATTACACATGTTTAATTAAGTGTAGATTTTAGCCGTGGTTGTATAGTTATCATTAACATTGTCTCTCTTTTTTCTTTCTATATATATTTATCTTTTTCTGACTCACTTAGTAGTGTATTTGGTATATTTGTGTGGGTCTGGTATTATGTAAGTTCGAGAACTACTTGCCCAATTCCGATACTGTTTTGTTTAAGGCAATAAAATAACCCAACATATGTGACTAGATGGTAAAAGCTGAAGCAGAACCGAGAGATTTGGTGATTGTGCAGGTATATATGCCAACGTCAGCAAATGAAGACGATGTGATAGACGACATGTACAAACATATGGAGGAACTAATCGACTCAGAGAAAGGAAATGAATATCTAGCCGTAATGGGAGACTGGAACGCCGCCGTAGTTGGAGAAGTAAACGATGGTAAAGAAATCGATAGTGTCGGTCTTGGTAGAAGAAACGAGGGAGGAGAGAAATTAGTCGAATTTTGTAGAAAGAAAAAAACTGGTGGTGACAAACACATGTTTTCAACAAGAAAGAAGGAGAAGATACACATGGAAGAGCCCAGGTGATAGAGAAAGGTATCAACTTGATTATATATTAGTTCGGCAAAGATACAGAAACAGTGTTAAGAATTCATGCAGTTATCCTGGTGCAGATGTTAACTCGGACCATAACTTGGTGATGATAAGAGCTGGTCTAAAACTGAAGAAAATTAGAAAAGGGAGATTTTTAAAAAATGGAACCTCAAACGTTTGAAGGAGAATGATGTTTAATTTAAAGAATTGGTCGAGAAAAGAATAATAAGCATGGAAATGGAAGAAAAAGACGTTAACACAAGGTGGAAAAGTTTAAAAGAAACGATTCTAAATAGCGCAGTGGAAACTATAGGATACAAAAAGAGTAATAAAATAAAATAAAAAACCCCCATGAATAACTGAGAAAATGATCTAAAAGATGGAAGAAAGAAGGCAACCAAAGAGGTTGAATACGATAGAAGGTAAAAGAAAATACAGATAGCTTAACAACGAGTTAAGGGGAGAAACCGAAGAAGGAAGATAAAAATGGTGAGAAATGCAATGTTCTGAGTTGGCTATGCTGAACAAAATTGGTAAAATGGATTATGCATGCGAAAGTCAACAAAAGTATAGCGAATAAGGACAAAGATGGTGTCTTGCTTCAAGAAGTTGAATAGATCCGCAACAGATGGAAGGAGTAGATTGAAAAATTGTATGATAAAGTAGGCAACCCAGAATGGAGGACATACATCTCGAAAATGAAGAAAGTGTTGGATCTGACAAGAAAGGACTTGAACTAATAGAAGCGAAAATTAGGAATGCAATCAAGGAGCTCAAAGTTGGAAAAGTAGTAGGAGTTGACGGTATACCAGCAGAGTTTATCAGAAGTCTCGGAGAGAAAGCTGAAAAAGAGTTGGATGTTCTGTGCTAAGATATGTACACAAAAGGTAAGTGACCTGAGGATTTTACAAAATCGTTAATAGTGACGCTACAAAAGAAGCCAAACGCTGTAGAATGTGCAGACCACAGAACAATCAATCTGATTTCCCATGCATTAAAAATCAAGTTAAAAGTATTGATAAACCGGTTAGAGATGAAAGCAAATTATTTCATCGGCAAAACTCAGTTTGGATTTAGGAAAGGATGCGGAACGAGAGAAGCTATAGCGGTGATGAGAATCCTGTGTGAACGAAGGCTAGAACATGAAGAGGAGCTTTCCATCTGTTTTGTCGATTTTGAGAAAGCATTTGACCGAGTTAAGTGGAAAAAGCTGATGGAAATTCTAAAGAAGATTGGCGTGTATTGTAGAGACAGGAGACTTATTAGCAACCTATATATGCAACAGGAAGCCGTAGTAAGAGTGGCAGATGGTAATTCCGAACCAGGACAAACTGGACGTGGTGTCAGGCAAGGTTGTTTGCTTTCACCTTTACTCTTTTCCATTTACGCAGAGATGATGATGATTGAAGGAATGGAAGAAGTGGAAGAAGGAATTAGAGTGGGAGGACTACTGAAGGAATGATTTCAGGATCCAAAAGTGGTTTGCAAAAGTTGATGGACTCCTTGAACAAATATGGAATGACGTTCGACATGAAGATCAACGTGAAAGAGACCAAGGTCATGTGAGTTTGCAGAGAAGGGGGTAAAGATCTCAATATTATAATCGGAGAAAGAGGAGAACAAGAGAGAAAGTTTAAATATTTAGGATCTTTGATCTCAGATGATGGAAGGTGTCAAGATGAAGTAAAAACAAGAATTGGAATGGCCAAAGATGCATTCAACAAGAGGAAAGTATTGCTAACACAACAAATGAGCAAAGACCTGAAGAAAAAGATTTTCAAAACCATTGTATGGAGTGTAGCACTCTATGGCTCAGAAACGTGGACGCTGAGAAAGGAAGAAAAAAAGGTTAGAAGCATTTGAGGTGTGGATATAGAGGCGCATGGAGAAAGTTAGTTAGAATGACCGAAAGACAAATCAAGAGGTCCTAAGATTGGTCGATGAAAAGAGAACTTTATTGAATGTTATACTCAAGAGGAAGAAGCAGTGGATAGGAAACATTTTAAGAGGTGAAAGCCTGGTAAGAGAAGTCATCGAAGGCAGAATGGTAAGAAAGTGACCAAGAGGAAAGTCTAGAATAATGTTACTGGACGATCTCAAGGAGAATAACTCGTATGCAAGCATGAAACGTAGAGATATGCTAAGGGAAAAGTGGTGATGGATGCCTCGGACCTGCCTTAGGGTAGAAAACCGATGAATGAATGTGACATACATGTGAAATATAAATTTCGTACTATGACCAAGACATGACAATACTTATAAATTACATATTCTACATAACGGCGGTACATGAAGTTAGAACGTTTTTGATATTTAACAAATCAAAATAAAGGAATGCATGTGTGACACGCATGAGGACAGTTTTACTGTGTATCCGCCAAAGTGCGGATATGAAAAACAAATATTTCATCTTAGGTGTGTGCAGCCTCAATACTTTATTGCTAAGACAGTCACAAGGTGTACATGACAGAAGACAGTAACAAGGTGTACATGACAGAAGACAGTCACAAGGTGTACATGACAGAAGAGCGAACACATGCAAGATAGTTTAGTAATATAATTATTATTACAATGGTGATTCCAGCTGCTGTGCAAGAATAGCGAGCATACACGTTTTTACTGTTTATCAATGTTCGGGTTCTGGTTTAAACGACCTCCTCGGGATTCGGCGAACGTTGATACCAGAATAAACATGCATGATCCCTATCTTGTAATATTGCTGAAATTTATTACAATAGTCAATTCCACTGAACAACAGTGTCCCCCATCCCCCGACCTTCCCAATAAGCACTCGAAACTATCACAGGTACATTCTTGATCGTTTCAGTTGATTAGCAACAGGTTAATAAGCTTGAGTGAAATAAAATAAGGCTTGATTAAATAGTACCAACCCATTGGAGAAACGCACATGTATTTATACAACGAATATTAAAGGAACAACACTTTCTGAATGGGAAATGAAACTGAAGACTACTTCACGAATGTTTCTATCAAAATGTATGTTCGTAATGCTGATACTGTTGTTTGAAATTGATGACTGTGTTTATAAAGGAATGGATGATCAAAGAAATATATATATTTTGTCTTCTACTATAAGATGGTTTCACTCAAACTAGTAGTGACATATATGCGTTAGTTTGTAATAAATACAAGATCAAGTTTATGATGCTTATCTTTATTAATTGCTTTTTTGTCGAGTAGCCATAAAATATTTGTTCCATTTTTATTTTTCATTTACTTCGATATGGAAAAAGTGGCACTTCAGGAGAGACCCATAATCACCAAGTATGTATTGGAAATGTGCTCAAAAAATCTTGGAGGCATAAGTATGACACATTGGAATACATTACCAATCTTATATTTATTGCCCTTTCAAAACATTTCACCTCCAAACAAGTATCAAGGACGAATATATGTCGTAATAATAAAAATTTAATGGAACCCTGCATCCTCGCTTGATATATATATATATATATATATATATATATATATATATATATATATATATATATATATATATATATATATATATATATATATATATAGAAACTTGACAAAAAAGGTCTGATTCGTTGAGAAAAAAATAAACGTAAGTGAGTAGACTACAATGCATTCTGATAAAAGTAAGAAATGTTCGACATTAATGAAACACAAAAAGCTTTATTCATGGCGTTTATTAAAAACATTATAAGAGTAGGCTAATTTTAAAAAAAATATTCGCAAATTACGCGAATCTAGGCAAGTAAAATGATTAATCATAATATACATTGAACGAAAACACAATAGCTACTGTTATGTATGATGTTTATATAATATTATAAATATTTTAGGAAATTATAAATGTTTCTTCACTTTGATGTTTGCTTAAATCTTAATGTTATCAGGAAAAACATGTTTAACTAGTGTCCTTGAATTAGGTTGTTTTGATCAATATGTTTTCTCAATTTGAAGGTCAAGGTTGAATTTTGTTTACAAGTAAAATTCCATTAAGATGACACATGTTCTAGAACATTCTGTCATGTGACCAATCTTTATATATGCCATGTTTGGTGGACATTTTTTCAGTTTTGACATTACCATCAGTCTTGTAAAGAGCTATTACAGTTGTGAAAATTCATTTCAAATTCTAAGAGAGGAATTATTTTAAATATTCATTGGATTATAACAGTGCTCATAAACTTTTGGATTTTGGATTTTTAATTGATGATTTTGGAATTTAAGTGAACTTATTCAGATATTTTGGAATACTTCATTTTGACATCAGCACATCAAGATTACTAGTACATCAGGACTTTGGAGACCATTAGCACATCATAACATTCAAGGACACAGCCGTGAATTCGGAACATTCTATATTTAGGACTTGTGATTAGAACAATCATTCTTATTGGATTATTAGGATTTCAAAACACATTACTGTAAGTGACCTTTTGATTTTTCATTTTAATTATCTAGTAATAAATTGCTTGTTGATTTTTTACTTGATTTGTTGGTTTCACTTTCTTTCTGTTACATTTTTCTTAGACCATAGAGTCGTAACACTACATACTTGTGACAATCACGCTAATAGAGCAAGAAACGTTTTCCACAATGATAATACTGGTAGACATGATATTGTTTATAATATTTGTATTCCCACATTGAGTCATCCTTGCGGGTTTGTAAGAAAATAGTCTCTTTTTAATTTCTGGTAGTATGCGTAGCTTTTAATGCGGAAGATGTACTTATTCTTGACGCATTATGAAATATTTATGCAGAACAATCATTAAGATAATATGATGAAGGTCTGTTTCAGACTAAAATATCAATATTGTTGTGTAAATAAAATTCAGGGTTCCTGGTGTTTATAATGTATGGAGAAGACAAATAAACATAACATAAATTCAAGTGGAAGGTAGATTAATAGATTAACAGAATGAATGTCAGATAGATAGATAAATATATAGACAGATCGATATATCAATGGATGGATGGATGGATGCGTGGATGGACGTGTGCTTGTTTGGTTGGATAGAAAGATTGATATGTACATCGATAAACAGAGATTATCAGTTATGCTGTTTGATAGGCAATTGATAAGGGTGTTCATCACTTGCCTGGGTTTTTATATACCCAGAACTGTAGATGAGCATGGGGATATATATACCTGTACAGGTGATGTGCACCTGTATCACTAGCCCAACAGTCTATATAACGAATCTGTCAGGCTGTAGGGTATTTATGTTCTGTTTGAGTGTAATTGGTAACATTTTCTGCACAAACCATGCCATATGAAAGAAAACACGAATAATTATATTGTTATGTTTCCGTAAACATCATTAGCATGTGAATGTTACTATATTTACAAAATGTCAAAGTTTAAAAAAAATAGGTAAACCGACTAACCTGTAGCGTAAAAGGCCACAACAGTAAAAATATTGCATACGATATGATCAAAAGGCTATAACAGTAAACATATTGCATACAATATGATCAAAAGGCAACAACAGTAAACATACTGCGTACAATATGATCAAAAAGCCACAACAGTAAAAATATTACATACGATATGATCAAAAGGCCACAACATTAAACATATTGCATACAATATGATCAAAAGGCCACAACAGTAAACATATTGCATACAATACGATCAAAAGGCCACAACAGTAAACATATTGCATACACTATGATCAAAAGGCTTGATTGCAGTCGGGAAGACGGGGGTACTGGCAGTTTGATAGGCAAGTGTTAAAAATGCCAGATGAGGGATGTACAGTGTCATGGTAACTTGAAACCGATAAACAATTCGACGGTTTTGAAAAAGACGCATTGAGATGCCTGTTGATGTTGCTTATCTTCATGGCTAAATTTTGTCTTCTTCCTGGTTGGCATAAACAAAAATCAAATATTTCAAACTACTTCAATATGCAAATAAATTTACAACATGAGATGGACCCATACTCACTATGTGGGTACTGGAGCTGCATGAGATGGACCCATACTCACTATGTGGGTACTGGAGCTGCATGAGATGGACCCATACTCACTATGTGGGTACTGGAGCTGCATGAGATGGACCCATACTCACTATGTGGGTACTGGAGCTGCATAAGATGGACCCATACTCACTATGTGGGTACTGGAGATGCTCTCAAAATAATTAGGAAGCATACTTTGCAAGCGTTAATTATCATATCTTGTCCAATAAAAGATCTCGTCGACCAAATAAGTATCTATGACGACTATATGTTTGTGTCAGTAGTCCAAACTTAATGGAAATCTGCACACTTGCTTCATGTCCATACAGGCACCTAACCGACATGACTCGCTGTGAGAAAACAAACAGTGGTGAGACGAATTTCAAATGAAAACTCCAAGGCAGTAGCACTGAAGAAGGGAAAGTAAAACGATACTTGACACACAAAAAGCTCTTATGATGTTTTTATTAGAAAGAGAGAGCAGATTTTATGCTGAGTAAGCTACATGATTCAAACATTAATCAAGACAATTTGTTTCAATAGGATTGTAAACATCTAGACAGTATAGTCAAAATAAATAAAATAAAGGTTTTGTCCTAAGTGGCAACTTTCTATTGGTATACTGCCAAACTCTTAGAGGGCTAGGTGCAAGTTTACAACAATAATAGCATACTGTGTTCTAGAGTCGATTACAAAATAAATATAAATGTTTAAAGATTAACCTTGCAAGGTGCGTATAGTGAAAAGGGACCTCGAACATTTATGTGTGACATAGGGATGTCAATTAAGCTACTTTGAAAAATACAACTTTTCATAAAAATACCGGAAGACATAAAATCTCCGATTATTCTTTAAACTTTTTCTAAAGAATCATTTTTGCAGTTTGTAAGAAACTAGTTTCCTTAAAGTTTCTGATAAGGGCGGGGCTTTTTATTTGCTGAAGATGTACGGTTCCTTTACACACTACCAGTTACATTGCTAAACAAGCATTTAGAAATCTAATGTAAGTCTGTTTGTCCATGTTCTTGTTGTTCATTTTAAGTTTTGCATTTCGTCACTGTTGATAAAGAACTCAAGTCAAACTCATGGTTTGGATTTGCAGTTGAGTATTTCGTCACTGTTGACGTAGAACTCAAATCGAACTCTTGGTTTGGATTTGTAGTTAAGTATTTCGTCACTGTTTATGTGTACTGTTACGTAGACCTCATATTAAAATCATTGGATTGGATTGTGAGCTATTTCGTTACTGTTTACGTAGGATATAAATGGAACTCACAGGCGGAATTTAAGATTGAGTATTTTGTTTCTGTGTCTGTGTGTTCTATTACGTAGTATTCAAATCGAAATCATGGATAAGCTTTTAAGCTGAGTATTTCACAACCTTTCATGTGTGATATAGAATATAATGATTTCATTTATTCGTTCAGAAATGAAACTTTTTGATTTAGAATTGATATGCCACCAAATCTGACATTCTAAAGGCATAAGAAGTCCCAACCTGATCCCCAAGCTACATATCTTGTAGCAAATTCCAATGATTGAAGAAAATTGCAAAGAACCCTGCAGAGATTTCAACAGCAAATGGTCTTAATTTTAACATGAATCATACTACAAAGGAACTATGCATTGAAGAGCACATTAGTGCAGATTTGTGAAAACCATACCCATATTATAATAATTTCGATTGCCTTTGGACATTCAGCTTTCATTTTTTCATGAAGAGTTTTAATTGTTTCAATGTAATGATCTCCTGAAGCATAATGTATATTTTAATTAAGAACATCTGCTGCTGAAATCTATCAAGTAATTGTATTTTTTTACATCCTTAGTCCTTGATGTTACTGTTATCTTGTTGACATTTGTAATGTTCTTTGCAGTTCTCTGTAATCTTTATTAATTGCATACAAGATCTGCAGCTTGGGGATAAGCTTGTAAATTCTTCTGTCGTAAGGAGAATACAAATGTTTTGGCATAATTATTAAATTCTAAACCAAGAAAGGTTACATTTCCGAAAGAAAAAGAAAATGAAATCATTACAGTTCATGTCACACATACTTAAAAATTCTTTTCAGCTTTATTACCTGGTACAATTCCATATAATGCAAATGGCTGACTGTATATATCGACCACATAGTGTGGAACACGTCAGCATGGTTTATGTGGCTAAGTACACGTTCTTTAGTATTGAGTCTTTTGTCGATTTTGTTGTTGGCTTGTATATATTAGCCTGTTTAAATATGTCGTGCTTATCAAAACTTTTATATAAATATTTTTATTGCGTTACGAAGTTCACATTGGTCTGATGGTAGTCGTACTTTCAAGTACCGTTATCAAATTCTGGATATTTTTATATGTATTTTTACGTGTGATTTTTGATGGTGAAAAATGCATTGTAGAAACAAATCCTGATCTTGTGGTTTTGTTTTCTATTGACTTAATACTTTCATGATTGATAATTTGCCAAATTTAATAGATGGTCATGGTGGCTTCGAAATGTTTTTTCTTTTTCTTTATGTTTGTAAAACTTCCGAAAGCATCATAAATGTATTTAAAGCTCACCTTGGTCAGATGGTAAACGTGCTTAAAAGTATAATACATTTATTATGCTCTTTTTAAGTATTTCAAATGATGATGTTTGGCTGCAAAATATATTGTATATACTACTTAAGTTAAACAGAGTCATCCTGTTTCACTATTTGTTTTTCTTGTTGATGACGCTGCAATTACATTCAGATATGGCAGAAAAAGCATCTGTTGGACTGCCTGCAGTAGACCAATCGAGAATTATATACCAGCGGACTTGAAATATAGCACCGCTTATGGAAAAACACTTCAGGTAATAGATTATTAATTTCTTATACCACACTTTATAAATTACCATAAAAGTGGTGTTTATATATATATATATATATATATATATATATATATATATATATATATATATATATATATATATATATATATATATACTGTAGTATTAGTTTGCAATACTATTTCATTTTTATAATTGGTGACATAAACCATACAATTGTAAAACCACACGAGATAATTAATAGAGATAAATAAAGACATTACCGTTAACCTGTCGTTCTATAAACTTACATGTGAACTTTTCTTTACTTCTTTAGGTTTAACAACTTAAATAATTATTAATCGCGTGCATGTGCTAAATTTTAAATGAGTAATTTGATATTCTTTCCTAATGCTTTAAATTCAGGTTCAAGAAATAATTTGATAACAAAAATAAAATCTTTTACGAACATTTTAACTTTTCAAACTGTTTATTTCCCCCAGATCTCTTTTTTAGGACTCGGTAAAATTGTAAAACTGTGAGTAGTTAAACTTCTAGATAATTAAAGTGAGATTTATTGACGGAAATAAATACTATCTAAGTGAAAGCGAACATTTCGTTACTAGTGCAAGATATCGCGTTTTATTAACAGTGATCATTTCGTTACTAGTGCAAGATATCGCGTTGTATTAACAGTGGATGATAGAATAGGCTCTCTCAACAGGTGAGTGAACGTCGCGTATAAAACACTAATGACATGGTGCCAAAAATATAAAGGAAAAATAACATTAACAATGAGACCATCACACCCACCTGTGCGTTCCTGAGTACTAAACATAGGATGCAGGGATTTTTTGTAACAGTTTGTAATACTATTACTTTTGCTGCATCTGTTAGTTACTTCTACTGCTGCTGCTACGGCTTCTACAGATAATAATAATAATAATAATAATAATAATAATAATAATAATAATAATAATAATAATAATAATAATAATAATAACAACAACAACACTACTTCTGTTATTACCAATAACATAATTTTATCCTACCTTTCTAGAGAAATGGCTACCAAAGTTATGACGCTGGCAAAGACGAAGATCGGCAAGAGATAAGAAAGGAATCCACAAAGTTCGTCTGCTTTAAATATTTGCCATCTGCAGTCTCCGGTGTACTCCAAAAGTTTTAGAGGATTAACTAAGGCCGACACAAGTAAATCCGAAATGGCCAAATTAACAATGTAATAATTAGTCACTGTGTGCATGTGGGAATTTCTCCATACTGTCCAAATTACAAGAACATTTCCCAAAACAGCTAGGATGATAACAAGAACGTATAAAGTTATCACTAGAATTAACACCAAAGTTATCTGAGTATAATCCGTGTGATGGGAGTATCTTCTAAAGCACATATCACCCTGATATTTATTTGAAGCTGAAGATGAATTTAATTCATTTAAATCTGAAGCACTAAAATTAAGCCAATTTTTAAAATCCTCTGCAGGCATCCCTTCTTGAATTTCGACTAACGCGGGTAGAAACAGAACAGTGTCTGACTGCAAAAACAGAAAATCATCGCGCAATGACAATAGTGTGACCAAATTGGAAGTGCAGTCTTACAGCTAATGTGGTATCGATTCTATCAGATGCGCTGACATTTGTCCATATATGACAGACACGCATATATAATGACAAATACATACGCCCGCGATGAGACACGCATATATAATGACAAATACATACGCCCGCGATGAGACACGCATATATAATGACAAATACATAGGCCCGCGATGAGACACGCATATATAATGACAAATACATAGGCACACGATGAGATACGCACATATAATGACAAATACATAGGCCCGCGATGAGACACGCATATGTAATGAAACATACATTGGCCCGTGATGAGACTCGCATATATAATGAAATATACATAGGCCCACGATGAGATTCGCATATATAATGACAAATACAGAGGTCCGCGACGAGACTTGCATATATAATGAAAAATACATAGGCCCACGATGAGACTTGCATATATAATGACAAATACATAGGCCCGCGATGAGACTCGCATATATAATGTCAAACACATAGGCCCGCGATGAGCGTTTCCTTTTGCTAATAAACATGATAACCTTTCAGTTTCGTTTTAAATTTGTGAAGTTATAATTCTTAGAGCAAGTTTAAGCCTTAATTCAACAAAGATTGCGAATTATTTTTGGAGACATTTTAAATACAATTTAAGCATATAAATGATTATAAAATTAGTATAAATTCTTTAAATATTGTAGGTTGTCCCATATCAGGTGCATGAAAGTACCTTGGGAGAAGGAATAAAATGTCACTGTGCTTAAAGCAACCGCGAAACAGTATTTAACTTCCTTTCACTTATATGTTGTGAAAAACTGCACAAATATTTTGTTCTCGCCACGGATCTTCAACAATTATAGTCCTATGAAAAATATATTTTGACCTAATTTGTCTAACTTACAGATGTTAAGGTACTGCAATAGGAGACAATCGGAAAGATGTTATCTGCCAACATGGTGGCATGCAATATGGGTTTTAATTAAATAATTAAGTGTATCATAATAACCTGAAGAAAGAATGAATAGTCGTGGTATCCTGTGATAAATATATTGTTTATACGGATGCCGTTGAAAGAGCATAATATACATTATGATTAGAGTGTTTTTGAAATGGTATATGATTTACCGCGAAGCTACATCGACATAGGTATCAGTATAGCTACATCAACATAAGTATCAGTGTAGCTACATCGACATAAGTATCAGTGTAGTTACATCGACATAAGTATCAGTGTAGCTACATCGACATACGTATTAGTGTAGCTACATCGACATAAGTATCAGTGTAGCTACATCGACATACGTATTAGTGTAGCTACATCGACATAAGTATCAGTGTAGCTACATCGACATACGTATTAGTGTAGCTACATCGACATAAGTATCAGTGTAGCTACATCGACATACGTATTAGTGTAGCTACATCGACATAAGTATCAGTGTAGCTACATCGACATACGTATTAGTGTAGCTACATCGACATAAGTATCAGTGTAGCTACATCGACGTAAGTATCAGTGTAGCTACGTCGACATAAGTATCAGTGTAGCTACATCGACATAAGTATCAGTGTAGTTACATCGACATACGTATTAGTGTAGCTACATCGACATAAGTATCAGTGTAGCTACATCGACATACGTATTAGTGTAGCTACATCGACATAAGTATCAGTGTAGCTACATCGACGTAAGTATCAGTGTAGCTACATCGACATAAGTATCAGTGTAGTTACATCGACGTAAGTATCAGTGTAGCTACATCGACATAAGTAGCAGCGAAGCTACATCGACATAAGTATCAGTGCAGCTACATCGACATAAGGGCCAGTGTAGCTACATCGACATAAGTGTAAGTGTAGCTCTTTACTTCGGAGCAGTTTGAACACTCTGTGTATCTTTTGACACTTTAAAAATAAGGCAGACTAAATAACTTTATTTTAGAAATTGTAAGATCGCTTTCAAGTTAGTCTTTTCTACCCTATATGTAGTCTCCATTTTCTCAGCATGATTAGTAGCTGACAGTGGGGGTAGGAGAAGGGCGTCTTAAGGGTACATAGATGAAGTAAGACAAGCCTAATAACCGAAAATGAAAGAAAACGAGCACAAGTCTACACAATCTGCAGAATTAAATGAAAAAGATCAAAAGCAAATGAAAAAGGTCATAAATGAATTATTTCAACTGAAAACAGGACTTAAAGTGTAAGCTAAGAGTGTTGTGTGAACACTTAATGTAAGTGTTATTAAAAAGCATTGTGAAATATCAAAATTGAGTAAATTGTGAAGTTCATTAATAAGCACGATTCTTACATAATAGACTTTTAAGAAGGGTGGTGGTGAAATTGCAAATGATAGGCATGAGGAAGAATATATATATATATTACGACTATATTCAACAATAATCATGAGGAAGAATACATATATAACGACTATATTCAACAAACAATATACAGTACAATCTCGGTGATTCAAACATGATTGACTCAAACGTTTATAATAGCTCAAACCAGTGTATTGGTCCTGACTGACTTGTCCTGGCCCCGTATTCTCAAACCAGTGTATAGGTGTTGATTGTATTCTCAAATCACTGTATAGATACTGATTGACATGTCTTGGCCCCGTATTCTCAAACCACTGGATAGGTCCTGATTGACATGTCTTGGCCCCGTATTTTCAAACGAGTATATAGGTCCTGACTGACTTGTCCTAGCCCCGTATTTTCAAACCAGTGTATATGTCCTGACTGACCTGTCCTGGACCCGTATTCTCAAACCAGTGTATAGGTCCTGACTGACCTGTCCTGGACCCGTATTCTCAAACCAGTGTATATGTGTTGATTGTATTCTCAAATCACTGTATAGATACTGATTGACATGTCTTGGCCCCGTATTCTCAAACCACTGGATAGGTCCTGATTGACATGTCTTGGCCCCGTATTTTCAAACGAGTATATAGGTCCTGACTGACTTGTCCTAGCCCCGTATTTTCAAACCAGTGTATATGTCCTGACTGACCTGTCCTGGACCCGTATTCTCAAACCAGTGTATAGGTCCTGACTGACCTGTCCTGGACCCGTATTCTCAAACCAGTGTATATGTGTTGATTGTATTCTCAAATCACTGTATAGATACTGATTGACATGTCTTGGCCCCGTATTCTCAAACCACTGGATAGGTCCTGATTGACATGTCCTGGCCCCGTATTTTCAAACGAGTGTATAGGTCCTGACTGACTTGTCCTGGCCCTGTATTCTCCAACCAGTGTATATGTCCTGACTGACCTGTCCTGCCCCGTATTCTCAAACCAGTGTATAGGTCCTGATTGACATGTCCTTGCCCCGTTCAAACCAGTGTATAGGTCCTGATTGAAATATCCTGACCCCGTTTTTGCGAAACGTTTTGAGCAAGGAACTCAAACTCAAGTTCAACATAAAAAAATCTAACTTTGACAGTCTATAGCTCAAATTAGAATTAAGCTAAAATCACAGAACTTTCAAATTTGTCTGACTTGGGTACCTCTACTATATTGCCAAATGCCCATCATGTAGATATATCCTAAGTATCATATCTAATTTTGGGCGTTAGCTTGAGTTTCTTGGAGATAACGTTTCTAGAATATGGGACCTGGAGATCATAAAGCTATTGAGCTCAAGTTTTAATATGAGATTTTGTATTAAATTCAAGTAAATAAAGCCACTACACTACAAGATGATTATTAATATAGACTGTCCTGCGGCCGCTTCCATTTTTAAAGTGTTTATATAGTGCCTAGTACTTGTGGGCAGTTCTATCCTCCCAGAACAAGCACCTCATGCCTGCAGGGAGTTCTAGTCTCCCAGCACAAGATTATAATGGTCAGATCCTTTAATTATCCTAGCCTCATAAAAATATATTCATAAACGCTGTCTTTGACATATTGTATATTAGTCCTTCTCATTAATGCATACATTATCACATTTATGTGCCCATTCTATCAACATTATTTTCTTGTCAACAGGAAGCTATTGGTTATGTGTACGTCAAAGCATATCCTTGGAGTTTCTGAGCTATTTATTCTTAACAACAATTACACATGATATGTGCGATGACAAGAACTGTTTCGGAAGTTATTGATTTAAGTAGCCACTTTTGTTAGTGCATCATAACCATAACACAAACACCACTATTTAACATCATACGTATTTTCCATTATTTATTCTCCTCAAGGAAAACGACGTTCTTAAGATCTATTTATAAATTGAGTAAAATAAATATAGATCTTTTTTCTGGGAAAGTTAAGAAAGCCTAATTAATTATTAAAACACTTTTGTGAGCGACAAAAACCTAATTTAGATTTGTGTAAATAAACATCCTCCTACTTAAGTCTTGTTTTTAACAATTGTTAAAATACAACTTTGCTATTTTCTATATGCTGGTGATATCAGAGAGTCTTCTGAAGTTGTCAATAATTGTGATTGAGAAATCAAAGCACGGTAGGCGAGTGGACGCGTTTCTTCAAACTGAGCATGTTTAAATGATAGACTTAAAAAATGTGTGCAAATGCCTCATTATAAACAACCTAGAATACTGATTAAATAACGCAATCACTACTAGACAAAGAATTAGTATTCCAATATTGGCCATGGTGATTATTTTCTTAGACAATTTAAAGGTTAATTCTATACGAATGTAAAACTATTCAGATAACCAAATAGAGATAATGCATTTTTTTATATCACATTCTTTGTCAATACCTTGACGTGATTTTGTTGCCATTTATTCCATATCTTTAAAAAATTGAAAAATGGTGAGGGAGACCTCCAAGCCTTTCAACAGATTTAGTTTAGGCTTTGCATCAAGGTAGCAAGATAAGCAGAACTTATACATATTTAAGGAAGCAGTCGAAAATGTACTGGGGGGGGGGGGGGGAGAAAGACACTGTAATTTGGTGGGTAAGGTATGATATTTTGCACACTAAAAATAAAGGGTACTATTTTTCGGGGAAATTCAAAGGTAGGGTACAGTTACATGTAACAAGATAGTATTTATTTTTCCTGCAGGGTTTTTTTCAGGGAAGAAACTTAATATTAGCTAATCTTGTGAAGGAACTCATTATCAAGAAGTTTTTGTAACAGCAAATATAGCAAAATCAGTATAGTGTGTCACTATGGCGTCAGGGGGAATTATCATTACTATCGTCATCTTGAAAGTGTGACACTATGTCGTCAAAAAATGACCATATGTCGTCAAGTAGAATTTAACATTAGACGTCCATTTACACAGGGGACCCTATGTCGTCAAATGGCACCCCGTCATCTACGGGAATTAACATTACGGCTGTCATCTTGAAAGTCGGACGATATATAGACAAAAGCAACCCTATGCGGACAAATGGAATGGAACATGAGTCCTTAGGTTAACATTAGCATGAAACTCTGGCGTCAATGGGAAAGGTACTAATTGTCTATAGGTTGAACAGGGTTGGGCTGTCTGTGGTAGAAAGAGAGTTGCAAAATATCGAATGTCAGTTTTGTTCTTCACTTTGTAATGCTTTATCGCGTTTATGTCGCCCTTGATTTGATACGCTCACCTATGGTACTTGTCAAGAATTAAATCGCGAACAAAAATGATTGTGCCTTTAAAACTAATCAAAATTGAACAAAAGAGAGAGAGAGAGAGAGAGAGAGAGAGAGAGAGAGAGAGAGAGAGAGAGAGAGAGATAATAAGAACGTCATTAGTGTAAGTCGCACTAATTTCCCTAAGCTTATTTTCATATCTCACCTGCAAGCAAGTTTCGAACGACAGCACAGATTTACACAGTCAAATTCAAGGATTTTATACGGGATTTGTTTCTTAAAAAACGCAGAATGTCCGTATAGAGTTATTTTTGTCCGTACATCTTCATACTTTCAAGATGACGGCCGTAATGTTAATTCTCTTTGACAGAGAGCCATTTGAAACAGCATAGCGTTACACTTTCAAGATGGCGACCGTAATGTTAATTCCGCTTGACGCCAGAGTAACATCATTCACGCCATATTAACACATTGTACTGTCTTTCCTATATTTGCTGCTAAAAATGTTAAAAAGCTCGTTGATAATGATTTACTTCACAAGATAAGCTAATAAGATGCCACTTGGGGTACAAATTTGTCACTTGGGGTACAAGGGAAATTAACATTACGCATCCATTTTCAAATATGTCACTTGGGGTACAAGGGGAATTTAACATCAGCGGAACAGGAGCAAACTGAAACGCCATGAATGTACATGATCAAATTTTCCCAGTTAGCTAAATCGGGCTGTCCCTAACAACCAATTGTGTGTTAGCCACATAGTGTAATTGTAATAAATGTAAACAGTTTTAACAATTTTCTTAAGCTCTACCACTTTAAAAATTTAGTGTACACTAGTGTACATAGTGTACATGAAATATTTCGAAAAACTATACCCATACAGAGTTAATGTAACCCATTATTTTTCTACTCTGCCTAGGAGGTACTCCACTCTATTCAACAAGTACACGACTGTACCTAATTTGCCTACTGATTCACTCTTTTTTTTCATGGACGAGTCGATGATGGATGGCAAGGCTGACGATCTCACCGCTTGATATGCTAGAGTCACGGAAGTGAGGGAAAACATCCCTCAAAAGCGGAGACGCAGACGTGAAAGAAAATATCCTCTTAGAACAAGTAAACGATTGACAGACGAAAAAGAAAAAGAGTGTGTCAAAAGAATTTTTGTATAAAAAACAATATAAAAAACAAGCCAAAATAATTTTGTTTTCAAAATCAATATTATTTAACAAACCCCGCTAACTCCAATATGAACAAATGAAGATGATTAGGGTTAGTTTCTTCCTCTTAATTTACAGACAAATGTTAAACAATGATCTAGCACAGTGTCATTTTGCCATCAACGAAAACACCATTTTGTTGGGCTAAAAGAAATGGATATTCACAATGTTCACAAAACCACATGTCTATTTTTGCATCATTTCCAGAGAAATCACTTCCAAAACAAGTCAGTAAATGCTCAAATTGCAATCCAAGATTGCGTTAATGAAGAAAATGCACATAATATTGTCCAGACACTATTTGAAGCTTGTAATCTCAAATTATGGAACTGAGTGGATTCATCATTTTTCTGATAAAGTCGATAATATCACCTTCCAGAGGAGCTTATCCATAGGAATTAAAATTTTCCACACTGTTTTTTTCTGTTCGACGTGTTCCAAGGTGATACCTTCTAGTGTTTGGTACCGTTCTTTGAAATTATCTTTGTCTTCTGCAGTCTGACACCAGGAAAGATAGCCGATAGCTTCGTGTTTCAATTTTAGAAACTACGATTGAGAGCATGAAACAATTCGACACTCACCCACGTTCCTGTCAAGGCGCGTTCTTGATCATGTTGATTACATATTTCAGCACACGTACGACATTACGTTTTCCGTGACAATGATGAGGAAGAACTTGACATTTGATCAAACCTTCGTACTGGCGAATGTCCACGTCGATGTGTTCTGTAAAAACTTCAGGGTGACCGGTGGGGAACCGAGTTTTGTTTACACACCCAAGGATAGAGCGAACACACATTGATGTATTTGATTTGTTCTCTTTGAGATTCGTCCATTATGTACAGCAATCTTGTATTATTTGTCTGTCCTCCAAACAAACTGTCGCGTGGATTTACAGGTTCAATGTCCACCACGTCTACAAAATTCTGCATCTGTTCTGAAACGTTGTTAGTGCTTGTGCTTCCAGATTTCTATCACTTGGTATCCTTGACCTTCCTTCCAAACTCTGGTGTCGTTGTTAAGTTTTGTCGTACAACTCTGAACAAGGATTTTTTGGTCTCGTTGAGGAAAGCAGGTGGGGCATCCTAGAAGTAAATATCTGTTAAATTCGTGCAGGATGTTTGGGTTTTCTAAATCCCACCCATCCACGGAATAAAATTCAATCTTCTTTTCTCCACCGTTTATAGCATGTTGTTTCACACAAGTAATGCAACCAACGCAAAGCTTTGGCTGAATATCGACGGCCGACAGATTGATAGGATTGACGTGGTATGATGGTTACTTTGTTTTCTGACATTAACTTCTTTTGTTACACTAATCCACACGCTTTGGCAATGATAGAACGTTCCTTTAAGGGATCGATACCTCCGTGATCCATAGAAAACTGTCGAAATTTTCCACCACAACGTTGTAAAATCTCCACATCAGATCAGCAATATTTCAACATTTCTTCTTGAAAATCAAAAGGGTTTGAAGAGTGGACTTAATGCCAAGCGTAGAAAGCTAATCGTTGTTCGCATACCGTCGGGTGGTAATAGCTAATGCGAGAGCATGACTTGTGTTGAATCTCTTCGGTATTGAAAAAGTGTGGAAAATAACCTGTAGCCATTTCTGTCATTCCAAACATTGTAGGCATTCTACTCAAAGGCATAGCCAAATAACTAATGGAATCTTTAAATTGTACTTTTACTACTCGCAGGTAAATGATTTTGGCTCCATTCATGGAGACTGTTGGAAATTCCTTCTTCTGAATAATATTTCAAAAGAAATTGTCTGTCGTAGTCCGAGAAATTGTGAGCAATGACTATAGCGTATTTATGACAGTTTTCGTAACGACGCACCTCTTCTTCGCTCCCACGCAACAAAATCAGAAAGAGTACGAGAGCCACGAAATATCTGCTCCCCCCCCCCTGTAATTATATTACAATTCCGACAATGAAGAAATAAAGGTTCCTGAACGCAATCGTTGGAAGCTCGATTAGCCACACAAAAAGTAGGAATGTGAATTCCAGTCTCTTAAGAACATACAAAGTCAGAAAAGATAAAATCAATAAGGTGGTCCTTTTTGTTGTTCTGGTCGTCATTCAATAATTTCTCGGGTTCGTTGTCATATCTTTGAATATAACATTGATGATCCAACTCGACGACTTAGCCACAGAGACGACATCGTTTCTTTCGTGGACAAACGTGTGACTTTCTGTTATTGGTACGTACATGCTGTCCACAAGTGGGGCACACTGTCAGTAATTCGAAAGCACTTTTCTGTTGTTGGACTTGTTTCATGTGATTTCTTTAGTAACACGCTAAATTGACGAATGATTGCTTGCAAGTAGAGCATATAATCCTTTCTTGTCCTTCAGGAATGCAAGGTCTTGACGCTAAAAAGCCACAACATCTCTCTCCACAATGAATATGTTGCTCCTGGTTGGTAAATCCATGGTTACATTTCTCACAATAGTATTCATATGTGAGAAATCCTGTACTACTAGTAATAGCATCGGAATGATTTTGGTGATGATAAATGGGAATGTATATTCCGTCTGGAATATTTGGTCCTCCAAACACGAGATCTCCACGAACGACTTGAGGGTACACTTTTAACGTATCACGAGGAGCGAGCACCTCTTGAATGTTTTACATTTCAGGAACTCAACACACGGTCTCTTTCAAAATTCCTGCTATTTTCAAAAGGATTTCTTCTTCTCTCCGTTCTTCAGGTAAGTGTGATCTTCTAATTCTCCCCCATAATCGCTTCCATTCCGTTGTATCGCCTTTCTCTGCACGAGTTAGAGTCACCACGATGGCGCGGGCTAAACGCATCTGATCTTGAGGTCTGTTAATTTGGACCATACTTCGTTTTGTACTGAGAAATTGATCCAGTAATAAAACTTTGCGTCGTCCGATGCCCATTGGAGGTGAAATGTGTGTCATATGAATATTGGCTTTTCCATCGGTCATGTCAAACTCATCATTCGATTGTTGAACGCGTTGAATTTTGTCCAAGATTTTGGTAGCAGTTAAGTCTGCACGTGTACTAAACTCGATCCAAACAAGATTTCAAACTGTGATGGGTAGTCTCAAACGATTTTGATCTTTAGCTTGCCACTGTCGTCTCAATTCTTCTAACTTCGAATCCCATAAGTCTGTAATGAAGACAGCTGTTTTCTCTGCCAGAACTTGAGACTTGAACTCTTTAACTTTGACCGTTTAAGTGTTACCAGTTGTTCTAAATTTTCTGGAATTCACTTTGTGGGCAGCTTGAATGTGGAAATAATTTTCAGGAGATATCAAACGACTTTCTTTCTTGGCTGATTTTGACTCTCTCGGTTTTGTGGAGGAGGTAGATTGTGTCGAATCAGGATCGATCATATCCTCTTCAAAATCACTAACGTGAACTTCTTCCAACACTTCTTAGAGAGCGATGGAATTTATCAGAACGTCGTCGCCGCTTGACTTATGGTTTCTCATGGGAAAGGTGGGATCGTTTCACGACGGTTGTTGATTTTAGTGTGATTTGACTATATAACACACTCTTTTCCTATAAATAGAGACCCCTCTATCTAAAGAATATACTCGTTCAGTTACAATCTGGGAAGATGGAAGAGTCACAACAAATCACACTTTGCGTCAGAGATTTACAGAGTCATTCGAAAATACACTTCCAGCAAGACTTTGGACTACTTCTATCGAGATAAAAGTCAAAATACCTGTTATGTCTTTAAAGAGAAAGGACATTGGACTCCAGAATGTCCACAATGTCAAAGAAAAATAACCTCTAAGACAGGAGAAAAGAGAGACAAAAGTAAAAATACCTGTTATTAATATCAAGAAAAAGGACATCGGTCTTCAGAGTGTCCCAACAAAATAAAACAAGAGAAAAAGGAAGAGTGTTCAGAAGCAGAAGCTGAAACAAAAATAGCAGAAGAACCCATGCCAGTGAAGAAATTCAAACAAGAAACAGAGTAAAAAGAAGAAGACAAAATGGATTTTGTGACGTGTTTTGAATTTTCATTGTGATTCCTATTCACCAGAATATACCACAACAAGTAAGTGTTTCTTTGTCTTGATTTGTGTTTTAGTATGGATCAGATATATATATATATATATATATATATATATATATATATATATATATATATATATATACATACAATATACACACAAATGTTTGTGAAGGGATTCGTTTTTTTTGTTTGATTTGATTTGGCAATCTCTAAGAGATCTTGGTGGCCCTGGAAACGACCGTTGGGTTTTGAATAAAACATTATGAACTTGACATCATCAGATGTAACTGCCTTAAACCTTTTCCACGTCCAAGACCTACTCATGTTGTTGCTGTAGTAGTAGTAGTGACTGCTTTCTATAAGTTTAGCCAAAGAAGTTTGACACATTTTTTTCTGCTGTTTTAAATTCGCCAAAATATCTTATAACAGACTGACCGTTTTGTTTCACTCTCTTCCATCCTCTCACCGCTCAAAGTTTTCCTCTCCTCTTGTTCTTTTCTCGTTTCTTCTTCTTGTTGAACAATGTCCATTCATCTTCTTTTCGACGTTGTAAAAAAAAGGCCTTCCTTTTGTTTCTTTTTAAAATCATAATAGGCTGGTAATGATGGAGGTGAAGGTGGTACAGGCAATATTCTTGCGAAGAAGATAAGAAATCACACAAAGCTAAATTTAAGTCATTCTCCTCTGGAAGAATACTCACAACGGCAGCAGGAGTAGTCATACTATCACTCCGAGTATAAGAAGTATCCACTGCAGGCACCCCAAATGTTATACCAACATCCCATACTTACTAAAATCGTAGAAACGCCCGTGGGTATATATATATATATATATATATATATATATATATATATATATATATATATATATATATATATTGAAACTGACGTCACGTGTCCTCTCTATTCCGATTGGAGGATAGAAAACACACCCTGACTGAATTATGTTACACGCGTTCTGACTGGTGGTACTTCACAATCAGTTTAGATCAGGTCCCGAACTATATATAAAGGCGCTTTGGTCTACTGTGTCATTTGTTCTCAAGACAACTCGACAAGATGCATGTTAGTGTAAACTCTTCCACCATTATTTCGGCGATGCTGTTTAATCCGGACTACCCAGTGTATGTGAAAGCAACATGACCGATCACGAAAATTACAGACACAGCTATTTGGAAAAGAAGATTATATGTGGAGAGACATAGATGCCTCAAGCGAGTATTCGTTTATGGACCGGCAGTGAGGAGAAGCTTGAGAAAAGAACAGTGAAGCGGTGCCACCTGTGTTATCCTTCTTTGGTTAACAACAACCAATTGCCCTTTTTAGGGCCACCCAGTTCTCTTTGAAAAGAGATACTAATCAATCATTGCCAATCTGTATGTTTTATGTCTGGGTATATCTTTTGTCTATTCACAACTAAAACTTAAACCCCTACCCCAGTGTGATAGTATGCTTGTGTGTGTATATGTAAGTATAGTATGTGCGTTAGTACTCCTACCCTGTTGTGTGTGATATTATGTGATTTTATGCCCCTTCTTGTACATCCTACCATTTTCATTCGTTTGTAATTGTGGGGTGCTGGTGACTTTATGTGGCGTGTTGGATAGTAACTATGGGGTGTTGGATAGTAGGTAACTGGATATTGGATAGTAGATAACTGGGTATTGGTCTCTAAAACCGGGGTGTTGGATAGTAAGTAGGGGTCTTTGGTTAGTAAAAGTGTATGTCAAACCTATGGACGTTTTTAACATTACCATTACCTTGTACCTGAAGTGACATATTAAAAACAAAAATGGGTTTATAGGAACAAGGGGAAATGTCATATTCATTTTAACATTACATTTTCAGTTGTATCCCAAGTGCCGTATTAATGTTAGACCTATGGAATAATGTTAAATTCCCCTTGTATCCCAAGTGACATATTTGAAAATAGAGTCGTGATGCTAATTTACCGTGTACCCCAAATGATATGTATGTACCCCAAGTGACATCTTGTACTACATAAGTTGATATTAATATTCTTCCCTAAACATATTTTTAAAAAAAGCAAACAAAACTCTAGGATAAAGGATGAAATGACTGTGCACATCACTCGTTGATTGTCGTCAGGGAGAGTCCTATAGCTTATTTCTAACGTATCTCAAAATTGTTTCCCTATTGAACCATTGTAATTAAATCAGATGTTTTGGGAAGTATTGGCATCGGTTTCTATCTCTATGAATTTCGCACCTGTTTTCATTCACGTGCGTACTATCGATCTCAGTACGATTCAATTGAGAGAGATAGAGAGAGAGAGAGGGGGGGGGGTAAAAATCTTACATAACATTGTTACAACATGTATCCTGTGCTCGACCTTGTATGCATTTCAATGCGTACTGCCCGTTCACTGAAAAACTTTTATCTTCGGTTAAGAAATAAGAAATCGGTAGGAGTAGGATTAGGAAAAACATGCTTGAGTAAAAAATGTTTCTATGAACTCGTCAGAGAAAGGTTTCCGTTTCAAATGTTTAAGTTCAAATGCTGTAAACGTAAATATTGAGAATAGAAAGTTTTACATAATTCACAGATATCGAAAATCCCCAAAAGCTTACGTCACATTTAATTTTCTCTTCGCGTGGCTAATTTACTCCGCATTTTCTAACAAAAAGTAAATGCCTCGAAAATTATTGATTTTAACATTATCACTATCATCACTTAATTTTAGACATCATTGCAAGTGAATTGTCTGTTCAGGCACGTTTTGGTAGCATATTTGCCTTTTAAATATTTCATTTTTTGTGGAAAAAACAAGAAACTTGCCTATCACTTTGGTAAGATACAGTCGTTTCAACTCGAACAAACATAGACTCCAATAAGTCCGTAATAAATGTAGCCTTTGCAGGGGCTTGGGACTTGAGCTCTAAAATTCACCGGGTAGTTCTACATTTTCTGGAAGTCACTTTGCGAGTGGTTTGAATGTGAAAAACATTCATCAGGGACTGCCAAACAATTTTCTCTTTCGGACGAACTTTGCTCTGATGGTCTTGAGGAGGAGGAGGAGGTTGTTATTGGATATGGATCTATCATTTCCTCTTCAAAATCGATAGGTTGAACTTCTACCAAAAACTTCTCTTATAAATAAAAAATAAAATATTTTGCCCTATCGCCTTTTCAGTGTGATGTGTACTTGTTTATAAACAAAGTGCAGGTGTATATATTTGAAACAAAATACTCCGCCCTATAGCCTTTCTGATCTGATGTGTACTTGTTTATAAACAAAGTGCAGGTGTATATGATCTTCTATATATTTGAAACAAAATACTCCGCCCTATAGCCTTTCTGATGTGATGTGTACTTGTTTACGAAATGGTGTAGGTGTATATGGATCTTACACATATTTTTAATAAAATACTAAAAACTATGAGAGCAATAATCATGTGATAATTGTGATTTCGATTTCCGATCAATTCAAGGTTCATATACAACATGCAAGGCAAACCGGTTTGACGCTGTTTAGATATTCTCTTTTTTGCGTGCTTAATAAAACAGTTAAGCAAAGGAGTAAAATACAGAGCTCATGTAAATATATCGTACTTTCGAATTTGTTCAGAAACAATGCCAATTATCCATATGTTCTTTTTCGATGACATTAACTTAAATTAGAACAGATGTACTTGTAGTCATATGTATCAAACTTGTAATCTTCCTTATCTGCATTACTTTGGCTGGAAATAGTTAACAGTCATATATGGCGTGAAAAATCCTTTAATTCAGTCTAATTCAATTCCGCTCGTTCACAGTTACTTAAGTCGACTTGTTTTGCAAATTCTTCACTTCATGATTCTATGTAGTTGGTCTTCAAAGGAGTGAACATATCATATTAAATTTAAGTATTATTAAAAAAGACACGACAGAGATCTCTGGAAAATAGAAATCTATAGAAGAAACGAACATAACTGAAAACATCACCAAACACGTTCAAATATGATTCGGGAGAAGTCGATATTTGTTGGATGAAGAGGGATTATGTTTATTGCTAATTCCGTTGCATAAAAATTCTACTCGTCCTCGAAAGCAATTGTAAAGATTATCATATACTATCTTGGTACCTGTAATTGCACCCTACCTATGAATTTCCACGAAAAATAGTACCCTTCATTTTTTAGTGTGCAAACGAATCATACCTTACGCTCAAATTACACTGCCCTTCTTCCTCTGTAAATATGTGACCGCTTCCTGATATATTTATAAGTTCTACTTGTCTTGCTACTTTGTTGCAAATCTTAAATTAAATCGGTTGAAAGGATTGGCGGTTATCTTCGCCATTTTTTAAAAAGTTTTCTTAAGCTATGGAACAATTGACAACACAATCACGTCAAAGTAGTGACAAAGAATGTGATCAAAAGTGCATTGTCTCTATTTTTATATCAATAATTTTACATTCGTATAGAATTAACATTTGCACGGTCTAAGAAAATAATGTCATTGACCAATATTGGAATACTAATTCCTTGTCTGGTAGTAGCCACGCTTTTTAATCTGTACTCTAATTTGTTTAGGATGAGGCATTTGCACACATTCTTTAAGTATATCATTTAAACAAGCTCATAGGTAGTATTAGCATAAGATATGGGCACAAATGGGACCTTATGGGCAAAAGTGGAAATGTAATGTTAAAAATGTCCATAGGATTAACATTATTGGACTGTATGGGCACAAGGTGAAACGCTAATGTTAACATTGTCCGTAGATATCCTCTATTTATTAGTGTCCTGAAATGAAACTCCAAGCTGTCTGTGATTGATTTGAGAAGGTTACTTGACATTACGCAGTCACTAACATATGTGTGCTTGTACATATGAGCAGTAACGATAACATCCCCAAATTGAATCTTATAGTGTAGGTTGAAAATATCTTCCGAATAGACGAATCGCAAGAACCTAGCTGAACACGCTTACTCATTATTAAGAAAAGAAGAAGCAATTAGTTCTTATGAAAATTTTACTACTTTATTAAAACGCATTCGCATTTCATATTAATAGCTAAACAAAGAACAATATATAATAAAGGCTGATAATGACCCACTGATTTCATGAGCAAATTCAAAGTTCAATTTATCCCACATTAAAATTGATTTTGATAGGCTACTTGTTCTTTCCGAAGATGATCTGATTCTGTGGAAAATAATTTTAATCTAATGCAGGTAAGGTAGTAAATTCTGCAATACCTCAAAATTAAGAGAAAATAAACTATTTCAACACTTTGAATCCAAATTCTATATGATTAAGGCTATGTACAAGATGATACCGTACTGGTATGTTGTCAAGATCAAAGTCTAACTAGAAAAATATATTTTAAGTCCACAGTCTTGCTCATATCTAAGTTTTGAAAACAAAATCGTTATAAAAAAATGACAAGATCTTACTAAACCCAACTCTTTCTAAAGACCATTTCAGATCCCTCAAAATCTATTTGTGCATACAATAACATATTTAATTTTTACACAGATCATCTGTTACTCAAGTATCTAAAATATGCGTGAACTTTTTTAATTTGTTTTCGATAGCGCTCAAACCTGATGAACAAAACATGTGACAAAATATAGGCATCAACTCCAGTACAATTGCCAGTAATAGTTCATAACTTTATAACAAATGCAGTGCTTTGATACGTCTGATTATTTGTCAAAAGAAATTAACGCGATGGAATGTAATATTAATTTCTGAAGCATCTGGTGCACTTTTCGTCTATTTTGACTGCTCTTTTCTACAAATCTAAAAAATTGAAGTCAGACCACCCATATTTCGATAAATATAAATTGAGGAGACGCTGGTCCTGTTATAACGTTGTTTGGAAGTCACTTCACACTTTTTTAGTACTTACTCTCTTAAGGTTGAATAAACCTTTTTGAATAAAAATTTTAATATTTAAGGGTTTACGTCTCTTTGTCATGTTGTCTCGTTCAACCATACTATCGCATCACTCCGAGAGATCTACGTCAACCAAGAGTCTGGTCAAGGTCTGTACAATTGATTTTTATCGAAAAGTGTCGCTCATTTCTTTTTTCTTTCATTTTTTCTTCTGTTCGAAAAATACAACATCTATACTGTAAAATCCATCAGTAATGTTTGTGCATAAATGTGGATACATAATTATAATGCTCTTTAAACGTGGCCGAATATTTTGTTCAGAAGCAGGTAATACGTGCCCTATGTAAATGTTCAGTAAATTAGTGTTACAGTCTCACGATTTGCAAGATTTTCTTGCAGAAGCAAACCTGTACTATCATATATACCTATTGTATGTGGTCGGTTCAAAACATAAACGAAAAAAAAATTGTGCATTTATGTGAACTTTCAACCTTTTATTATGAACGTTGACTAACCTACAACGCAGGGGCTCGTTACAATTGAAATTAAGAGTATCGATAAATGGTTATAGGGATGGTGGTGGAGGGGGTGTCCAAACCTGTAACAATATAACTGAAGACATACTGGAGAAATTCGTCACTTTCATGCGAACCGCAAACAACGATGGACGCAAGTTGAATGTAGTGTTCGGATCGTCTTGGATTTCACCCTTGATGAAACGGTAACGGAATACAGCACTCATCTTAGATTTATATAGTATGCTTGTATTCAGTTTTGAACAATCGGATCATCGCTCGGCCATTTCCGTCAGTTCGAGAAATAACCTCGGATGTAGTTGTAGGAATACACATAAATTTGATGGGTTTGGTGATTAGCCTCCGGCGGAGTGCACCACATATGCGGAGGCAGAAAAGGCCGACATTGTTCCAATTGTGACGTTTTCTCATTCCGCCGCTATATTATTAAAGTAGTTTCCAATATAGTTCTCAATAGCGGCGAATAACATTCGAGGTTTTTTCTCGTCTTGACGGAAAAGGACATGGATGTTCCGATTGCAGTGTTTAAATGTATAATCGGCGTTGTTCTGAACTTATCGTTTTGTCAAGGGTGAAATCCAAGATAATCCGAACGATACACTCAACTTCCGTCCATAGTTGTTTTCCGTTCGCAAGAAATCCGACAAGTGTCGAATTACTTCAATATGTTACCAAGGGAACTATCCTTTTTTACAGCGAGCATAAATTTTACATTAGGAGACGAACATAGGAAAATCTAGCTGGGTTGGAAATACGGACGGGTGTGCAATCGTGTCTTCTCTTGAGTTATATTGTTACAGGTTTAATTTGCAACAAGCCCTATGCTGCCAACCTGTTAGCGAATTTATCAGATATTTAGTAAGCATCGTTTTCAGCGTTGCAATCGTTTGTATGGACCTTTAACAGAGCTCGTATGGTGAAGATCTCACGGAGCCGCGCAAGAGGTCTGGATGAACGAGACTAAGGGACCGATTATTTAATTTTCGGGGGGGGGGGGGAATACTTTTGAAGCTATTTAGGGTCCATACATTTTTTTTCTTGAAAAAAATCCCTCCCCCGCCCCACACCACACCCCATCGAAAATTAAACGGTCGGTCCCTAACTGTCAATGAAAACTTTCACCCCACCCCCACCCATTTTTTCTATTTCCATCGAAAATTGAAACATTCTGGAATCAAGAAAACCAATTGTAAGAATTTAAACTGGAATAGTATGCAATAAACCATACGGAAATTAGTGTTTTTGTATTCGTTCATTTCGTTCATGTCTCAGTTTCCCAATAACTGACAAATGATTCACTGCACTCATTTAGGGTTATATTTATACTCAACCTTTCATGTAAATATATGTCCAATAGTTATGTCCTTTGATACCACTGAGCGGAATGTTCTGCGAGGTGAAAAAAATGTCATGAGTTCGAAACATTTTTTTTTTTCGTTTTGTCTTATAGTTGAATGGAAATGACCATATAGGACTACTTACCTTTTCGTTTGATTTCAAATATGATAATAATGATGTTGATGACAGTCGTGGTGGTGGTGGAAGTGGCAAGTAAATAAATAAATAAATAAATAAATAAATAAATAAATAAATAAATAAATAAATAAATAAAAGTTTTAATTGAGTAAGTCCATGTGTGCCTATTACTTATTTAATAAGTCAGTTTTTATGTCTATATTCTGCTTCGTCCTTTTAACTAGAGGGCTTGCACCAGCTGCCACGCATAACCAGTTACCGTACACTCCTTACTTATTCTTGACTCTGTGCAGAACATCTTAAACTAGCAGATAACATAATTAACACTTGGTGTGAGGTAGCAGTTTTGTTCCTGCAACTAACAAAATACTGCGTAGAATCAAGAATAAGTAATGATCGTGCGGTAACTGGCTCCGAGTGTCAGATGGTGCAGATTTCTATTGATTTATGCTGCGGGAGTAAAGAACATAACCTGATTTGAGACCAAGTTGTTTGATGATCAGATGCGGGAGTAAAGACCATAACCTGATTTGAGACCAAGTTGTTTGATGATCAGATGCGGGAGTAAAGACCATAACCTGATTTCAGGCCAAGTTGTTTGATGATCAGATGCGGGAGTAAAGAACATAACCTGATTTCAGGCCAAGTTGTTTGATAATCAGATGCAGGAGTAAATGACATAACCTGATTTCAGGCCAGGTTCTGTGATGATCAGAGAGAACTAATTAATGCTTATATGTTCTACCTGTGAATGTATTTATGTGATAGTGGGCCTAACTCAGGCTTTATCGTACCTTGTCCTTTAATGAAAAATAATGAAGTTATTATAAGTTAAATATAATATTTCAATATAGTATTAACCGTGAAGGCGTGTAACCATTGTGGTGGCACGCGTCATTGTAGACAAACTAAACACAAGAGATATCACCATATAACGGATCATACGTTGCACGGAGCAAGATTGGCTACTGGCCTTTCGAATCCTTCGTTGTGCGGAACAAGATTGGCTCTTGGCCTATTGGAATTTCGAATCACACGATGCACGGAGCAAGATTGGCTCCTGGCCTAGTGGTATTTCGAATCATACGTTGTATGGAGCAAGATTGGTTCCTGACCTAGTGGAATTTCGAATAAATAACAGTTCACTGACGGCTGCTAGTAGATAGGTGGAGATTCGGGATTTGTTAATTACACGCTTGCTACTGGAGTGTATTGGATAGCAGATTTATTTTCAATTGTTAACCTTAGTTATATCTGAATTCCATAGCTTCACACGAACCCGTGATTTTCTTAAAGAAAAAAAGAAAGAAGATAGAAAAACGCAGTTAGAAAGTCTAATATAGAAAACACTGACATTGCCTTCGGCGTCCATACAGATTTATGAGTAACCGCTGCTGCAGATTCCCAGATTTTTCGACCAATATCCATTAACATCCTTTGAGAGTGGTCCCTTGATCCAATTATTTAGTACAACATAATTTCAGATACGATGATTTTGTCATTTAATAAAGTAACCACAACAAAATTTTTAAAAATAACAACATATAATGCCATAGGGCTGCATTAACATCAATCAAAGCACTATTGTAATTTTTCTATCTCCTAGTGCGACATAAATATCAAAGATAATGTCATGATATTTATTGTGTAGGTCATTTTTCTGTACAGAGTAAACACATTTTTCGTACAGGAATAAATGAAGAAAAAAAGTATTGACAATATTGCCTCTTATTTGTTTCGACAACAATAATAATCTTGAGATTTAACTTATAAATTGCGTATTGAATCATCCTGACATGAAATTATTCTAATTTACTTTGCCCCAATATAAATATACAAATCTGACACCTCTGTGTTCATAAAGAAGGCGCTGAAGTAGTTAGTTGCAAGCGATATATCAGAGTTTGTTATTGTCATATTCCGCTTTGGATGAGCATCACATACAAGAAGTTCTCAAGAAAATACTTCTTAATGGGACTTATTACTACAATAGCTTAAGTAATTATTTCTTTGAGGCAAATATGTGTATTTGGTGGCATCCACCCACCATATACATCGGTAAGCAAAGAAAAAAGAAAACGCCATATCCACATTAAAAATAAGCTCCTTATTTTTTCATATGATATAAGGAATCAAGGCTAGGATTTTCTAAATATTTCAAAGACAATAAACAGCATAAGCTGACCAGGTTCAACTGACTCTAACCTGTTACAGATAAAAATGTTACTCAGATAATAAAAAAAAAAACATAAAAAGTGCTATCTTTGCCTCAAAATAACCTTTAAGGGTTAAAGAATATAACCTAAAGTTTATAAAGTTTATTATTGTTATTATTATTATTATTTATGTTGTTGTTGTTGTTCACAGTATCTCACTCCGCCTCTAACACACAACGACGAGTGTTACCCACATCATAACACGCATGCATGCACGTGTTAATATGTCAATAAAGTGATCAATTAACGAGGAAGAATAGCATTTATTTTCTTGGCAAATCATTTACAATACTAAATACCATCTGGCTTTTTCAAATATGAAAGTGAAGAAAAATTGGGTCTAATTGGATTGTATGATATTGAAGCATCTTCCCTGTTATTTAAAGCGGTTTTCTCAATATAAACTTTCCCTTAGTAGTGTACAAATAGTGATTTATACACGATACATTTTTGTGGTTTTAATTTCCGTTTAAAAATAAGAAAACATTAAAAAAAAATACTAGTCAAGCAAGACAAGGAGATGTCTGGAAAATCATGAAAAATTATCAAACCACTCAGACTATGAAGACGATTACCAAACACTGATATTAAATATATTACATAAGTACAATACATACATCTCTGTATCAACAAACATGAAAATGTTTAGTTTTTGAAAGATCATTAGTTTCTAGAATTTGACAGATGTGAAGAAACAAACAAACAAACGGTGCTATAGAAAATAAAGGAATCAAAACAAGCATAATGTGTGAAATACTAGACAGAAAAAGGAAGTACACCAAAATATATCACAGATAAGTAATGGAGGACATGAAAAACGTGATAAGGAGATTGCAATGTAGATAATACCCTTGCATGGTAATAAATGACATCACAGAAGAAATTGAAAGAGATATCATTCAAATTTATGAAGTTTACTCCAACTATATCTAAAAAAGCTGAAAAAATTATATTGTAAAAGACTAGGAGTTAGCCAATTAGATTTTCAACAAAATATGGGGTAATAAAATTTATACAAATGGGGATCCAATCATAAAGATATTTAAACTACTGAAAATTTTTTTTAAAGAAGGTATCCCAGCTATACCATCAACTATGTAATTTTGCTGGTCAAAATTCTTACCGTGTACAATTCTAACATACATTTAAATTTTCAATCGCAAGGAATTAGCACACAATTAACCAAAATCAGATTATATGGGAGGAATTTCTACACGATATGGAAGAAGTAAAATCTAGTTTAACATTTAACTGTATCTAGATATACAGATTTTGAAGATACAATTATTCATGTTGAACACGCTGCATTCAGCACGATTTGCTCAAACTTTCATTTGACATCTGGTAGTAATGGAAATGAAACTACCGAAATAAACTGTACAATCAATATTTTAGATACACCCAGTCGTAAAATGTTACAACATTTTCCACGGAGAAAAACCTACAGAGGAAATGGAAACTTGAAATTAAAGATACCGGTGATGCAAGATTGTGTCAAAGAAACGAGCTTAAACTGGTATTACAGCGGAGGAAATGAAAACGGTTAAAAGAAGCTCGATATATTTACACAAGAAAAGCCAATCTTCTATTCAGATTTTGAATTTAAAAAATGGACCTCAGATTTAAAAAGCAAACTAGTATATCACTTTATCCTTGTTCTCAGATTTAATTACATACAACACATTGGTTAACTAATTTTAACGAAGTTTACAGAGCAAATGCATTTAGCGAGATACCCTTTTTATGATGAAGCTCAATTTTTCACATACAAACCATTAAACATTTTTGATAACTACACTCTAAAATTTGACAATAACTATGTGCAGATATGAATCAAAGTGTGGCATGAAACTTTATCAGAATCATCTAATGTGGGCAGTGCGGAGAGCAACATATGCTTACTACTGGCATTTAATAGACAAAAATATACCAGAGCTTACAGGTTTAATGTTTTTTTCCAGACGCAAAAACTGCTGTCTGAAACTAAACTACCTCTACCAGATAATGATGCATTCAAATCGAATTACAATAACATATAAATGAAATAATTTAATTTAATCTGCAACAATTTTAAAACACCACTATAGCACATCTGTAGGTACCTCAAAGAACCCCTCCCCCCCCCCATACAAACACTTGATTGATAATTGGCCAGAAGAACATAAAGATGTACAAGAATGTTTTGGGAAACCTACACCTGCTGTTGTGTTTGCTGCTTATAAACGCAAGCATAGCAGTTACTGTTGATTATTGGAGAACATTGTCAGCTGATGAATTTTATTCTATGGCAAATAAAGATAAACCTGCTGACTGGACTTACTTCTTTCTGCAAGACAGCAACGGATTAACAGATGAATATATAGCCGAGGTTCAACGAAAGTATAAGATGTTATGTAATCTGCATATTAGGTGTACATGTACAAATGAGATACATAGTCAATTTTGAGAGTAACTGACACTGTTCAAACGTTAATACAGCAAGGTTGCAACTCGGATGAAGACATTAGGACCAAATTTCAACAATACATAACAGATTCGAAAATGAAATTAGACAATGCTGCTGGAGGCGAAAGTGTTTTTCTATTACCTAGTGACATAGGTCATGAAAATGGGTAGTATCGTCAAATACAAAAACAATTTACAAGAATCCAGTTTCTGGTATAAACTTGGATTAAAGCCTACCATCAATACTTACTTAGTAAAAGATGGTATTCCAAAAGCTGATAATTAAAACAATCTGTATTGTACGGAAAGAAATTGTAAAAGACAAAAAGGAGACAGTAAGTACAAATAAAGCATATAAGAAGGGCTATTATGGTGATATTGTGCCTCGCACAGACTCCACCATTTGCCTACGATTGTATTTCTGGTGCCAGACACTCTGTGTAATTACTTCTCACCTCCAGCATGATGATACCTTGAGACTGAGAAACGACAAAAGACAATATTTATGATGAAATAAACAATCGATAATTTATTTTTATACTACTGGTTGGAGCGTTACTTTTATTTACTCTCTGAGATAGTTGACGAACCAATAATTATACATGGCATGTGTGCGAAGCACAATCGTTCTATAAAGGTGATCTTCGCTCGATGCTATACTGTTCTATGTTTACACGGTTACACCTTTGATCAACAATACAAATAACATTCACTAATGCCAAGACGAGTAATATAACGTGATCATCTAGAAAAGAAAAAATATGGTCAGCATTCTTAAATATCCAACTTAAAACACTACCTTTAATAGCAGGTATTGCTACTGCTACATTTTCTGCTAACTCAAACATATAATAGGCTAAATTGTTCAAGTCATTCTTGATTTTGTCAAAAATATGATTGGCCTAGAGTAGGAGGAACATGAGAAGTGGAGTATGCTGTTTAGGTGGAGAGAAAGGAATTGTAAAGCAGCACTCTTTATACCAAAGTTGCTATAGACAGACCATTTGGTGATATCTTTGTTCCGATCGTTGGAGCTACAGTAGCAATTGTTAGACCTTTTTCTTTAAATAATCTTTTCAATCTTTCACCTAAAAGTAATTTTTCTCTTTCATTTTCACGAATCCTTTAAAAAATAATCTATAAAAAGTCTCTCTAGCAGTAATAGATGTCCAACTAATTGAGCTTTTATGCTTTCAACAATTTCCGACTGTTCTTGAAATTCAGATTTTTTGTTGTGATGTATTTCTTTGATTATGTCCTATTTTAACTCTTAAGTATGTTAATCATACATCCGATTGCATAGATTATATTTTTGATTTTACAAATTCTACAACATTTAACATATAGCCCTAATTCTCATTCCTCCACTTTGCATTCTTTAGTGGGAATCATTTATTAAAGTCTTCGTTGTTCGTGCCTTCTAATCAAACGGTTTATCGTGTTCGCATCTCCATTTCCTCAGTTACTTGTATAGGTTGTCTTTATACAACAGTAGAACAGTAGGTTCACGCGGATATTTAGGTTTTGTTTATTCACCGAAGGTGAGGTGTTCAGAAGTAACAAACTCAAAAGGTAACATCCATTTGTTGCCTTGTATTGTTCAACTTAATGTACCAAACAAGTTCCTACCAGTTTTATCTGCTATAGTGATGGGTGCTAGCATTGTTCTTATGCCATCTTTCCTCAGAATGTATTCCATCTGGTTTACATAATAGAGTATTTTGTTCTGTAGTTTAAGATTGCAATTCATTCATGTCGAGGCTATCCTTTATGCCCTCCTTGTACAAGTTGAGTACTTCGCGTGAAGGTTTAGAATCGTCAAATTAATATGAAATCATCATAACGTTTTATATTTTGCTCTGCAAAACCACTGGCAAGATTTACAATATCATCATTTGTTATTACTCTATTACATCATCATCTTTATACAAAGAAAATTCAATTTCATAATCAAAATTATTACCACCACCTTTAGCCGTTTTTCGGTTATTTAAATAGCCAAATAATAAACAAAGCCCAACGGAGGGGAGTGGATGCAGAGCATCAGCCTGTGTATAACACAAATGGAAAAAGAATTAGGATTTATAGAAGCCAAACTAAGAATAACTCCATTTCTACAGAAAATGAATTGTACAAACACAGGAATTAAACGCATCTATTGTAAATGGAACATACAAAGAGATTACCGGTGAAAACTTTACTGAATAAGAGTTTCAAAATATGGAGACAAACAAATCAAGAAGATACGAAATCTTTGTCAATACTAGAGCTGCAAACTTCCATATTATCGTCAGATGTTGTTAAGCACTGTGACATTATCGATTAGCAGATTTATGCCGATCGATAAGTCAGACAATTTACAGAATGAACTGAAAGGTGATTACATGACTTCAAACAGCATTGGATATTCTATTGGATCTTTTCAAGTTTGGATTACTTCTATGTGCAAATACATTATATTCAAAATAGCAATGGTGGAACCTCTGCAAATCAGAAGGAAATATAAACTGTTAAAAATGCTTAATAAATGAGTGTGCACTTCTTGCTTTGTTTGTAAAACGCGTGTACCTTTAACCACAATCGTTACAATAGTTGTAATGATAGGATTATCTTCTTATCGTGCGTTAAAAGTCTTAAAGGGTACATACGTTAGACAATACTGTCCAACATTTCCTGAATGACGAAGTTAGACATTTTGAATCATTCATATTTTTTTTGGCGACGTTTTGCCTTTTTTCTCGAAGGCAGTTAATTTTTTTGAGTATGTTTTGTTGGCTCTCCTTTATCTTGTGTTTGACCAATGAAAACATTTTCTTCTTTCGTGCTCAGGATCAGTGAAATCAAATGATGAACATGGAAATAAATTATTAATATAAAGGTCATCATCACTGGCCTTCAACTTTTCTAAATTTAGACATGTATTGCGGAAGTCAATAGAAAACACACTTAGCATTTTCGTTTTAGTAAATTAAAATTCTTACTCTTTTTGTTTTAATTAATCTGAAATTTTGATCATTGTGGTATCTTTATTTCATGTTCTTTTTGTTGTATTCATTTACATGTACTCTGTTTTCTTCCCTCTATCTTTTAGGCACTAGTGTTTTGTTTTTTGTTTTATATATTTTCTACAGCACTCTTTTTGAAAAGGTTTACAATAGCTTCTAGTTTTGTAAACATCAGATATATCTTTGTTTTCTCCACATTTTGAACATGTCCTGAAATCATCTCTCGTATGTGCCAAATTACAGTTTAAATTATTTTCACTACTCAGTAGAAATGTTCCTGTAAGTTAAATGGAAGGTAGCGAACGCACAAATGAAAATGAAAACTAGGTTGATAAAGAAACTGAGGGGGTTACAAAAATCAAAATACCCTCGTAGGGTTGAACTTGGTTGGCAACATGGAAAATATGCACGGGGAATTTAATAAAGCCAAAACTGAACGTTAAATGAAATAACAAGAAGTTTCTAAACAATTACATGATGTTGCAATCACAAGAAATGAGACAAACTTATATAACTGAAATAGTACGATCTATTATCTGAAATGCTATGGTGTCGCTGCTAGATATATTGTACATTTGGTCCAAAAGCAAAGTTGTTTCTTCATAGAGTAATCAACATCCAATTGTAGTTGTAAAAATGTTGATTTGAACCAAAACTCTTCAACCAAAAGGACAGCAAGAAATTAACACCATGTTTACATCTCTTAAATGCTTGAACTGTTCCAGTAATAAATAGCATATACCAACAGACGAAGTTCGAAAGTGATACACTATTATTAACTCTGTTTATTATGTAGCACTTAAACCTGCCTTCTCGGTTTCCTACAACGTGCGTTTTAAGAAGCTGTTTAAGATGTCAATATGTCTATCATCAAATACAGATAATTGAGAAGGTGCCAAAATAATTATTCTATTTTAACTTAGTCAGTTCACAATTGACTACCTTAAAGCACATAGACTTTTACCGTACAAAATTGTTAACACTGTAGAGTCAAATGGAAAATCAATCTTACATTGCTATAACGCTTTTGATTTTTTGGTTAATAAACAGCATGGCTTCTATCTGCAAATAAATGTCGACCGAATCAAAAAACTATATCAGCACAATGTATTATGCAATATTAAGCTATACTCTGACCGTAATCTACAGCATGCTTTTGAAAAAGCTGTTCAGGATTGCAATTGGTCCACCGTTAATCGTGAATATTGAAGAAGTCTTAAAGTTAATTATTCCAATTTAATTTAGTGATTTCATAATTGATTTCTTAATAACTCATTGGTTACTGTCATATACAATTGTTACCTTTTGTCTTTTAGTGGGCTTAGTGCAACATTGGTTGGATTTGTTGCAAAATCTTGTAAGTAGATTTCGATCCAGAGCTATGTTTCAAGACACTATGGAATAGTAACATCTGACATTAGCAGGATAAACAAGCCGATCAGTAAGCATTATGAGTTTATTTTAATTATCATCAAGTACAATAGATACATAGAGATAAAATAAAAACCGCGATAAGGAAACAAAAACGAGCAAAATAGAAACGTCGGAGGCGTCAGAGACTTAGCGAGACTCAACTGAAATTCAGTTAAATATTTACATAGAATTAAACTTTCGTTTAGAGGAGGGAAAATAATAGAGAAAGAGATACCTGACAAACTTACAGGAAATAATTCAAGTTGAAAGGAAAACTTTAAGTATAGTATGTTTAGGTTGTCTCTCTGCTACGTTTATCTACACATATTTTGCTGAGAAAATACGAAACCTTTATTCTACCATTTCCGGCATAATAAATGGAAAGTTGGATAACAATAGACAGTGCAGTCTGACCGTGAAACGCATACCCAGTCTGATAGTTTTCCCGAAATTGATCTCAACAATCCAACTGACATCAGAGTTGGTAAACTATCCATTTCATTGCAAAAAATAGATTTGTTGTTATTTCTGATAAACTGATCAACTATATATTTTACTTCAGCAACGATAAAAGTGAAAGAATGTTTTAAATTTGGATGGTTTTTAAAATCTCAAAATGCGCATGAATAAAATCAAAGAGGGAATGTCTGCAAATGAAGAAAGTATAAATGTCGAATGTTTGAAACGCAACTCAAAAGTTAAGATCACCCGAGTAGTAATTACTCTGTGTATATCACAAGCTACAACTCAAAATTGTTAGAATTCAATATCCAGAGATTTTGTGTGGAATCTGTTGACTCTGAGGCAGTATTTTTGCTTTTGAAACCAAACATCTATACATTTATCTTGATCAGATTGATAACACCCGAAAAAACTCTAATGGCTTTTATCCGTGTTTAGTAGAGTCTGCACCTGTATACAATGTTTGTCACTGTGCTTTGTTTCATTCAGTGTTAATCGTCATTGTAAGCAATTACTAATCGATGTCATCACAGACTGAAGATCAGAATAAATGACGAAGAGGCAAAAGTGATACACTTCACGGCAAGCCCGTAACGTAAGTTTTTCATATAGATAATAAAATTATGACAAGAATGTGTGATATATCTAAGATGATATGGTGATTCTCCGTTGGATATACATCGCAACTTAGGAGGAGAAAGATGTCACTCTGGTTCAAACAATTAAAAGTGATTTTATACTCAAGGATAAACATATCATAAATTTAGGAGATCCTGTGAAAGAAACTCATCCAGCAACTAGTCGATTGTGCAAAGAGGTATTGATACTTGAATATGCAAAACTTTGGTGGATAATAATTTGAACAATATCAATACTTTGAGAAAACAAGGTGACAAAATTTAACAGCTATTGAACAGAATGGTAGCGAATGAGCTACGAATGTTTCAGAACTACAAAAATAGAAAGATGAGAATCCAAAAATAAAGATTTTATATGCACAGGAATTGTTTTCACGGAATTTAGAACCTTGTCTAGCTCCCTACAAACATTCCAAACAGTAAGAGAAAAGTTGAGGTACCTACTATTCAGCAATATATATATATATATATATATATATATATATATATATATATATATATATATATATATATATATATATATATATATATATATATATATATATATATGTAAGATTTTCGCAGTGTACCGAGCCATGAGTATCCGGATGGTATTGGTTTTTAAACAATATGAACTTTTAATCGTTCAAGAGGTACGAACAAGCTTCGGACTTGGTATTAGCAGCACAGAAAGTGATGGTTGTTGGACGCTTTTAAGTCTGAAACTACACCGCAGATCTTATTTACCATTTATGGATTAAATTATGCTTCACAACGTTTTACTGAATACAAATTAGTCACAATGTAAAATTTACAGCAATATGCCTTTCTAAGCATAAAAACAGGCTGATACATTATTATTTTATCAACTTGGAATCTTAACTTGTAATATTTCTGAGCTTTTATATTGATTCATACATTGGATTAAAGGTAAGCAAGGTACAGTTTTGTCGCCATTACACGTTCAAAAATAAGTTAACATTTTCAAAGTAAAAGAAGCACATGACTTCTATCTAGCAGAGAACGACGTTTGAATCATTATATACGAAAACAAAAACCCTGAGCAGTCAAGAATTTAAAAGAACTGGCAGCAGTATCAATTTTGTTGTTGTTGTTTTTGTTTTTTGTTTTTTTTAGTGGGGTTGTTATTTTTAAATAGCGTAGCTCTACGTTTTGCGGGAGTGTGTAAAAACACACGGACACAGTGTCTGGCAAACCCTTTATTGTGCCATTTTCAGCACAGTAAATGTCAGCAACAAGAGTAATTATTGAAGAAGCAATAGATAACGGTATAACATTTGCAGGCAGCAATCATATGTTCAAATTATTTTATCCTAATTGATCTAAATAAGAAAGAAATATACACGAGCATATCACAGAAGAAGTAAAGAGAAAAACTGCAGAGTTCAGTGAAAACAGAGTAAAGACACTGTGTTACTTGCATGAAAGTTTGAGAGAGCAACAAGGTTTGGTGACACACACACAAAATAACATAATTGACTCTTCTGCTCACAGTGAGAGATCTACTCACCCAGAAAATAATGTAAAATTTGAAAAGACTAGACAACCTAAACTAAACGATTTCTATCAACCTTGTAATGTTCAAGTAAAATACGAGTACATATTTATTGTTCTTGTGATGGATGTTAGTGCGTATGTTGTTTACAGGTTTCTATGAAGGTCCAATGCCGTGCATTGATGATTTTATAGCGCAATAAATGGCAATGCAGGGTAAATACATAATGCCTAACAAATGAGAGAAGATACCACAAGGAGTTAAATAATTCAGTCTAAAACATCATTGTATCACATACAATGAGAACAACATTACACCAAAGCAAACTTTACAAGTTTGTATACCAAAACTAAGTCCAAATAACATGTTTGTAATATATGCTTTATTCGTATCGTTTGAGATACAGGTGAAAGGAGATGCTAATAACGCTGTGGTAAACAATTTTGGTACAATGCATGTGAAATACATCACCATATCCTACGAAAGCGATGTTTTCAAGATGAATGACATGAACATTATCATGACGTACACTTATTTGTTTTGGTTCGGTCAAATATGATTGAAGAAGGCATTATGAAAAATAAATTAAGAAAGCTGAGTTTAGGTAAGGTAATGTACAAAATACTGGTACCGAAGCTATACAGTTCACAGTGTATGGAAAGTTGTTTGGAATACGAGTGGACGTCCAGATACGAACAGACCATCGTCCACTGTATCATTGTGGTCTTCTGCAGGTTTTCAGATTCAGCATAATACTTGCAAAAAGCTTATGTAGTGATAGATGGTTGTAACAGAGACAACCAATTTTAAAATATCTGTTTACTGTATGATGATACGATTACTTCGGAATCAATAGCACAATCAGTTAATAACACGCACATAAACTGAATTGCTTTCTTATATGACTACATCACCAGAGAGAGAATTGTCGAGAAAGCAGCCAATATAACTTTAGCATAGGAGCCTGAAGGGTGTTTTGATATTGTGTTAAGAAAAGTGGTGAAAGGTATCCTAAAAAGTTTTAAAACTCAGCAATAGAATAAAAATCTCAGTGACTATAGAAGGTCAGCCAAATATGATCCAGTCTCTTTGTTTGAAATTTAGGTAACAGTTGCAAAATCCACAAATTATATCTTTCATGAACAACAAAAGCATACCAAAATTAGTACCACAAGTGTTAACAATCTTTACACTGTCAATAATTATATCTAGATTGATCTAAGGAGTACACACGATAAAGCATTCGTTGGTAGTGGTCTTATATTAGCTAATGTTCACCAATATATTCATTTTAAAATCAACAAAAAGAAAATGTAGATTCTAACAAGATGTTTTATTTGTTCTCGTGTCAACATTCAAAGCTAGCGCTTCAAATTAATTATGTATTAGGTATTGTAATATGTACCTCAAAGAAACTCATAGCATCATAATCTGTTGTGTAACTAATAATGGTAAAACAGTGTTTGCACTAAATCTAATAGAAAATGAATATATATCCTTGTTATAACTATATCTTTAAAATTTGTTTAACTTTTTTGTACTATAAAACTTACCATAGGATGTGGTTACTAAAGGATAAAAATGTGATTGTATTAGCTCCCGAGAGTAGATTTGGCAAATTGTCAGAGTTACTGGCTGTTATCAATCAATGTACAAATACTTTGATTATGTTTAATGACTGTGGGAATTTATATGACGTCAAAGAAAAGCAACAAACCTAACCAAACTAGCTTGATATGGTAGACATTTTGTAATATCAGTATAGGTGTTTGTACAAAAGTACAACTTTGTAATCAAAGATTTTAGAGGGGATGGTAGGTTTTTAGTGGCCCTCTCAGCAAGGACAAAAGAACAATAGAAACTGTGTTTGAACCGAATCATATAATTCCGGACTAAATGAAAGTAGAAATTGTAGATACTTTGAAACAGACCAAAATAAAAATAAAAATTTGATATAGACTCGAGTAGTCCTATTGCTATAGAGCATACGTTGCATTCGACGCAGAAGGTGAGCGCATATTCGGTTCAACGGCAAGCCAACGTGTCTGTAAAGTAATTTATTTATATTGGCAACCAAGCCAACGCTTGCTTTTATACACAGACGATGCATCTTTGTTCCTTATAATGTTATACATATTAGGATTGTATGCTCTGAGAAAATTCATTTCCATGGAAAATATTTTCTGATTGAATCCTTGAACATTTAGAATTTTTAATTCTTTTTGGTTAGTCATATTTTTTATTTTAAAAAAAACTGTATTTTTATCTTTGTCTGCGTTGAAGGAATAAAGTGTTGACCTTAACTCACGGAACCATTTAATGGGAACACGATTCAGCTCATCCTTGAAAAGTTCAGGAACTTTCTTGTTGATTTTTGGAAAGCCAATAACGTTCTTCTTTTAGTATGCACTTGTGTCATAAAACTTATTCATTTGATCTTATCCTTTATGTCACTGTAAATGTTTTCTGCCTCAAGATAAATGCATAAGGAATCGGTATCAGTCTTAACAGTCCCATGTTATCACCGTATTTGTTTTTGAGCTTGCTATAATAAAGTTTTTATATTAGCCATTTAGATAATTAAAGCACTGTAAACCCACCGAAAATTGGTTTGGTTAATTGGATTCTTTGTTTTTCAAACGGACTTAACACGAAAACACGTGGTCAATATGTGTTCTCCTGATAAATGATCTTTCTAGCGTTTGAAAAATGTACTTAATCTGCACATATATTAACTGTTGTTCTTTTTCTGGTATTTTCATCTGTTTACCAAGTACTGTTATTCATTACATTGAAGAAGTCTTTCTCGAAATCAGTTTGTTGTTTTATGTCTCAAATTTTAATCCAATTAAATGCAGGATTTCATTCACGTGTGTTGATCAACAATACAACTCACTGTTTCTTTTAATATTTTAAATCCAGCTGTATGTAGAACGTATGCAGAGCTTTAAGTTTGGGCTGTGAATGGCATATTTATATATGTCAATTTACACAATAGTTTTGGTACTGTTGGTTTAAAAACATTGCAATCATAAATCAACTTCTTTTGCAAAGGAGATAAATCATTTTTATCTGGAATTAATTCATATGGAGCTAACGGGTTGGCCATGAAATAGTCATGCAAGTATAAGGAAATCTCAGATCTAATTCCAAAGTGCAACCAGTATCAAATTCATCTGTATTTTGGACACGTTTTATACTACCCTTTTTAATGTGATGATCAGTTGCCGATCTAACGTTGTTTTTTTACAAGCATGTATCGGCTCATAGCTCATTCATAAGGAATCGTGACAATATAATATATCATGAATGACCTTGACCTTTTGTAATCCCCATAATGTTTTATCTTATCATCTTTGTCCAAGAAGTATTTGCGTTTGCTTCGTCATATGTATGTCGTATAGTGCTAATTTTGCCTCTTATGCCGCTATCAACTGTCAGGAGTATCTAATAATCTGTTAAGCTCTAAATCGGATATGTTTAAATTTGCGTTACGAACTAGTTCTAGTGCACTTTATTAGTGAGCAGGGTTTAGTTCTAATTTGTAACATAGATATTCATAACCTTCTCAGACATATCACATAGCGTCATGTAGATATCCAAGTCTTTTAACAGATAACTGTCATAACCAGACAAGTTATGAATGAACAATTATATGAATTTACAACAACGCCCCCCCCCCAAAAAAAAACAAAAAACAAACAAAACAAAACAAAAAAAAAAAACATTTAAACTGTATTCGTTATGTGCTGCACTACTATACTTGCCTGTTAAATGATCATGGTCTCTTAGTTAGTTTTCAGGTATTTTGTTCTCAGAAAAGTAACATATGGTTGCTAACTTAACATATTTTCCATCTTCATCTGTGAACACTATAGCTTTTGCATTTTTCGATCTTCTCCATTCACTAGTTTTGCAATCATAGTCAATGCACTTTAAAATACTTGGATACAATCTGTTCGACGGGAAATAAAAGAAACACCTACCGTCTTTGTTTGGTACGTTCATACAAAATGTTTAAATTTTGTTTATTGATGCTTCTAAATTGAGTTTGAAGATATATTAAAAGGAGTTATAACTGTTTTCTTACATCTTTTGGCATTGGTTTTCAACGAGGATAGAAGTCTAAATTTCGATTTACCTAATTATAAATATGTCAATATACATTTAACTATCTTAAAAAGTTTGCAAAATGTCTGCAGATTCTGCAGTTGGTGGTAGTTATATCGGAACTGCACCACTTACCACCCCATGAGAAGGTCATTCTTTTCCAGGAGATCTTTATATACAAACCGCGATTGTACTTTGTGCTGCTTTAATTATGACTTCTCTTATTTTCTATTTTTAATGATATCGTGTCATGCGGATCTTTGTGCAAATGTACCACAAACGACCAGATCCTCGCTGGAGTCTTTCTGAAGTTCATATGGTCATTGTGGCTTAATTGTAACGGACTATCCTTTATTTATCTACCAGTATTTATTTTTTTCACTCTTGTATCACGCTGCTTTCATGCATGAACTCCACACAAGACCAGTTCCTCCTCAGCTTTGTTTTGACTTTAGGCCCAACGTTTAAGCCTTTTGCTAATCGAGAAGATTATATTTATGTCTGATCGATCAGTGTATTTTATTTGATTTTATTATGTAGTGACCTTCTGCCGATAGCGCGGTGGTTCTCTGTTATATAGAAACAAATTTCACCTTTGGCAAGAACAGTCCTTTCGTTTCGAAACCCAACCTTATACGCCTAGACCAAGGAATCTGAGTTACTAGCACTGTAAAATTTCCTCTATATAATAGCACACTAACATTCTAATATGATGATAATAAATCCCTGTAGACATTCACATAAATAAAAACCGGAATTGTAGGATTTATTTTAGTACGATTTCAACTCACTTGTCGCACAGAACCGGTTTCTGCTTATACTTTGTAGTGAGAAATATTAAGAGTATATTTGGTGCATGCAACTCCCAAACAGTGTACCCCCCCCCCGACCATTTACCGTTGCGGTCCCGCTACGTTATCATTTCAGCCAGCGACGCTTTAGAACGCAGTGCACCACTGTCGATACACTTTAATGTTTCCCGATACCATTTAAAATTTAATCTGCTAAATAAACATCCTATCATCTAATTCAAAGCCATATAACACTAATTACGCATGTTCTTACCTCTTCTTGGGTATGTAATTAAGATAATCCAGGATAATTACTCAGGCACTTAGCCGTTATTCCTCTACCTGCCTTGGCCTGAATGCCGGTGTGTAACGTTCGAGGCTGGTTTTATCTTTGCACTGACATAGTTAAGTGATCGGTCAGCGATGATGTAGTCTACTGGTAGTGTGTGTGTGTGTGTCATTTTCACTACCAGCTCAAAATGTGTGACATAGAGTACTTTTTGAGTTAAGCAAATTCCTAATGATATTTCTCTCAAATGGACACACCACCTCCAAAACAATGTAAATTACTCAGCGCCCGGCAAGCTTCATTTTGGCCTGGATACAAAGATCAGAGATTGTTAATTTCGATTCATAAGAAACGAATGATAGATTTCAACATGGAATGGAAGATTTTAAATACTTCGGGATAATCAGTGAATCAGAAGGTAAATCTTCCATATTGCTTAAATTTTGGTTTAGATCTACTTAGTTAGCAATGTGTGAGATGAAGGGGTGGAGGTGGATTGGTGTACAATTCCTAGGATACTATTGCAGTCGATTATTTTTATTTTTATGTAGCAGTAGTAGTAGTAGTAGTAGCAGTAGTTGTTGTTGTTGTAGTTGTGTTAGATGTGATTGTGTGACTAGGAAATTTTTGTGAACGAAACTTGCATCTTAACCATAAGTTGCTGTTATATTTGCATGGTATAATCTCAGCAAGAAAAACAATTATTTGATCAGTAAACCCAAACTTAAGTGGGTGCTGCCCCAGGAGTAATTTTTATCTTCCAATTTTACCTGTTTTGAAAACATGTAAATATAAAGTGATGGAATTATTTCTTAATTGAAATGTGAAATATTTTTTCAACAACAAATGACTAATTTGCAATTGGAATGTATTACATTATAAACTAAGTGGTGATATTTTTTGATCAGTATAATTCTCCAATAATAAGCGTCATCTTTTATTTGTTAGAATTGCAGATAAAAGCATAAACAAACTGTATCAGCGAGCTACTTCTACATTCTTTATAACTGTCACAGATGAACTTAACCCACATCACGTCTTTGACATTTGGAATGAATATTACTTGGATAGATTCATCGTTTATTTAAATTCAAAAACTAATGAGTTTTGTAATAAAATCATATTATAATATAGTCAAATAAACAATACTGTGTAAACATTAGTACTTTTTAAAAAATATTTCATAAATATTATTTTTCACTTTATGATAATAATGCGCGTTTTTGGAAACATTCTATGATGCTACTGCGCGATTTTCCCAATGCTATCAACAATTTCGGGGAAGATGACTGTCAAATATACTATATTAAAATATTGGTGCTGACCTAGTGACTAATATAATGCTAGCTGGTGCAGATTCTGTAGCAAAATATTTCAATCTTAAAGATGTATGTTTTAAATTATCGTGACGGGCCCATGACCTGAGTGTCAGGCATAGAGCAAAAGCCGAAAGGGTATTTATGATATTTATTTAGCGGACGACACTGTATTAGTTGTACTTCAGTCTAACATAGCCTGTAATTTTTTAATAATATTCAAAATATTCCCAAGTTTTGCTGGTCTAATAATTTTTTAACTTTAAACTTTGATTTTCTAGTACCCCTATACGGGATTTGAAATCACAAAAAAAGGATCTTACAACCGATATTTGTGTGTACTTCCATTGGTTTATTGTTTGCCAAAATACTTGTAGAGGATTTGAAACTAATTGACAATTTACGTCCATTTGGCCCAGTGTCTTATTTTTGTCGAGTGAATATAACTTATATTTTCTCCGAAACTTGTTTAATACTCAGAATATGTCCTAAGGGAGGTCTTCAACTAGAAAAAAAGTCTTGATATTGACATAATTGACTTTATTTCAAGCTATGAAAAAGTTTTGTCCCGTTAAAAAGACACATACAAATGGTTTGGTTAGAAAGTGTTATTTGATTGTTAATCCTTTTTAAATTAAAGTCGACAAATCAGTTGCATACAAATTTAATAATTTTTCTCCCTCTGAATGAAACCGAAGAGTTATTGACAGTATATCATTTGATATCCTTTTGCAATGACAATGTCGTTCACACAAATTCTATGTCATAATATGAATTTCAATGACAAAATATACGTAACTTGTCAATTTCTAATCTGATTAGACGAGCAGAAATATTGTTTGAGTAAGAATATTTACTGCTTTGTGTCATATAAAGGAAGGGTTTATCAGATGCTTCTCTGAATAAGTCGTATAAATGAAGGACTGATCAGATGCTTGCATGAGTAAGTCGTATAAAGGAAGGACTGATCAGATGCTTCTCTGAACAAGCCGTATAAAGGAAGGACTGATCAGATGCTTGCATGAGTAAGCCGTATAAAGGAAGGACTGATCAGATGCTTGCATGAGTAACCCGTATAAATGAAGGACTAATCAGATACTTGCATGAGTAAGCCGTATAAAGGAAGGACTGATCAGATGCTTGCATGAGTAAGCCGTATAAAGGAAGGACTAATCAGATACTTTTCTGAACAAGCCGTATAAAGGAATGACTGATCAGATGCTTGCATGAGTAAGCCGTATAAAGGAAGGACTAATCAGATGCTTCTCTGAACAAGCCGTATAAAGGAAGGACTAATCAGATGCTTGCATGAGTAAGCCGTATAAAGGAAGGACTGATCAGATGCTTGCATGAGTAAGCCGTATAAAGGAAGGACTAATCAGATAATTTAATGAGTAAGGGTGTTTACTGCTTTCTGCTTATAAAGGAAGGACTGATCAGATGCTTCTATGAGCAAGCCGTATAAAAGAAGGACTTATAAGTCCCCAGGAAGAACCACTGACCCACAGGATGCTACTGGCAAGCTTTTTCACATACCCACATTGGTGAAGGCAAGGCTCGAACCCACCTGGACAGAGGTGAGATGTGAGTGATCTGTAAAGGCAAGCGCCTTAGACCACCCGGCCACCCGGGGCCTTAGACCACCCGGCCACTCGGGGCTCTAAGCCGTATAAAGGAAGAACTAATTAGATACTCATATGAGCAAGAATATTTACTGCTTTGTACCGTGTTAAAAAAAACTGATCAGATACTTGTATGATCAGGCCATATCAAGGAAGGGCTGATGAGATACTTGAATGAGTAAACCGTATGAAGAAAGGACTAATCAGATGTTTCTTTGAGTAAGAATGTTTACTACTTACTGTACCGTATAAAGGAAGGGCTGATCAGATACTTGTATGAGTATGTTTACTGCTTTATGTCTTATACAGGAAGAACAGTAGTAATATGGACTGATATAGGGCACAAGGGGAATTAACATCACGCCGTAGGTTTGCATTATGGGGCGCTATGGGACACAAGGGAAATTGTAATCTTAAAAATGTCCCTCCTTCATGTTGAAAAATGTATGGGGCACAAGGGAAATGTAACATTGTGGGTCTCTATATGACATATGGGGAATTTAACATTGTGGGTCGATATGTGGCATAAGGGGAAATGTAATGTTAAATAGTTATCTAATTTCCAACACCTAGTCATCTACTATCCAGCACCTTGTTATCTACTATCCAACGCCCCACACATACTATTCAACACGCCGTGTGTAGCGACCAACACCCCACACTTACTATCCAACACTGCGTTTGGAGTGAACAATACCTAGTTATCTACTATCCAACAACCACACAAACTATCCAACACCGTGTGTAGTAAATAATACTACACGCTTACTATCTTTTGACTAATACCCCACACTTACTATCCAACACGCCTCGCCGTTTTACAAACCAGACAGAGCAATGGAAGTCACTTGGACAGAATGCTGCCTTGTCTTGTAAAAGTCATACAGGTCATGTAGGCGTTCAGTATCGACTATTTCAGTCATAGGTGTCATGTTTTAGAATTTGATTACACATACCTTTACTTGGCGATTATTCACTTTATTTGGATCCTCATACATCCATATTCATTAGGAAGGTCGTTATATACACGTCCCAAGAAACATATAAGGCAAAAATCAATGTTAAAGCACGTGGACATTTTGGGACGAGGTCAGCCTAAAGGTGCGATCCAGTCTAAACCGGATTGAATGTCGCGCGTTGTGATGTCTCAATGATAGCTGAGCGTGTTGAAATAAATTCGTACTACCTTGTTATTTGTTATGATAGACCCGATGACCTCTATACTTGACCCAGTTTAGTACCTGGCAACCCTTATAAAAGTCCACTTCGATCAATCATTTTCGTCTAGAAGTTTTTTGATGACATTTAAGGTGCAGAACATTTTAACAGTCAGGATTGAATAGACTTTGGTTAAACTATATTATTATTTAATATTAGAACAACAATGAATATTTAATTTAATTTGTGTAAATGTGCTTACATGACCACGTTGACATACACTTTAGCTATATCCATATACCCGAGATTTATATATAAAGCATTACCTATACCTCAGATTATGTTGGCGGTGTTGGTAAATTTTGCATATATTGTACTGATATTATAAATAACTATAATCTATAAACGAATTTATAATAACACTAAAATGACAGTGACTAAAAGTAATGCTGATATTACGAAACTGTCCTAAAATTTAGATGACACTTGAAAGAAAGAAAAAAAAAAAATAATAATAATAAAATAATAATAAGCAAAAAACACGCCAGAACATTAAATTAAAATGGACCAGACTAAAAGCAATACTAAAATTCCGAAATGTCACGGACTTTAGTTGAGACAGAAACAGATCCGTAAAAAATGTAAAAATTATGGCTTAGACTAAAAGTAGTACTAAATTTCTGAAACTAAGACCGACTTTAGCAGAGACTAAATATACCGAACTTAGCGAAGACTGAAAAATATCCTGACGAATTTAAAAATTGTACAAAAACTCTTAATTTTTGTTTTAAAAATTAATTTTAATAACAAAATGTTTACAAATTATGAAAGATATGTATACACATTTAAAAATGTGACGCCGTTTTGAGTGATCAACACCGACACTTACTAACCTACGCAAAGGGTAGGAATATACACACACTACACCATCAACACGCCGTTTTGAGTGACCAACACCCACACCTACTACCAAACGAACTTATGTGCTATCACACAAAGAGTAGGATGTAAAAGAAGGGGGATGAAGTAGAAGTTAAAACCCTGTTAAACAAAACTAAATCCTCCTACTTCCCCTATCCCCCTATAACTTCCCTACCATCCCCTTATAAACAAAATTACAACCCCCTACAACCCTAGCAGCGAAGTGAAAGGAGAGGAAATGGTAGGAATATCGACACACTTTACACACAAACATGCACAAATATAGCTTCTATAGACATTAAACATGATGGAGAGAAGAACAAACACACACTTCAGGACAGGCATTGACTAACTTTAACAATCCAAGAAGTGTATTAAAATATATCCGATATCGACAATAATGTTGCATGGAGCAGAGTGGGGTTTACAATTCGTAATACTGTTTTCGTTTTTGTCGTTCTACATTTAATTCTCTCACTATTATGGCTATCTGTTGTCGTTTGATAAACATTGGCAGAACGTTTTGTTGCAAAAATATCTAGTGTCAAGTGAGGCAGATTTGGTTCTTCAGTTTGTTACAAATTTACGATTTTTGTTTTTTACCACCCTGGATTTAATAAACTCACTGACCCATTGGCAGATAGTGTGTTCCAAACTATTCAATGTCAGTTTGGTTCACTTCATTACAAATGTTTTTGTCGCTCAACATTTAATACTCTGAGTGAAACGTTACCTATGCGCTGCTGGTGAGAGAGTTAAGTTTACCACATTGTCAAACTAGGTCAGAATTTGGCGTGAAGCTAAGATTTCTTGTATTGTAAGGTTGTAACATTTTCTGTTTGAGTTTGAAAACGGAAAAAAAAATACATCGAAGTTGTGCGTCGAACGTGGAGTGTCTGCACTTGTTAAGAAAATATTTTTTTTTTTGTCCGTAAAAGTGTGTTTGAGTATCTTATCAATACTAAAACAAACCAAGGCAAAGATACACTACCGATTTTCGGTACATTCTCATGAATATGAATCACCATAAAATTTCAACACATCACAAAGTCCACTTTCTTTTGTTTCTTTTTTGAATTTCTTCACTGAAATATGTTCTTTTTCACTTTCTGCTTGTCTCGCTTTTTTGAATTTCTTTGCTGGAATAGGTTCTTTTTCTGTTTTTTTTTCTGAACGCTCCCTATTGTTTTCTTTTTTCTTGGGACAATCTAAACACCAATGTCCTCTTTCTTGACATTGATAACAGGTATCTTTACTTTTGTGTCTCTTTCCACCTGTCTAAGAGATTCCTTTTCTTTGACTTGTGGACATTCTGTGGAGTACTCAGAAGTCTTGTTGGAAGTGTATTTTCGAATGACTCTCTGTAAATCTCTGACGAGAAGTGTGATCTGTTATGGCTCTTCCATCTTCACAGATTGAAACTGCAAGAGTGTATTCTCTTCGATAGAGGGGTACTCTATATATAGGTAGAGAGGTAACCTAGTCAAGTTAACTTTTATTTAACATGAAACGATCACACCTTTTCAAGGAGAAACCAGAAGCCAAGCGACGACGAAGATGAAGATTGTTTGAAACTATGCATCACTTACGACAGTTTGGAATCTTCTGTGTGGGTCGCTTTTAGTACACCTGCAGAATTAAGTTTTTAAAACATCTTGAACAAAATTCAACACGTCCAACAATCCAACGAGGAGTTTGACATGAACGAAGGAAAAGTTACTCTTCATATGACACACGTTTCACCTCCAAGGGGGCAGCGGACAACGCAAAGTTTTATCGGTGGATCAATTTCCCAGTACCCAGCGAAGTATCGTCCAGATTAACCACGATCCGAAGAGTTTGGCAATATCATCATTGCTGCTTACGTGACAGCCAAAGCCGGTTTAAAATTTTATTCCGTCTTGGAACCTTTAGGAGATCGAGTTTTTTACTTTGACACCGATAGTTGCAATTACATCGATCGACCTGGAGACTATCACCCACACATCGAAGACGGACGATTAGGAACTTGGACCGATGAACAATCCGAAGAGACTATTTCGAGTTTTGCCAGTAGTAGACCTAATAACTACGGCTACCAGTACCAAGACAAAAAGGACAACTTCATACCAAATGCAAAGTAAAGGGACTTACATTGAGCTACCGTTCAAGTCAATTGGTCAGAGTTGATATCTTGAAAAAAGTCTTAATGTCAGGTCAAGATCGAGACTTTTCGTTTAAAAACGGTGGATCCTCACAAAATTGTACGTTTGTCAAATCATCAGTAGACCCTTGGAGAAAGTGTAGTATCTCGTCTATGAGTAACGAGTGCGACTTCCTGATTATAACACTTTACCTTATAGGCACACCGATCTCCAGTACGAAAAAGTTCTGACAGAATAAAGAAAGATCGTTCTAAGTATAAACATACACTGTGAATGATGAATTCGACACAGAAACAGTGTGATGGACCCAATGCAGACTCCGAGTTCAACCAGCGCGAGTGCGATGTTGTGCCATGCGACTATAGTGATGCTGTACCCTGATACATAAGCGATGCACCACGACCTTGCCGCTCTACTATCGAAAGCGATGCCATTCGTGTACCTATCTATGGATCTCATCCATGCACACACAAACCACACTGGGTACCACTAGCTCATCACGATTTACAAATCAAAGAAGAATACACGTTTCCTGCAGCTTTGCCTAGCTATTGTGACTTCGAAAGTCAATTGAACACGTTCAAAAATGGTATTCTTTTTTGTCTGTCTTTTAGGTTTTGCCTTTTAAGCTTCTGCATTAGGATCCCATCGTAAACGCGAACAAATAATGACACCTCCTGAAGATCCACTTTCACCTGGTTTCAATGATGATTTGTTTTTTTGTAGGATAGGACAGCGTGTTATCACTCTAAGAAGAAATCCCAACAGAAAACGACTCAGTCAAAAAAGATAGGTGCTGCCGCTAGAACGCGCACGCACTCAAGAAAACTCAGTCTGTAATTGTCGCATCTGCCTTTACTCCTCATCCGTTAATGATGATGCTAGCCAAAGCTGATTTAAGAGAAAAGTTTCCCAATCTGATGAAAAAATGGAAACTCATCTGTAAAGAAACTTACTCCTCCTCCGACGTTTCTGTTGCTCTGCAGCTGCTACTGCAGTCAAAAAGGTGGCATCCCCTAAGAAAAAAAGGACAAGACAGAACAGGTGTGTTACAAAGTTTGCTCGATTTAACCAAAAAATAACTGGCTCGATTTAGTCCGTTGAAAACACCTCGTCGTCGAGTGCTGCCCATAGTCAATTTGGTACGACGTCACGACAACAGTAGAGACGAATTTCAGTATAAAAGAAGATGTGTTGAATAAGATGCACTTCTGGTTTCCTCGTGAACAAAGATGTCACAAACTTCAAATTATCAACAACGTCCAAAGAGATCATCCAAAAAGGAAAACACCTAAAACAAGGGTCTTCCTCCTCTTTTAGCTAAACATATGGATGTTCTGTCAGTACCTACCAAATCCAATGCTCCGATATAAAAACAAATCATCCGAAATGCACCTAAATAAATCATCGATACAGTGTGTGAATGTTGTTTGAACGTTTCGAAAGCAACTGCTCATTTTACTAACATACAGAAACAACGATTAGGACGACATTGTCACGTTCTTTGACATATGGTGAAAATTAAATGCCAATCAGTCAAAAGAAAACAATACTCGTTCAGCGAGGAAGATTTATATCCATGCTGATAGGACTGTTATTAAAAGTGGCTGCTCCTTTGGTAGGATCGATTGCTGGACCTCTTTACGGAGGAGTGATGAGGTGACGAAGATAAAAGGACAGACTTTTCTGGAAGGAAATCTCACTTGTACCCTTGGATCAGAAGGACGAAATTAACTTTAGTCCCTTACACACAGTGGATGGAACTCAAGTGTTGGTACGAACAACGGATACCATACTAACCTCCTAATCTTAATCTCACCGAGATGTCACATTCACAACAAGAGTTACAATCATTGATGGTATGACTATATTTGTCAGAAACAGAAAAATCGCAACGGTGTCTACAATTATTGCAAAATCTTCAACTGTTTCTTTAAAAAAAAGCTTTAGACAAAAAGGCTAAGCCAACTTTCAGAGATTCCAAGAATATCATAAAAGCGAAGAGAAACAAAAAGTAGCAAAGATGATGTCAGACACAGACACAGGGATGGACCAAGAGAAAGAAACATGAGAAGTGTTTTAAACTCCGTCTGTTCAAACACTTAGTGTGGCAGCCTTGGTGACACTTTACAATACTCTGAGAGAAGAAGAAATGAAAACCTGGGTCAAAAAGATGATGTCGACACCGTCTTCAGCAGAAGGAAAAAAGAAAAAAGGGAAGACAGAAGTGAAAAAAGAAATCAATAAAAAGAAACCAAAGAACCGATGACTACTCCTGCTCCTATTGCTTGCCGGACACGTCAAAGTCCAAAATACTACATGAACAACCTAAGAGGAGTATCGAACAGTGGGTCACTTATTGAGCAGCAGCAACAACATGGATACACTTTTAGCCAAATATTTACTGCAACTCTGCTCATGACGCTGGCCATGGAGGAATTCAAAAATTGTATCTTGCAGCTAAACCAAACTTAAAAGTTCACATATGCAAGACGTACAGCAATCGTTACAGGTACAATCGACGTACATCTTACAAAAACCCATTCGATGGATAGTTTCCAGAAGTCAAACTAAAGTAGCAGGAATCGGTCATAAATGGCAAGCTGATTTAGCTGATGTCTCTAATTTAGCGTTGTACAATCAATGTTACAAATATTTATTTTGTGTCATCGACGTGTTTTCAAAATCAGCTGGAGTAGTTCCTTTGACATCTAATACAAATTCAGAGTTAGTGCGCGCCTTAAACTTGTCTTGAAACAATGTGGTTGACACCCTCTGCGATGGCAAACAGACAAAGACATGAATTTTTTAAACCAAGTTTTGTTTAAAAGAATTGAAAAAGACAGATTCATCAAACGAAGTAATTGTGTTTGATCGATTGTTTGGAACATCAAAAGCCAGCAAAAAAGAAGTGTACAACACCGAAAATTGTGTAAGCATTGGAAAAACACACTTTTGACAAAGGCAATTTACCCGATTGGAAGACAGAATTGTTTCATGTCACAGGACTAGATAGAAACAGAGAAGTGTTAAAAGGAACTTTTTACGTGCCTGAGTTACAACGAGTGACCAAGTTAGAAGACCACGTGCACGATATCGAAAGCATTCTCGATCAAAGAACACGTAAGTCGAACAACATCGACTCCAAGAGATCAAAATCTGTTGGAAAGGATATCCACCCGTTTTCGATTCTTGGATTGCAGCTTTACAACTCATCGACTATAAATAGAAGTAGAAGTCACCAACATGCCGTTATGCCGTTAAACAATACTACATCTCCTTCTCAGAGTTAATCTCTCCAGGAACTTCAAAAACATGTGGCGTGGAGAACGTGTAAATCAAATCGTCTTTTTCTGCAAATCTTTGTAGCGTATTCTGTCATTGGAGTAGCAATTGGAAATTCGGGTTTGCAACAAGGAGATAAACGAGTGTCCACTCTTTTTACTCTGCGGTTGTATTCGTTATTTTATACCTTATCCTCCATTGAAATACACCGACAGTAACAACAGCAATGGTAGCCACATCAACGCGAGTCACAACTTTTCCAATCATAGCAGGAATCTTCTGGAATAATTCTTGGAAAATCATCCTTTGACATCGAGAGATTAGAACCGTCGAACTATGAATAATCAATTGTATTTAATATTACCTAGTGACAGTATTATTAATGTCTTTCACAACAACAAATTATGTTGTCTCACAGCCAAATTACCTAAATCCATGCAATTGGATCACGAAGAACATATGGAAGTGGCTTTGGTAGAAATCATTCATCCTACTCATGTCTTTAATGTGGTTGGAGATCAAACCACTTTCGCCGTAGAAATCCTCAACGAACTAGTTCAAGAACACTTGGAATAAAATGATCCTGGCTATTACGAAACCAAAAAGCAGCACCAGCAAATCCCTGACTGAATATCTATACGATGAGAATTCCTACAGTATATTATTTTCATGCTCAACATCTGGTCGAAACGATTTCAGCTAGTTTCAACAATGAATTTGGCAAGTACTAGACAAAGCTAAGAGATGTGTACTGACTGAGCAACAGCCACATTCTAATCGTCTCAAATTCAATTTTTCTGACCCAAAAACGCTGTCCATCACATTTTATTCCAGTTTGTTTGCTGTTGTGGGTTGAAACACATCTCTCGTTCCTACCAAAGCCATCAACGACGGCGACCGATTTTACAAGTATTTTCGTTACCTTATTAAATTAAACGAATGAATGAATTAGATGTTTGTGCACTCTGATATCGTCGAGTACAGCGTAGTAGGAAACAAAGTTGCTCCGTTGCTGAGAGTCATACCCTTAAAAGTGAATTCTGCCATTGTTGCTTACGATGAAAGAGGAAACACGTATCAAGTTCACCGCAAATTTGTACATCTTCATTATCTTCCTGTCAGTAAATCGTATTTTTAACAGTGTGAACATTAGTATAAAAGAAGATCGGGGATAAAATATTATATTCTCTAAAGGAAAAGTGACCGTGAAACTACTCGACTATATTCTAACAGATGTATCCTGTATACTGCGAAGTAGCTGGACAACGAGGATATGGCTTAGGAGGTATATTAAAGTCAGATTTTTGTACGGTAGCACTCATTTTGAAACATAGGCTTTAAAAGATGCAGCTTTGACGCAAGGAAAAGAATGTTTCCAAAACGTACTAATCGACCAAAAAAGTTCTAAACAAGCCTTCATGAAAGCAGGAAAAAATGTGTTAACTCAGACAGGAAAGAACTCGTGGGTCATCGAGACATAATTATTCATTCACTTCACACTGCTGGCGAAGTTGTTAATTCCTCCCATAGGCCACTGCAAGGACAAGGCATAAAAAGACGTCAAAAACCCTTCAGACCTCATAGACACGACCCGAAAAAATATTATAAAAGAAGAACAGCAGTCAGAGATTTGGAAGTTTTTGATTCCTAAAAAGAACCATAAATAAAAAAGGAAAAATGATGCACCGAGATTTTTTGCAAATGTTCCAAGCCAGAACTCAGTATGTTTGCCATGCCACTGACGATGATGACAATACAAGAATTCCAGTGGGTAGACTTTCATCGTGTGTCGTCTTTGACCACCTCAGCTGCTATCGAGTTTGAAATCAAAGAAAAAACGGAAGATTACACCGATTTGAATAAGTTGCTTGAACCTGAAAGTCAAAGTTCTCCAACTGACAACACCAATCCATTGGCCGATGCCATAGTAGGTCCTTGTCAACAATTTCATGTATTTGTTGTTCAGCGAAGTGGGTATGTACTTGAATAACAAACTACTCAGCAGCAGCATGGACACTTACCCTTACCGATCTTACATGCAAAAATCTCTTGATATACGGCAAATAAGCGAAAAACACACATCTGGATCCATCGGTGGTGTGGAAACCTGACACTTGGTATGCCTTCAGCGACACAGCTTCCACTGCGGATGATGATGCTCACAATGTTGGATTTAACGATAGCAAAAAGAAAATCAGACAAGGACGTAATTTAGAAATGATGGATCGTTTACACTTGGATATGTGATTGCAGGACAAGTATTTGTTGAATGGTGTAGATGTACGTCTGAGACTGAATGGAAGTAGTACCGTGTTCCATTTCATTGCTGATGCTAACGAGTACAAAACGAAAATCGAAGAAGCCAGACTTTACGAACGACGTGTGGAAGTCTTACCTAAAGTGGGAAACGACAGAGTCAAAACTCTGAGCAGAATGACAGCCAAGTATCCTCTACGACGAGTGGAAGCCAAAACATTCACCATTGCCTCTGGACTCCGATCCTAGATCGAAAATCATGTTTTCCAAGGTCAACTGCCTAATTGTTTGCTTATTGGCATTGTCAGCAATGCGGCCCTCAAAGGAGCTATCGATCAAAATTCCTTTCCCTTTCCAACACTCCAACATGTCTAAGATAGAAGTCCACACACCAATGAATCTGAGATGGTTAGACGTTGTGTACCAGGCCACTAGAACCTAACTTTGCCCAAAAAGTAATTGAAATCTTACTTGACTCTGTTTGGAGCCACGGGACAATTAGGAACCAACAGTACCTACGGCATTTCGTGCGACGATTTTGTAGGAGGATATGCTTTGTGGGGAGTTGATTTCACTCCAGACCAGGCGGCGACGAAGGACATTTCACCTTATAAAATGCGGCCAACTCCGTGTGTCGAACTTCAATTTGCACTTGCTATGGTGAATATAGTGAACGTCATCTTGTAGAACTCGATAATACTCTGGAAATCAGCAGTTTTAGAGAAATGATCATAGGAAAAAGGAAAAATATGGCAAAGGAGCTCACGCAGATAGGTGTGGATATTGTTTTCTATGAAGAACAGCAGTCACAGACCGCAACTGAATAAGAGAAAGATACAGTCATGATGTCACTGTGGCCAGAACAAGAACAACACTTAGTCTCCTGTTTTGGTCTTCACTTGGCTGAAATAATCTCTTTCCTGACCAGAGAACATTGTTATGGTTGTCAAATCGATCATCCTGGTCAAGGGCAACACGAAATATGTTTGATGGTGAGTAAAGAAGAAATGTTGGAAGAGTATTTGGAAGAAGCATGGACCCTTATTTCAGAAGAGAGAATTATGAACAAGTGGTGTAAAGACTTGAGTGACCATTCCCTAACTCCATTAACTTCTTTGGAGAGAAACGCATCGAAGCTCTCTTGCAACAGAGTATGGAAACTTTCTTGACATACCTTTTTAAAGAAAAAGTCAAGTATGAACTCATTACTTATCATCACCTGTAAAAATGAATACCTGGGAATTTCATTACCTTCTAACTCACAGTTCATACACAGCTTCTTGGAATCCAGTGGTGTGTACTAAAGATGAACGTCCTTTTTGAAAACATAAAGATGTTCGAACTTACGTCATTAACACAGACGACCGTCATCGCCCAGGACCCGTTGGGTATCTCAACGACCACTGTGGAATATTTTGATTCGTATGGATTACCTCCTCTGGAAGACGGTATCGTCAACTTTATGAGTAGAAATGCTGTATCCACTCAATTCAATAATATGAGATTATAATGATCAGATTATATAGTGTGTGGACAATATTGTGTGTATTTAATTCATCAGCGCAGCCTTGGATTTCCATTAGAATATCTACTGACTTGTCCTGGAAGTGATTTATCTATAAACAATTAAAAAAAATGATAAGGGGTTTGTGAACATTATGGCACTCTATTTTCTTTAGCACAGAAACGTAGTATGCATCGATGGCAAAATGACACTACACCAGATCATTGGAAGTCTAGTCTTACTCCACAACGTTGTCAACCTTGTAAATAAGTTCATGTTTAAAATTTGTTTGTCATTTGTACATGAAGATGAAGGGGCTATCCTTCTGTATAATAAGTCTTTCAGTGTAAGTGATAATAGGTTTGTGTGATAAATAAGGAGGATAGTTTCTTTTAGGTCCGCTTGATTCCTGATGACTTGTATTCTATCCTCTCTGTGTACTATATTTAGGACGTTTTCCTTCATGTCCGCGTTTCCATTTTGATGATGTTTTCCTTTACATCCGAGCTTCTAACCGTTTTGCCATTCATCGTCGATCCTGTAAAGAGTTAGGAAGAAGAAAGAAGAATGTCAATCCAGTACTGCCGAGTTGGAACATTAGGCGAAGCCATGTGCTTAATGAACAGAATAGGTCACCTCCTGGGTCGAGTGAAAGAAATGCAGTGTTATCCCAACAAACGCCACCTGAAGATGGAGTTGATAGCCTTTAGGTCAGCCAAACAACCGATAAGGGAAGTCATGGAGAAAGAAGTGGAGAAAATCAGGAGAGGTTGGACGGAGGAGAAGAGATCAAGGGAACAAGAGAGGAGGGAAAGTGATTTCCACAGCCTCGACCAAAACTGGATGAGGGGTCAGGAGAAGCTGAGCCAAAGGAAACAGAATAGCAGCAGCAGCAACAACAACTGCAAGAACAGTCCCTGACTCCACAAAAGACAAGACTGGGAGATGGAGACAAATGGACCTGAATTTAGGATCACTGTTTCCATCAATCTAGTGTGTAATTTCATCCCCCTTCATTTACATCCCACCACTCCTGTGTGATTGTATGTTTGTGTGTTTTAAGTATAATGTGTGTAAGCACTCCTACCCGTTTTGTTGGTTAGTAAGTGTAGGGGTTTTGGTCACTTCAACGTTGAGTTGATGGCATAGTGTGGGGTGTTGGATAGTAGAAGACTAAGTGTTGGTCACTACACACGACGTGTTGGATAGTATAGTGTGGGGTATTCGTCACTACGCATGGCGTGTTGGATAGCAGATAACTAAGTATTGTATAGTAGATAACTAGGTGCTGGATAGTGGATAATCAGGTGTTGGATAGTATATATAACTAAGTTTTGGATATTAGATAACTAGATAGTGGATCACTAGGTGCTGGATAGTATATCACTACGTGCTAGATAGTAGATGACTAGGTGCTAGATAGGATGTTAGACGACTAGGTTTTGGATAGTATATAACTATTTAACATTACATGAATGATTTACAAACCGATATTTGTATGAGTTCTTTGGAAATTTTTGTATCGCTTAAACATGTTTGACCAATCGTTCTGTTTATGAACTATGAAACGAATTTGAGATAAACACATTCCAACTGTCATTAAAAACATATTTGAGAGAAACTCTTTCTGGTGAACATTGAAGCGTTTTGAGAAAAACACTTAAAGGAACCTTGAAAAAGTAATTGAGGAAAGGAATTCCAAGGTATATTGAAAACATATTTGAGACAAAATCTATTCAAGGAACATTTGAAAGATTTTTCAGAGAAAATCCATAACTTTCTGTTTAATGTTGCTCAAACCGTGTTTAACCTCACGCTTCTATACTAAGTTCAATGATTGATTTAAATAATAAATGTCAAAAAATCTAATAAATCTCTAAAGCTGTATATAAAATCATGTCTAATGATTCAAAATGATTGTTATAATTATAAATGAATTTCTTGCATTAAAAACATTTTTATTTCTGTCGGTCGGTACGATCTTTTTATCCAAGATTCAGTTAGTAACCCTAGAGTGACCAAAGCCAGTATTGTAAAAACATTGAATGATTTGTACATACAAGAATGTAGTGTTCAATTATGTGAATCGTCCTAGTGAAGAAACTATTTTACTTTCAAAAAAGACCTGAATATTGAAGATTACTTAATATCGCTACCGGAAATGACATATATTCCCCTACTGAAATTTATGACTTGTAACAATAAATTGCCTGTTAAATCAAGGCGCTGGAAAAAAATATCATCTGAGGATATAATATGTAGCAAATGTGGAAGGGAAGAAGTAGGGGATGAGTTTCACTATTTGCTTGTCTGTCCACATTTTTTACGAGACAGAGTCGCTTACTTGCACTCCTAATTTTACATTAGGCACATTTTTTTAAGCTTTGGGAACCACTCTCCAAAAAAAAAAAAAAAATAATTAAATAAATCAAAACTTGTTCATTTATCAAAAAAATTTAAAACGCATTATGAGTGTATCTGCATGACTAATGTAGAAAACATTATGATAATATCTGCATGACTAATGTAGATAGCATTGTGAGTGTATCAGCATAACTAATGTAGACAGTATTGTGAGTGTATCTGCATGACTAATGTAGACAGCATTGTGAGTGTATCTGCATGACTAATGTAGACAGCATTGTGAGTGTATCTGCATGACTAATGTAGACAGCATTGTGAGTGTATCTGCATGACTAATGTAGACAGCATTATGAGTGTATCTGCATGACTAATGTAGACAGCATTGTGAGTGTATCTGTATGACTAATGAAGACAGCATATTGAGTGTATCTGCATAACTAATGTAGACAGCATTGTGAGTGTATCAGCATGACTAATGTAGACAGCATTGTGAGTGTATCTGCATGACTAATGTACATAGCATTATGAGTGTATCTGCATGACTAATGTAGACAAATACTTTCCTTTTAAGAAGGATAGTTTGGGTTTGTTTTATTCTTTATAACAACATTTAATATTTGTACCTGTACATATACTGTATTTTTAATGCCATTCCTTTTTATCTAAATGTGTTAAAACAAATGACAAAACCTAGACAATGCGCTTGTTTTTTTCATTTCTTTATCACACTTCTTTCATACTCCAGACAAACAGAAAAAAATACATTCTCTCTGGCATCGATTGATTGATCTTCACACTAATTAACTGTGACTTCCCTATTATGAATATGGTACGCCACCTTAAATGTAATTTATGTTTTCTCATATGCCACCTGGGAGTGACCTGAGAAATATTACATGGATACAGTTGTGGTATGTTCTGTTCTCTTCAAGAACTCGTTTGATGAATCGTATCAATAGGTTTGGGCCTGATGGCTTAGACGTATCCCTATGCCATATCAAACTTGTTCTTTCAGCCGACTCGAAAAAAAACCTCTATGGTAGATTTGTATATAGATGACTTATCTTTCTTGTCACGATTTCGGAAGTAACTCGATATGAGCGAATTTGAATGTTGAAAAACAATAAATTGTCTATGTAGTTATACAGGCTTCAGGAACATCTTGACAGATTTAAAGTCCCCAGAATTAGTCGATAAAAAGACTCCAATTCAGAAAATGAAGCCTTATATTTTTTCTAAGAGAGATTATGTTATCAAATGTATTAAAAAGTACAAATAAGAGGAAGCTACTGACAAGTACTTGAGGAGGCGGGGGGGGGGGGGGTGCACGTGTGAACCCAAGAAGGATTTACAGTTGAGAATAATTCCATTTAGAATTATATCTGGTCATTTCAGGTAAAATCGTATCTTTTCTCGCGTATCGTGTTCATATCAAGGACCATTCCTAAATTACAAACTTGATGACATAGTGAGCTATTTTGATGCAATTTAATAGAAACAAACAATATTAAAAAGCACCTCGCCCGCTGTCATATTACGTACTTTTTTACTTACTCACTAATTTCCTTCCAAACTTACTCACATAAATACCTGCCTACAACTCCTTACGACTTATTAGTGGTTTTCAAACTATAAGTATTCCAAACCCTTTACTTGATCTTACAATGTTTCATATTGACTACTTTACTCGAATATCTAGACTCTAGCCATTCTGAATATTGTCTGAAAGGAGTATGTTTACGTACATGTCACTACAGGTTTTCCGAAACCAAATATGTACAAGGATTTATCAGCTGTGTCTGAAATTGTTCCAAATTCTATCCATGGTATTCAAATTATAATCGGGTACCATATTGTTTGTGTATAACACGTGTCAAGCTGCGAATGGGATACACTCAGAACAGTCATTATATAATGCACTAGCAGACTGGTGTCTACGCTATTCTTACTATGATTTCAAGCCAACAGGACAGAGCCTGATCTGTCGACAGACTGGTGTCTACTCTATTCTTGCTACCTATGATTTCAAGCCAACATGGCAGAGCCTGGTCTGTCGACAGATTTGGGTGTACGCTGTTTGTTGTTGGATGTGCATTACACGTAGGTAATTGCAATTGTCACCTTTACGTTTATCCAGGACCGGTTTAACCACTAGGCAAACTAGGCGGTCACCTAAAGCGGCAAAATTTGGGGTTGGGTGGGCCCAAAAAAATGAATAAAAAATACAGAGAAATAGCCTAAAATAGAAGATAATAAGCGTACAAAAATAGAAACAAAAAAACAGAAGGAATGAATCAATGTACAATATTCATTTTCGAAAGCTAAAGGGGGGGGGGGGGGACAAGGCTGAAAGTTCACCTAGGGCGCCAAATACCCTTGCGCCCGCCCTGCATTTAGTATTGTCAGTACAGATCATGTCGTAATTCATTTGACTGCCAATCTAAGTCATGAGTACAGTATTCAAATACGAAACCGTCGACACTGTGGCTTATTAGGATATACGTCAATAAATAAATGTTATAGAAGTAGAATGCATATCGGACTGGAAGATTGGCATATAATCCGCAAAAGATGGCAGCGTAGAACCAATTATGCTGGGTCAACAAGGGGAGATCGACAACAATCAGAAATTTCAAGTTCATTTCGTAAATATTTCATAATTGTGCCGCTCCGACAAATGTTTTCCTTGTAGAGGTTAAGGATGCAAATTCCAGATGATGGAAAATGTTAACAGAATAAAGAGATGAAGATTACAGTAATAATCAAAAAGAGGAGATTCATTTTGAATACCTTTGTGCGGGAGAGCTAAATGTACTAGTACATGCATCTGACGTTGCTGTCGCCTTTCCGTGGATAACAATTGTATTGGAAAAGCGGTTTTCACCTACTTTCAGGTTTTTTTTAAATTTTTTTTTATAAAAAGACGAACATTCTGGTAATGGTAAAGGAACATTAAAAGAAAATCAGACAGACTTAAAATGTTTAAATTGTTGCGACCGCTAATTTTACGAAATAGCTATAAAACTCACGTCTTTTAATTTTCTGATTTAATCAATTAATTTACAAATACTCTGCCTGTTTGCAAAACACACTGACAAGGAGCTGAACAGATATATTTTAAAATTTTACTCCGTATGGCATTTTCGTGCTCGATTGAATAGAGACAGGTCAGTACAAAATAGGTGGTCTATCCTATTCAAGTTTCGTTTTATCTGTTTGTATATGATATATTTATACATTTTATCTGTTTGTATATTATATTTTTATATATTTTATCTGTTTATATATTATATTTTTATATATTTTAAAATTCACGTAGTTTTTTTTTCGCCATATTTGTAAAAAATAATTCAAAAATAAACATTTCGGTTCTGGAAGAAGTTCGAAGAAATACCCGCTAACATAACGCAATTTTAGCGACCAAGGAAAATTACAGGTGGAGAAAACAGTTACAGCTTGTGATGTAGCTACTCTTTGGTGCCTAGAAATTTATCGTGTCAGGAAATAATCATAAACCTTAGTAAATAAAATTCGAACTTTATGATAGTACTTCATAACTTCAAGTTCAATGTGGTCATTTATAATTACGGTGCCAAAAAGAAATCACATTTAACAATTTGCCTCATTATCTATGGAATTAGTTACAAGATTGTTTCAATGAGCATCAATAATATAGAAAAGCATAACGAACTTTTTATCAAAGCTAAACTTAAATCATCATGAAAAGTTGGGAGACAAAAATCAAAATCGGTTTCCGTTATAGAGGTAATAAAAAGTTACTAATCTATGTCAGTTGATATTATCACATTTAAAATATTAGAACGATTTAATAAAACTAGAAAGATCTAAGAGTGTTGATCACGTTGGGGAACTAGTTCAATGTTATTCTTTTGCAATATAATCAGTTTATTTGAACCTCCTATAACCCTCACCCACAACTCCAGACCAAAATTTAATTCTAATTATTGTACGACATTTTTGCAATATATGTTCACACTAACAGACAGCGATTCTACAAAATCGTGGACCAAAACATCAATCATATCCACGAACTGATAAAGAAACAGAGAGGATCAATCATACCCACTAACTGACAAAGAAACAGAGATGATCAATCATACACACTAACTGACAAAGAAACAGAATGGATACATAGGCACATTGTGTCCGCACGTACATATATTGGAAAAAGAACATTCAAAGATTTCTCAAAGTCATTCTTGAACTAAAACTCCACTGTCATTTTGCACTGGACAAGTTGAAATATTTATTTTTTTTAACTACTAAAAGCCTTGGTTTACACATGAAAATATGTCGATTCAGCGTCGTTGTTATATATAAAATACTTCTGAAGGCGTGGATGGTGGCATGGTGTTTTCGTTGAGTTGGGGAGACTCAAATTCTTTTTGAAAATTACCACGAGGTCTTGGCCTCGAGGACACCACGGATTAAACCAGAGACTATGTTGAGCATTTCTGCATAGACGTCTCAAGTATATATTTTTGTTTGTTCAAATTGCAGTTGTTCCTCAATCAATTGAGTTACCGGCATTACATCAAGCCTTACATGTAGTTGATTAGATGCTTGTATTAGACCTGATTTTATAAGCTTTCTTTCACATCATCTTATCTGCTGTCGGCTAAAAGTGTCTAACGGGCAATTCATTAACCAATGTCTATATATGACAAGTGTCGATGTAATAAAATTACTTTCACGTCGATGAGCAAGTACAAGACTTGCGTTGATGCACCACTGATCTGTACCCAGAATGCAAACCCGAAGATGAGACATGCTACGAGCACCCAGGGTATGGTGCGTAGGTTATAGCTTTTTGCGGACAGTAGCTGTTGGTGCAATCGACTAAAATTTCGTTTCCTTTTTCTTCCTGAAACAAAATTTACAGAGTGTTCATTTTGCTAAATTTCATCTTGAGGTAAGTGATAAAGACACAGTAAGACGTGTATGATGTTAAAGCATGTGCTTAACATAACATTAATAAAATATCGACGCATAAAAAGACCTGAATTGACGGCAATGTATACTTTATTCAAGAAGATGGATCTCTGAGAAATATAAATATCATGCTTGAAAAAGTTTGACCGCGAACATGGACTTATTTCTGAACTGCCTAAACTTTGATTTGTATTATAGGAATAAAGTAATTATTATTGTATTTGATTTTAAAATGTGCTAGTTTAGAAAAATAGCAATAATTTTACAAATTATTTTTAAAAAATGGTTTTGCATAGTAGCAATGGGAAAAATGTTTTACTAAATGTGGATGACGCTGGATACCATTAATTGTAATCGTTTCGAATACTTTTGCAAGCTAAATACTATTTTGCAGGTTCTATTTACTGAGTCGAAAACACTAAAAAAAATGAAAGCATTGTGCATGTTTATACTCGATTAAAGGGGCCTGGCTGCTGATCTTACAGTAGAATATTTATTGTCCACTCGAACAGCAGGTAATGCTAAGCATGCATCGTGCTGGTTAGCGTAAACGAGCTATCTCGTGCATATAAAGCATGCGCGGTGAATTCCCTGAAGTAAACTAGGGCCTAATTAATAATAGGACACAGTTATAGCCGAGGAGAAACGAGCGGAGCTTCCGATATATGTACTTACTGAAATATACTGTGTGCACTGACTGAGCGCTTCTCAAAAATGGAAAGGGGGGAATATGCGAGAATAAAAATAATATTACGTGACGTCATGGAAGTGTTCTACATAGCATCACGTGCGTGTTCTACGCTCTGCTAAAGTCCTTTAGAAATGTTTCTGCATTACCTGGAATATTAACTTCTTAGATGAATATTGAACACATATTTAAAGTCATGTATTTGTATAAGGAAAATATATTTTTCTTTGATTTTTTTTGTTCTGATATTTATATTGACTGCTGAAGTACTCTACGGAATAAATCATTAAAGAAGTCAGAAATAGAAAACCGGAGACGAAGGTTTTTTTTAAATTGGACCACTGTACAGATGATACGCGTTACCATAAGAGCTTCCTTCTCGAGCGGGAACTTCGGTCGCCTCTCGCTGCGCTCGCGCTATTATAATGAAAATAGTCTTTCGACCAATAAGCTACTTTAGCAGATTTTTAGCAAGAGTCGTTGTGAACGTTACAATCATTTGTATAGACTGCTACCAGACTCTAACTCCTCGAAGATCTCTCAGAGTCATGCGAAAGTCCGGATGAACGAGACTAGCCAGTAGTCTGTTGGACCCAACATGTGGCAGTCATGCGGATTGATTGGTACACCTGTCAAATGAGAGAAAATGTTGACCTTGTTAACCCGTATATTGGAGGGAATCTGAATGAAAATTAACATGAAATTCTGTCTCAGACGCTAGTACGTTAGTTATTGAACAAAGTTTCACATGCACTTGGCAAGTGTGATCATCACGGACATATTTAGTATATTTACAAGGTTTACTTTAGAAATTCTACGGCAAATAGCCATATCCCTATGTTATTCTCGTTAATTCATAATAAATTTTCCTTGTCTCAGCCTCAAAATATGGAGGGAAATGTAAATACCATTATGCAAACCTATCAATGCATATCAGTTATCGTTGTAAAATCAAAACGTCCATAACCGTGAAATTATGCTACCGTGTGCACTCACAAGTACATGCATTTACAAAATAATAGCATAATTCCCATTTAGGTCAGGTGTGGAAAACATTAAGTTCTATTCTTCGGATTCGAGATTCCTTTCCATTACATCGCTTGGTAGTTCACGGGACAGAATGGCCAATTTCACTTGGTACTTAACGGGACAGAATGGCCCATCTCGCTTGGTACTTAACGGGACAAAATGGCCCATTTCGCTTGGTACTTAATGGGACAGAATGACCCATTTCGACGTGACTTTTTGGAACTGAGATTTTACCTACATTGACTTTTCATCCTTTAGTCCTTTTGCACTGACCATTTATGATGCTTTTTTATAGAATTACAAGATATATATATATATAACTTTGTTGGGCTGATGGCAGTATAACACATCTATGTAGTTTACCCGTTTTAGACCGTTTTTTAAGTTTGTCTTCTTTCTTCTTTTATTGTTTATCCTTTGTTTGTTTATTTCCCCGTCATTGAAACCTGTAGGAGTCAAGAATTCTTCTTGGCTTTTGTGTTTAGTGTTTGTTTTGTGGATGTAAATTGTTTCTCTTCCCCTAACGAAGAGCTTGTTTAGCTCGAAACGTTGGGAAACTGTTTTGTATTTGTGCCGTTATCAATTTGTGTGTCTATATATATATGCTAGATGTCCACGTTACAGTACTGTGAGTATTTCTGGCTATGTGATACCCATATGTGCTAGATGTCCACGTTGCAGTACTGTGAGTATTTCTGGTTTTGTGATACCCATATGTGCTAGATGTCCACGTTACAGTGCTGTGAATACTGTTCAGAAGCAAAGGGAAGTTTAAAAAAAAATAAGAACCACAGTTATGAATTTAAAGGAAATTGCTGAAAAGAAAATCATTAAAACTTATAGTGCTATTTTTCAATACTTCCAAAATATGTTTATTAATGTCATTTGATGCAATTTTTGACCGAAGTAAATGTGTCTCCTCGCGTAGTATCTTTAAATGCGACTCATCTATTTCCATGGAAAGTGCGACTCATCTATTTCCATGGAAAGTGCGACTCATCTATTTCCATGGACCCTCTACAGTGAATTATAACATATCATCAGCTGGAGAAGAGAAAGATTCAATATACTCTGTTTTCCTGGATGCAATTCATTTCCTGACTAGGTTAAATATATTCAGTTCGTAATGTCATCTGCAGGCCCGCCGAGAAAGGAGGGGGGGGGGAGGGAGTCAACTTCCCAGGGGCCCGGCGATTTCTAGGGGCCCGCCGTCAACTCAGTCATAAAAAATAAATTAATCTTCGCAGTAAATATTAAAAAATGTTCCTTGCAAGAGTCTAAGTTGTGGTAGATTACTACAGGTTTTATATGCAAAACTGTACACAGGTTTCTATATACACAAAATTTAACTAGTTTTGGGGCCCATGATGCTCTGCCCAGGAACCCAGAATTTCTGTCGGCGGGCCTTGTCATCAGTATTATTATATACATTTTAGTTACAGATTCCCATTGAAAATTAAATTTATGAAAAACATAGAATAATTTATATCTTTTGAGAGCCTTGCGAGCGCGCGTGTGTCTGTCTGTGTGTGTGTGTGTGTGTGTGTCCGGATTGCTTTATTTATCTGTGATTAGATTCTTTTGCAGGTATTGCTTTTTAGTCTTTTAATCATCGATTAGAAAGCTTTAACACGAACAGTGTTTTGCTTAGTAAAAAAAATCAATTGGCTTGCCTGATGTAATGCTAAAGATTCTATTCTACCACAGAACAGACATTCGACAGCGTGACTGGTTTCAAGATGGCTATTCATTAAGAAGAAATTATTCAAAATTTGTAAGAAAATAATAAACAATATGCATCTCCATTTTTTTTTCTTTCGTGCATTTATAATTATAAAGAGTAATACATATCATAGTGGTTTGGAGATAATTACACATTTACGTAGATGACCTCTAACCAGCGTTGTTATGTCTCTCCGAATAAATCATGATATGGTGAAAATGCTAAAGAAAGACTGCCCCAGACTTTACCCGGTTTAATGACGATATTTGTACTTTAACCCTTTAAGAACAGGTGGATGTATTTTGAGCTTTAGATATATCCAAGATGAAATCTCTTCTTGCGGTTAGTTTTGGAACTTTGCACTTTAACATAACGAATTTATTAAATAATACTTGAACGAACTACACAGTGCAGTTTCAACTCGAGGTGAAGAAAAAAAAATCTATGTAAATTATTTTATCTACCGGGATTCTAGATAGGTTTTAGCAAAATTTGAATACCTTATTAGGCAGATATTTGTACCGCTGCTTGCTTTAAGCAAGCTTTATCAAAATTATAGCTTTCTTTTTGTTGTTGGTGGAATTTATATTTATCACTGGGATATGATACGAATGGTGGAATTTATATTTATCATCGGAGTATGATACAAATGGTGGAGTATGATACAAATGGTGGAATTTATATTTACCACCGGAGTAGGATACAAATGGTGGAATTTATATTTATCACTGGAGTATGATACGAATGGTGGAATTTATATTTATCACCGGAGTATGACACGAATGGTGGAATTTATATGTAATTGTAGTATACAATTTTCACAATGAAAAATTATTCTGTCTTATTATGTTAGCTGTTTTTATTCTTTAACCATTTCGCCGACAAACAATCTTCAGTCGATTACCACGTTTTACATTGAATTTTGCGAGACTGTTTTACTTGTCAACATTAAATCTAGATTGCACCGAACCAATGCCTAGCCATAATTTCCACTTTGTGTGTTAATGATTTTAATGATATATTGAAAACTACGTAACCCCCCGAACATATTGACACCTTTAATAGCAGCTTTCCTGTAGGTATTTTTATTTTTAAATATTAAAAAGGACAAAAAATAAAATTAGTGTACCATGTGATGGTCATACACGTGAGTGCATTGTATACAAGGTATATCCATACAAAATATATTATTACAACAGTATTCTAATAAGGAAGCCATTGATAGTATCCATATTATTACAACAGTATTCTAATAAGGAAGCCATTGATAGTATCCATATTATTACAACAGTATTCTATATAAGGAAGTCATTGATAGTATCCATATTATTACAACAGTATTCTAATAAGGAAGCCATTGATAGTATCCATATTATTACAACAGTATTCTATATAAGGAAGCCATTGATAGTATCCATATTATTACAACAGTATTCTAATAAGGAAGCCATTGATAGTATCCATATTATTACAACAGTATTCTATATAAGGAAGCCATTAATAGTATCCATAAATTGTATTACCTCTAATTATATGTCCTTTTACCCTTATATCTTCCTCCACCTCATTCGGGGACGAATCCATAATGTCATTAAATATCATGCCAAATATAATCACCTTCTCTCCACAGATGTGGACAGAGATTAGGTTATAAGCTTACATACATCCACATATTTACCTCTATTCACCTCTATTTGCCTCTATTCACCTCTATTCACCTCAAGAAGCTGCATCAAGGATATGAGACGTTCGTTGTCATCTACATATCCTTGTACAACATAATAAAAGTCGCATCCCACTGTCTAAATTAGTGTAACAAGGAAAACCAACTGACTCATGGACGAACGGACGAACGGACACGCAGACAGACAGAAAGACCTGTCTAACCAAAATATAGACAGGAAACATTTCCACATATGTAACAATTATATATGTGGATCATAGGAAAGGAATAGATATAAAAATTAATGTGAACGATACGCATGTTAGACACATGTGAAACATATGAATTTCATTATGATCCAAATAGATCAATGTTATAGTTTTTATGTGTACACAAAACCATGAATGGTTCTTATATAAATAAACAATGGGAATGTTGCTATAGGCTCCACCTGCTGAACTTGTTTTAAGGATGATCGCTTATTTTTAAAACAAATTTATTTTTTACATAGCTAATAATCCGAGCAATCCCAAAATCACCAAAATAATGTATAGGTGGTTGTGTCTTTTTTTGGTGAGATGCTCTTCGTTCAAAATATTACCCCAAATAAGGATAATGGCAAAGAAACGTATATAAAAAGTACCCTGTCACTAATTGCCCATAGAATAACAGCTAAATGAGTAATTACAAAATTTATTTAATTCGCTTGGTACAAGTATCTCAAGCCCCCTCCTTCCCTAAGAATTATTGTATACTATCACATATATTTTATAGAGCGTTTGACTTTATTAGTTACATGTTAATAATCACTAAATAATTAATTAATTCATAATTTTTGTATACTATCACAGATACCTTATAGAGCGTTTTATTTTATTGGTTCCATCTTGATAATCACTAATTAATTAATTAATTCATATTATTGTATGCTATCACAGATACCTTATAGAGCGTTTTACTTGATTACTTCTATGTTGATAATCACTAATTAATTAATTAATTCATAATTATTGTATACTATCACAGATACCTTATAGAGCGTTTTACTTTATTAGTTCCATGTTGATAATCACGAGTGAAATAAAATAAGGCTGAATTAAAAAGATTCCTGTCGAGAACTGCACGTGTCTTTATCGAATGATTATTCAAGAAACAGCATTTTCTTCATGGGAACTGAAAAATGAAGATTACTTCCACGAATTAGTCACACACACACACACACACACACACACACACACACACACACACACACACACATATATATATATATATATATATATATATATATATATTGTACACAAAAACTATTTAAAGACAAAACTATATGCAAATCTACTGGGAATCTGCATATAATGAGTTTGATATTCGATTATATTGTAGCACGCAAGAAATCTTACTGCTGAGAGAATCAACCAACACCTGCGTCAGTCTGGCTTGAGGTCCAGTGTTTCCCCTATTTCCAAGGACCACAAGACAACATTCGGTGTCAACTAAAGGATTCTTAAACGCGCAAATACTACAAATAATTTTTCTCTAATCATCTAATGACCACGCATCATGAAACTCTAGTTTCACATGGTTTTACATGGTTTTCTTTGCTTCACATTTGTATGACTCATCAGTAAGCCTTTCCAATCCGAATATTGGTACTTTACACCATACACCAATTACTAAACACTTATACATTAGAATAGCCCGATAATTCATCATGTTAACAAATTTAAGTCCATTTCAAGAACCTAATCCATGCTACCATAAAGTCGCTTGAATATTGTACATTATGACGTCTGCTCCTAGAAAATGGCTAATTACTCGGTTTGAGAAATATCTTCCCAACACCAACTCCACATATGCAGCAAATAATCACTAAAATCTAACAAAGCTATAAACGGATACGTAAATACACTAGTATATAAGCTAGGTTTATTACAATATCATAAATTGAAACGTTTAAAGATGAGGATTGCAAGGTACTTGTATAGAAATGGGACCTCCGTTATTTTTAAGCAGAGGTATGACAGTTAAGCAAATAAATCAAGACAAGTGTTTCATAATGATAATACTGGTAGACATGATGTTTATAATTATGTTTGTATCCCTACACTGAGTCATCCTTGCAGGTTTGTTGGCAAATAGTCCACTTATAATTCGTCGACCAAAAAGCTCATATGATGAATATATGGTTGTGTCAGTTTTATGGGATTTAACACCATTTTTCAGCACATGATAGGGTATAAATGGCGGTCAGTATATCTGGTATAGGAAGAACCCGGGAATGAGCACCAACCCACGGGAAGCTACTGGAGAGCTTTCTCATATACCCACGTTGGTCGAGGCGACAGAGGTGAGATGTGTAAGTGATCTGCAAAGGCGAGCGCCTTAGACCACTCGGCCACCCGGCGCCCCGTTCCTGACAGCAGTCCTAACTTAATGGAAACCTGCACATTTGTTTGATGTCGATGCATGCACTTAACCGAAAGGACTTGTTGAGAGAAAACAAACAGGAGTGAGACAATTTTCAAATGAAAACTTGAAGGCATTAGCATAGAAGTTGGAAAAGTTAGATATTACTTGAAAGTTTAATGATGCTTTTATTAGAGGGAGCATGGTCAGTAAACTACATGATTAAAAACAATTTATCAAGGCAATATATTTTTTATAGGATTGTCATACTTTAGACAGAATAAGTACACACACAAAAAAAAAAAGGTTTTGTCTCAAGTCGAAATTCTGACCGCTTTTTCCATTAGTACTCTGCTAGACACTTAGGGAGGGAATGTATGGCAACACTAGTAATTCTGAGTTCGATATTCGATTCCAAGAATATTTGTGTGGCAAATGGATGAATTGGAGCTACTAGAACAATAATTGTTTCTCATTATTATACCGGTATGCATTCCTGAATATTTTTTAAAATACATTTATAAGGAGTCATATTTGCAGTTTTGTAGGAAGTAGTTTTCTCATAGTTTCTGGAATCTGGCGGAGCTTTTGGTCGCGAAGAAGTGCGGTTCCTTGACAGAAAAGCTTTTTAAGGATTGCTGGTAGAAGTCCAGTCGAGAAATTCATAGCAGCAAATTTGAAAATATAACAACGCTTATGTTATGGAAAAACCATCGATCGTTATCAACTTTCAGTTTCTTATGCCACACATTAGAAATTACAAACAATATAATTGCTATAAAAAATATATAGAAACCTATAAACTACAGAATCTTACGCAACACTGTAGAATTGTTATAAACAGTAGCATAAACTATAGAACTGTTATAAACGGTAGCATAAACTATGGAATTGTTATAAACGGTAACATAAACTATGGAATTGTTATAAACGGTAATATAAACCATGGAATTGTTATAAACGGTAACATAAACCATGGAATTGTTATAAACGGTAACATAAACTATGGAATTGTTACAACGGTAACATAAACAATCGAATTGTTGTAAACGGCAACATAAACTATGGAATTGTTATAAACGGTAACATAAACTATGGAATTGTTATAAACGGTAGCATAAACTATGGAATTGTTATAAACGGTAACATAAAATATGGAATTGTTATAAACGGTAGCATAAACTATGGAATTGATGTAAACGGCAACATAAACCATGGAATTGTTATAAACGGTAACATATATCATGGAATTGTTATAAACGGTAACATAAACCATGGAATTGTTATAAACGGTAACATAAACCATGGAATTGTTATAAACGGTAACATAAACCATGGAATTGTTATAAACAGTAACATAAACCATGGAACTGTTATAAACGGTAGCATAAACTATGGAATTGTTATACACGGTAACATAAACTATGGAATTGTTATAAACAGTAGCATAAACTATAGAACTGTTAGAAACGGCAACATAAACTATGGAATTGATATAAACGGTAACATAAACTATGTAATTGTTATAAACGGCATCTTAAGCTATGGACTATAAACGGTAACATAAACCATGGAATTGTTATACTACAGTAACATAAACCATGGAATTGTTATACTACAGTTACATAAACGATGGAATTGTTATAAACGGCATCATAAGCTATGGAATTGTTATAAACGGTAACATAAACCATGGAATTGTTATACTACAGGAGATAAATAAGAGAGATAAATAGGATATTGCCGATAAACCAGAGTTCTATAAATTTACAACTTTAACGTTTTTAACTACAATAAACTATATAAATATTTTCACTGCAGTGTATGTGCTTCATTTTGTTTTATCAATGAGTAATTTGCTATTCTTTCGTCATGCTTCAAATAAGACTCAACAAATTTTTGGATAAAGGAAAATCTGTTTCCAAAATTTGTAATATTTCAAGCGTTTCTACATAAATCCACATTTTAGGACCTGTTTTGTTTACATTTCTACATAAATCCACATTTTAGGACCCACTTTTGTTTACATCTCAAGCCTTTCTACATAAATCCACATTTTAGGACCTGTTTTGTTTACATTTCTACATAAATCCACATTTTAGGACCCAGTTTTGTTTACATGTCAAGCCTTTCTACATAAATCCACATTTTAGGACCTGTTTTGTTTACATTTCTACATAAATCCACATTTTAGGACCTGTTTTGTTTACATTTCTACATAAATCCACATTTTAGGACCCACTTTTGTTTACATCTCAAGCCTTTCTACATAAATCCACATTTTAGGACCTGTTTTGTTTACATTTCTACATAAATCCACATTTTAGGACCTGTTTTGTTTACATCTCAAGCCTTTCTACATAAATCCACATTTTAGGACCTGTTTTGTTTACATTTCTACATAAATCCACATTTTAGGACCCACTTTTGTTTACATCTCAAGCCTTTCTACATAAATCCACATTTTAGGACCTGTTTTGTTTACATTTCTACATAAATCCACATTTTAGGACCCACTTTTGTTTACATGTCAAGCCTTTCTACATAAATCCACATTTTAAGACCCAGTTTTGTTTACATGTCAAGCCTTTCTCTATCCAAAGTCTTGTTTTTTTGGGACCCAGTGAAATTGCAAAACTCTGAGCAGTTAAACTTAGATGTGAGTAAATTCAGATTTACTGTCGCAAAGAAATATTATTCAAAGTGAACGTGAACAATCCGTTGAAAGAGGAGCAAAACACCAAGTGTCATTAAAAGCAGACAAGGAGTTGCATGTTTATTCGATGGCTCGACCAAGAGGTCAATATTTGTTTCAGTCCGTTTAATGAGTGACTAATGTATATAGCATCAATGACATAATGCAAATGACAAAAGAAAAACAAAAGACATAAAAGACGAGACCATTTCTCTCAACAACATTGGATTTTATGATCTCACTCAACCTCATGGGATTTCATGATCTCACTCAACCTCCTGGGAGTTCATGATCTCACTCAACCTCCTGGGATTTCACAATCTCACTTAACCATCTGGGATTTCGTGAGTTCTAAATATAGGTTGCACGAGCTTCCATGTACTACATGTTAAAAAAGGAAAATCATTTCTTACAACAACAACAAAAAAATGATTAATTACTACTGGTACTTTGGTGGCATCTGCTACTACTACTACTACTACTAATAATAATAATAATAATGTAAAAGCCAATACCATGATTTTATCCTACCTTTCTAGAGAAATGGCTACCAAAGTTAGGACGCTGGCAAAGACGAAGATTGGCAAGAGGTACGAAAGGAATCCACAAAGTTCGTCTGCTTTAAATATTTGCCATCTGCAGTCTCCGGTGTACTCCAAAAGTTTTAGAGGATTAACTAAGGCCGACACAAGTAAATCCGAAATGGCCAGATTAACAATGTAATAATTAGTCACTGTGTGCATGTGGGAATTTCTCCATACTGTCCAAATTACAAGAACATTTCCCAAAACAGCTAGGATGATAACAAGAACGTATAAAGTTATCACTAGAATTAACACCAAAGATATCTGAGTATAATCCGTGTGATGGGAGTATCTTCTAAAGCACATATCACCCTGATATTTATCTGAAGCTGAAGTTGAATTTAATTCATTTAAATTTGAAGCACTCAAATTAACCCAAGTTTTAAAATTCTCTGCAGGCATCCCCTCTCGAATGTCATCCAACGCTGGTAGAAATAGAACAGTATCGTTCATTGTGGAGACTTTGAAATCAGCAAATAGTCGTGCAGTGGTGAAAGTGTGACCAAACTGGAAAGCGCAGTCTTACTATTAAAGTGGTATCGATTCTATCAGATGCGCTGACATTTATCCGTATCTGAGAGACTCTGGATGCATGATGACAAATGCATACGTCCACGATGATTGGTGTATTTTGCAAATCATCAGGATTTGACATTTGTGAAGTCATGCTTCTAGGATCAAACTTCAGTAACAATTCTATTGTGGCGGACCCCTTCTTACAAGGGGTACGATTTGGTTGGTTATCGTTATTTAGGGGATGATCGACCTCGGTGTTATTGCCCGGACCGATTAATGATAAAATAAATTATGAAATTTATAGATGGAATAAATAGAGATCTGAGCAGATATATAGAACAGAATACCACGAACCCCCTGTACATGAAATATAACAATTTAATCAATTACATAAAGGAAATTAAGATAATACATAACATTAGGAAGATACACTTCTTTTTTAAATAAATCATTGACCGAATTTCATCACAAATATACTTATGTAAATAGCCGATCTGTTTTAAACGATAGAATTAGTTCATCATAGAATCGAGTGAACAATCGAAGTCATTGCCCAGCATGCCTGCATAACCTGCTTATCGCTGGTCACTCCAAATTCAATGCTGCTGTCTGGTCAAGGTTGAGGTTCTCCCCTTTTTCTTTTCCCTTCTCACTCTCTCTTATCTCGCCTCTTTCCGGCCCTCAAACTTTGTGTGGGTAGGTAGGTAGGTGGATAGGTGGATACGTGGATGGAGCTATTTCCCCTTTCAAAATAAACAGAGAATCAACCTAAATCTTCTGTCAAATATCCTACTGGGAATAGAACATTACTCCACTCTCGTTACGTCAGATATCGTCCTATCGGAATTCAAACAGATTCCAAAGACTATCTGGTCAGGCCAAGCATGACAGACCATAAACAAACCTAGTTTCAGAAGATTAATGTACTTCTGACGGCTATTTCATCACAGACTCACATTAACATCAAACGAGACATAACGGTTTCAGTTCACGTCCTAATTATACAAATGAATAAATGAAATTCACTTCATGGCTTAACTACATTAATTTCAGTGAATACTCACTCAAGTCTTTATCATACATGAAATCATCTAAGATCTGTAAATTCACACAGATTCTCGCAATTCATATAAAATAAAGTAATGCATGAAATTCTTAGAATACATGATTCCTATAGCAATCAAGACGACAAATTCAAACAATTCGTCAAACTCATATCAAGAAGATTATTGTACTAATTCAGACAAATGAACTCAAACAAATAGTTATACTCATATCAAGAAAACTGATGTACGAATTACATGAGATTGATGCAAATACCTTGTGCTTTCGAACCTCGCTCGCTTCTACCGCCAGAATTGTGTCCCTCAACTTCTAGACAATGGTCCCTTGAACAATTGTGTATACGAGAGAATTTCCTCTTATATTCTGCTCGGAGTCAAGATCTCTTCCTCTCGCAGGAAAACTTAGACTGACTAAATTTTGCGATGTGGAATACTTAAAACATGAAATTTCGTCTGGAAAGTCACCTCTTATTTAGCGTAACCAATCAGATTAAACGTATCTACCGCCTTTTATAAATACACCTCTATTTCGCGCCTATTTAAATAACTGATTCTGGAAAATCTCAAAAGATAATACAATTTTACAAACAATCTCTGCGTCCTGTCAACTTTGACATTTCCGATACCTAGAACAAAGTTAACCTTCTCCTTCCAATCTCTCTGACCGTTAAATAAACGAATGCTTAATTAAGAATCAATTTCGCCCCCAACACGGACATTAAATCTATCGCAGTCTAGCGATTTAATACGGTATCATTCCTCATAAATCTAATTAATTGTTCTCTGCCAAACTAAATGTGCTCTACCGAATACGTCGACAGAAATTTGCACCGTTACATATATAAAGAGGTTTGAAACATTTTTATTCATTTCAAATAGATAAAAATAATAATAATATGCATCTGTTCTAATGCAAAACTATAGGTATACACATAAAATATAAGTAAAACTATAGGTATACACATAAAATATAAGTAAAAGTATCTAGCCCGACGGAATGAAATTGACAGTGTTCGAAGACGAATAGAGAAATATCATATAATTCCCTTGCACCAATATTTTCTGATTGTATCTGCAAAAATATTACCTCGCCGCGAACCCTCTAATTTAGTATAATTTTACAGAATATGTTTTGCCTGATTCAACAGACGCACAGTTTTTAAGGTACTATAATAGTAGAAAAGCAGAGAGATGCCATCTGCAAACAGGGTTAGGCCAGTACGTCCTATTACCGCGTTACTACCTAGAAAACATACCCCAAAAAAGTGTCACTATACTTACTTTTTAACTTTTATCTTACTTCATCAATAATCAATATGTGGTGCATTGGTCACAGTGAATGATTTTAATTTCCGATCAAAAGGGATCGCCAAAGTGCTGGATATTGCGAGGTGACCTTTGACGGGAGGCGCTTTAAAGACAACGTCCTTTTACCGCGGCAATTGAGAAATACAGTGACCGTCGGTAATACAGTATGAAAGTAAAACAAAAATTACAAAATCATTAAATATAATGGAAAAGCAATACATTTAATAACAAAATTTCAACATTAAACTCATAAATTTAATCAAGATCTTGATATGCAGAGTTGTAGTAAATATATGAAATAATTATAGTTTATGATATTCTTATGTTATATAACATGGTATATTTATAGTAAACCACAACCCACGTAAACTTTAATTGTATGCCCCACGTCTAGAAAACACCTTTTATGAATTTGAAGGGATTACAGGGTTCATTAACTTGCCTTTATACTACTGATCTAAGAACCCACACTAAAACAAAACTCACGAGTTTTACAATACACACTTAATGGGCCCCCAACAAGTTAGATAACAATTTTCATCGAAGAGCGTAAGTCAGGTCACCGATTCTGCTTGTATTGTTTAAATTGTGAAGTAGATGATTTGTAGACATTGTGCTCGGCACGATTTTATGATTGAAAAGTACCAAAAAAGGGATTGGAACTAGATATGGTATGAATGGTATTTGATCACTTAGTTAGATTTGTATATGTAAAGGAAATCTACGATTTTGTTTGAACTGAATAGCGTTATTCTTCAAATTTGTAATATTCATGGCAATGTGAATTTCCTGACATTATGTTTACATGCAGGTTATTCAGATGTTACGCATGGGGACATCATTGAACAAAAATATTTAAATGCCGCGGTGTATAAGTTTAGGCGGAATATGCTTCAATTATAACATGAACATTATTCGTCTTGTCCCGTGCAATTCGAACTATCGAAGCTCTACGTTGCATTTTCACGACAGTAGATAGTTGCCGTTAAGTTCAAGCACAACCGGTGATCATCGATTCAGATAACGTTCATTGATATTGCATGTTATGGTTGACATTTTTATTCGACTATACGATCATGCTACTTTCAGATATATCAGTCTTTTTAGTAATCAGACCAAAATGGGTGAGGTACAAATTAGAAATTTGACAAAGTACATAAAAATACACTCCCATGACAGCTGCCTCCCTACAATGTAAAGTAGATACAACTGAATTTAAAGATATCGAAAGAAACTGATACGTACAGTATTCACAAGTGTTGTATAATTAACTTCATTGCGTAATTGCCTTTAAAAGCATACAGAGTGGGGAAAAGTTAAAAAAAGGGTCGAACAGTTTTCTGCACATTTATTTTAATCCACATTATGTATATGAACCGGTGATTCCTCGGCATATTGAAAAAAAAAAAAAACAGATAGTGACATCATTATTATGACGTGATTATTGCCTTCATTTTTAGTTGTTTATATATATATATATATATATATATATATATATATATATATATATATAGTTTTTTGGCGGGTTGTCGGGGGGATCGGGGGCCAAAATATTCATACATTCCATACAAACATGCACTTGTTATAAAAATGAGTTCATGTCACATCGAAAACGCCAGGGATCCCAGAATTTGATTTGTATTGAGCGTGTATATGTCAGTCGTATTTCCTCTGAGAAAGATAATCATAAGAATTTATTATTATTGAATATTTGATTTGTTGGTTGATAACGTTGGTCTTTGAATACCTATGTTTATTGGAATCTTTTAAACAGCATTGATTTCTCTGATGAATTAATAATGAAGGCTCTACTGGATCAAATTTGTTATTTGTTTTTTCGTCTTTGCTTAATTGAAAACGAAGCGTGGACCATTGATTTACAAATCTACTGATTCTTTCATAATTGAATGATAAATAACATTAAATGTTAAAGTATTTGATAAAATGAAATATGCACTGACGTATTTTTCACAGTGTTAGTGGCATGCTCTAAATTTCATAGACATTCACAACGTGTATATAATTTCCAATTACTTCTCTGGATCAGACATGGAAAATCATCGTAGCGCATGACAAAAGTAAAAGTGTTTCCCGTATTATGCCGTAGCACATGAAAAACGAGAACAAGAGTTTTGCTGTACTATGCCGTAGCGCATGAAAAACGAGTAAAAACATCTGCTGTACTATGCCGTAGCGCATGGCAAAAATGAGTAAAAGAGTCTGCTGTACTATGCTGTAGCGCATGTCAAACGAGTAAAAGAGTTTGCTCTACTATGCCGTAGCGCATGACAAACGAGTAAAAGTGTCCGCTGTATTATGCCGTAGCACATGAAAAACGAGTAAAAGAGTTTTGCTGTACTATGACGTAGCGCATGAAAAACGAGTAAAAACATCTGCTGTACTATGCCGTAGCGCATGACAAAAACGAGTAAAAGAGTCTGCTGTACTATGCCATAGCGCATGATAAAAACGAGTAAAAGCATCTGCTGGACTATGCCATAGCGCATGACAAACGAGTAAAAGAGTCTGCTCTACTATGCTGTAGCGCATGACAAACGAGTAAAAGTATCCGCTGTATTATGCCGTAGCGCATGACAAACGAGTAAAAGTGTCAGCTGTATTATGCCGTAGCGCATAACAAACGAAGTGCATGGCGTATTATACCGTATATCGGATGAAGTTTCAATGTATGTTTAGCATTGGTTGTTGCCACAGATTCAAATAGGTCAAGTATTGGTGTTGGTTAAAGGGCACGAATGATCTTAAGTAGAAAAAAATGTCTGTCTTAACTAGTATTCTAAAATACAAAACCAAACTGTCTGCGGTGGATTTGGAAAGGATTATTGATATTACGCATACACTAACATATGCATCAAGTAACAAGTAATCGCTAAATTTAATCAAGTAATTTAGATTGAAGATTTCTTCATATTGACGTCTCCCTAGAACTGAGATGACCAGTCCAGATCATTAGCAAAGTAATTTTTTTTAAACCATTTTTTTCCACTAAAACTTGTACTACTTTACTATAAATTCATTTTCAGTAATGTTAAAAATTGAACACAAATTAGATGAAAACTGATGATTGTATAACAAATTGAAACCGTCAATGATATCTGACAATTCCGTAAATGATATCTGACAATTCCGTAAATGATATCTGACAATTCCGTAAATGATATCTGATAATTCCGTAAATGATATCTGACAATTCCGTAAATGATATCTGACAATTATGGTGGCACGCGTCATCTTAGTTAGACAAACAGAGCACGACAGGTAGCATTACATAGCGGTTCACAAGTTACAAGGGAAAAGATTGGCAAGTGGTCTATTCAAATTCTGAATAAACAATAATTCACTTGCAGCTGTAGGTAGATAGTGGAGTTTGGGGATTCGTCAATTACGCACCTGCTACGAGACTGTACCGAGTGGCAAATTTATTTTCAAGTGGCAACCTTGCCTATATTTGAATTCCATAGTTCGCACGAACCAGTCATTGATGTTTTGGAGATTTTTTTTTTTTCTTTTGTGGTGGTGGTGGTTTGTTGTTTTATGAGCAAGAACTAGGGAAAGAAGAAAATACAATAAGAACATCTGATTCAGAATTAGGACTGACAGCTGCTGCAGATTACCAGATTTTTCAATATCCATTAACAACCTTTGACCTATGATTGATCTTCATTGATTGCGTACCGCGTAATTTTAAGATCAGACAAACTGAGCATATAATAAAGCAGAATTAAAAAAATATCACCCAATTCTATATGCCTGTACTAAAATTCATCAAAACACTATTGTAAATTTTCCCTCTCCCCGTGCGACATAATTATGGAAGATAATATTATCAAATAGACCCTGTACGTATTTATTCTTTACATAGAGGACATGTTATTATTAAAGGGATCGAAAAAAAAATGTCGACACCATTGCATTTTGTTTTCTTTCTGAACAGCAATAATGTCTAGAGATTGTTGTTTACATCTTGCGAAAAAGAATGCTACTTCATACTGCGCCAAAACAAGTTTCTTCTTAAAATAAGATTTTGCTGTGGTTATTTCAAAGTGATATGACGCGATATAAACGTTTCTTCTATCCCTATTCCGCATTAGGTTGGCAAAATAATAAAAGTTCACGAATCCTTTTTTAAATTTTTAAATTGTGCTTATTGCACATAAGTAATGAAATTTATGTGAGCCATGCAACGATTTTATTTGTTTCTCGCTATGCTTAAGGAAAGGTTTATACGGTAAGCACTATGACTTTTTGTGTGTACTCGCTCTCATGTCGGAGAGTCGATTATTTTAGCTAATCAACGGACACCTGGATTACCTAACATTGGTTCTCCGAGCGTTAGCTGATCACTGGATGTAATGCGATATATATTGTGCATACATTATTTAAAGTATCAATTAACCTGATTAGGGTGACTAATAAAAGTATAAATTAACCTGATTAGGGTGGCTAATAAAACACTTTACATACCAACTTAGCAGCCGTGGTAGCTCAGTGGTTAGAGTGCTGGACTCGCGACCGAAAAGATGCGGTTGGAATCCTGCCATAGGATCAGCCGGGGTTGGTGTGTCCTTGGGCGAGGCACTTTGATATAATTGCCTCAACACTAAGTAATTTACTTATCTTGCTGTGCCTTACAACACCAAACCAAACCAAACCTACTCACTGATAGGGAGTCGTTAAGTTGACAAAATGAAATACGAGCTACGCGCTGGTAACAAGTCTAATTACTTGTGTGGCTATCCAGTATCAAGCCGACATTGGACTGTGTTAGATGCATATTGTTTTCACAAAAAGCTTCGTATTTATCTGACGATGTCAGACTTGGCAGTTTGTGTCACCCGTTAACATGTAGCGACACAATAAAATTTACCTGTTTGGCAAAAACTGTTTCCTTGTTATTTTCACCACAGCTATCAAATTTGTTCATAAAAAATGTCACTAAATTATTTTTGCTTTCTGAGATATGAATTCGTATCTATAACATCCGCAATTTGAATGCTTCGGGAACTTGCTTATCAATTCTGTATGGATGTATGTATGTAGTAGCGTTTTACAGCAACTTAGCACAATAGTGGCTATATGGTGCCAACAAAAGGTAAAGTTCGAAAATTGTAATCTATATAGAATGATTTACATCTTATAAACTCACAGCTTAGAGAGGTCACATTTTCGAGAAATCAAACTTCTACAATCATTTTATCGCGGAAAAGTTGGCATACTCCATTTTTACCAAATTTGAAGATGCTGAATCGGAATATTCTGTCTGCCAAGCCGTCGCTTCACGCTTACTCTTTAAATAATTTGAAAACAAATTGGATGTTATTATGGAATATTCAAGGCTACAATCATATGTGGACGTCAGAACTACTTGTTGTTTAAGCATTTATACTTGTACTCTTATTGACCAGTACCTTTGACTACACTAGTAAAGACTGGAGTAGATAATAATCATCATGCCCCAATTGTCGTATATCAACACTTGCTAAGTGAAGTCGATATGGGACAATGCTATAGTGTTGTTGATATTAATGATTCTTGTCTATTCTGATGGAACAATTATAATTAAACGATATCTGAAGTTATCAAATCAAATGAAACTCGCCAGTGCTTTTAATTATTGTAATTTAAATCTTAGTTTTACAGTACGAAATCTGGATCATAAGCAGTTAATAGATCAAAAACCACATACCTGCTACAACAGAACTGCGATTATCCGAATTATTCAGATTTCAAGGACAATTCATGGTATTTACAGTCAACAATTTAAAAGAAAAAGAACCATACAGGACAAACACCGTGGAAAAAAAAGGAAAAGACAATACTTATACAAGATTTGTTCTATGCTACTGAGAAATTATCCTTTAAAAGTTTATATTTGGAAGATTACCCTTACAAGACTTGAGGCTTGTACCCCCCCTCCTCCAAAAATAAAACTTAATTTAAAAAAAAAACTTTTGGACAAACCATTTGACCACCGCTTGATAAAAAAAACCCCATCTGATATTACTCTTAATATCACAATCTCAGTGCTCTAGCTTTGGAAAGTGTGAACAACGTGCTCTGCATATTTTCTAACTCAGGCACCCAGTGAGAAAAATACAATTTCAAAGACAACCCTTTAATTTAGAAAAGTAAGGTAATATCATAATTAATACACTATTTTACATCTCCCACATATGCCTTAACACAAATTCACTCATTAGAATCATTGTTGCAGCTGCCACTGACCGTCATGCATTTGCAGGATGATGTACATATGCCTTAAACACAAATTCACTCATTGTTGCAGCTGCCACTGACCACCGTGCATTTGCAGGCTGATATACATAGCGGCTGCTACTGACCGCCATGCATTTGCAGGCTGATATACATAGCGGCTGCTACTGACCGCCATGCATTTGCAGGCTGATGTGCATAGCGGCTGAGACCTTCTGCATCTACAACGTGAACGTCTGCACCGTGTCTTGCACCTGCATGAACTTAGTTCGAGACGGGACCCAGGGTCAGGAAACAAAGACATATGTATTGGTAGCAGCATTATCCTCGTATCTCCAACCCATGGATTTAGGGGAGGGCAATTCATAGCAACTGAGATGAACCTTTCTTTATACATACTGCTGCCTGGTAGTGGGAACGGTTGATCTGGAATGACAAAGTGTCACTTGTTGGATGAACGGGCTTGATGAACAATAATGCCCGAGCCATGACAATAACGCCAACATTATGGATATTGTATAGTCTGCAAGTAATTGTTTTTGAATCTTTAGCTGTCTCTTCCCTCAAGTCTCCATTTCCTAGGCTGTGCAGTAACTGATTATGATACTGGAAGACCCTCCAAGAAATTTGTATGCTGTACACAGAGATAAATGATGTAGTGTCTCAGCCAATCATGGTATCTAGTGCTAGAATACTTTCCAAAACAATGTCTGTATAGAGCATCTGTCCACAATTACATGAACCGGGATGTATGTTGTCCAAGCTTTGAGGCAGAGTTTTGACCATGACACCCATTAGTTGTCGAGCAAGAGCATAACCAGGACATCAGAATTTTGGGCGATGACTGCTATGTTCACTGATTGGCTATGGAAACATTGGAGACAAATTTTCGTTGAGTACTGGATTATTCCACCAATTCTTCATTGAGAAAACTACCAGCCCCACAAATAGTTTTGGTTTGTGGTGCTTGTTCTTTCATCTGCTCAGGTAAGAATCTTGACGAATCTGCTTTGTTTTCTATGTATTCCAAGAAATTATTCCATATGTTTAGCAAGCGCTCATCTGGACTCTCTGTTACCATCCATATTATGCTGGTGCCCTCAACACAGTTGTTTGTTTTTTTTAAAAAACTTTTTTATTTGATCTTTTACTGCTCTCTGATAGAATATTTTGAATACACTATCAACTCGATCAAATGAAGATATCCCTGTAGAACAGTCTGTATAAATATATCAGAGAAATCTCAATGTAGAACAGTCTGTATAAATATATCAGAGAAATCTCCAAATGTAGAACTGTCTGTATAAATATATCAGAGAAATCTCCAAATGTCGATGCTTCTCTTGGTTTCCCAATAGACTGCAGTACTGTCTGTCCTTCTACAATGAGAGTTGAGGTGCGGTCATACCAAAGTTCAGCATTTCGAAGAGTTGATGGTTACAAAATATATATTGTTAGAACTTAAGAGAGAACTGATTGTCTCCTGAACAGAGATTCTCATTCGTTTCTGCCAGTGAAATAGGGACTGATAAGAGATCATTGCGAAGGATTTAATAAAGATAAACCTGTCCTAACTAGGCAGTCAATAGCCGCTGTAATGTTTGTTCCTCACATGGAATAAGTGTCTCTTTCATAATTTATTGCAGGTTTTCCTGATCTTTTTTTTGCAAAGTCCTCTTCAATCTGCTCTGATGACGGGTCATTGATTGCAATATTCTGCAGGTCTTGAGGTGCATCATCTGTGAAAATATTGAATAACACCAAAGTAGATGGTAATCTGTCTTCATTTTTACTGTATTGCTCCTCTCTTCCTTTGGAAGACTTATTGTGCACATTGTGTCATCTAGACCTAGACTGAACATTTATTTGCTTCCACATGCAATGTATGTCCGCAAATTGTATGAAAACAGTCCATCTGCTCAAAGCTGTGGATGTTGTCGTGATGCTTACGATGCCTCCTCTCCTCATGCAAGTCTAATTTACCCATTCAACGGTTGCCAACCCCATTTACCCATTCAACGATTACTATATTTGTTTATAAAAAATATCTAAGGTGCGCTGCTTCTTTTTTTCTGTGGACGGCCCTTGTTCACTATCACATAGTAGTTTGTTTCCTTTTAGGACCTCATAAATGATAACTGTGTTAATTCAGCATGTCGTTTTATGACCTAATAAATGATACACTGTGTTAATTCAACATGTCGTTTTATGACCTCATAAATGATACACTGTGTTAATTCAGCATGTCGTTTTATGACCTCATAAATGATACATTGTGTTAATTCAGCATGTCGTTTTATGACCTAATAAATGATACACTGTGTTAATTCAGCATGTCGTTTTATGACCTAATAAATGATACACTGTGTTAATTCAACATGTCGTTTTATGACCTCATAAATGATACACTGTGTTAATTCAGCATGTCGTTTTATGACCTCATAAATGATACATTGTGTTAATTCAGCATGTAGTTTTATGACCTAATAAATGATACACTGTGTTAATTCAGCATGTCGTTTTATGACCTCATAAATGATACACTGTGTTAATTCAGCATGTCGTTTTATGACCTCATAAATCATACACTGTGTTAATTCAGCATGTCGTTTTATGACCTAAAAAATGATACACTGTGTTTATTCAGCATGTCGTTTTCTCAACAAAGGCTCCATTATTCTTCATATGTACCACATGGCTGGTCTAAAATAAACAAATATACCAAATGACTGGTCTAAAACAAACAAAGTGCAAAAACAGAATGACGATTAGAAAGTATGCCCCAAACAAAACCAATTAATATATGTAAATAATTGAAGCACGAAACAACAAAGAACTTTGCAGCTGTCAAATGTGAGAAGAACTTTAAAGGTGTACAATAATAGAAAAACATTTTCAACATAGATTAGATATGAAGGAAATTTAAAAACTTATAGTGTTGAACAGCAACTTTGCGTAAATTCTGTTCTGCATCCGAATATCACGGTGACGTCGTCTACAAAAGTAGTGAAGTTCATCAAGAAAATTAAAACAAAAATCCGGATACTATATCCATAGTGATTAATAATAATAATAATAATAATAATAATAATAACAATACCAGATCATAAGCTGTTTTTGGTATAAGATATGGACATACAAGGACGAGCAAGCAACGGTAACCATGAACTGTGAAGTCCGGTATAAATAGAAAATCCTCTTTACACTTATATCCTTTTTTATTCGTTTTTCGAGTTGAAGTCCAAATAAAGCTTGACAGCCCGTAGATTTTAGATTCGGTACACCTATATTATGTAATAAAAGGTGTTTGCACACTTTTCACCAGTAATGGTTTTAAAGTGTTATACTGCCATTTCTCCGATTTTTGACAGGTCTTGCTTTTTTCTGTGTGAAAAGACAACCACCGTGCTTACTACCGGTCAAGGAAAATAAAATGAACATTATCTTCAGATCAAGTAGCAAATGATTTAATTGCGCCTGCGAACTAAATACACATCGCATACAACATAAAAATGATTATTCACTCTATATCACTAAAGATTATATATAACATACCTATAGCACTGCGCGTAAAGAACTCAGAAAATGTTCGAACTTCGTTCAGGGTTCACATTCCCAGACTTTTTCGTGTACTGCATCGCAAAGAATTATTGAACCCTGTGGCAAAACGTCTTTTTACAGTTGAGTTCAGTTTCTTGACCCTTTTACATGAATTGAACTGCACAATATTATGCGCCTTTTCCTGCCCTGGAGAGGTCATTTTCGATTCGCAGGTATGCAGATATATCTCTATTTCCGGTTATAAAAAAGTCATAAAGCTATATTGATCAAATTTCTTCTTAACACGTAAAGAAGTATTGATCTTTAATAATAATAAAATAATAATAATAATAATAATAATAATAATAATAATAATAAATTATTGTATTTCCATAACTAGCATGCTGTATTTGAATGAAGATAATTATATTTAAGCTCTCCTCTACACCACATTTTGATTATCAAACAAGTAAGATTATCTTATGATGATTGTAATTAGCATCTGGTGGCTTATACACTATTTTGATTTTCATGCAATATGCACACAACATACAGTTGGTTTCATATTTGTTGTCTCTCTTCATGTTTGACTTATATATATATATATATATATATATATATATATATATATATATATATATATATATATATATATATATATACGAACTTTGCATATTCCTATGAGATGGACATATTTTTTTTAAAGTTGAAGCTTGTTTTCAGTGAGATTATAATAGATTTTCCCTCTTGCATCAAGTGCGATTTTCCCGGTATAAAAATGTGATCTTTGGGTCTGTCTAATACTAGATTATGTAAAACAAAATCCAATATGGATTTTCATACCTCTGTCTATGTGAGTAGTAATATGAGCCACATGTTAAAAAGGTCAAAAAATGTATAGAGCCAAACGGAAATTTAACATAGGCGCCATGTTGGTTCATAGGTAAATGGTAACAGTGTAAGAAGTGATTGACCTCAATGGGAGGTAGTATTGTAACTGTGTTATTAGTGGTTGAACTACATTGGGTGTATTTATTATAGCCCTCTACAGGAAATCCTATGTTAAAATAGTTCATACGTTCAACATCGGGGGTGGGGGTGGGAGTGGGTTATAGCCCTCTACGGGAAATGTAATGTTAACTTGGAGAGTGTTATAGTCCATTTGCATGTTGAAAACTTTAAAGCAATCTACAGGAATGATAATGTTAACATCTTTTGATTACAATCCAACACACACCCAGACTAACAAAAAGGGTAGGAGTGTTTATACACATACGTTATAGTCACATACATTCAAACATACTATCAAACAAGAGGGGAGTAGGATGTACAAGAAGAGAGATGAAATATTCACACACTCTCACACAAACATACAAACATACTATCCAATGAAAAGGGTAGTGTTCGTGTAGTGATCAGAACCCTACATATAATGTCCAACACGCCGTGAGTTGTGACCAACACCCACTCATCTGTATCCAACACCCCACATTATACACTCAACACACCGTGTGTAGCGACCAATACCCTACATATACTATCCAACACGCAGTGTGTAGTGACCAATACTTAGTCATATACAATCCATCATCCCACACTATACAATCCACACGGCATGTGTATTAACAAATACTCCACACTATACCATCCACACGCCGTGTGTAGTGACCAATACCCCACGCTATACCATCCACACACCGTGTGTAGTGACCTTTACCCCACATCTACTATCCAACACGCTGTGTGTAGTGACAAATACTTAGTCATCTACTATCTATCACCCCACACTATACCATCTACAAGCCATGTGTAGTGACCAAAATACCCCACACTATACCATCCACATGCATATGTCTGAGATTTATATATAAAGCATTACCTATACCTTAGATCATGTTGGTTGTGTCAGTAAATTTGCATATATTGTGCTGATGTTATAATTAGCTATAATCAAGGGAACCAAGCCATAATTACAATAAAATTGACGTGACTAAAAGTAGTATTAAATTTATTTATTCGTTCGTTCATTCTTATTATTAATCTTCCACTCTGCTCCAACGTCTGTTTCTTTGTTCAGTTGTTGTTTGATTATATTCTAAAAACCATATTAAGTTAAAGGATGACTGCAAAAATCGCAGATATAATTAGTTAGCACATTAACGGCAATATAAGTTAAAATAATTAAGAAAAAATTCAATTGTCAGTAAACCCTTAAAGTATATAGTGATAATTAAATAGATACTTCATACTCTCTCTCTCTCTCTCCAAATAATCAATGCTTTCCTGACCAACCATTTCTTTTTTGCCATTGAAAAAATAAAACACACATAGAAGTTTGTCTCAATTTTTGTTTTCTATTTCAATAAAAGAGAATCACTTTTCACAACTAAAGATTTCTAGCAAAGAATGATACATGTTTAACGATGTAGTCAAGAACTTTAGAAGGCCACAAAATGGCTTGACAAATTCATTCATTCATGTTTTTTTTAAAATTGATCAATACAGAAAGTATTATGTGTCACGGAATTCTGTGCACGAAAATAGCTTTGTATTATATATGAACATAAATGTAGATGGGTTTCGTTGCCGCATATAACGTTACCCACGGTGTATGATTTTAGCCTTTGCAATTTCGAAATACTGCTTTCTGTTCACTCACTCCAGCATGCACAAAGCGTCTTCAGTGGGCGGCCCGTTTACCCCGAGTTCTCTGGTCATGGAATTGACAACGTCTATAGTACTTATAGTTTATTTTTCTCTATATCATCACAATGCAGATAAGCCTTGTCAGGAAGCTGTCCACTTTACTGAAGGAATCTTCGACTGTAGAAGTGTGTGAAAATTTTAAACTTTATTCTTTCTTGCTATCCGTTCTAGATGAAGAAATTGTTTATATATTGATTATTTTGGAATTTATTCAAACTTTTCTAGAAAGTCACACCTATGTCACATAACGCCATGCTATCGGATATAATAGTCTATTTCAGGTTAAACATTTTATAGCTGAACAGACAAGTTGAACTCGATTATATGTTGTACTCATTAGACGATGAGATACTTTCGAGTTTTTATAATCCAGTGCCATTATTCTTGTCATCGGCATATTTATGTACAAACGTAGTTGTTAAAACAAAAATCTTGTACACTCATTCTTATGAAAGAAGAATATAATGTGTAACGAAGTCAGTTTATGTGCAAATATGCGTAATGTATATCATTGTATTTGCACTTAATCGTGTCTCGTGTATTAGACGGCTCACTCATTGTATTTTGAGCTGTTATTGGGAGTCGTCGAACTCCTTGGGGTTGTTTAACCCGGATATATGGGTCAGTGGTGACGTTGGCAAGGGACGATAATGGTTAACTAAGTGTGGGGGGACAAAGGACCAACGGATCTGCGGGGTACTGAGGTTCCCAAGGGCCTGTCAGCGGACCCGGAGGAGTGGACTACCAGAGATCATTCCTCAAGCATTCGTCTGGATCGATCGGAAACCACGAGTTAGAGAGCGTTATATCTAATAACTTCTATATACCTTGATTTCTGTAGCAGCAATCCAGATGGACTGTGTACTTAGATGAGAGTTAACTACTGGGTCGACATGCGGGTATGTCGGCTAGGCACGAATGCTTATACCACCGACTTTGTAGCATCATTGTTTGGTGATGTGTGCATGGTCGAGATGAGATAGGGGTTGGTGCTTACAGGCAATACGATGGGTGCAGTAACGCGCGGATCCGGGTTCGAACTCCGTAGAGTACGAATTAAAATTCTCTAACTGTATCATAATATTATTTATTCGTGTTTATATATATATATATATATATATATATATATATATATATATATATATATATATATATATATATAAGGTTTTCCACGTAAAAGCTCAGGTATGACAAATCTAATGCACCATCATACTTGTTGATGAACAATACATTGACCATATTTGTTGATAAATCCATACATTGATCGTATATGTTGATAAATCCATGCACAAGTCATATCTGTTGATAAAATACATCCATTGATCGTATTCGTTGACAAACGCTGTCATTTGTTTTTATTTGTTGATGAACTATGATCGTATCCGTTGAGGAAAGATACCATTTTGTTATGTTCGTTGATGAACTTTGTGTGCATGCGTAGGGTATGGTTTTCAGTTGTTTAAGTTTCATTTGTGAGAGATGGAAGTAAGGGTGTCATGGATTAAAGTATTATCAATTTGCATTATAAATAAAAAGTCCCATTCACGTGCTTTTCTAACGCATCTTTGCTAGATCCAATCTCACGCTGTTTCATCCTTTACATTATGCTCTCTATGAAGATTAATATTTATAGTCACTTTACTGAACAATCACTTTCTTCCGTTTCCTGACACTATATCAGCGAAAGCATAAATATAATTTTTTAAAGAGGATCAAGTATAATTGTTATCATAAAGCTGTAAGTTAAGCATATCATTTATCTTTAACCGCATACACGTTTGTGTATACCTCCTAGTTGTGGATTGGAACAATTGAGGAGGCACTCTACATATATTATGTACTTATGAGAGAGTGACAGGTGTTGGGTGAAGTTGTTTGAATTTTCAATATGCACAATGAAGAAAATGTTGGCATACTTTCATGTACTGTGGCTGAAATTTCTTTTCGTATTGTACTTGTGGAGATTGTACATGATCTAAGCACACATAGCTGATAAAAATGGACACTCCCTTGTGCTCGAAAAATCAACCTGAATTAGTCCAAAGTACACTATTTTTAGCAGTTATTAAAATAGAGAAAACGAATTGTGCCAGAATAGGCAGTACCAGCTTCTGCAAGTACAAAGAATGAATTACAAAATATATAAAAAGTAAAAACAGTTATCGTCTCTTTTCTTTTACAATTTACATTTGAAGTCCAGGAAGTGAAAATGACCAAGCGGAGCTAGCAGTGTTTTGATAGGTGCACGTCTGAAGTAAGACCAAGCTGTATACTCTATAACCCAAATTGCACCCATCAATCATATACCAAATTAAAGGAAATGCACGTTCTTTTAATAATATCGAAGATATGCAAGGTCTTTTTCTAAATAGCCTTGATAACCAGTGAGGAAAACCTGGGAAATTCTTTTTCTTTGAAAATCTAACCCTACGCAAAGTACGAAACTATAGAGCGCCACCTCAGTACTACAAACAGGAAGATGCTGAGCCCCGTTAGGCAATAACAGATCGCATTGAAGGGTTGCTTTATGGTGCCAATGACGTTACTCACGTTCAGCGTGCCTGAATTAAAGGTAAATTCCCATTCCCGCAGTCTATAAAGTACTGTGCAAAAAACAGGTCTTATTGGATCTATCGTTGGATGAATGACGCCATATCATGAACAAATAAAATATGTATCGCTCGAGGAGTTCATTCTATATGTTTAAACTCCAGTAAAACTGAGTATGTTTTGCGTTCATCAATGACAATACTAAAGACTACGATCACCATTCTCTACTTAGTGAAAGAAACTCACCATTCTCTTCTTAGTGAAAGAAACCTATCACCACGCAAACAATAAATTCAAAGGACACTATCAATATATCAGTAAAAGCGTGCACACCAAATACTGTCATTTAATGGTACCGGATTTGGTATGACCGTTGCCCATTATGATTTGTCATTTCCGTCATCTTTCGTTAATTCAGTTCAATCATATTTGATATACATTGACGAAAGATTTAGTATATTTCATTGCGAGATCTTCAAGTTTTCTATAAGCTTTAATATCGCCATACGACTTCACAAAAAAATACAACGTTAATTGTGAAGACAATAAGTTTTTCTATAAGACGTGCAAGAAAAAGTTTCAGAACATTGACAAGATTTGTTCTCAACTGAATATATCTGGTATCTTCTGTAACCATTTACTTTAAGAAAACTTTTTGTGTTGTTTATGATAAAGATCACTGAAAACAACACGTCACAACGGAATGAAGGTTCTTAAAAGCTGGGTCAATAAATTAAACTTATTTGCTGATCATTGTGGCCTATTTTCAAATTGTGAGTCCTTAAAAGTTTTTTTCAGCTACTAGAATCAAAAGACACATTTTGTTTTAATAACAAAATTAAATATCTATTGATATGATACGTGAACCATGAATAGTTTGAGCCTTCCAAGAAAGGTACTTGAATTTTGTCTATGCCTGGCTATCTGTCTTTGTGAAATAGGACTAAGACCACTTGTTCTGAACTGAGCAAGGTACCAGTCTTGAGGATGAAGAACATTCAATACCGTGTGTACATGCAATACACTTAAATCGGGTCATTGACTAGAATATAGACGTCCTTTTTTATTTCTAGAATTATACTTTTCTTTGTTACATTTATGGGAATCTTTAATTTCTAATATGTATATTGTACACCTGATCAATATATTTCTTTTCGTCAAATACGTTTCACCCTAATTTCATGTTCAATATGTCTTATTTACACATGACAGTTAAATATCGGAACCATTAAAGCAGGTTTACGTCTGACAAGATTTATAATAAAAATAAAATTTGTATCAACTGCTATTGACAAAGATGACAGCTACACCAAAGATAAAGAAACAATGAGAGTAAAGGGGAAGGTGGTCATTCTTATATTTCTTGTAATTATTGCTTTGTTTGTTTTTGTGTTTGAGGAGGAGGTCGATATTTAGTTGTTAGAGCTGTTTTTTTGTTGTTGATGATGATGATGATGATGATGATATAGACGAGGAGGAGGAGAATGTGATTTATAAGTATTCTAAATGTGGTAAGGAAAATGAATCTTAAATTTGCACTGTAATTTAGCCTTGTATCCTCACAACTTTTTCTGCCATGGGCATATCAATTTTCGCCCTTAAAAGTTTCAAATATTTTTATTTTGTTTTTCTATTCAAATGATCTATGACATGAACAGTTTCTATGCAATCTGTCAATAGCTCTATATACGGCTAATAGTAGAACTTAAATTTGACGTTACAACGTCTACCCACTGTTTGGCCAAACATGATAACACGAGATTAAGGGTGATAAATAATCTTCAATAATTTTACAACTGACAACAGCTTTTAATCAACGGCACCGAAGTTTGAATCGAGAGCATTTAGCAATATATGCATTAGTTAGGCCACTAAAACAACTGAATTACGTTCGATAACAGAGTTATCATAAGGATTGGATCTTTTAATCATTTCCGCCAATTACACGTTTGAATAAAGTCAGGTGATTGAAAGAGGTGGTGATGGTTTTTCCCCTTTGTTGATCAATGTTCTCTCTGCTTGTGCACGTGTAACCTATTTCTATTTATGCATGACCGATGTGCTGTTTATTGTCACGTCTACAGTTTGCAGTAGCGTCAAGAGACACAGATGCAATTTTGATGAGAAAAACCTGATGTCACTAAGTGAAGTCAAAACGTATACAAGAGCATTTGTAAATTCCAGAAACGGGTTTGGCAATCAAAATCTGATCGTTTTCTTTGTCAACCCTGCTCCCAATATGCCCGATGCAGGCGGAGGTAATTATGTCCATGTACAAATATGTCTGCTTCAAAGGGAAGGATAATTTTATCCCCAAATAGAAGTTAAAGAAACTAGGAATTGGACGTAGATTTTCAATTTAAGTCTCGACCTTTATTAATTTAGGTCATCGAATAATGTGTCATACGTAACTCGCTCCTTTCGCCAGTCGTGAATAGTGTCCGGTTAAGATCTGCAAACTCTCATGCATAACCAAGTAGATTCGATAAGGTTGGTAGTTGAATGAACCGATAAACTCCAGTTAGAGAATTACATTTTGCATTCATCAATGACGATTCTAAAGACAATAGTCACCATTCTCTACTTGGTGAGAGAAACGTATTACCATACAATAAATTCAAAAGGCACTGTGAACAGAGCACGGGCTTACACTCCGAATACTGTATTAACATGGGAGCCCATTGTCCATGCCGATTTGTTAAGTGCATCATGTTTTTTAATTGAACTTGATTGACTACGGATTTGTACATTTGAATGCGAGATCTTCAGCTTGTCTAATAACTTTAATATCGCCCCGTTATTACAGCTATCGACTATTGCAAGAAAAACACAACATTAATTTTGAAGACAATCAGAGTTCCTATAAGAATTGCAATACAAAGCTTCGGGAGATTTACTTTAGAAAGTGCAAGAAAAAGTATTGGAACAATCATAAGATTTTTTTCTGCAACTATTTATTTTAAGAAAACTGTTTTTGCTGCTTATACTAAAGATCTCTGAAAAACGTGTGTATGAACGGAATGAAACGTTCTTTACCTAGAAAAAAAATTAAACTTGTTTGCTGATTATTATTTTCCATATTCAGATTGTCAGCCCAAATAGCTTTTCAGCTACTGGAATCAAAAGACTGACATTTTGGTAACGGAAATTATGTATCTATTTATTTGGTACGTCAGGAATTGTAAATGAAAATACTGAAAATGCTGTATTAAAATGGTACGTCAGGAATTGTAATGAAAATACTGAAAATGCTGTATTAAAATGGGAGCACATTGAGTATTACCGTTGTCCATGCCGATTTGTCATGTGCGTCATATATTTCGTAATTCTCCTGTTTGTATCTTTTCTTGACATTCATTTATTCATGCGTTCATTCTATCATTCTTATTCTTACTCTCTTACTCTGCTCCAACGTCAGTTTGTTCGTTCAGCTATTGTTAGGTTATTTTTTAAAATTATATCTTGTAAAAGGATGACTGCTGAAAGTGCGAATGCAATGTAAGTTAGGATAATTGAGAAAAAAAATTAATTGTCTGTGAAACCTTAACGCATTTAGTTATAATTAAATTTATACTTCTCTCTCTCTCTCTCTCTCTCTCTCTCTCTCTCTCTCCACATAAAAAATGTTTTTCCTGACCAACCATGTCTTATTTGCGATTGAGAAAGCGACATAGAAGTTTGTCTCAGCTCTTTCTCTTGAACAAAGTGAGAATCGCTTTTAACAACTAAAGTGTTCTAGCAAAGAATGATATATTTTGATGGGATAGTCAGAAACTTTTAGAAGGCCACAAAACGGTTTGACACATTCATTCTTTCATCTTTTAAAAAAGTTATCAATATAACAATTATTATGCTCTATATGAAGATGAATATTCTGGTGTAATTTATAGTCACTTCAGTGAAAAATCACTTACCTCAGTTTACTGTAACTATATAAGCGAAAGCATCAAATATCATTTTTTTTAAAAAGTGATCCAGTTTCCGTTTGATCACAAAGTTGCAGGTTAAATATATCATTTCTCTTCAACTGCATATACCTTGTGTCTAACTCTTATTTGTTGATGGGAACAATTCAGTGCTACAAAAAGGAAGACTATGACCACCGTTATATGACTAACGGACTGCGCTAAAAATGATTGCCTATTTGGCACCAATGACGTCACGCAAGTTCAGCGTCACTGAATTAAACGTAAACTCCCGATTCTGCCTACAGCAAACAACATGTTTTCTTAGTTCTATCGTTGGATGAATGACACCATATCATACAAAAATTAAATATTTACAGCTCAAGGAGCTCATAAAATATAGGTTGTATATAAACTGAACTGCAATGTTCCGTCTGCCGAACACAAGACTATTTACTGTAAACAGACACACAACAAACAGTCAGATGTATTTCATTCCCATCCCTGTCATCACAAACTAGTAAAAACTTCTTTGAGAAGGTTACAATTAACTTTTGGCTAAATTTTTCACTACCTTGCATTTGGCTTAGTACTTTAATTTGCAAGAAACGTAAATGGTAAGGAAAAAAGTGTATGGCTGTAGATATTTTGTTTTTCAAGTTTTTCATCTCATATGAATTGGTTTGCAATTAAGATGTGCATACTATATGCTTTTCTACTTACCGATGTGACAATATATTTTCAACCATGTATTACAGCATTATATACTTCCGAATATATATATATATATATATATATATATATATATATATATATATATATATATATATATATATATATCTGTGTGTGTGTGTGTGTGTGTGTGTGTGTGTGTGTGTGTGTGTGTGTGTGTGTGAGAGAGAGAGAGAGAGAGAGAGAGTTTGACATCAATTCCCTTCAGGCTGCTTTGGGCGGGGAGATGATCTTTCCATAATACATAGACACACCATATTGTGCCTTAATTGTTTTATTTGTCAGCATGACAATATATTTTTTAACATTTCATTTTCATTATATGCAAGTCTGACTTCTTCAATTCCCTTCAATTATACTTGGGGTTGGGGGTGGCGGGCATGGTGTATCCATTAGGCATCATCTTCAGCCCTAATTGTTCCCCACCTGCGTGGTGGGAATATAAAGTTCTTCATAACAGTTGTTATCCTTTTTAGCATTTTATGCATGCAAATTTAGCTATTAAGGATGTTGGTGTTGATATTGTTTTTAATCACTTATTTGATATGCCATTTTAGTTGAACAGTCGTCTTAATAAACTACCTTAACAAATAATGCTCATATGTATCCAGCTACTTTAGAGCACATCTGTTTGGTGAAATTATTTTTGGCACTTTTAAGACAAATTCTAGTCTCTATTTCTTGGCATAATCGAACAAAACAATTAATTTTACGTAATGTACTGAGACTGATTACTAATGTATCTTGTATCATTATCTCTTCGAAGCATTTTAAGGCATCCATCTATCACTTCGAAGCATTTTAAGGCATTCATCTATCACGGAGGTGAAGAAATTAAACACAATCTTCACAACAAGAATTGTTCCTTCTCTTTGAAGATGTTATGAAGAAGGAAGGGTGTTATTTTCTAAATATTTCTGGGACAATAAACAAATAGCTGACCAAGGTCAACATAGTCTAGCATGTTATACTTTCAACCTTACTCATGTATAAAGGATCCTTTCGATTTCAAAGTTGCTAACGCTGGAGATTACAAAAAAAAAAAAAGCTGTGACTCTCAGGGAGTTACAAGATTCCCTTGATCGAGTCCATGGCACTTCAACAGAACCAGACAATATCCACTATCAACTTTTGAAACGCTTACCTGATAGAGCTATAAATAAGCTAATAAACATTATCACCAATATATTTGAGAAACTGGCGACTTAGCGCCATCATGGCAAGAAGTGATACCAGTAACTAAACCTGGAAGGACCATACCGACTCTTTCAAGTATATTCCCATATTTCTAACAAGCTGTATGTGCATATCCATGGGACGAATGATAAATGACATATTTTTCTGGTATAGTGGATCCAAAACACTACTAGCAGGCATTCAATGTAGATTCAGACCCCAGAGAAGCACAATTGACCATCTAGTCAGACTTGAAGCATTTATTAGAGAAGCTTTCATACAGAAAGAACATACAGTTGCCACCTTATTTTATTTGGAAAAAGCTTAGAAGTACTGCATGATGAATGACCTATTCAACCTAGGTCTAAAGGGCCGCTTACATATAGTTATATCCAATTTTTTAAAGATAGAAATTTCAGAATTACTGTAGGTGCCAGTCTTTCTGAACGCTATCCTCTAGATATGGATGTACATCAGTGCAGCATATTGTCAGTCACACTTTTCAATATCAAAATTAACAACATAGTAAAATTTAATTATCCGAGTATTGACTGCTCATTATATGTCGAGTACTCTTTGATCTGCCATAGGTCAAGAGCATGCATACAATAAAATGCTAACTAAAGATATGCTTAAAAAGAGTTCGAAAATGGGCAGAAGAAAATTGGTTCAAATTTTCGAAATCTAAACTTGCTTGTATGCACTTTTGCCGATTACGTATAATTCATGATGACAAAAAACTCTGTATTGACGGTTCTCTTATCCCTACTGTGGAGGAGGCCAAAGTTTTAGGGTTTATCTTTTGCCATAAACTAACTTTTCTTCCGCATATTAGGCACCTCATATACAAATGTCAAAAAAACTATGGGTTTAATACTAGTCGTGGCAAACAGTCTGGGGAGCAGACCGGAAGATCTTACACCAATTATATTGGACTTTAGTAAGATCTGTTCTGGACTACGGCTTGATTGCATTCCGATCAGAATGCAAATCTTACCTGCAGATGTTTGATCCGATACATAATCAGGGACTTAGACTTTGGTAGCATTCAGAACTTCTCATTCAGAAAGCCTTTATGCTGAGGCAAATGAACCATCACTTTATTTCAGAAGAACAAAATTGCCTCGTCAGAATACTACCATACTATCCTTTATTAAATTTAACCCCGTATGTGATGTCGTCTTTAGGCCCCAATACCAAATTTTTTACGCTCGGAAACTAAATTTCATTCCACGTTTTGGCGTACGAATTTGTTGCTACAGAGAAGCATCAGGTTTGCAAATACTGCAAAGTTCTCTATTCCCAAATCACAACCCTGGTTATAAAAACCCACAAAATAATATTTGAACTTTGGTAATTCTAAATGTCGTCAGCAAGTCATCTCAGTTTGCAGAATACATTCAATGAAGTGGGAGCGTCTTATCGTGGCTATACATCCCTGTATTAAGATGGTTTGAAAGATGGAGACAAGGTACTGGTTACCGGTGCAACACCCATGTCGCCAATTTAGCCAGTTACCATATAAAGTCTCCATTTTTACCTTACGAAGATCTTGAAATCACATAGATACCTCTCAAAAAACAAGTTTCGTAATACTTTTTTAACCCATTTCCACTCTGAAAACCTTACAAAAATTTACGGTTGACAACCCATTAATATGATTAATCTTACAAAACTGTATTTGCTCATAGAAAGTATTCTATGTAGTTGGCTGCCTAGTCACATTGTTATTAAGGGTAATGAAAGGGAAGACAGACAGACACATCCCAGAGATGAAGTAGTATTGTGCCTATCCATATAGAGGACACAAATACCTGACTTGTACAAATACCTGACTTGTACATACCTTCTGATAAGTGAACCTCGAAGAGAGTGCCAGAGACAGTGGAACACATTCTTGTCGAGTGTCGTCTTCCGCCATGAGACAGAAGCATTTGGATCTCAACTCGGTGAAGAAACTTTATCAGAGAAAATATTGGTTTTTTAAATGCAGGAGTGCGGATATATATATATATATATATATATATATATATATATATATATATATATATATATATATATATATATATATATATATATATATACCCTTTATTTTAGAGATTTTATATATATTAATTTTATCTGTTACTTTACATACCTATTCGAGAATTTTAACATCTTTACCTTTTATAATTTTTCTTGGAGTACTTCATGTTTAAGTTTATTTGAAGGGGTTTATCTTCCTCAAGTATTATTGCATTTCTTTAGATCTACGTATTTTTTTAGAACTTAACTTATAATCAGCAGCATAAAGCCAGTATTCTCCTGACGTGCCGTTCAACCCTAATACATGCGTACGTACTCTGTCTATGAAACACAAACACAAGTGTTACCCACATCCAAGCACATATGCATGCAAGTCTTGATGTGATATTAATGGTTGTGTTGTCCATTAACAAGACAAAATAGTGTTAACTTTTCCTTAGAAATTAACTTGCGATAATCAGTGATCATCCTTCTTTAAATGCGATTTTGAATTTAAAAAATTAATAATTTGTCGAACTAGAATCCATGGTATTGACGGTCTTCCTTATTATTTATGATATTTTTCCTGATAAAAGTGTTCAAGTGGTTATTAATCATCAGAACTCTCCGAATAATTGAGTAATCATTTCCGTGTGTCCATGTGTCTTTTTACTTGTATTTTATTTGAAAATATTTCAAACTAGGAGTTCATTGAAAATACATTTGAGATATACACTTTCCGAGGAACATTAAAAATGTTATAGAGAAAAAACTTTCCAAGGGATATTGAAAACGAATTTGAGAGAAACTCTAGTCAAGAAACCATGAAAGGGTATTTGAGAGAAACTCTGTGACTCACTGTTTACTGTTGATGAAACTGTGTTTAAGTTAAAGCTTCAGTGATCTATTTTTATTGAGTTAAATAATATATTAACTTCTGGATTTCACATACTCATATTGTTTTTTTAGTCAAAGCAGTCAGGCATGAATTTGTTCTTGATATTTGTTTTCAATTTGCTCCTTAACTCGTTTCGTGTTAATGCACACACAACGTCATTGGGAAGATGTTTCCAGTCGTTTATAACGCGCACAGCAAAACCACTCTTCCTGATATCCAGTCTATAAGATTTTAGAACTTCTGTGTCTGAATGGCCTTCTATTCTCTCCACTTATGGATGCCTTACCTTCTTTGTCACGATTCAAAGACTGACTCAACATGAACGGATTTGACTGTCGAATTACAATAAATTGCTTAAGTAGCTTTACAGCCTTCAGGAATATCTTGACATATTTGAAGTTCCTAACATCATTTAGGAGCAGAGGTGAGTTTATAAAATGAAGCTGTGTTTTATCACAGTGAGATTAATGTAATAAAATGTTATAAAATGAGCAAACCAGAAGAAAGTGGAGTACAAAAAGAGCATACATCTCTTATTCAGATATTTAAATATATTTGAAAATAATTTGATTTTGAATCATGTCAGTCATTTCACATTAAATCCTATTCCGTTTCACGCGTATTATGCCGATATCAATGGTCAACCTTACATTACAGGCTTGACGACACGAGTGACCTTTCTGATGTATTTTATAGGAACAATAAAATTTAAATAGCATCTCGTTCGCGTGCTTACTTAGATTCTCACTAACTTAAGTACTCACACACTTGCTTACTACTTACAAACCCTACAACTCCAACTGAACCTTACATCTTTCAGGTATCACTACACTGATTGATTGGGCAAATCAGCTGTTATTGCATCCTATTGCAGTTCCTAAGAAAATCATTTTTAAGATTTTGTTTTCTTATCTTTTTTTCCTGGAGATTTGTTAACCAGTGAAGAGTGTTACCTGCATTAAACAGAAAGCAGCAATAAGGTCTAAACTGAGTTCAGCCTCTTGGCTTTTGCTTAGGATGACAAAGCAAATATGTGATTCGGCATGTTCCGGAAAGGTCAGTTGCACTAAAAATTTCAGTCATTTCATTCAAATGAAACTATTTTTAGAAACTGCAACATAACCTATTCTGATTGTTGGATATGTTGTATCCAGGTTAGTACCTAACATAAGTAAGATAGTCTTGGTGCATCTGAACCTGTAACTAATGCACTGGATTTAATAAAATAAATGGTACCAAAATGAAGTAAGTATATAAGGAACTTAACTATTTTAGTAGTATATTAAAAAACTACAAGAATTCCGAACCTTATACTTGATCCGTTTTATAATGTGACTACCTTATGTTGATGATGTACATATAGCCTCTATCCATTCTGAAAATTGTCGGAAATACATTATTTACGTACACGTAACTATAGATCTAAATACGTACCAAATTTTCTCTCCCCCCCCTGCACAATGTATCCTAGTATGGACATTCTTCTATTCGATTAGTGTGTGTGTGTGTGTCTGTGTGTGTGTGTGTGTCTGTGTGTCTGTGTGTGTGTGTATAACACGCGTCGAACTGCAAATGGGGTAGTCTCAAATCAGTCATTGTATAATGCATAAACAGATTGGTGTCTACTCTATTCTTGCTACCTATGATTTCAAGCCAACAGGACAGAGCCTGATCTGCCAACAGACTGGTGTCTACTCTATTCTTGCTACCTATGACTTCAAGCCAACAGGACAGAGCCAGATCAGTCGACAGATTTGGGTATACGCTATTCTTGCTACCTATGATTTCAGGCCAACAGGACAGAGCCTAATCTGTTGACAAATTTGGCTATACGCAATTCCTGCTACCTATGATATCAAGCCAACAGGACAGAGCCTGATATGTCAACAGACTGGTGTCTACTCTATTCTTGCTACCTATGATTTCCAGCTAATAGGATAAAGCCTGGTCTGTCGACAGATTTGGGTATACGCTATTCTTGCTACCTATGATTTCCAGCTAACAGAACAGAGCCTGGTCTGTTGACAGATTTGGGTATACGCTGTTCTTCCTACCTATGATTTCAAGCCAACAGGACAGAGCTTGGTCTGTAGACAGATTTGGGTATTCGCTATTCTTGCTACCTATGATTTCAAGCCAACAGGACAGAGCTTGGTCTGTCGACAGATTTGGGTATTCGCTATTCTTGCTACCTATGATTTCAAGCCAACAGGACAGAGCCAGGTCTGTCGACAGAGTGGTATCTACGCTATTCTTGCTACCTATGATTTGAAGCCAATAGGACTGAGCCTGATCTTTCGACAGATTTGGGTACACGATGTGTGTTGTTGGGTGTGCTTTATACACGGTTGAATTCGGTTGTTGTCCTTACACCTAGTATCGTCAGTACAGATGATATCTTAATTAATTTGACCGTTTTAGTAAAACTCACTGAGTGCAGGATTTAAATATGGACCCTTCGACACTGCGGCTTATTGGAACATACGTTGATAAATAAATGTCAGAGAAGTAGAACGCATACTAGACTATCTGATTTGTCCATAAACCGCACGAGATGGCAACGCAGAACCAATTATGCTGGGGTTCAATAGGGTCATCGATAACAATCAGAAATTGTTATATTTATGGAAGATTTAATATAAATTCCATACACGTTTCATAAGAAGGCGTATGCGACAAATGTTTCCCTGCAAAAATTGAGCTAATGAATAACAATAGAAAATTTTATCAGAGAAAAAGAGATGAACGTTACAGTAAATCCATGTTGTAGACGTGGAAAATGTTGATTCCGCGAATTGACTGTATATTATTGACTGATATACTTTTGACAACTTAGATGGTGGCAAAGAAATAAATTTTTATTGACATTTTAGATACAAATCACCAACAGTAGAGGTGAGGAAAACACCACGTGGGCTTGGCCTCGATGATACTATGTATCCAGGGCCGGATTAAGACTTTTAGAGGCCCTAAGCACTGAAAAGATTATGGTGCCCCCCCCCCCATGTAATTCAAAATTTAAACAATACTCAACCGTAATTTTTTTTGTGCCATTGCTCTGCTGGTACCCTAAACACGTGCTTAGTCTGCTTATTGGGTAATCCAGCACTGTATGTATTCAACCAATGACTGCGTTGAACATTTTTGTATCGACGTTTCAGGTCGAGTTGAGTGAGTACTGCATACATTATATATTATTATCCAATACTGGTGTAAGATTCTGATTTTTTAAGATGGAAAATATATTAGATATATGTTAAATATGATGCTGAATGATTTACTAAGGGTTACCATATAAGGTACACTTAGTTTATTTAATTAGAGGCTTGTTGTCTAGACTGGAATTCTATGAAGTATGAATCAATCAAGGGGCAGATAATATTGACGTATTTCTGGGTCCTTTCAAACAAGGATTGACTGGTAATTTTATTCAAATTGGATGGAAAGGTTACGGAATTCTAGCTTCTTTTTATTGGATGGAAAGGTTACGGAATTCTAGCTTCTTTTTTATTAATGGGTAGGCTACGGAATTCTAGATTTTTTTTAATAGATGGAAAGGTTACGGAATTCTAGATTTTTTTACTAGATGGAAACGTTACGGAATTCTAGATTTTGTTTACTAAATATTGTTTTATTTCAAGTGTATCTTGATAATGTTCATATTTAAAAAAAATTAGAAGTACAATAGCACGATTGGAAGTGTCATTGCATAGATGGGAAATAGGGGCTGGTAAGTGACATGGCATAGATTGGAAATAGGGGTTAGTAAGTATCATCGCATAAATTGAAAATTGGGGCTGGTAAGCGTCATCACATGGTTTGGAGATAGAAGCTGGTTAGTATCATCGCATAGATGGGAAATAGGGGCTGGTAAGTGCCATCGCATAGATTGGAAATAGGGGCTGGTAAGAATCATCACATGGATTGGAAATAGGGGCTAGTAAGAATCATCACATGGATTGGAAACTGGGGCTGGTAAGTATCATCGCATAGATGGAAATAGGGGCTGGTAAATGTCATAACATGGATTGGAAATAGGGGCTGGTAAGTATCATCGCATAGATGGAAAATAGGGGCTGGTAAGTGCCATCGCATAGATTGGAAATAGGGACTGGTAAGTATCATCACATGGATTGGAAATAGGGGCTAGTAAGAATCATCACATGGATTGGAAACAGGAGCTGGTAAATATCATCGCATAGATGGAAATAGGGGCTGGTAAATGTCATCACATGGATTGGAAATAGGGGCTGGTAAGTATCGTCGCATAGATTGGAAATAGGGCCTGGTAAGTGCCATCACATGGATTGGAAATAGGGGCTTGTAAGTATCATTGCAAAGATTGGAAATAGGGGCTGGTAAGTGTCATCGCATAGATTGGAAATAGGGACTGGTAAGTATCATCACATAGATTGGAAATAGGGGCTGGTAAGTGTCATCGCATAGATTGGAAATAGGGGCTGTTAAGTGTCATCACATGGATTGGAAATAGGGGCTGGTAAGTATCATCGCATAGATTGGAAATAGGGGCTGGTAAGTGTCATCACATGGATTGGAAATAGGGGCTGGTAAGTGTCATCGCACAGATTGGAAATAGGGGCTGTTAAGTGTCATCACATTGATTGGAAATAGGGGCTGGTATGTATCATCGCATAGATTGGAAATAGGGCCTGGTAAGTGGGCAAGACCGTACAAACCAACTGAAGAAGGATTACTTTCTATATGCAATACACTAGAGGATGAGTATCATTTCACTTTCTATATGCAGTACATTAGAGGATGAGTATCATTGCACTTTAAAGTGTCAGTTATACAAATATTTAAGGATTAAGAATGTGGAAAACACCAAATATATTTTAAAAAATTTTAACTTGTAAATTCAGCAGAAAAAAGCTTTTGAACTGAGAAGTAATAATATATATTTAAACAACAGATGTTTGATGAATACCATAATGATGATGACTACGACGATGATGATAATTATTATTATTATTATTATTATTATTATTATTATTATTATTATTATTATTATTATTATTATATGTCCAAAAAGGTGATATTTATATTACAAAATGAATATATCTGAATCCTTGGCTTACAGATGAATGATTCTCTTGAATCCTTTTCGATAGAATAATGTGTGTGTCGGGTAGGGGGTGGGTGGGTAAAGTGTGTTTGTGCATGTGTGTGTGTGCGTGTGTGTGTGTGTTTGTGTGCATGTGTGTGTGAATGAAAGTATTGCTTATGTATGATTGTCATTCGTTTGATACAGATATGATTTGTTTTTGCTACCAAAGATGTATATACGTTCAATGTATATCATTGCAACCATGTTCACGTATTGCACTATCTGCTGCTTATCTCCTGAATTTGGATCCTCACAGTCCTATTGGACTAATGGAAGTAAATACAGCTTTGTCTTGCCATAATAAGATTTCATTTACTTCATCTTATCTTATACTGGCTAATTGTGTCTCTCCTTAACAAGTATGGAAATAGTAAACTTGATTTTACGTCGATGAGAAAGTACACGACTCCCTATGATTCACCACTGATCTGTACGTATAATGCAAGCACGTGCATAGGACACCCTGACTATAGCCTCCCATATGTGGTAGGCAACTTAATAGGGGCGCGTATCTCGTGAAGCACGTGTTCAAATTTTGTTCCCACCCTCTTTGGTTTTCTCCTGCCCTTTTTAGGGGACAGTAGCAGTTGGTAAAATAGGCTCAAAATGTGTATCCTTTTCAAATTTCATTATGAGGTAAGTACAATAGCCAGATTTAGATGTGTATGACGATTAACCGACTGATAAAATGAGCATTCTTAAAACAGCAATGCACAGCTAAGAATTCGATTTGACGGAAATTTATTCAACAAGATGACTCAGAGACAAAAATATATATAAAGCCTGAATACGTTCGGCAGTGCATATGGATTTTAAAAAAAAATGCCAATTACTGTTTAGTTATGTAAGAAAAACATTATTAATGTATTTAATATTTTTACAAATGTGTGTTTGGAAGAAGATAAGTATATATAAAAAAGTAAGAAATCGTGTGAACATAGAAATGTTCAAATGTAAAAAGCTCTCAATTATCTTTGTCTGCTCAAAGAGGAACAAATGTCAAATTCTATAGTTTGATTATGTTATGTATACCAATTTTTAATTAGAACCATACCTGTATACAATTACAATTTATAAATTTAGAACAGTTCTTACTCGCTTTAGGACAGTTTTACATAATCTTACTGTAGAATGGGATCCTCATAGAAACATCTCCAGAGACAGGTTTTGTGTATTACGTAAACAAAATCTGATAGAAACAGAGTATTACTTCCTCTTTGTGTGTCCTTTGTATCATGACCTCCTTGTTTGTCCTTTGTATCGTGAACTACGAAACAAATATTTACCTCGGTGCTTTTGCTTTTCTCTTGCATTGCGCAAAATTTAACCTCTCATGTCTTCAGAGTCAAAGTATAAAATTATTAGACTAGCTGAATACATTTATTTTTCAATGAAATTAAGAGATATCATAATTTCTTGATGACTTTACTATTTGTAAGCTACTTGATAATTCTATTATGTAGACATAATAATACCTTGTCAATAAGCTTCTTATATAAATACATCATATTAACAGTGTTCACATTTTACGGCTATAAACAGTATGTATATTCAAAGCTGAATGCATTATTGCGTATTGTGTATTCTGGTTGTTATTCGCAAAGTATATGTCAAGGTTTAGCTCGCATCATACAGGCCTAGCACAATGTTCTTTTAATTTAATATTCATCATCCGTAATAGGTAAAAGGCTGATTACGGTGCAAGCATGGAAACCGGTCTTTTACTGCTCCATGAAAATTGGATTGACATGGACTATAACTTTTTTTGCTGTTCCTGGTCATAGTAAGATTATATATATATATATATATATATATATATATATATATATATATATATATATATATATATATATGTATATATATAATTTTATAATGACCAAACATATATTGATTCTATCATCTAATGAGCTTAAACTAGTTTTATTTATTCCATAAACACCCAGCTTATGTTTGTGTGATCTTATTATATGCATTTTACATGTTATTTCTTTTCCATCAAATAAAATATTTTTATACAACTCATGTGTTAAATTTGAGTTTACTACACTATAAGTTACACCTTTTACTCTGTTAATAATAGTATTATTATTTCAAAATATAATTTAATACTTTTTTGCTTTTAATTCCTATAAATTCAGTAACAATTTTACCATTTGCCTCATCTTTAAATTTACCACATACATGAAATGTTTTCGTACTCCTTAGAAAATGATATTTTGGATATTCATTTGTATCATAAAGATGTATATCTTTCTTCACATCTTCATATACATCATCTGTAAATATTTCCAGTATTAATGTGTCTGTATATAACTTTGAAGCGACTGATGTTGTTACTCCTCAATCTTCCATCTCAGATAGTATGCAAATCATGCTTGACATTAGAAGTCAGGTGAAATCTTTAAACACTCTATTTTTTATTTTTGAACAAACTGTCATCTCAGCTAAGATTGCAGAATGAAGAAAATTATGTCATATATTTCAGAGGAACTGAAGATTGATAATTCGGAAATCTCTGTTGAAAGGGCACATAGACTTAACAGCAATACGTCACCAAGACCTCCGATCATTAAGTTCACCAAGTACAAGGATAAGGAACTAGTATTGAGAAAATACAGGAGAAATGGAAGAGAAATTGGACAACAAAGAAAGGATAATAAGAATAAGGAGAATACGAATTCGAATGACCGAACTCACTCCCCAATAATGTAACAAGTAATAAGCAACATAAAACACAGCAAGGACCCGTATTAGTGAGGACTTTCCGGCACGAGTGAAGAAAATGAGGAATGTTTTGAAATCTTTCCTACAGGAACATATCAAGCAAGGAAGAAAGGCCTATTTACAGTATGACAAACTAGTCGTCAACGGAAACATCTATGTGTATGATGAGCTATCGAAGAAGCCTATTTTAGGGACACGGCCGAGGCCCAGCATCTAATGGTGTACAATATATTGGTGACACTAATAGTGATCATTCCACTAGCACTGAAAATATAAATAGGGATGACTCTAATATCTCTGTATATAATTTCAAAGGAGCTCTAACACGTATTGTATGGAATATAAATGGATTAAGATAAAAGTTTAGTTTATATGCAGACTGTCTTGACAGAGAGGATTTTTATAATTTCATTTGTAAGTATGTTGTCATTGGATTTGATGAAACATGGGCTTATAATACAACACAATTTGTTATAGATGGTTATTAAAATTTTGATGTAGTAATGGATAAACATATTAATGCAATACAAAACTCAGGGGATTTAATTATTTTTTGTCTTTTGGCCGATTTACTAAATGTTGAATATGTTGACATGGAAAGTAGTTCAAAACATATATTATGTTTAAAATTTGCGACATCAAACATTGGCCTTGACTTTGGTATCATGTTTGGCCTAATATATATCACACCTGATAATTCGTCTGTGCATTATGAAGAGGAGACTCTTCATATTGCTGAAACTGAAATAGCCCACTTGGAATTAAAATACTTGAACTGTCAGTTTTGTTCTAGGTGGGGACCTCATTGCATATCCAAGTTCTGAACCAGATTGTATTGAATTCGATGACCCATTTAAATTACTTTGTAATTTTGACTACATCCAATATGTGCCTTTGCCCGATAGAAGTAATTGGATAACAGGGATGTTAATGGTAATGACCACAAGTTATTGAATTTTTGCAAATATACTGGTTTTACAATCGTTAATGTCCGTTTTGGTAACGATGAAGGTGTTGGCAACTTTACATAATCACCAAAAATACGGCAAGCACGATTGATTATTTTCTGTCAGATTATCCTATTATGAAATTTATATCTCTTAAGCATAGTCGAATCAATTCACATGCCACTTTCACTAGACTTGTCCAGGATTGGCAGTATTTCTAGGAGTGATCCTAATACGCACAACATAGATAATTATCGTGATAAATCTGAGCCCTTGACAAAGTTAATATGGACACAAGAAAAACAAAATGCATATCAGGAATGTTTGCGCGAGCAATTTCATAACTTTTCATTTGAGACTTTTTGCCATATGATTGAAACATCTAATTTTGATAAAGCTATGGAAACGTTGGTTCAGGCTCTACAGAATGCAACTGAAAATGTTTATATGAAGAAAACTGAAAGAAGGTATTGTAACACATCCACTACAAGACAACCATAATTTGATACATCGTGTCAAAACGCAAAAAGATTGGCAGTTAGTGCACTAAGAAAGTTTAGAATCGTTTGATCTCGAGATTACATTGAAGAATATCTCAAACAAAAGCGTTATTATATATTAAGGTTACATCTTCTAGGAAAAGTAACATTAAAAATAAATTACCAATGCAGCTTGTAAACGCGCTTGAAAAAATGACACAAAGATATTTTGGAACCTATTACAAGACAGTCGCAATTTTGGCTCCAGTAACATTTCACAGGAGGAGCGGTTCCATCATTTTTCAGATGTTATTAATCAAATATTGCAAATGTTGACATGTAAATTTAATACTTCTCAAAATCTTAAAGATGAAACACTAGACAGTGAAATCCAAGATAATGAAGTAAGATCAGCTATTAATTGTTTAAATATAGGAAAGCAGCAAGTATTGATGGCCTAGATACTGAATTTGTTAAAGCAGCCGAATCTTATCTGGCACCTCGGTTGACTCGTCTGTTTAATGCAATGCTTCTAGCCTCTTACTTTCCTAAGGATTGGTGTACATCAATAATTATTTCATTGCATACAAAGGGGACAAAGACAGCCCAAAATAATTACAGAGGGATTAGTCTTCTACCCGTAAAATGTAAGGTCTTCACATCAATCCTGAATAAGAGGATTACGGAATGGTCTGAACAAAACAGAAATTAACTGGTGACGAACAAGCGGGTTTTTAGAAAAGAATACAGTACTCGAGATAATATATTTGTTTTACACACACTTATATGGAAATATCTTCGATAATGCAATGGTATATTCTATTGTATATTCTGAGAAAGCATTTGCTGTAATAAATAGAAAAGCTTTATGGCATAAATTTCAAAAATTAAAATGAACAGTAAAATGGTAAATATGCTTAAAGCAGTATATATGGATATAAAGGCTTGTGTTAGGACCACAAAAGGACAGGCCGATGCCTTCGACTGTCCTTTTGGTGTACGTCAAGGTTGCATTCTGTCACCATTACTTTTTTCTTTATTTTTATATGACCTTCAAAGTGCGTTGTCCAATGACAGCTATGGTGTAGACATTAATGGCATATTAAAACTGTTGCTTTGCTACATGCCGATGATTTTGTTGTATTTTCTGAAACACCAATTGAGATGCAGCGTTTACTTAATCAACTTGAATCTTATTGTGATGAATGGGGACTCTAGGTTAATTTTGACAAAACAAATGGCGTCGTTTCCGCAAAGGAGGGTACCTACGGAAGCACGAAAAATGGTATTTTGGGAATAACAAATTAAAAGTGGCTTCATATTATAAATATTTAGGACTGGTATTCTCTTCACGTGGTGTTTGGTATAAATGCCAAAAAGTCCTGTCTGAACAAGCATCTAAGGTATTATTCTCAGTCAAAGGCAAGTTGCTTAGGTTTATAAAATTATCAGTAGATATTATGTTTAAATTGTTTATACTTAGATAGTGCCTGTTCTATCCTATTGATCCGGAATTTGGGGCTTTAGTAATGCGTTTGATATTAAGAGAGTACATACAAACTACTGTAAATATATATTGAAACTTACAAATTCTACTGCAAACAGTTTTGCTATAAGTGAATTAGAGAGAAAAAGTCTTAAATCAGCATACAATATGAAGCCAATAAATTACTGATTGAGAATCCTCAAAATGTCCAACAGAAGACTCCCAATAATTTCTTTTAATATGCAACTCCAATGGTCGCAATCATCAGATTGTAAGATATGGGCTCATGAAATCAAATATATACTCATTTCTTATTTATTTTGGAGAGGCTTGGTACAAACAAGGTGTAGAAGATGAACTAATATATATGAAATTGTTCAAACAAAGATGTATTGATATTGACATACAAACCTGGAATGCAAAAATAATGAATTGGATAGATTAAGAGTCTACAAATTAATAAAGTTAGACTTTAGCCGAGAACCATATCTAGATATAATAGAAAACCCATTGTATCTTAGCTTATTTTGCAAGCTTACAGGCAGTTATCTGAATGTTAGGGTCAATATGGGTAGATATGATCACACCCCATACCACGAAAGAATATGTCTGTTTTGTAAAAGTTATATTGAAACTGAATACCACTTTATTTGCAAATGTAGAGCTTTTGAACTGCTTCGTGAACTGCATTTACCTAAATATCTTTTGCAAACCCTTCAAAAGATAAGTGTTTATCTGCACAACAAAGCAGAAACAAATGGAAATTTAACTCAATATGTAAATTTTTAATATATGCATTCAAACATAGAAAGGTACAACATGATTCGTGTAATATAAACTTATGACGAATAATAATGACATAGCTTTTCTTTTTTCTCTCTATCAATTTTAAATGCTTGTCACTATTTGTTTATCTGCCCTACAAAGTAGAAATGTAAATTTTATTTTCTACGTTCTTAAACATAGAAAGGAAACAACAAGAATCGTGTAATGTACACCCTGGTGAATAATAATGATATAGTTCATTACATTTTTATCATTTTTTTTTTACCCCACGTGCTTATTATTTGTTAAAGTTACATGTATTGTGTAATTTGGGCCAGTGGCCTGCATTACCTCAAAAAAGACTTGTACATATGACAATTTCATTTTGTCACCATATTTTACTTTGAAATTATTATAATAAAAGTTATACATTAATACTTTTGATAGATCAAGTATAGCACTGCCATTGTAAATTGGGTTATATAGCATTTGTTGGTGTTGTTGTTGTTGTTTTTTTTATCTTATCTATACCAACAAAATGATCATTTAATTTTTTTGTCCTGAAAATGATGGATTGCTGAATAATGTTCTTATTCTATCTGTTTCCTCTGTTCTGCATAACTGCATATCTACTCTATTTCTTACATTTTACATTGTCTTTCCAAAAAACAGCGTTATGCATAAGTTTATATGAATAAGATTTATAATCACTAACTTGTTGTTTTGCTTCTCTTATAAGTTTTATATTATTATAATTATATAACTTCATCCATGGTTTTTGTTTGATTTTTATTATTCTGTGAACTTCTGTGATTTTTCATCCTAGATGCACATATAATTTTGGTATTCTATAATGCATAACATATTTTTATAATTCACTAACTTTGGTACTAGTTTGTTTTCTCTAAAAATTTCGTTTTTCCTAAACAACTCTTTTGACAATCTGATAACCAGTCATACCTTACTTTGATAGCTTCGAGTGCTAATGGATAATCACTATGTGCATCATGTAATCCTCTTAGATATTTTAGATCAACTTCTAAAAAGTATCCTGTAGTTATCATCATCATCATTTAATATTTAATCAATGTTAATTGTTCTGGATCAATCCATTTGAATCCTTTATATGGAAGAGGTTGTGTCATGACCAGGAATATAATCATTTGCAGCAAGGTATGAAATATATAGGAAGTTTTTTTTATCATAATCTGGCATATATTTATTATTTGCTTTTGCATATCTTTTTTCTTCCAACCATTGATATACCACCTCTATCTGATTTTCAAAAAACAAATGTTTATCAATATCAGTAAAGAAGTTCAAGATTTGATCCTGTATTATCTTTCAAGAAACAATCAATCGATAATGATGCACAGCTTATATAATAACAGGGATCTAGCTTATATTGTTTTATCATAAGTTTTAAAAAACGCTGGAACATATCAGCAAGAAATAATATATCAGTTTCTAAATTTAAATCATGATAATCTCCTAAATATTTCCAAACCAATTTACCCTTAGAATAATCATTATCAGAATTGTTTTCATTTCTTAAGGGTTGAATTCTCGTGTAATTGTTTCTTTACATTTTTCAAAGATGTCTATATATTCATATAGGGTAAATACCCTTTTTTGGTAATAATGAAAAATCATAATTGTTTGTTTGTTTTGTTTTGTTTTTTTTTTTTGGGGGGGGGGGGCATTTTGATTATCTTGAAATCATCATCTTTCATAACTTTACTTATACTGTCAAGTCTACCCATAAATAAACTGCATACTGTGCATTAATTTAAGCTGTTCAATAGAAAATGTAATATATTGTTTCATATTCTTAGCTATGCGTGTTTTTTTTTTATTTAAAACTTTTGCAATTTCATTCATAATAAAATGTACAGCATACCCACATAAATTATGGAAAATAGCAGGAATGTTTGCTTTATATGGAATAATTTTACATTTATTGAATGCTGCTCCATGACATTTCCCACTTATATGGCAATGAGCTCTCACTTTATCATTATTTAATTTTATATATATATGTAACACTGTGTTTCAGATTAATATTGTTTTTTATCCTCTTCACTCATTAGTATTTCTGCTGGTTGTTTGAAAAACATATTGATAGTGTTCCTGTTGTATATTTGAGATTTTTCATAAACTTTCCAATAAAATTTTTACTTCTGTATTTTTATGCACATTATTTCTGCGTCACTTCGTACTAATATATAACAAAAAGTGTTTGGTATATGTTTTATTATCTGCATTTTTTAAATTTTCTTTTTTATTAAGTGCCTCAAAATCAGCATATATTACAATGGAACAGACATCTGGTTTTGATAATTTTTAAAATGAAGTAAATTATGTTCTTCATCAGAACAGAAAACGTTTTGACACGCCTTTTTAATTCCTTTACAATTTTCGATGTGATTATCTACCTAATCTTTTTTGCCAAACAAATTTAAGCAATAAAGACAAGCATTTTATTTATGTTTCTTTAATGATTGTTTTTATCTAATACTTTGGAAATATTCTTAATTCAAACACATTGGATATTTATTTCTTCTTTAATTACTTATGCAATACTAAATTAATAATGTTTACCGTATTATTTTCATATTTACTTATATATAATGGATATAAACCAGTAAAATTTTCAAAAACATCAACACGTAGATAGTTTAATTTTTTTAATTTAACAATGTACTTAATCTTTACTGGAAATTCGACTTTATCTAACTTAAGTTCTTTATAAAACCACTGGTTGTATTTCGTTGTTCTTTGTTGATCTTTAATCCTGAATATGTAATGCGGATAAAATAGTCCATTCAAACCAATTATTATCTTTATTCACCACATTTATGGATCATTTTGTATCTTTTTTTTACAATGCATTGATAGTGAATATATCTCTGTTACATATATAATTGTATCACCATTATTGATTTTTTTTGGTCTAATATCCTAGAATTATAATCTAAGATATTACTGTTTGGTATTGCAAAATCAACCCAGTAATTATTTTCTAATATTATCTTACACCTTATTCTATTGTAGACTGGTTCAATTGTTATTCTATTTCTTTAAAGTAATATTTTTATTTCTCGATTTTTATCTATGACATTATATGAACCTGTTGATATAGTTACTGTATTCCCTTTGTTATAATCAAAATATCTGAAATTATTATTCACCCACGGGACATTAAACCAACTATACCAAATTTCTAAACCGAGGAGTGATATTTGATAGTATTTGTTAATATCCAAAAACAACTGGGGATGAAAACTCTAGTGTAAAATTTTGTGATGTGTCATAAGTCTCAATTTCCACTATCAAAGAATAATATAGTTTCGAATGACATTTATATGACTACATGTAATTTTCAAATATTGCTGTATATTCAGCTGCGTGAATTATTTTATAATTACATACTTTTTAAGTATATCTATAATTTCATTTTCAATACTTTTATTTATTTATTGCTATTTTGTTTGCTTGTAATATTGTACTAATTCATTGGGATCTTTATAATATCTGATATTATCGCATCTTACTTTCTTATATTTTTTTACCTTTAACTCTATCAATATTTTAAAAAGATTTCCAGAGTTTTACTAATATAAACTTTTATGGTGTTGACTCTTTTTGTTGTCAAATCAATCAAATCGTAATCTATTTTACGAGATAACACACGTTATTGTCACGATAAGTATCTAATCTTAATAATGTCTCAGATCAACATAAATCTTACCAAACAAATTATTTAGGGGTTAATTTGTATGATCTAGATAAATTAATTTCAATATTTCGAGTTATATTCTAGTTCTAATCCTTCTCCTTGTTTTGATGGTTCCCTTTTAATGTGTTGTTCTGTTGGTTCCGTTGCTTTACAATGCTGTGTTGTTATAGGGAGAGGTGATGGTGTTTACCTTTTGTCTTTGGTTCAATTTGTTTTTAATTTTGACATTATTTTTTCTTCAGTATTACTCGTTAGTTTTTCTTTTCTTCATCTTCTGTTTGTTTTGGCGATTCCTTTGTAGTACAAATATCAGAATAAGCTGCTGCTGAACGTGGTATTATAGGTATTATAGGTGATGGTTTTGGTTTTGTCCCTTTTTTTACTTTCATATTTTTTCTCTTGGGCGGGAGCACATTGTTCCTGTCGTTCCTAAAATGTTTCCTTTACAATATTGAACTGCTTTTATTTTATTAGTATATTTATTCAATGAACACAGTACTTCATTGAAACCTTTCACTCTTTATTTGTTCATTTTACGAGTTGCTTGAGCTTTTTCTTATCCTAACTTTCTCTTTCTTTAATTTACTTCATCTTCCAAAGAGTCTAATTCTGTCATAGGCATGTAAAATAAAACTTGTAATACTGATAATTTCATACTTTCATATCTATTTAAATCACAATCGGTTGTAGCCTTCATAATATCTGCCTCATGGAATGAGAAGGAGTAACAGCAGGAAGAGTTTCACTTTTTTCATCTGAAAGGCTAAATTCTTGTTCTGGCATTATTTCACGAAATTTTTCATAATCTACTATTTATGGTAATGCTGTTACTAACTCATCTTGTTTTTCTTCTAATTTTTGTAAATTAACTGAATTTGTTGTTTTGTTTTTTTATCTATCTCTTCTTGTAGTTTACCTATTTTTTTTTTTTTGGTAATTGGCTTCGCTAAAGGTTTGGCAATATCTTCTTTAAATTTCTTTTTGCCTAATTTGTCTTCTAATATTAATTTCTTTAAACTTTCACGGTCTGCCAACCATTTGTCAATTATTTGTTTTCTTTTTTTCATTGTATCAATTCTCTCAATGCTCATATATATATATATATATATATATATATATATATATATATATATATATATATATATATATATATATATATATATTACTACGTTCATAATATTATTGAATCACAAATTAATGTGAAATATGTAAAATAATTTTTAAAAAAAATATATAGGTATATTATTTTATGAGTTATAATACAAAACGACGTGAAATATGTTTTATTGTGGAATGTCCATACCAGACAAAAGTATTTGTTTTTTTTGCTTTGTGAAAGATGATTTGAGAAATGATGACCAATAATGTTTTAGAAAATTTGATCTTTGTTATGTATGCATAAATTATGCATCTCATCATGGTTATACTCACGCTAATGCATTTATCAATTATTATGATAACTACAAAAACAATTTTGTTTAAAAAGGTTTATCATAGCAAATAAGACATTACAAAATTATTATTTTAATCATGAAACATAAAACATATATTAGATTCATCATCAGACTAGAACAAAATTATTTAATATGTATTATAAAGTGGCTGAGCTTATCCAAACTGAATTTCCAAGAAAAAAAAACTTAAGTCTGTTTACCTATTCCAAAAATTATTTGATATCTTTATAATTCCTATTCAAACGAAACTTATTTAAACAAAAAAAGTAATAAAACTGTATGACTTAATATGGAGTAATATACAAACTATTCTTTATGCTAATTAATTAAAATACTGTCTAGATTGGTATACAACATTCAACATGTTTGTGTAATTTATTGTTATTATATTCGTCATTGATTACACGATCTTTTTCTAAATGTGTAATTTCTAAAAGTGATAATAACATATTATCATTGCCATCTTTTGTGACACGTAAGTTCACATTACCATCTTTTGTGACACGTAAGTTCACAATGTGCTCTTTTGGTGGATTATCATATAACTCTTTCATTGTAATGATATTTATTTTTTTCAAGCTTCTGTTCATTTTACTTCATGGGTATACAATATTTATTCCATATATAATACATAATTATATTATATATGAGTTATACAAATATTGGTACATTAACTGATACTAGTGATATAGAATCGATGCTACTAAATATACAACAAGATATGAAGATATTACTATTACAAATGAATTGGATGAATACGTTCACCGTGGGGTAGGTCTACAACCTATACCATCGATAATGTCACTAAATCAAATTATGAATAATCATAAGATTGTAAAATTAGGACAACATGTTAGTGGAAGTGACCCAGTAACAAAATAATATATTGATACTAATGTCAACACTCTTATAACAGGTTTCATGAATAACCAATTTCAGAAATTTGATGAAGGATTACTAACATTAGATGAACGAATACTAAAATGAAATGAAATGTGTTTGAAAAACTGGTGATATAATGAGAGAAGATTTAGTAGTCTACTTTAGTGATGATCACTACAAAATAACAGCGTTGGGATGTTCCAGTATTGCCTCTGAAGATACATTTGCATTCAAACTCGGCAAAGAAAAAAATATAACATACAATGATGATAAGAACCCTATAACTTTCACAACTTCTGATTGTTTTCTAATCAAAATAAGTGAGGAGCAAATTGTTAGATTTGGTGAAACAGGTAGTGGTTCCACAAGATTTTATAGTAATGTTAATCTGAATTTTAAAAAATTACAAATCTGGCCGAACCAGCAAACACCTAAGACTACGCTACTACACGTTTTGTGGATATTATTAGTACCAATTATCGCAAGCATAATGATAAAACGTTTTTTTATAAAATCAGGTGATACAATAGATGGGACATAAGATATGGCTGGGAATAAGATATTTTCAAGCTATAAAGCTATTTATAATTTTGACTTGACAAATAAAAAAATTACTTAATAATAATAGAGTTCGTGTGAAGCACAAACCATCATTCTTTTATTTCCAAAAATGTTCAGAATATAAATGGGTTGAGGACATAGATGCTGTGAGGTAAAAAAAACACCTACAATATCTTAGTTAGAATGTACAAAAGCAGCGATATTGAAATGCAAAATGGCAGCACTGTCTATAGCAGGAGGAAATATAGCAGCAGGATATTCTAACATAAATGTATTACCTGGTACATATACAATATAATATTTTATAAAACATCCATAACTATCATGGTTAATATATTGTGATTATGGTGGGCGTGACTTTAATGTTTGGCAAATATATAACAGTGATGTGTGGAAATTATTGATATGGACTTGTTCTTTTGATAAAACAACGATAATTAAAATTGTGTAAAATGGTTAATTTGAGATTTTTCCTTTATTATCTGCATTTGGCTTTACAAACTAAATTACCATAATATTATAAATGTAAATTAAAACACCAAGTAACGATACATAATTACATGATTATTTAGTTATAAATTATATGGAAATCTATATAAATCAACAATGTTGATAACAACACTCATAGGGATACTGCAAGTATAGCGGCAATACCAGTAATTCCAATTTTTGTGTAATCTTGTGTTATTTCTGTAATAGCAACATTAATAAATAGTACACTGAAATTGGATGATAAAAGATCAAAATTAAATTTCAATCATCGATTTTGTAAAGAGATTATTATTGCATGTAAAATCCAATTTCGATGGTGACAAAAACCAAACCATACAATATGTGTTTGAAGAAATAAAAAGATTCTGAACAAGTAAAACTATGTAGATTCCTTAGAAAACTATTTAAAATTGAACAAGCCCAATGGCTATGAAGAAAATCAAACCTAGTTTTTATATAACTGAGTACTATAATGGACATAGTCAATTTTGGTGTTGATAATAAAGAAGAAAAGATACCAAAACACCAATTCTTGTTACCTCATTGTCATTCTATGATTGTTGGAAGCATAGGACAAGGAAAGACAAAACTTTTGTTTAATTTATTACTTAAATACTTTAATTATGGTAAACTTATCATATATACTATCAATGATGACACAAAACTATACCATGTTGGAAGGATTATACACCACAATAGAAGATAAAAGTATTAACAAATATTAGATATCTTACAACCCAAAGATGTTATTCCAGTAGAAAATTTAGATAATGATACTCATTCAAATCGTGTTTAATCATATTACAATTACCTACAGTAATATGAACAATATTAAAGAATACTTTTCATTAACAAGGAATATAAAAAACAATTGCCTCTAACTCAATATATTTTGATGTGCCAAAGTATATATGGTGAAATGCACCTGTTTTGTATTGTTTAATGCAGTGGTTCCCAAACTTTTTTATCACGCCTCTAAATACAGTACCCTCATTTGGGTTGGGAGCCGGGGTTTGGGAACCACTGGTTTAATGGATTAAATAACGTCAACTATCTGGTGATTATTGTTCTGGAGACATCAATAAACAACCATTTATAACAAATGCACAACTGAGCCATAGCATTTTATGGTCTTTAATAAATAACTTTAAATACGCTAGAGAGATATAGAAAGGGATTTGATCAGTTCTGTATTCCCTCCTAATTCATAGCACAATTTGTATTATTACAAATAATAAAAATGTCGTAGCCCAAGTTTTATAAACCAAATGGTCAAGGACAAGATAAAGATCGGTTTCCAGGTTTGCACCAGAATTTACCTTTTATCTACTCCTATCATCCGCTCTGCAGGATGATACGTGGTGTAGGCGACAAAGCTTTACAGAACTAGAAAAATGAAACATAGGAGATGTCTACTCAATCCAGACTTGCATACCAAATGACCAGAAATTAGTTCTTATATTCCCCAAGTAACTCTGTATAGTAGTATGCTGAAAACAAAACCAGAAACATAAAATCCAATATTAAACCTAAACAAATGTTGCCTCTACAATTAACTCTCAAGGGATGGTTCCCAAATGGAAAAGTCGGTAGTAATTCAAGAAGCTTTCGATACAATAAAGTAAAACAGATAATATGTAGAATTTTGTTAGATATTTCACGATGATCGCTTGAAAAATATCTGAGTATTTAACATACGTAATGATCCCAGCAATCCAAAATCACTGACAAATGTATTGGATATTGTGCATTATATTGCGCAACTCTTAGTTGAATACCTCTCTCCAAGTAAAAGACATTACGTAGAGAAGTATGGAAAACAGTCCTCCGTCACTAATTGTCAGTGGCGTAACTACCGCCCCCGCAGCCCCAACAATGCGGGGGGGGGGGGGGCCAGGAGGGGGCAAAATCCCGCTTTACATTAATTTCTGGGGACCCACTCTAAATGTTTGCGGGAGGGGTAAGGGGCCACAATTTGAAGTTATGCCACTGCTAATTGTCTATAAAATAATAACTGAATGAACACTTTAAAAAATCATCAAACTTGTACATATAGAAGATCATAGATTCTGCTTATCAAATAAGCAAAGAAATGAGAATGCTGTTGAGAGAATTATTTCAGTATGACACAGTTACTGAGATGACATCGGTTTTTCGCAGCAGAAAACCTGCGCGGCCGATTTACGTCAGGTTATAAATCGCTGAAGATTTTCAAAAGCATTGAATACTTTTTGTTGATTTTATCATTTTCTTGCACAGTACTGTTATTGCGATTATTGAAAGTATATATGTATTTTTTTTTCTTTTTCATATTTAATAAGAAACAAAAGTCGCAACAAACGTCATTTTGCGTCTAATATCTCCTAGAGTTTATAGCGCTATAATAAAAAGTGACGTCATATAGTTTCCGTCATGATAACGTATTTCGATCTGCACAGTAAACGTTGATTTTACAAAAGCGGACAACCTTAACAGGAACATTATAATTTTATGAAGACAGCAATCAAATACACGCTCGGTCCTTTCCGCCAATGATCGGAAAAGCACGTCGGACTTAATACAGTATCCGCAATTGGATATACTTGTACCTTCTTTTATCAAATGGTTTTATGATTTTTAGAAAAGGTGGTACTTTACCTAGAAATATTGAATTCACTTACTGTAATGAAAAACTAGCAACTGTAAATAAGTTTAAATATCGAGAACTTGATACGACGTCTGGTGGTTCCTTTACTGTAACACAGACAACATTGGCAGGGCAAGTTAAAAAAGTGATATTATTACTTGAAAAATACCTTTATAAATTTACATCCGTAACACAAGCCATGTCTTCAATCTTTTTGACAGACTGATAAAACCTATCTTAAATTAGTGTTGCCAAGTTTGGGGATTTATTCCTGATAAATACATTGAAAGAGTGCACTTACATTTTTGGAAAAAGATATTAGGAGTGAAGAAGACAACGCAGAATAATTTTATTTATGGGGAGTTAGAGCATACAACAAGAATAGTAAATAGATTTTATTACACTGTGAAGTACTGGTTTAAGATTTTAGACGCAAAGGAGGACAAATATATAAAATATGTATACCAAATGATGTTGAACGGTTTAGAAGCTGTATCCAATAAAGTAAATTTAGTGACAGATTTACTGTCAAGATTAGGATTCTATGAAGTTTCAGTTAATCAATGGGTCAGTAACACTGACAATTTTTGTTCAGTTTTTTTACATTAAGGCTTTCGGACAATTTTTAACCAAAATTGGATGGATCGTCTTAAGAACAGTAGTCGAGCATTATTTTACGTAAATATTGCAAATTTCGGATCAAAACTTGACAGCATCTTATCTTTGAAATATAGAAATGCAATTGCTAAATTTAGCGTATCCTCTCACAGATTCGAAGTTGAAACTGGGAGATGGGCGAGACATTGTATGATAGACTTTGTTCTATTTGTAGTCTCCTTGAAGACGAATATCATCTTGTACTGGAATGCTTATTGTATAAAGATATAAGAGCCAAATATATAGAGAAATATTTAAGAAAAATACCAAATATGTTTAAATTTATAGAACTTAGGAATATCCAGAATACTAGAAATTTTAATAATTTGACACTTATATTTATAAAGCTCATTTAAATAGCGTTCTATATCCAGTTATATTGTACATTTTTTTGACTGATCGTTACTTAAACATGAATTTGAATTACATAACATCTGATTTTATCTTCATATTATTACCCTTAATAATGTAGATATCTCTTTCTTCCCACGGATATATTTTGTGAATTAACCTGCTTATTTCATTTGCATTAATCTACATCTGCATGCATGTAATTTCGTTTCTTACTCTGTTTGCTTTGTATATTGTACAATGTTCACTACAGATGATGATACCTTGTTGGCTGTTGTACTATCCGCCATGCAACTCAATTAATTGAAGAAAATGTATCCACACGGTCCGTTTGGGCTATTGAAATGTATCCACACAGTCCATTTGGACTATTGGAATGTATCAACACGGTCCGTTCGGGCTATTGAAATGTATCCACACGGTCCGTTTGGACTATTGGAATGTATCAACACGGTCCGTTCGGGCTATTGAAATGTATCCACACGGTCCGTTTGGGTTTTTGGAATGAATAAAGACTCTTCTTCTTCTTCACCATAATACGTTCATTACGGCGACTCGAATGAGATATCTTATTCTTGAACGAAACATTCCCAAGTTGTTGTTTTATCAAGCATGAGCATACTAGAGAACATTTTTTTTTATGAACTGCAGATAATTCCATAAAGGTATCACACTGCTTTAGACATGGTTCTACATTGCATAGCGTACTTTAGTGTGTGATTGAGTTCTCTGCCATTTTCAGGCGATTACCCTCTTTTTACGCTGTATAACTTTATCGAAATATATCCGAAATTGAATTTTGTAGACTATCCACGACGTATTCCGATTGATAAATATAGGCCTGTGCAGAAGTATAAAAGCCAAGTTTTACAAACTACGGGGTTTACACGCGACTTTTCGCAGAAATCCCATAACGGAGAAACATTCATAAAAAAGTGAAGACCATGACTTAAAACTGATGAAACAAAGTAGATTTAAAATAACAGATTTTGGTTTTGTCAGTCACTAAGAGTTCGATTATTTTTATAGTCGGTAAATAAGAACTCCTCGCAACATTTTATTGAAAGTATCGCAACAAAACTACTATGGACGATGCTGTATATGTACATCAAAATTAAACACTTTTCAACTAAATTTCGACAAAACGATTAGAAACAGTGAAACAACAGTTATATTAAATTGATGACCAGACATTCCCTTCTAACTATTCTATATGCATAGTTAAAGAGACAAAAATCAAGAAACGTAAGACAAACAAATTTCCAGAAGCTAAACTATCGCAGCATTACGTAATAGAAATAAATGCTTCCGCTATTATATTAAATATAGGAATTAATGTGTGAAATTAGCGTATGAATTTTTAAATTAAAAGTATAACATAATTGAAAGATATTACTGAGCTAAATGTGCCGCGATATACTAGATGTCCGCATTTATAATCACTGAGATGATAGAAATGATATGCATTACAAAATTTCTTTCTTTCCTTAACGGATACGGGAATTTTTTTTTAAAAATTACAAAGACTTTGACAAAGATTTCGACACGGAAGTATTGGTTTGACAAAGATTTCGACACGGAAGTATTGGTTTGACAAAGATTTCGACACGGAAGTATTGGTTTGACAAAGATTTCGACACGGAAGTATTGGTTTGACAAAGATTTCGGCACCGAAGTATTAGTTTCATAAATTCTGGTATGTAATCAGTAATGTAAAACTAAGATGACCATTTTTGTAAGATAAGTGCTATTTGTTCATATTGAAGTTTGACATTAGTTTACTTATTTATATATTTATTTATTTAAGTGTGTAGTATTGCGTCCAAACAGAATAATATTTTATAAAACGGGGTGGATTGGTGCAAACATTCACAGAGAAATAGAACAAAACTAAGAAAAACCGTTTACTTCTTACTGATTTTTTCGTTAAAAGTATTAAACTCAAGTTGCCAATGAAAGCCATGCATATTATCAACACTTAAACATAAATTTTATGACACTTGGAATATTGCTTTTGTCCACGTAGATGGTGCTGGATATTGTTCATCGTAATCGTTTCGAATACACAGGCGAGTTAAATACTGTTGAATAATTACAATATTATAATCCCATAAAAAAATAAAATTGCTTTGAAAAATCTATGAAACTGGAAATTTGTTCATTAACTCTGAACATTATAATTTTATGTTTTTCAGAACGCCTTGTACCAAGTAGAAAAAGTATGGTAGTATTACCTCTCAATGATCATAAAAATTGGGACAATACCCAAATATTACAGTCAAATTATGATCACTACGAATTGGTAATCTTTTGAACTGAGTGACCTCTATATAATCTTATATGTAAGTATATAGATATTCAAACGCCAGAATCAGTTGTTTTCATTTCATAATGATCATAATCATTCAAAAGTATTTTCTATAAGAATAAAATAAACAGAAATCCCTGTCAAAATCTGTTGTAATGTCCATGCCATATTATCTGAAATCCTTGTACTCTTTTATCATTATCCATGTGAAGTACTCCTATGTTTGTGTATTTGCAGTGAAACCCTAGTAATCTCATCAGTGACAGAGCGATGACAAACAAGATAAGTCTGATTGATGTTCAAAGTTGCAACGTTATATTTTTAGAGCATATGTTAGATATAATCTTTATGTGTTGGCATTAATGTTGACACCATAGGAAATCTTTATGTGTTGGCATTAATGTTGACACCATAGGAAATCTTTATGTGTTGGCATAAATGTTGACACCACAGGAAATCTTTATGTGTTGGCATTAATGTTGACACCACAGGAAATCTTTATGTGTTTGCATTAATGTTGACACCACAGGAAATCTTTATGTGTTGGCATTAATGTTGACACCACAGGAAACCTTTATGTGTTGGCATTAATGTTGACACCACAGGAAACGCTTAATAATTATTCCTCATACGAAATCACACCCCGGTGAAAACCAACTGATTGTGATATATGGTCTGTACCTAAATGATGTGATATTTACGGTGGTGAATGTAACTGATGTCCGGAAAACAACAACAGAGAATGAACTGACCTGTTTTTCACACAACCTAACTCACATACAACTTGATAAGTCTTTGTCCTCTTCCTTGCATCTTGTTTTACTTTCTTTTCTTTTTTTTTGGTGGGGGGTGTCTTTTTATTTGGGTGGTAGTGGTTTTTTCGTGGGGGGTGTTTCTTTCTTTTTTTCTCTTCAGAGTTTAATTCATTAAAGACACCTATTTAATAATTAAAGTTTTAGTGAGCTTTTGCTTGAATCTTATTTATCTTAGTATTCTTTGCTTCATGTCACACATTTTCGTCACTTATCCACACTATCTTCTGATTTCATTCTAAAAAATCTAAGAAAACCAAGACAGTTATAAAATGAAGCACTTCATAATCTATAGAATGATTTATAAAATTTACATTAACAAATATCTAAAGTCAATTCCTCATCACATGAAGGATTTCATCCGTGTCATAGTTTTAATACTGAACAGAGGTACTTCATTCGTGTTGTCTCTAAACAGGATTTAATGATAAGAATAAATCATAATTCCAAGGGAGTAGTTTTCACACGTTTTTAGCAGCAAAACAATGGCAATGATAAAAGAGTTTATTGAGCACTTCAAAGCTACGGGCGCATAATGCATACCATATAAAACATTAGTTATAACCATTTCTGCACAAACGAACTTTATATATATATATATATATATATATATATATATATATATATATATATATATATATATATAAATATATATGCAATAAACTGAAAACGAACAGTGCAAAACTAGTTTTTAACTCGCCTAAGCGCTTTCAACTCTCACTGAGTCTTTTTCAAAGGCAAACACAAAACAGAGACAAGTCAAACAATAAACACAAAAAGCGTTGAAATGACAAAAGTTTACATAACTATTTTAAGGAAATTTTATATATATATATATATATATATATATATATATATATATATATATATATATATATATATATATATATAAAGAAGTCATAGTTTTACAACAGTTTAGGACAAAATGTTAATTCTGGAAACCCATTTCGAAACAGATAAATCAATTATTGCGACGACCGATTTAATGTTGAGAAACAAGCTTTGGTATGATATCGAGACCTCTGATGTATTCAACATAGTGACGATTACTTTGGTATGATATCGAGACCTCTGGTGTATTCAACATAGTGACGATTACTTTGGAATGATATCAAGACCTTTGATGTATTCAACATAGTGACGATTACTTTGGTATGATATCAAGACCTTTGATGTATTCAACATAGTGACGATTACTTTGGTATGATATCAAGACCTTTGATGTATTCAACACAGTGACGATTACTTTGATATGATATCAAGACCTTTGATGTATTAAACATAGTGACGATTACTTTGGTATGATATCAAGACCTTTGATGTATTCAACTTAGTGACGATTACTTTGGTATGATATCAAGACCTTTGATGTATTCAACATAGTGACGATTACTTCATAATTTCCTTAACATAAACTCAAAAGGAATTAAAATATAAAGGCTGAAAACAACAATGACTAAAAAGGCGTTGATTACAAGTAAATTATTGATATAAAAATGATTGTAACTATATATATATATATATATATATATATATATATATATATATATATATATATATATATATATATATCATATAAGCATTATTAGTCTATGGGGCGGCAGGCAGATTCATCGTTACTCAATGGCATATGCTGTAGGCGTTAAGCCGTATTTACTGATGGTAATCTATATAAAAATTTACAAACGATTGTACGTTAATTATTGGAAAAACTGTCACAAGCACTGCCGAACGTCGTTATCCCATACATTTTACGTTTATTTGTAATGTCTACTTAAATATATACAGCAATGGCCATATCTCTATACTCTTCGGATCCATGAGCGCCCTCCATCTTTGATCAACAATCATTGTCGTTGTCTTTTTCTAAAAGTATGAAGCAAATGAAAATATCGTTATGCACACCCTCAATTACAGCTTATTTATCATCCTAAAATGTGGAGGTTATTTATCATCCTAAAATGTGGAGGTTATTTATCATCCTAAAATGTGGAGGTTATTGTTTATCATCCTAAAATGTGGAGGTTATTATTTATCATCCTAAAATGTGGAGGTTATTTATCATCCTAAAATGTGGAGGTTATTATTTATCATCCTAAAATGTGGAGGTTATTATTTACCTAAAATGTGGAGGTTATTATTTATCATCCTAAAATGTGGAGGTTATTATTTATCATCCTAAAATGTGGAGGTTACTCTACTCTCCGCACGCACCAGTGGATTCTTGTATGGACGAGAAAATTTGCATAATTCGTAATTCTCTTCGCGAAAAAGAGTGAAAAATCCATTCAATTCTTAGGATTGAAGTCTTCTTCCGATCACATCGCGTTGCTCGTGGCTGTACTTTATAACCCATTTCAAAATGGCTCTTGAGCTTGCCATGTTACTCATATTGACTTCTCATCTACACGAGCCATTTGATTAAATGAACAACGAAACAACAACAACAAAAAGACCAAAAAAATATTTAAAAAATAGTTTCTGCTTAAGATGGCATTGATCTATAATGATTGACTGTTGTGGCTGACGGCAATATTTTTCCTCTATAATTCATGAGCAGGCGTTGGCCTTTTTCTTTATCAAATGATTGCATCTGGACAAGTCTGATTTGGCAAGATTGGCACCACTGTAAAAGATAGAACTCAAATGATTACAACACGAAATTGGAAGGGTCTTCTTTGACATTAAAGAAAATTACCATGATTATTTCCCTCCTTGGGCAAGTTCAATAACTAAAATAGTGTGATGACGGATAATTTTTTCATTTATTGCGCACTACACATTTACTGAAATACCAAAAAAAAATATTCAAGATGATCTTTCTTCATATTTTTCTAGATCTAGAATTTATCTACCATTGATTTTTCTTTAAATTTTATTTATATATACTATGCGTTGAATAATGTTTCTCTGAAGGAAATATTAATTCTTCTCGTCCAATTACACAGTTATAACTGAGAAAACATTCGCTTGCAGATAAGTGTTCTTATAGGTCGATCACAGCGAAAATAATAGATACATGTATGGAGCAATAATCATAAGTCGACTAAGAAACTGCGTTTAATCTGTGCAAGACTATATCAACACCTTTTTGCATTTATCGCACAGATACATAAGGCAAATTTACATACTTAGCTGTGTTTCTTATGCCTATTTCAGGAGTGTACTAGGTAAGCAACTCGGTCCTGGACTTATCTGTCGGAACAGGCCCGGGGTTTTGCTCACACCAGTAAAACACCAGTAAAAACGGATTTTTTTGCGGCGGCCCACCGGAATTTGTCCCGGTATGCCCAATGGCCAGTACACCACTGGCCTACTTTAGAATATGATACTGGAGAATATATTATTTCACCATCTCACTATATTCCAAAAAACAAGACGCATTGGAAAAGCATGAAAATTAGCATTATTGATTTTTTTAAAGCCTGAAATTCGGCGTTTTTAATGAATTTTCTGCAGAAAAAATATAACAAAAAAGAAAATCAAACTCTAGTACATGATTTTCAATGTGGTAAGTTGTAATATTAGCAACTCTGATGAGCGTAAAATCATATGCAAAAAATAAATAATGGCATATAATAGTACCACAATTTATTTTGAGAAGGCAACCTTACTTGTTTTTCACCGACAAAGCTGAAAACATAGTCAAGATATCCCTATTACAACACACTTTGGAAAATCTTTCGCAAAAAGTAGCAGAAAATGCAATTGACTGTTATAGGGAAAAGCATGACGTCACAATGGTTGCCTTGGAAGCCACACCGAAGTTTGAGAGGTTTCTAAAAGCTAAGCTTGATAGAACATTTGTGAAATATGTCATATTTAATATTTCTAGAAAGAAGTTTTATTTATTTTATTTAAAAAAATTATTAAGTTGTATTAGAGGCGATATAAGGATAACATTTTCCGCCTGCTTGTTGTGGATGCCAAAAGATACCAAATTATGCCACCATATATATATATATATAAACAATCATAGGCTCCGCTCTACAGTTATTAAATACTTCTGAAAGCGGGACAGGTATAAGGTGAAGTTTTGTGCATTTACAACAGGTACAATAGAGAAAATTTGACATACCTCTATGCTACTAACATGTCATGTGACTGAAATTTCTTTATATGTGATATCTAAAATAGACAGCTGATCGAAATGGCTGCTCCCACGTTCTCGAGAAATTAACTTGAACTAGAAGGAAGCATTGTTCACTTTTAATCTCGCTTTTTGTTTCTTTTTATTTGTTTATTTATTTATTTATTTATTTTTGTCCCTACTCCTTTCTTTTCTTACTATTTTCTCAACTTTCTACACAATGTGTGACACATTTTAATTGATAATTTCTCCTTGTAACTTCTTTCTTTTCTTTATCCTGGTCTTTCAAAAAAAATCCCTCGTTGTTCATCCTCCTACTTTATATACCTTGGCCAAATGCTAATCTTTAACCAAGAGACTCTTCACTTTGACTATTAAATAATATAATTTTTCTGTCATTGAAATTTAATCATCAGCCATATATTGATATGTATTTACAATTTTTGTATAGTAAAAGAAGAAGAACATTATAAGCCATTGGTTTTCATTCCTTTACCTTCTATATTCTACCTCTTATAATCCCCAACTACAAATTTATGAAATAAAATATGTTTAAACTAACTAGTTCGAAGTACACTAACTTTAGCAGTTATTAACATGGGCAAAATGAATTTTGGCAGAGTAGACAATACTAACTTCTGAAAGATCAATAAATGAATTATGAAATATAAAAAGCTAAAAAAAAAAAGTTACGGGCTATTTTTTAAATATTGTTTTTGTGTCTTTTTTTTCTTCTCCAATTTACATCTGAAGTCCAGGAAGTGAAAATGACCAAGCAAAGCCAGCAGTCTTTTCAGAGATGCACATCTGAAGTAAGGTCAAGCTGTATACTCTATACCCCAAATTAGAGCCATCAATCATCCACCAAAATAAAGGCAATTCAAAGTTATTTTAACAATACCTAGGATACACATTTTTTTTAAATAGTTAAGATAACCAGCGAGTAAAACCTGGGCAAATCTTTTCTTTAAAATTCAAACCCTGTGCAAAGCGCGAAACTGTAGAGCGGAATCATACAATGTTTTGTCAAAACCGGCCAGGTAGTTTTGAAATACATTTCAACCAATGGCTTTTAAAGCAATATAGTTACTAGGGAAAGCAAATAAAGTTAAACTTTGGTAAACCATTTTCTATGCAGCATTCCGTCAAAGTGTAATCAACTAAGTGATTTTTTTAAATGTCAAAAATATATATCCACCTGGTTGCTATTGAAGCTACACAGTTGCAGGGACAGAACATGTCAAAAGAAACATTCTAAACAAATTTGATAAAAATCGGCTTAGTTGTTTTGTAGGAGATGTCAAAAGATATATTTTCCACCTGACTGCTATAGCAGCCACCCAAACTACAGCTTAAATAGAATATGTCCTGAGGAACATTCATGCAAATGTATAAAAATGGCTTGGTAGTTTTCTGTGATATAATGTTTTCACCTGGTTGATGTGGACGACACACGGTTGCTAGGGAAGCCACGAATATACAACTTTGGGAGAACATGTTAAAGGAAACATTCGTTCAAAGTTTTGTCAAACGGACTCAGTAGCTTTGAATGTGACTTCAAATATACATTTTCCACCTTATTGCTATTGAAGCTACACCACTGCTAAGGAAGCCCCAGTTAACTTTTCGTAGAACATGTCTTGAGGAACAACCTTATAAAGAATAATAAAAATTGACCAGTAATTTTGGAGATAATAAAATTATCAGAAATTTGAGTGAACGTATCCTAAGAAATATGCCGAAAATGTGATCAAAAATAGCTCTATAGTTATGACGTAGAAGTAAAAATACTTTTCCACCTGGTTGCTATGAGAGCTACATCGTTTCTAGGAAAACCACGAACAACGCAGCTTTATTAGAGTATGCCTTACGAATAATGTCTATAAAGTTTGGCCAAAATATGCTCTTTTTTTTTTTTTTTTTTAGGAGATCTTACAAATACATTTTGCATTTCTTCACTATGGAAGCCACACAGTTGCCAGTGAAGCCTCCAAAAGCAAACATTTTACACAACATGTAAAAAGAAATATCCCTGCAAAGTTTGATAAAACTGCTCAGCAGTTATGAAACAGAAGTTAAAATATTTTTCCACATGGTTGACGGACGACGCATGGGCATATCATAAGCTCACATGGTCTTTCACATACGAGGACAAATCATATGGCAAATAACAGTCCTTTCAGGACTCACGGTACTAAATATATGGAAGAAGGGGAACCAGTCTAGAAATGGGTGAAAATAAAATAGAGTATATACGGGTCTGGCTGGCCAGAATTGGTTGATAATGAAAGTAAAAGTTTAGTGAAAAGAATCTTTTGAAAGTTTATCCTAGTTTCCTAGTTGTACCAGAAAAAAACAAATATAGAGACCATGTTTTAGTGATGGAATTTCAGTCCTTTTACAGACTTGAGTTTCGAAAACACATTTCTGAAATTAACACCTGACTCTTTGCCGCGGAATTGAAAGCACGTGTTTCAAATACATGTAGGTCCAGAAAATGCCGCGGCTCATATTGTTTTCTCTACACAGAAGCTGTCATCAAGGATATGTATATACTGCTAAATATAGGTTTGATCATGAGCATTCAGAAAGTTAAAGTTATTGAATTTTTAATATCATGGTATTTGCAATAGGTTTACTACGGGAGCTGAATTAGTACCGTGAGTCCTTCAAGTAGGGGTGAAACGATACACCTGTGCCGCGTATCGATACGATTCAAGATACACAGCCTATGATACGATACATTATCGATTCTCAGTTTAAATAATAAGAAGGCAAACAACAAATAATTATTCATGACTGCTGAAGATTAAAGTAACTTACATAGGGTAGATATCGTTTTGTATCGATTCTTCACCTCTTGTATCGATACGTGTATCGATATGGCAAAAGTATCGATGCATCGATATATCGATGAATCGTTTCACCCCTACCTTCAAGTACACTGGATCCAGCAACGGATCGCGTGTGTCAGGGATTGATTAAAGATAACTGCAATAAACTGACAATGAACAGTGTAAAACTAGTTTTTAACTAGCCTAAGCGCTTTCGACTCTCACTGAGTCTTTTTCAAAGGCAAACACAAAACAGAGGCAAGACAAACAATAAACACAAAAAAGAGTTGAAATTACAAAAGTTTACATAACTATTTCTAAAGGAATTACAGTTTGAAAATGTTTGATGTGTCGTCCAGTTGGCTTCAACTCGACTGATGATGTTGTAAACTAGTTGGTATTGACCTCCAAAGGAAGGAGCCATAGCGCCGTCTGTTTTTAATGTAAATTTGTGTAACCACAGATTATATCCCGGATATTTCATTGTTTCTGTACGGCGAGTAATGGCCATAGCAATAATAATACCAAGAAGAACTACAAAAACAGTAGTAATTATAGGTGAGTAAATGACTAATGAGCAAAATTATTGAATTATTTCATTGAAAAATGTGGTGGCTGTAAACAGATGATGATTTTATTTGCGTGTGGTTGTCTTTTTTCTAGTCTTGATGGTTTAAGTCGCTTGGTTTCAGTGTTCTAAGGCGGCGTATCCAGTAAGATTCTTTTTCTTTCCTGGTTTCGGAACTCCAGTTGGGGTTGTGAGCAATTGCAGTTAGTGTTACATCACTGAAAGTGTGGCCAGGAGAAGAGAAGTGTTCTGTCCAGCTTCTTTGTCATCCAATCAGATCTGTGAGGATTGATCCTTTAGTGTAGCTTCTTAGTTTCTCGGACATACTGAAGGTAGTTGATCTTACATGTGATGAGATAACAAAAAATTACATTCTCTGTTTTGCTTGACAGGTTTTGCACCTTTTATCACCACAGGGACAAGATTTACTAGGGTGGTCTTGGCTTGTGATTGGCGTTAGCTTCGCTCTGGCTAGGATGTCTTGGAGGGTGTTTTTTGTTTTTGTTTTTTGGTCTGCGGTAGGCTACTACTGGTTTCTTCGAGAGGATTACAGATCTGAAGAGTTATTAGAATTTAACTATTTTACTACTTGCATCTTTTAGCGAGTCAAGTAAAATCAACATACAAATTTATATTCCAAGATGGGGTTTTTTTTGGACGAGTTACTGTTATTACCTACATTGCAATCCAAGAGTTTGGGAATAGGAAGGAATTACAATACTTTTCTATCAGTTTCAAATGTAAGTGTTATTATTATTTTGAAAAAAAGAAAAGAACAAAAACAACATGTACCACTTAATGGTTTTCCCTATTTATAACTGAAGTCGGATTTATACACACGTTCATGTTTGTAATTTTGGACCATAAAAGGTTCATGAAGAATCAGCTTTACCAGGATTGAACAAGAACGTATTAGGGACAACAGTTTCGTTTGTATAGGATGGTCAGGTCAGGCTGATATGTGACACAAATATCTGCGATCGACGGCCTTACAAAAAACTAAACAAATCTTAGACAAACATGTAATCAGAGGAGATATAGCAACATATTTTACCTAAACAGGGTCCATGCTGGACTCATATTTTGAGGTGAACTAACTTTTCTCCCCCGCCTGACTAGGGCGAAGTGGTGGGAAAATAGGGAGAAGTGTGTAGTGCAAATTTAGAATGTTTACAATAGTACTTTAAAACAGCCGTTTTACTAAACATTTGAGTCACATAATATCAAAAGAAAAGAAATACTCATAAAATTTTATGAACATATTAAAATTGTTGTTAGTTTGATTAAGTAAAAGTGGTGTACAACTTTGTTATTGCAAAAGAGGGTAAACTCGAAAATAGGTTACTGTTGTAATCCAGTGACATATATCGTGATACAAGTCCTTTCTGCCTACTTTTACAGGTTGAAATGAAAAAAAAAACAAAACAATTTTTTACTTTTACTAGCAATCAGTCTATAAACCTCCACAGAGTAATATTTCCTCGTGATTGGGCTACAAATGCATGGAATTTCACCCGCTTACTCAAGCTTCATGTGTATATTTTCTGGCGGGAATATCGTAGATTGAAATGTAATTGTAGACATTTACAATTTTTTAACTGACACAAAAGGTGATCAAATACGATGTATAAACTGTTTTACATTACTGAGTAAACACAAAAAGACACAAGAGTTGATACTGTACTTAGAATGAGAAAGTATTAAATGTTTCCTGACGCCATCTCGATGAAAAGGCGAAGTCGGCTTCGCTTTCTCTGCGTATTTGACTGGCACTGGGCAACTGTTTAGCCAGAATTGTACCATAGATTGGACCCTGCTAAATGAAAATAATATCAGAGAAATATTTCCATATTTGTGAATTAAATGGTTGGGGCAAATATAACGGTTGTGCCGTAGTCCACTATGTATTATCAGTAGGTACATGTATGTCCACAGTACTAGGCTACATACTCAACAGCATATCACGGTAAATTGGTCAATGCAAAGACACGCTTCGTTTTTAGATTTGGAATTACCAGTATGCGTGATTTTGATGAAATTTTACGCCATTTGAAGGAGTTTTACCAAAGATTTACTGCATATCTTTGGAAAATTTAGCGCTCTCAAAAAGATGCAATAGCCTGAAATCTCAACTCGCTTTTTCCACAGCTAACTCGCATTTTGCGAGTTTGCGAGTGTTAAATTCGAGCCCTGAAGAATAACAGTTTTATCCACTACTTGAAGAGTACTAAATGTTAGGTTCAACGAGAAGTTTAATACCATGAAAAGACAATCGATATTTGGGAAGGAGAGGGAAAGTACACATTGAAGACAAACATGAAATTGAAGTCCTCACTGAACATATATATATATATATATATATATATATATATATATATATATATATATATATATATATATATATATATATATTTATGGATACGAATTAACTAAAGGTATATTACCCACGAGGCATTTTCGCATATTGCTGCCAAACTCTCCCAAATGCTTTCCAGGCTGGAATTTATATTTGAGTCCATAATCAAGAGAAGATCGTTCAAATGTGGGTTTCCAAAACTAAAATCTTAAAAAGAAGCATTGTAACCTTTGCGACATGTGGATAGAGAAACAATTACAAGAAATCTACAACTATGCATTTTGACCGCTTATAACTCGTTTTTATTGAGGATCTTGTACCTCTAACTGGTAAGAAAGGAACCGTTTATTCGCACCCATATAACGACACGTTAAGGATTTTTTTTTTATTAAAAAATTTACGAGTTGTGCTAGCTTTGTTACGCATAATTTTCCACGATTTCTATATTAAAATTCTGTTTAAATCCGTGTGTTTTTAACTAGCATCAAAAGAAAAATATTATCGTTATTCAATTTATAAGGGAAAATTTGATGCATTGAATAGAATATTAAATGACGAAGCCTTTGAGGACTGACTGTTTATCTGAGGTATATAATTGTAAGAAAATAGTATGCATACAAGATAGATGAATGTCATCAATGAACTGGTATCTTAAGACTAGCCACATCTAGGCGCCAAGGAGGAACTACTGTTAACAAACCTTTGAGCGTGTAATTTTGGGTAGATATTAAAATCGTTTCATAACAGTTCGATTACTTCAATCAGTCTGCCTGTAGATAATTTTGAAATGAATGTATGATGAGGTGAAGAATTGCTTGACCCAAGGCATAGTCAAACTTTGCAAATCCTGCCACTGTTTAACCCGGCTCCTCTACAAATTGGCCATACATTGTGAAGTCACCATATTTCGTAGTGTATGTATTTTCATGGATTTCGGCCCAACGAACAATGATCCTTCCGTGGAAACAAGAGAACCGCTTTTAAATCCAAGAATTCGAAGCATTAACGATAATGTCAATATTCACAAAAACACGAACTACATGAAAAAAAGTGAATTGCAATATGTTGATACAATAAGGCTATTCTAATGCTAATCAAACCTTTGCATATTGGATACCGCTATAAATCGGTCAACGTTTTTGGTCCTAACAGTTTTCGGTTTAGGAAGTTTCACTATAATCACAGTTAGAAGATTAGATTAAGCAGCTGTAACAGGCGATTCAGTTTGGAGGAGGGTGGTCATTACCATGTATCTTAAAATGGAAGTGAACAGATATTTGTAACATTCTCAAGTTTTAGTACAACATCGGAGATGTTGCCATAGAAACGAAAGCAAAAGAAACAGAAGGACATTTCAACTGAACTGAGCTAATTTTGGACTTACTGTAATGAGTTTAAAATGAAATAGAGCTGTAGTCTTTGAGTTATTTGATTTGATAAATTCTATTACAATAATTTTTTCTTTGGTAAAATATTCGAATTGTAATACTGAGTCAAACGAAGATCTTTTCAAAACTGGAAATTTTTTCATGACTTTTCATGCGACATGGAATAATAAGATGGTCCAAAACAAAAGTTTATATCACACACACACACACACACACACACACACACACACACACACACACACACACACACACACACAGTTTGCTTCATATCTCACTATCAGTAATATTCTTTAAGCTAAAATTGGAAAAACGAAATGCAGAGACATTCCAATGCTTTCGATGATTCTGAATAAATACTGGTTAAAATACACAATTACGGCATTCAATCAGAGGAGACGATACCAGAGAAAATTGCTGATCAGAGTGGCTTTTACTCCCTGTCATTTATTTTCTTTTGGGTGCTTTAAATTAAACTCCGATGAAACCACGCTAAACGTTGAAGAAATATAACTTCATCGATATACATCATTATTACCAATTAATCTTCTTGATAACGGTTACTTCATATTTCTAACATAATAACAAGTCTGGGGTACCGACAAGTATGATCACTGATAAAAGCTAAGTAACTAATTATTTGGTCTGCGAGCAAATTTCAGAGCCGAACCCAAGAATCACGATAATTTTTAGAATTTTCAAAAGATGATGAAAATACAAATATCTCACCCTAATATCGTTACAATACATATGGATAATAAAGGGATGAATAAGGGATGTGTAAATATTAATCGATGTGTCCTGGCTTGAATTTCACCAACATCACTTAGCTCTTGACCCCAAATTTAAGTTTAGAATCCGCCGATTCGATTAGCTGAAATTTCAGTCTGACTTAAAATTGATCAATCAAATGTCTTAAGTTTAGACTTAACTTAGGACTAATGTTGGGAAAATTTAGACCTGGTCTGAATTTCACCAACATAACTTAACTCTAGGCTTAAATTTAAGCTTAGAATCCAGTGATCTGATTGGCTGAAATTTAAGTCTGAAATTTGACCAATCAAATGTCTTAAGTCAAGACTGAATTTTAGATGTATGTTAGTGAAATTGAGACCTGGTCCTATTTAGAGTGACATGTGCAAATACAAATTGCGATTAATAACTTCAATTAAAGAAGAGAAATCAGCTTTAAAAAAAGGATAACAATTTTAATAAATTGCTAGGTGGTTGTTCTTGAAGAATTAATTGCCGGTTCTGCCTGTTCCATTTCATTTTCCATTTGCCTTTTGATCAATATAGAAGATGCGAGAAATACGAATCATTTGAAGATAAGTATCGTAAAGAATAAAGGATATACATTTAAAATTTTGTGGTCACGTACATGATTTTACTTAACATTTCTTTAAAGTTATTTGAAGCATACAATAATGAGAGACGCCTGTTTTAAGATCAAATTTAAACAAAAACCTCTGACCAGAAGCCGTCGAGAAATTTTTAAATACAAAAAAGCGTTTATATCGAGGCAATGATAATAATTTCCATTTGAACTCGCTTTATATTCACTGTAATCGGGAAGTAATCAATTGACGCTTTATATTCACTGTAATCGGGAAGTAATCAATTGACGCTTTATATTCACTGTAGCCGGGAAGTAATCAATTGACACTTTATATTAACTGTAATCGCGAAGTAATCAATTGACGCTTTATATTCACTGTAATCGGGAAGTAATCAATTGACGCTTTATATTCACTGTAATCGGGAAGTAATCAATTGACGCTTTATATTCACTGTAATCGGGAAGTAATCAATTGACGCTTTATATTCACTGTAATCGGGAAGTAATCAATTGACGCGAAACTAAAGGGATCATTTTGAAGCTAAAGCACAGAGGCATCACAGAATGAGATAAAAATGTTTCCGCAATAACATGACAAGTAGGGATTTAATGTTAGAAATTAGGATATGAAATATACAATAAATTGTTTCCCCGGAAATGTAAGAAAAATCGAGATACATGGTGTCTCGATATCCCTGTTGGTTGTCGCATTTCCTGTCGCAAATACGGTAGGAACGATATATTTCGGAATATTTATTTTATAAAAGATGTGGAACATTTCGATAGAGTACCAAAAATTGACAAGTAATCCGCCATTAAAATTGTGTGTAATTTGCGATGTAAAATAACCTATCGCACTATGTCATTCAATAGCTATCGGGTTTGAATCGGTAATTACAGTCATTCTGACAGCCTGTCGGAACATTTATGCATATGCACCTACACCTATAAGAATATCTGTATAGATTATATACCAGTTTGAAGGGTCTTGAATCCAGCTTGTTCCTTCATTTTCATGGTATTTGCAGTATATACTAAAATTTTATACAAATTCATATGGAAGCTAGTGTGTGTGTGTTTGGGGGGTACCTCTGTTCAGGCGATAGACCAATACTCAAATGACAGCTGCTGTAAATTTAAAGCTGCAAAAGCCTTTAAACATTTTATTTTATTTTATGTATTTTTTATTTTTAAGAAATATTGCAATAGTAGTCTTTAGTGAGATTCTTAGACTGGATATGTTCCAAACTCTCAATTCAGACTTATAAATATAACCGACGTCAATGGAGAAAAAAAAACAATATGTCAGGACACTTATGAATATAGTGCAATTGTAGAGTCTTCAGATAAAAAGCATAACAACATAAAAAATATCTTATTATTCCAATAGTTTCCGTCCAATGTGAATAATAATCTCCATGCATTTAAATTTTGATACCGAATAAATAACTATCACTGATATTTACTCTGAGATGGACTAAATCCAACTACAAAATGAGTAGTTGCACGATTTCGTGTTAGACTTTTTTTTTTAAATTGATATTCAAAAAGAGCTTATGTTAAGCATTTAAATAAGTTTCAATTACTCTGTACACGACACCAGAGAGACAAAGTCTGATAAAAAATGTTTGCCATAAGTTGTTTTTAAATCATTCATTATGGGTCGATTAGTGACGATAGTGATCAAAAAATTCCCGTTTATCACATTGATCGAAAACTTAAGAGGCCCTAGCTGAAACAAAACGCTAACGATTCAAAGCAACTAGTCGGTACTCGTATCTTAATATCATGGAGAACGATTCAAAGCAACTGGTCGGTACTCGTATCTTAATATCATGGACAACGATTCAAAGCAACTAGTCGGTACTCGTATCTTAATATCATGGACAACGATTCAAAGCAACTGGTCGGTACTCGTATCTTAATATCATGGACAACGATTCAAAGCAACTGGTCGGTACTCGTATCTTAATATCATGGACAACGATTCAAAGCAACTGGTCGGTACTCGTATCTTAATATCATGGACAACGATTCAAAGCAACTAGTCGGTACTCGTATCTTAATATCATGGACAACGATTCAAAGCAACTGGTCGGTACTCGTATCTTAATATCATGGACAACGATTCAAAGCAACTAGTCGGTACTCGTATCTTAATATCATGGACAACGATTCAAAGCAACTGGTCGGTACTCGTATCTTAATATCATGGACAACGATTCAAAGCAACTAGTCGGTACTCGTATCTTAATATCATGGACAACGATTCAAAGCAACTGGTCGGTACTCGTATCTTAATATCATGGACAACGATTCAAAGCAACTAATCGGTACTCGTATCTTAATATCATGGACAACGATTCAAAGCAACTGGTCGGTACTCGTATCTTAATATCATGGACAACGATTCAAAGCAACTAATCGGTACTCGTATCTTAATATCATGGACAACGATTATGTCATTTGTCAATTAGTGCTCATCTACTATGGAACAGATAGGCAGACTGATTGACGAGTTTATTCATAACTGGACCCTCCCATTCTTAATACGAGGATACTAAACTTCGATGCAGGGGAAAATCGCTACAATACATTCAAAAAGCTATAAATACTATTAATCTTATATTTCTTTCATTTGTTTTTCTAGTTAGTGTGAGTGACAACAGTTGTTCATTCTTTACATCATATTTGTTATTTAATAAACCACGTATCATGTAATTTGCAACTGAAAATGGAGAAAGTTCACTTTCTTACACTTACAATACAAGCATAAACACGTGCTCTCTCTCTCTCTCTCTCTCTCTCTCTCTCTCTCTCTCTCTCTCTCTCTCTCTCTCTCTCTCTCTCTCTCTCTCACACACACACACACGATACAATCGTGTCGAGTTCATTAGACCTGACAGCACTAACACGACAATAACCAGATCTGACGGTTACACGTAAAAAAAAATGCAGATCCATCTACAATAAAATGGCGAACTTCCTTTCTTATAAATTGGTGGGCCAGTTGTGCTTAAATTGTACAGGTGTAATAAATAAAATGAACTTTATCGATTGAATACATATTACCTTAGCCAGGGTTTTCACTTTAAGTCAAAAACTTATTTGGATTTGGAGGAGATTATACTACTGTCTGCGTCTTGCGCTGCAATTATGCACGAACAAGCAATATCATATAATTGCTTTAATGGAGAAACAAATCTGTGCAATTATTTGATGGAGATTTTTTTTTCTTATCCGATCGCTTGCTTTTTGCTTTAACAGAATGACTATTATCAAAGTAAAGTTTATTTTTGGATCGCCATATTACAAACATTTGCATGTATCTCTTTTCCCAAGCACTAAATTTTAGGGATTCTTTGATAATCGAGAACAAAATACCCAAAAAACCAACAACAACAAAAAATAAAAAAAATAAAATTTAAAATATATATATAATTGTAGAAGACACTAACCTTGCCTTCGGCCTCCACACAGTATTATGTTTTGCTGCTGTTGCTGGTGGCAACTTTTCGACTAATTTCTGTTGACAGACTTTGAAGTCTATTTTTTTATCAGATGATTGCATCCTGCGCTATTGTAGGATAAAACAAGACCTCATCAAAAGAAACACACACACGAGCAAATTGTAACACCATATTATATTATTCTACTTTGTCATATATCAAAGGTGGTATCATTATCTTTTCTTTATATGCGAAATAAATAATGAAGATTACGCAGATTGCGTTTCCCAATGGAACATTCTAGAGCTTTTAGATGATCTTGCATTATACTACTTAGAATATAGCATTGATTTTTCTTAGAATATAGAATTGCTTCTTCTGTTTTTGTTGATAATTTGCTCATTAAATCAGCGTTATCTAAAAAAAGGAACATGTATACATCTTTATTATAACTTAAAAGCATCCACATTCGCAGAGAAATATTTTGATAAGTCTGTAATAGCGACAAGAATCGATATGCTGTAAATTTATTTTTCATTTGTAGGGATACATCTTAACTTGCAAGCGTGTGATACATAGAAGTTGGTACAAGAAATATAATCAAAGGTAACGACTCGAGGTGCACGAGAATTCAGTCGCTAGGCCAACGGAATTTAACACTCAGCTATATGCACAAACCCATTCGATTTATATTTAGAAATGCAAGGTTTATACATAGTTTGATAATAGATAAATAGATCTATCGAACGATAGATAGGTACATAGAAAAATAAAAGACATGATTCGTTAAAATTAATTAATTCAAATTCTATCCGTTTTTACTATGCGATCGGCGATCTTGACCGCATTGTCTTTTAAAAACTCGAATAAATTCAGATGAAACGTTAGTATGACACCCAATCTATGGAGAGATTTAGTCATTTTAGTGGACCCCTTTTCTAGGACACCGAATATTGGAACCATTTTAAAATATTACTCACCGTTTGTATATATGCTACTAATCACGGAAGAGTCTAACTAGATTTCCTTTTTCATATGCTCTTTGCTTTTCTGTTAAATATAACCAGACGGTAACGTAATACACGAAGTGATTCATTAATAGATCCAAAATTCTTTTGAGTCACATTAACCAATCTTTCTTTTTCGATGATCAAGCATTGTTTTAAAACTTAATGTACTAGTATCAGACTATTGATAGGTAGGTGCGTGCATGAATATCTATCTGTCTGTCAAGTTCGTGTGTGTGAAAGAGAACAAACAGTGAGATTATAAAGTTTGCTAGCTTACGAACTTGATATGTTCACTTCGTAACTCTGAAATGGTCACAAGCGATGGAATCAATACCTGTCTGGTTTATTTATTTATTTATTTATTTGCTTTTTGTTTTTGTACCAGTCGCGTTTAGTGTTTTCCTGTTTTAACTATGTACGTCTTCATGAAATTTTTCTGTTTATAGTTTCATACATGTTGAGGAAGTGTTGAGTTATCCTCTAATGTTATCTTTCACGACATAAACATTTTTCATTTTCAAGGTGAAGATTTTATGTTTTTATTTTACTTCCAGAAAGGTGGAAATGCCTCCAAATAAATGTTTTACTTCAAATAACAGCAGCTGTGCCTTTGATGTAAGATATACAAGTGACTAATAGTTTAGTTTTATTTTAGATTATTCAGAAAGTCTCTATTCTTTTTATTCTAGTTCACTCATTACCTGATATTGCTGGAAAAACCATCAACAAATGTCGTTGTGTCGATTCTTGTCTCTATAATAGAATGTTGACACTCATCTGCCGATGAAGCATTTTGGATTTATATGCGCGAGATAAATTACTATTCCTCTCAGATAATGTTGACTATTTCGTAAATCATAGCCAAAATCTTGAGAAAATGAGTGGTTTCTATGGAAATATCAGGTAACATGGTGTGAAAATGTTCTGTTCAGTTTATCTAAGAAAATATTGTCTCTCCTGGGTAAGGAATAATAAACGATACATAATATTATCTACATTATTTATTTCGCACATGGAGGAAAGAAAATTTGAAAGCGCTGTGACATACATTAGCGACCGGATTGAACTGATGCTGTATTTTTCTATTTCATAAAGTGCTATATACAGTTAAACAAGACGCTGAAGGTACAATTAGGCCTTCTATATTTTACATTTATACAAACATACCCACTGCAAAAACGAGCAAAGGGTGATATACTGAAATATAAATCAAGATAAAATTACTATTTTCAGAATACATGTAACTTTACAATATGTAAATATATCCAGTTTAGAACCAAACATGCAGACGAATCATGAAATGAAAAAAATTGGATAAAGTTTCGCACACAATTGAAGAAGATAGCACGAAGATGAATTGTTAAATATTCGGAGCATGCACGTGTATGCTTGTGTCTGCATAATGTAGCGCACAATTGTAAACTGTATATGTGCACAACAGATGTAAAACATCGATCTATCCTTTTCGCGATGAGACGAGGGTTACTGTATGTGGAAAGATTGTGAGGTAAACAACCATGGATTAGAGGAAAGAACGTTTGAAAAGGTTAATGACATGTCAGATATTTTATCTACAGAGATCGTGAATTGCCGAACGTGATTTGTCTAATCAGGGTAATACAGACTTTGAAACGTCGGCATCAACGTCCCATACTTTATTTTATATATTTGTCTGTACTGTGATAATTCCAACCCAGAGTGTAAATTGACAATATACAGATGAAGAGATATCTATGAAAGTTAAATATATGGCCAATATTGGTACGACAATTATAACATGAAGATTGTTTGAATATATGAATATTTTGCGTGAATTATGTATGAAATAAACAATATATTAAACAAGACCAGTAGATTTTTTGGTTTTGTTTTGTTTTTCTTACTTTCAGTCTTTTCTATTATACCTTGTCAACAGACATCGATTTTTCTATTTATAGATGCGCCAAATGAAGGATCGTATCTTGAGTAAATATCAGATGTCTTTTTGAGCAAATACGTCTTCCTTTTAACAACCGTCATTTTAGTATTATATTACTATTTGGACTGGAATTTTGCTGAACTTATATTTCCATGTCGAAATATTCCTTAAAGATTTGTCAACATTCCCTATATCTATTGCGAATATTGTGATGCATGCTATTTCCATCAAATCCTTTTATTAGAAGAACAAGTGTCTGAGGATATCGAGACACATTTGATTTCAATTTGATCTATAATTTCCTGGATCCCATTTAACTCAAAATTGATAGCCTTTTTTCCTACGTTAAATGTTGCATATGTTGTAATAGAGGAAGCATTTATTCCTCATTATATGATGTCGCTACTATTTTCTATGTGATAGTTTTGGTGCTGGATCGATTCTATTCTCTGAAAATTCACGTAGAGCCAGAAAGAGGAGAAATTCTCGCCATTACCTTGACATAAACTCTTTATCCTATTTCCGATTGATTCGACGATCTATTACTAAAGAGAATTTGATTTCGTTGTCAGCATCTCTCAGTACCATATTTGTTTGATTCATAATGATAATGCTTTGAAAAGCTATCTTCTCTCAATCACATAGAGTCATTAATTGCTCAAAGGAGAATTAAATTCTTATCAATCATTTTAAATTATTTTCTATTTCACCATAATAAATTGGCAATTTAAGCTGTTTTTAAATGCAAATCTTATACAAGGGAACGTATTATAAAGACCATTTCTCAACATGAGCAAGAATAATTAATTTTAATTCATTCTGATGAGGAAAGTTTCAACTTAAAAAAATAATAAAAATTTGGGAATAGGTGCTTCTCTTTTTTCCCCCAGAATGAACATTTTTTCATTTTTGATTGGCAAAAGTCTTTCGTTTTTCTAAATAACTTCTATCGTATGACTACTGTGTTACTTTAGTTTATAAAGCCATATATTGGTTTGTAACTTCTATCGTATGACTACTGTGTTAGTTTAGTTTATAAAGCCATATATCGGTTTGTTTTTACTATTAAAGCATGTGTTAACATCTCACAATGTCGCAAATGACGTCACAACATGGTATAAATCAAAATTGTAATGTCCTAGGCATCCGAATGCTTTTCAGTGTTATTTCACTACACTATACTACAGTTTCATTGAATAAAATCAGTACGTTTCACCATGTGATAAATAAAATGGTACATCTGTGCTCATTTCAAACTAAATTTAAGAAACTTATATATAGTTTCAACATTTTGCTCTCCAAGGCTCACACAAAAGTTAAAAATTATTTAACTCATTTTATAAATTTCATTTGCACTCGTTCATGATCCTATATATTTTACATCATTTTTCTTTTCCATTTTTAATTAGTATCTTCCTTTCAGCCTTATATTTTTTGTTCTAATTAAATACCTGGAGCAACAGAGCTTCTAGAAAATTTGGTCAAAGAGGCACATTTATTGGAGAAGTACAAAAATTCATAATGAAGACTATGCTGCTTATTATAAGCGTAAAGCTTATCACATATATATTTTGTATGTAAATAAAAGCAATACGTAAAGATTAGCACGTGTATTTTTTTTTCAGCAACACCCCACATAAACCCCTTCCTCAACCTCTTGTTCCATAAGTTATGACATGTAATAAAATGTAAATAATTCTACAAAAAATAATGAAATAATGCAATTTAGAAATGTATTGTTATGTAATGATGTCGTAAAATATATGGCAGAACTTTTAAGTTGCCAGTTGTGTACTACATTTCACTCGTAAAGGATCAAGGCTATCTTTAAATTCTTTGTGAAGTATCGCTGATGACATTAATTAGCATTAAAATAAAAGATGTAGAAACATAATCTTAAGTGAAACAATTGTATTCAAAACACTTGGTTTACTTTTAGATATATGCACGTTTTTAGCCATATTAATGTAAAATCCTGGGTATTGATGTAATGACCTTTGACCCCAAACATTTCATGTAAAAGGACTCTGATCTAATTGTGAGGGTATTTTTCAAAACTGTCTGTGTTATATCATAAAATGTGGATAGTCTGAGGTGGGCCGTTCTTATCACTTATAGCAGTCTCCCTTTCCCCCCCTCCCCCCCCCCCAAAAAAAAAAAAAAAATTTCAGACTCATTTTGTGTTTTCGGCTTAAGTTTGAGCATTGTTAAAAACTGTACTTACTTTTAACAAGAACTGATTTTAAATTTTCACACAATTTGCTGACTGATTTCAAAAAGAAAATTGTAAAATTACCTCTCTGCAGATTTCTGCCGAATAGTTGCCCAGTTAGTCATTATTATTAGTTTTAATGCTATACGGTAGGGCATTTGATAAGAGAGGCAAAGACTGACTTTATTCGCCGTTTATATGTGTAATTGTGGAAGGAAAAGACGATTCAACCTCTCCGCTTTCGTTTTGGAGACTTCTACATTCTTTATGTTTTTCTTTTCTAAAAAGAGCACAGAAAGTCGTTTATGATGTGCATTAATTTGATCCATGGACGCTTTTTATATGTCATGTCTGTACTGCACAAGAAACTTTTCTTTATTCTTATGTCATGTATTGTCAAACCTTTCTCATGGACATTTTACATAATTTATTACATCTCAGTTGATGGTTGATATTGAAAAGGAGAATTGGCAAATTTCAATTCATAAAAGCCAGAAAGCTGCCAATTAAGAAGCATTTCAATTTATAAAAGCCATAAAGCGACCAAATAGGAATCTTCTGTAGTCTTCCTATCTTTCGTTGAATTTGTCCATCACAATGGTGCCGGTTAATACATTTACATCTTTTGTACCTTCTTATTTCCATTCAGATCTTAACAAATAACAGAGCATTTTTATCACAGAAAATCTAGGCGTTTAGTATTGTGCATTACAAAGCATGAAAACGTTGAGTTAATTTGATCTTTAGGTAAAGAGTTAAAAAACACTTAAATTTTAGAAAATAATTGAACAAAATAGTCTTTCTCGATAGTCTTTCTACTGGAAAATAAAAGTGTTAACTGACGCTAGAAAATGATGCTGCGTTTTAAGTCATGCTTACTAAATGCTCATTTACTCGATAGATTGATTGCAATGTTTAATGTTTGACATTTCAGTCACATACAGATAAAAAAAAACAAAAAAAAAAAAAAAAAAACAGCGCCTTTAAGAATCTGCTTTGCATGGCGAGAAAAAGATACGAATACCAGACTTTTTACACCAATACACTTTTTCACCAACACACTTTTTGTGTTGTTGGAAGTGAATATAATTAAAAAACGATCAACATTAGGGTAAGACCTTTACAGCGCTTCTTGAGCATGTCTGAGAGCGTATCTATAGCATGACCAGCATTATTTACCTCAGGCTTGCAATTAACGTGATGTTTATTGGTTCTTCAATGAATCATTGCACTTATTCATTGATCCTTGCACATTTTATCACATTGACATTCGCACTTATTCTTTGATCCTTGCATATTTGATCACATTGACATTCGCACTTAGTCTTTGATCCTTGCACATTTTATCACATTGACATTCGCACTTAGTCTTTGATCCTTGCACATTTTATCACATTGACATTTGCACTTATTCTTTGATCCTTGCACATTTTATCACATTGACATTCGCACTTATTCTTTGATCCTTGCACATTTTATCACATTGACATTCGCACTTATTCTTTGATCCTAGCACATTTTATCACATTGACATTTGCAGTTATTCATTGATCCTTGCACATTTTATCACATTGACATTCGCACTTATTCTTTGATCCTAGCACATTTTATCACATTGACATTCGCACTTATTCTTTGATCCTTGCACATTTTATCACATTGACATTCGCACTTATTCTTTGATCCTTGCACATTTTATCACATTGACATTCGCTAATAATTGAAACTGGTTGATACACTGTTAGTTACAACCATTTTTTAAAATCAAAATTAGAGCTGTTATATTTTGGGCTAGACTTGCTACTGGGAGAATGAATACAATTTCAGAATGAATATACAACATTTTATTACATGATGCTGCTGCTGGTATATGCAATTTTAAATGACTTTCTTTCTCAAACAGAATTTTGTGTGATTTATGTCTGAATAATTTATGGTTATTTCAGTCATTCCCCTTTGTTGATTGGCTCAAGAAAACAGTCACAAATAAGACTGTAAGATCAATATATACAAACTTGGCCTTCTAGTGTTTTCGATTCCTCTAAAAGTAGAACTAATAAGATATTTCAAAAGTCTTTAAATTATGAACCCTTTGTAACACGTATGCCAGAAAAGAATTGACTAATTTTGACAAAGTTCTGTATAATGAATCATAGGTTTCCCAATGAAACTGGAAGTTGGCGTAATGTGGATATATCTGAAAGAAAATGTGAATTATACGCTAATATTTAACTCACTCTGTTCCCATGTAAACTCAAAATAATCATGTTAGTTATAATTTATTTCTTCCTATTTTGATACCTATATCCAAAATATTGATCAGCATATACCTCTTTCTACCCTTCTTCTACCTTTCTTTATCCACTATACCACTACCATTAATAATTGGTTTTGTACTTAATCTCATATGTGTATTGTTAGACCTGAATTGGCAACAAAGTTCTGTTATATTCTGTTCTGTAAGCTAATAACAATCATGATTAATACAACCAATACAATAGTTACCATACATTTATCACATTGATACACTGTTAACCGATCACAATCATGATTAATGTAACCAGGTCAGTGGTCATCATACAGTTATCACATTATTACACTGTTAACTAATGACAATAATGATTAATGTAACCGGTACAGTTGTCATCATACAGTTATCAAATTGATACACTGGTAACCAATAACAATCATAATTAATGTAACGATTACAGTGGTCATCATACAGTTATCACATTGATACACTGTCAGCTAATAGCAATTCTGATTAATGTAACCACTACAGTGGTCATCATACAGTTATCACATTGATACACTGTCAGCTAATAGCAATTCTGATTAATGTAACCAGTACAGTGATCATCATACAGTTATCACATTGATACACTGTCAGCTAATAGCAATTCTGATTAATGTAACCTGTACAGTGATCATCATACAGTTATCACATTGATATACTGTCAGCTAATAGCAATACTGAATAATGTAACCAGTACAGTGATCATCATACAGTTATCACACTGATGAACTGTTAACTAATGACAATAATGAGTAATGTCACCAGTACAGTGGTCATCATATATTTATCACAGTGATACACTGTTAGCTAATAACAGTCATGATGTAACCAGTACAGTGGCCATCATACAGGTATTACATTGATATACTGTTAGATAATAACAATCACGATGGAACTTGTACAATGGTCATCATGCAATTATCACATGATTACAAAACTTGTAATCTTTAACAAAAAAATGTACTCATCATTTCTTTTTATCAACCTTTTCCCGTAAAATATTTGTTTTACATGAATTTATCTCAAGAGTTTTTCATATCTTCTGATGTGTTTATAATATGTGTATGTTCATGTTTTTGAGAAGAAGAAAAAATAAACAATAAAAACATGTCTGTTTTATATAGTTACTGGAACAAGAGTATGCATGTATGCATGCATGCATGCATGCATGCATGCATGCATGCATGCATGTATGTATGTATGTATGTATGTATGTATGTATGTATGTATGTATGTATGTATGTATGTATGTATGTATGTATGTATGTATGTATGTATGTATGTATGTATGTATGTATGTAACTTTCTTATATCAATGGCAATATCTTTAAAATTAACATATCAGTCTATATGTATATCTGTTTAACATTACAAATAATTAAATTTTAAAAAAGAAAAAGAAAAGAATCAAAATGGTATTGAATACATAGGTCTTCATTTGTAGACGATGTTGGACATTTGGGTATTGAAATAACTTTGATGAAAGAATCGAACTTTAAAATCTCTCCTGCTGCAGATGCTCTTTTGACCCAGCCTTGACCTTTTGATTCGTTTCAATTGTCTTTGTTTCTTCGTGTCCCTTCGTTAGGTATTATAGCAATCCACGGACGCAGACATGAGATAGGACACACTGAGACTTTGAGCCAGACGCAGACATGAGATAGGACACACTGAGACTTTGAGCCAGACGCAGACATGAGATAGGACACACTGAGACTTTGAACCAGACGCAGACATGAGATAGGACACACTGAGACTTTGAGCCAGACGCAGACATGAGATAGGACACACTGAGACTTTGAGCCAGAGTTGGTAATAGAAGAGCAAATGGCATGGTAGCCACCTTGTTTTGCCTCCGCCACGTCGGTCTCAGTCACAAAAGTCCGTACCGTTTTTACATGTACTCTTTTTGATTTATATGCGAGAATATTTTTAAAGAACTCTATAACCTCCTCCTCATTTTCTCCTGGGAAATATTTTTTGTACATTGATCTCAGTCCATCCGGTAATTTGATTTGCGAGTAGTCTTTATACAACCCTTTGTTGTTTGTACAAAGAGATTCATTGCTTAAACATACTATCTCGGCCTAAAAGAAGACATTCGATAACCCAAGATAAGTAATGATACTTGTATGTGTCATTACTGTTAGCTCTTTTAGTTTCAAATATAGCAAATTACTCAGTGAAAGTGATATACCAGATGCTACACATAATTCTCAAGTGACATGTTCTTTCGAAACCTTTCATTTGTACTCATCTGGAACATAAATTATAATAATTTAGTTGTCTCTCGAATGTATAGTTTCACCTCCTTTTAGTTTTAAATATTGCAAATTACCCCCAATGAAGATGATGTACCAGATGCTCCACATAGTTCTCCAGAGGCATATTCATTCATAACCTTTGATTTTTACTCTTTTTGGAAAACAAATGATATTAATTATTATGTCTTTGTAATGCGTCTCTGCTTTCATAAATATTATTGATAAGCTTGAAACTTCTTGGGTAAACGACAATATAAACTTTAACTATGTCAAGATACTCAAAGATCCTGCATGGTTTTTGAGATCTCGTACTGAAATTAGGCATTTGAATCTGTGTAAATAGCACTCATTAAAATCCAGCATCAGGTACAAGTAACTCAGTGTGAACAAACGTCAGCATATAAAATAAAAAAAAAGAATCAAATATTGTTTCTTGTATGCTTCATGAAAATATTTTAAATCAGCCGCAAACCTGAAATATTTTGTAGTTGCATGAGAGTGTCAGTCACTTTAAGAATTACAATTTGTCAATTAAAAGAATGAGCTAATTATGACAGATAGATAGATAGATAGATAGATAGATAGATAGATAGATAGATAGATAGATAGATAGATAGATAGATAGATAGATAGATAGATAGATAGATAGATAGATAGATGGATGGATGGATGGATGGATGGATGGATGGATGGATGGATGGATGGATAGATAGATAGATTCGAACTTCAAAATTTTATTGAAAGAATTTAGTCGGTAATTCGATTTGCTCTGGTTCATTTGTTCAGAGATCTGTTTCCTGTAACGTACAAAAATGAATCAATTAGGATAAATTAAGACGTCAATATTGAAATTTATTCAACAGGGATTGGTATTTTGATGAACGTTTTTTTTCAAGCGAAAAAAATATTTTAAATTTGGAAACAAATTCCTTATTTTACAAACATATTTTACTCATCTATGTAGATCTTTTTAGGAAGGAACCAAAACAAAATGAATAAATTCTAAGAGCGCTATTATTGAGAAGGCACCTAATTGAAGAGTGCTATTATTGAGAAGGCACCTAATTGTCATAGAATTTAATCAGATCCCAGCTGGTTGTTCTCAGCAATTTTCGATTTAAGTGATGGTAACAGAAAGTAGCTTCGTATTGTGATATGTTATGATTGCATAACAAACATATAATTACACTCCCGTCAGGATACCTCTGTCACCAGCAACAAGTTCATACTTTATAAAGACATGATAAAATATTCCGCTTGACGACGGGCTCTTTTACCTAATTCTTCTTCTTAAATATCGTTCCATTTCCATTCTATTTATTATCTACTTGTCAGATACGTGAATGGGCTGAAACAGATTTTTTAGAAGAAACGAGTGGGGAAGAAAAAGAATCTTCGTTTTGAATTGCATATAAAAAACGCCAGAAATTTGTTTATACCTTTTCATGATGCGCTCTACGGTGGTGCCTTTAAAACAAAACTAGGAAAAATTAGCCACTAAGACTTGCCAAGAGACCACTTCTACAACTGTTTGCAGATGTTCCCTCCCCTATTACGCAACACCCTCCCCCACCAAAAAAAATTAAAAGTTCAGCTAAAATCACATAAACTCATTTAGCAAGAGTAAAATACATAAATCTAATAGTTTTGTCGGAACCTTAACCGAAACTTTACAATCAAATCAAGATAAATGTGTGAGAAAGAAACAAAAGAGAAGTTCGAAAAGAATTTGTGGTTAATGTACGAATTTGTGCAAATATTTTGTAGCAGATGAGCATAGATAACGAACGTGCTGCGATTAGGAGTTGATAATAATTAAACAGAATATAATGTAGACTTAAAATAGCATCTTTTCATTATATCAACCATGGCCTATTAGACTATGACATCAGCCATGGCCTATTAGACTATGATATCAGCCATGGCCTATTAGATTATGATATCGGCCATGGCCTATTAGACTATGATATCAGCCATTGCCTATTAGACTATGACATCAGCCATGGCCTATTAGACTATGATATCAGCCATGGCCTATTAGACTATGATATCAGCCATGGCCTATTAGACTATGATATCAGCCATGACCCATTAGACTATGATATCAGCCAAGGAATATTAGACTATGATATCAGCCATGGCCTATTAGACTATGATATCAGCCATGGCCTATTAGACTGTAAGTGTAATGTCTAGTATAGAAGATTTTATCTAATTTCAACCTGCCTTGTTATCAGAAGTACAAATAGAAAGTAGACTTAGGTAAACAGAGAATCGTTGAGGATGGTTGTAAACGTAAGAGCAGGGTCTTAATGATGTGTCTTCTGGAAACGGACTCATGTGTTTTTCACTGTCCCATGCCGACTCTAGTCAATTTCTAATAACCCAGAAGACAAAAATGTAGAGAAACAAAAGAACAAATTATATATATATATAATGAAGATATATATATATAAGAAAGCAAGCAAGAAAGAAAGAATACATGTATGGAAAATGTAATGAGATACAAAAGGAATAAAATTCAGTTCTGCATTTATATTTAAACTTGTGTTTTCATTAATTAGTTTGGCCCACTTGCAACATGTCTATCATCCAGTTGAGAGCCGCACTTTTTAAAAAAATGGAAATAACCGAGTGGAAAAAAACAACAAATAACGATGGCAGGAGTATTGATTTTAATGGCGCTGCTGTTTATTACAGGGAAAATCCGGGCTAAGGTATGATATCTACTCAGTCGAGTTCACTTGATTTATTACATCTGTAACATCTGAACACAACTGGTCATCAGTTTAGGAGAAATCAGCCTTTAATTTCTAAATTTTTGCCGCACAGAAGGTTCGTCATTTTCAATTTTCTTCGAGATGGCTCTGCATTTGGGACATGTAATCGGTACTTCCGGTTATTGCCGTGTTAACGCTGTCAGTTTTATTGAATTTGACCCGATCGTTGTGTGTGTTTGAGAGGGGGGGGGGGGGGGTAAGTGTGTGTGCTAGTACTGAAAGTGCGAGTGAGCTTGCTGCATTTTTAGGTATAAATTATCGGATACGTTGTTTTATACAATAACAACATTATGTAATAAATAAGCAACATATATCCACAAATTTTCCCTAATTCATTATACCTACCTCCCATTAAATAAAAATAAAGTATGTTACGTAATGACAAGACAACTTAACAATGTCAAATGACATATTATATTATTGATCAATCTGTTGACCAGGTTGTATAAAAGGAATTTAACATCTTAGCGCATATGCCTAGTAACACTAACATCTTAGGGCATAGGCCTAGTAACACTAACATCTTAGGGCATAGGCCTAGTAACACTAACATCTTATCGCATAGGCCTAGTAACACTAACTAATAAAACAAATTTAAAAAAAGCATAGCATTAATAATATTTGTATTTTTTTCATGTATAAATCAACTTGCTTTTTTTTATTTCTGTCTTGTTTTAATTAAGTCCCTGATATTTACATGATATAGATTTAGAAAAGTGGATCTTGTATGGATTTTGTATAAATTATTCGTAAAGAGGAATTGAGTTACCGCTTATACAAATATTCTTATGCTTGCATATTTGTGTTAATTAATATCAATCTTAACATATATAGTGTCAAAATGCAGCAAATATAGAAGCAATATAAGGAATGTAAACTCGACTAAAAACGTGCACATCCCAAGCATTATTGCTAGTGAGCTGTGCAGGTGCGACGTCACGGGAAGAGAACGGGAGTTGATCTCAAAGTACCCGAAATAAAGCCAACATGGCGCGGTTCTGTGATGCTTAAAATGGCTTATATCTGGATTATCTGAATGATAAACAACTTTCAAAATTAGAACAACAGCTTCGAGTTTAATGAAAACTGATATAGTGATAGCAAGCATGAAGGCTGGATTTCCCCTTTAAGTTTCCGCGATTAGTACTTTTTCTTTCATTGTAAAGGAGCAAAACGTCGCCTCTGAAGTCCATGCTGTTGCATCTGCAAAATGACCGTGTGATAAACGTGCAATATATGTATTAGAATGTATATTAATAACACAAATGTTAGTCACATTTGAATGAGGTCTGCAGACAAAAATGAAGACAAATTATTATTGATAGAGTCATTTATAGAGGCAGTGGCTCATATGTTGTGTACAGGTACTTTGTGATATTATAATGTATTCCTAAACTAAATAACTTAGGAGCATCCAACCTCTGTTTGAAGTTTCCTATTTTTAAAATTTGTACAAAAGATTCTCAAAAGACATCAGTTGAATATTTGAAAGAAACGTTCCCTCTATGGATTCCTTATACTTATTTTGCACGCTTCTAGAGCAAACTAAAAGCCATAAACTCGACGAAGCAGCTATATAGATTTTAGAATCATCTAGACTTATTTTAAACCACAAATACACTCTAACGAGAAGACTCAAATTAACAAAGGAAGCCTTATTTATTCCAAGCAAATTGATGTAACAAAATGAGTGTACGTGAGGATGGTATTAGTGCAGAAAACAGGCTTCATTTCTGATACAGAACATTAATCAAATTTGAGAATGATGCAGTCTATAGAAACTCCCAGACTTCCCAAAGAAATGCAGTCTATAGAAACGCCCGGACTTCCTAAAGAAATGCAGTCTATAGAAACGCCCGGACTTCCCAAAGAAACTTTCTCTGTACCACATGAATTACATTGATACCAAGAGCAAACTCTGCTCCAAAAACTTAGATTGGTTTCTTCATGCCATTTTAATTTGTGTTATTTAGGACCAGTCTATTGCAAATGTGCCATGCATAAATAGCCAAGAATTACGGGAAACAAACACTAATCAGCATCATAACATTTTAATGTCCAAAACAACAAAGAGCTTATAATTAACACTCATTTGAGACTTTACGTCATCTGTATTGCAAAACTCTTTTATGTCATTTCCATGTAAGTATTTTTTTCATCAGTATTTGAAGCTTGAGTGTCTCCTATACTCTAATATAATAAACTAATAGGGAATGTAAGTATCATAATTGGTTTTAGGGATCAGCACTCGAGCTTCTAGACCTAGATAAATTTACAGATAACGGATCATTTGGAACCTTACCATCAGAGGAAGAATATGTAAGATTACATACAACTAGGAAACGAAAAACAATTTAAACTGATAATAATATAGTAGTTTGGGTAGTGTACAATTATATTGTCTGTGTATTGTATCGTATTATGCGCTAGTAACCATGGTTAAAAATGACTTTATTTGCATTTATATCCAATCTGATTGGCTATCCGTGAAATATTGTCCAGCTAAACGGAAGATGCAGGTCCCATTTCTGTTCATGAAAAATAAGAAATCATCAAATTTGTGTAATAATGCGTAAGTATTATGATACCGCTCAGGAACATTTCTTAGATAATTATTTTCTATCATCGACCAAATACGATCCAATATTTCTCAGAGATGGAGTCCTAAGAATTTTATGAAAGATAATTCACTGTGGGAAATCATCGCGGAATCGGTAAAGTTTCTAATATATTCGGTAACACTATTGTATCAGTCTTAGAAAGTTGAGCGTTAATGTTTGGCCTATATAATTAAATCTTCCATAGAATTAGCTTATATTCATGAAGATATATCCTGTTTCGTCAACAAAGTGTACGGAAAAATCATTGGCTTTCTGGATCTGTATTCTGCTCAGGCAGTTTGAAAATAAGAAATAGCCGATGTCTCCGATAATTCTCATTATAGACAATTTCAATCCATACAATCTCAATCCACACAATTTCAATCCACACAATCTCAATCCACACAATCTCAATTCACACAATCTCAATCCATACAGTCTCAATCCATACAATCTCAGTCCATATAATCTCAATCCATACCATCTCAATCCATACAATCTCAATCCATACAATCTCAATCCATACCATTTCAATCCATATCATCTCAATCCATACAATCTCAATCCACACAGTTTCAATCCACACAATCTCAGTCCATACAATCTCAATCCACACAATCTCAATTCACACAATCTCAATCCATACCATCTCAATCCATACAATCTCAATCCATACCATCTCAATCCATACAATCTCAATCCATACCATCTCAATCCATACAATCTCAATCCATACAATCTCAATCAACACAATCTCAATCCATACAATCCACACAATCTCAATCCATACAATCTCAATCCACACAATCTCAATTCACACAATCTCAATCCATACAATCCACACAATCTCAATTCACACAATCTCAATCCATACAATCTCAATTCACACAATCTCAATCCATACAATCCACACAATCTCAATTCACACAATCTCAATCCATACAATCCACACAATCTCAATCCATACAATCTCAATCCACACAATCTCAATTCACACAATCTCAGTCCATACCATCTCAATCCATACAATCTCAATCCATACTATCTCAATCCATACAATCTCAATCCATACCATCTCAATCCACACAATCTCAATCCATACAATCCACACAATCTCAATCCATACCATCTCAATCCATACAATCTCAATCCATACCATCTCAATCCATACAATCTCAATCCATACAATCCATACTATCTCAATCCATACAATCTCAATCCATACCATCTCAATCCATACAATCTCAATCCATACCATCTCAATCCATACAATCTCAATCCATACTATCTCAATCCATACAATCTCAATCCATACCATCTCAGTCCATATAATCTCAATCCATACCATCTCAATTCATACCATCTCAATCCATACAATCTCAATCCATACAATCTCAGTCCATACCATCTCAATCCATACCATCTCAGTCCATACAATCTCAATCCACACAATCTCAATCCATACCATCTCAGTCCATACAATCTCAATCCACACAATCTCAGTCCATGCAGTCTCAATCCACACAATCTCAGTCCATAAAATCTCAATCCATACAATCTCAATCCACACAATTTCAATCCATACAATCTCAGCCCATACAATCGCAATCCATACAATTTCAATCCACACAAGTATGATTCTTGAAAATGCAATAATTCAAAGTAACACGTTCATGCCTCACCTTTGTATTTATTACTGTATTGCCCGTATTTACACACACACACGCACACACACACACACACAAAATTTCTGCCGGTAGCAACAATTAGCACTGCACACATCTCGCCTCTTAATTCATCTTCACACGGAAAATGAAAAAGAACTTTATTATGTACGTAAACTTTTTTCGTCATCAAAGACAAGTAAAATATGGAAACTAGAAGATGTGACGTTTTACATCCAGAACAGAAACTTAAACGTAAACCAAGCAAATGAGAAAGATTTAAGCCTATGAGGATATGTTGATGACGAAAAAACTATAAGAATATCAAACTTATTACTTTCACAATGTCATAATATTTATAACTATTGGAAAAATCTTTCCTAATTTGTGCAAAAATCTTCATTTTGTTTAAGCACATGTGCCGATGGATCCACTTTTCTATACAAAGTACGAGGCTGTATTATATGCATAGATCCACTTTTCTGTACAAAGAACGAGGCTGTATTATATGCATGGATCCATTTTTCTTTACAAAGTACGAGGTTATATTATATGCATGGATCCACTTTTCTATACAAAGTACGAGGTTATATTATATGCATGGATCCACTTTTCTATACAAAGTACGAGGTTATATTATATGCATGGATCCACTTTTCTATACAAAGAACGAGGCTGTATTATATGCATGGATCCACTTTTCTATACAAAGTACGAGGCTATATTATATGCATGATTCCATTTTTCTATACAAAGTACGAGGTTATATTATATGTATGGATCCACTTTTCTATACAAAGTACGAGGTTATGTTATATGTATGAATCTACTTTTCTATACAAAGTACGAGGTTATATTATATGTATGGATCCACTTTTCTATACAAAGTACGAGGTTATATTAAATGCATGGATCCACTTTTCTATGCAAAGAACGAGGCTGTATTATATGCATGGATCCACTTTTCTATACAAAGTACGAGGCTGTATTATATGCATGGATCCACTTTTCTATACAAAGTACGAGGCTGTATTATATGCATGGATCCACTTTTCTATACAAAGTACGAGGTTATATTATATGCATGGATCCACTTTTCTATACAAAGTACGAGGTTATATTTTATGCATGGATCCACGTTTCTATACAAAGTACGAGGCTATATTATATACATGGATCCACTTTTCTATACAAAGTACCAGGCTTTATTATATGTATTGATCCACTTTTCTACACAAAGTACGAGGTTATATTATATGCATGGATCCACTTTTCTATACAAAGTACGAGATTATATTATATGCATGGATCCACTTTTCTATACAAAGTACGAGGTTATATTATATGCATGGATCCACTTTTCTATACAAAGTACGAGGTTATATTATATGCATGGATCCATTTTTGTATACAAAGTACGAGGTTATATTATATGCATGGATCCACTTTTCTACACAAAGTTCGAGGTTATGTTATATGTATGAATCTACTTTTCTATACAAAGTACGAGGTTATATTATATGCATGGATCCACTTTTCTATACAAAGTAATAGATTATATTATATGTATGGATCCACTTTTCTATACAAAGTACGAGGTTATATTATATGCATGGATCCACTTTTCTATACAAAGAACGAGGCTGTATTATATGCATGGATCCACTTTTCTATACAAAGTACGAAGTTATATTATATGTATGGATCCACTTTTCTATACAAAGTACGAGGTTATATTAAATGCATGGATCCACTTTTCTATACAAAGAACGAGGCTGTATTATATGCATGGATCCACTTTTCTATACAAAGTACGAGGCTATATTATATGCATTGATCCATTTTTCGATACAAAGTACGAGGTTATATTATATGCATGGATCCACTTTTCTATACAAAGTACGAGGTTATATTATATGCATGGATCCACGTTTCTATACAAAGTACGAGGCTATATTATATACATGGATCCACTTTTCTATACAAAGTGCGAGGCTTTATTATATGCATGGATCCACTTTTCTACACAAAGTACGAGGTTATATTATATGCATGGATCCACTTTTCTATACAAAGTACGAGGCTATATTATATACATGGATCCACTTTTCTATACAAAGTGCGAGGCTTTATTATATGCATGGATCCACTTTTCTACACAAAGTACGAGGTTATATTATATGCATGGATCCACTTTTCTATACAAAGTACGAGGCTATATTATATGCATGGATCCACTTTTCTACACAAAGTACGAGGTTATATTATATGCATGGATCCACGTTTCTATACAAAGTACGAGGCTATATTATATACATGGATCCACTTTTCTATACAAAGTGCGAGGCTTTATTATATGCATGGATCCACTTTTATATACAAAGTACGAGGTTATATTATATGCATGGATCCACTTTTCTATACAAAGTACGAGGCTATATTATATGCATGGATCCACTTTTCTATACAAAGTACTAGGTTATATTATATGCATGGATCCACTTTTCTATACAAAGTACGAGGTTATATTATATGCATGGATCCACTTTTCTACACAAAGTACGAGGTTATGTTATATGTATGAATCTACTTTTCTATACAAAGTACGAGATTATATTATATGCATGGATCCACTTTTCTATACAAAGTAATAGATTATATTATATGTATGGATCCACTTTTCTATACAAAGTACGAGGCTATATTATACGCATTCCAGTTGTTAGCTATGTCCTGTATATCTCAGTATTAATATTCTACTTCAATATGTCTTCCTTCTTCTAGCATATCCACAGGCAGCATTGATATTAACGAAATACGACAAGGACGACACATGGGTTTGTTAGTGTGTGTGATATATATATATATATATATATATATATATATATATATATATATATATATATATATATATATATATATATATATGTATATATTGTTGAATCTTAACGTTGTAAGCATTCAAATTTTGATATATTTCTTAATTGATTCGTACGAAAATGGAAAATTTTGACGAACATTTATCTCTAAAGAATAGGATACGAATGAAGACTAACACTGAAAAGAAAAAGATCATTTTTAATTAAACGAAGGGAAGATTACAAGAGCAAGCAATAAAAGAATGATTAAAATAGACAAGGTCAAGCTTGCTTTAAATACACACAGAGTCGCTACCGCCTTACTATACCTAAAACTATATTACAAACAAGATTTAAAAAAAAAACAAAAAAAAAACAAACTCAAATATATCAGAAAAATCTGGTAGTGGGTGAATTATTGTTCCGAAAGCTTCATTCATAAACTAACAATATAACTCAGGTCTAGTATAATAATAGTTATTGGGAGAGAGGCGGCATATTGGGGCCCTACGGAAATTAACATTACCGGGGCCCTACAGGAATTATAACATTAGCGGTTTTGAGCAGGTATGGGGCCCCGCGGGACTTATTGGGCCGCAAATGGGGCCCTGTGGGTATTAAAATTACTAGAGCACTGTGAGGCACTATGGGAATTTAACGTTAGGATTACACTATGAAGGATAAACGTACTAAAGCAGACGAAAGTCATTATATAGGGAAAAAAATACATTGTAACAGACCAACATTGTGGCAGACCCATAGTTGTCTTGATCGATAAATACCCTATCTGATTACAGACAATGACTTTGTGTTAAATGTAGGTCAGGATAGGCTAGCTTATTTACTTAGATATACTATTAAATATACCATCACACCGACACAGAGAAGGAGGGGAAGGATTTCATATACTTATACTTACTATCCAACACACCATAACACATACAAAAAGGGAGTGGTTATTTTCGGGGGGTGGGGGTTACACATATACACATATACAATCTCGCATATCATATATACCAGTGGTCCCCAACGTGGTGCCCGCAGGCGCCATGGTGTCCGCTAAGGTTTTTTGTGTGCCCGCGGAAGAGGTTATAATGTATAATAATAATAATAATAATAAATGGGTCAAGTTAATTGGTTGGTGCCCGCCACTCTCTCACAAACTCACAAATGTGCCCGCAGGCACAAAAAGGTTGGGGACCCCTAATATATACCAAGGGAGTTGGGTTGGGTCTATTATTTTGCTTTTCATACATACATACATACATACATACATACATACATACATACATACATACATACATACATACATACATACATACATACATACATACATACATACATACATACATACATACATACATACATACATACATACATACATACATACATACATACATACGTACACGCATGCATACAACGGATGAGGAAATATTGGTGATAGGTAATGGTCACTAACAAACGCTCTTAAAAACAAACACGCATACATACAAACAAACGGATGAGTTAAGGCGGGGAATATTTAATGGTTACTAATACACAGTCTCGTTGGCCAACACAGTCTTACTGACCAACACACATCCTTACTGACGAATACTCAGACGCACACACACAAACTCAAATGTAAGGGGGATATAAAAGATAGAGTTATGAAGATTAACACCGATTCTGACAGGCTCACATACATTCTTAAAGACAAACACTCATACATGCAAACAAACGGATGAGGGAAAGGAAAGTTATGTGATGGTCACTAAAACACATAATTACGATCCAACACCTGCTTTTACCATCCAAAACCCACCGTTACAAGCAAAACGGACGAGGAAAAGGGGAACAATGTGATGGTCAATAGCGCACATAATTACAATTCAACACCCATCTTTACTATCCAACATCCACTTTTAAAAAAAAAACGGATAATGGAAAGGGAGTCATGTGATGGTTACTAACACACCTATTTGCCATCCAACACTCACCCTTACAAACAAAACGGATGGGTGCAAAAGGAATTTGTTATCATAGAATCACTAACACACTTACTTACAATGCAATACTCACACATTTACAAACAAACTGATAAGGGAAGGGAAAGGAATGTTGTTGTTTTTTGGCACACGAACGCACAAACACAGCGGCATCTGCGTTGTCGACAATTATGGTTTTTGTTAAAAAAATTAATTTGAATAGATTTCCTAAATCCCTTTATAGTTTCTCATTATACTTGGCGTGAACCATTATGAATCTGAGACAATTCATTCTACAGCATGCTCACTCATCCCTTTTGCCTTGGTTCAAGGTCACAGAAAATTTGCGTTAAAGTTTTGGTTATTTTTTTCATTTGCTAATAATTTGTCCTAAACTCCTTGATAGATTCTAATCATACATGATATTCATCATTATGAAGCTAAGACAATTCATTCTGCGACATGCTTGTTCACCCCTATGGCCTTGGAGATAAGGTCACAGTCATATAAAGTTTACATTAAGGTTTTGGTTAAAGTGTTTTCATTTGCTTATATTTCCTAAACTCCTTGATGGATTGGTTCTGTTACGACTCTATGGTCTAAGAAAAATGTAACAGAAAGAAAGTGAAACCAACAAATCAAGTAAAAAATCAACAAGCAATTTATTACTAGATAATTAAAATGAAAAATCAAAAAGTCACTTACAGTAATGTGTTTTGAAATCCTAATAATCCAAAAAGAATGATTGTTCTAATCACAAGTCCTAAATATAGAATGTTCCGAATTCACGGCTGTGTCCTTGAATGTTATGATGTGCTAATGGTCTCCAAAGTCCTGATGTACTAGTAATCTTTGATGTGCTGATGTCAAAATGAAGTATTCCAAAATATCTGAATATAAGTTCACATAAATTCCAAAATCATCAATTAAAAGATCCAAAATCCAAAAGTTTGTGAGCACTGTTATAATCCAATGAATATTTAAAATAATTCCTCTCTTAGAATTTGGAATGAATTTTCACAACTGTAATAGCTCTTTACAAGACTGATGGTAATGTCAAAACTGAAAAAATGTCCACCAAACATGGTATATATAAAGATTGGTCACATGACAGAATGTTCTAGAACATGTGTCATCTTAATGGAATTTTACTTGTAAACAACAATCAACCTTGACCTTCAAATTGAGAAAACATATTGATCAAAATAACCTAATTCAAGGACACTAGTTAAACATGTTTTTCCTGATAAGAGATTTAAGCAAATATTAAAGTGAAGAAACATTTATAATTTCCTAAAATATTTATAATATTATATAAACATCATACATAACACCTCCCCTCATAAAGAAAAAGAAAGAGTTATATAATAAAGCTTTCTTTTGAATATACATCTAATACTATAATAACCAAAATTACATAAGAACATGTTTTATGATACTGGACTTAATTACATCAAGCAATATTACATTTCTAGGCACGTGAGAGTGCATCTGCAATCACATTGTCTTTTCCCCTGATGTGTTTTTGATGTCAATGTTATATTCTTGCAATATCAAACTCCATCTCAACAATCTCCGATTTTTATCTTTCATTTTGTTGATGAAAGTAAGGGGATTGTGATCACTGTACACAATAATTGGAGAAAGAGCTGAGGTGACATACACTTTAAAATGCTGTAAAGCCAATATCAAAGCCAAACATTCCTTCTCAATTGTGGAATAATTTTTCTGGTGCTTGTTTAGTTTTTTAGAAAAATAACACACAGGGTGATCCACACCACTTTTGTCTTCCTGAATCAATACTCCACCAACCCCTACATCACTTGCATCAACAGATAATTTAAATGATTGGCTAAAATTTGGGGCAGAAAGAACTGGTGCATTCTTAAGCATGGCCTTTAACTTGTCAAAAGATTCCTGACACTTGTCAGACCAACAAAATTTGGTTTTCTTACTCAATAAACTTGTCAAAGGTTCAGCAATTTTGGAAAATTTGGAACAAAATTTCCGATAATATCCAGCCATACCTAGAAATCGCATCAGTTGCTTTTTACAAATTGGAACTTGAAATTCAGAGATAGCTTTGACCTTAGCTTCTGTAGGTTTAACTTGACCTTGTCCCACAATATGTCCTAAAAATGTGACACAAGCATGGGAAAACTCACTTTTGCTCAAATTAATTGTCAGATTCACATCGCTGAGTCGATCAAAGAATTTTCGAATGGTTTCCAAATGATCTTCCCAGGTGTTGTTGTAGATAATGACGTCATCGATATAAGCGTCACAATTATCAAGACCAAATGTTATCATGTTCATCAGACGTTGAAACGTTGCAGGCGAATTTTTCATTCCAAACGGCATGACTTTATATTGATAAAGTCCATCTGGAGTTGCAAATGCTGAAATTTCTTTTGCCCTTTCCGTCAGTGGAATTTGCCAGAATCCTTTTAAAAGGTCAAACTTGGTGACATATTCCGCATTTCCAATTTTATCAATGCAATCATCCATTCTTGGGATTGGAAATGAATCAGTTTTGGTGACACTGTTGACTTTTCTATAGTCAGTACACATACGGAATGTATTATCTGGCTTGGGAACAAGAATACATGGTGAACTCCAGTTACTTTTACTTGGTTCTATGAAATCATTCTCCAGTAGATACTGAACTTCTTTCTTCAGATAGTTCTGTTTGAGAGGATTCATCTTATAAGGATGCTGTTTCACAGGCGCAGAATCTACAATGTCAACGTCATGATAAATTTTACTTGTTCGTGTTGGAACATCAGGAAACAAGTGCTCATAGTCATGTAATAGCTGTTTTAGTTCATTTCTTTCCTGTTGTTGTAGATGTGAAAGTTTCTGGTCTAGGTTGTTCAATATTTCTGAATTCCGAAGATTGGTTATACCAGAGTCACTATAGTCTGATTGTATTCCATCGTTGATATCTTCACTGTGTGGAACAGGTACAACTAAATTAACTGAATAATTAGCTGGGCTATCTCTGTCAAAATATTCCTTTAACATATTTATATGACAAAGTTGTTTTTGTTTCCGTCTCCCAGGAGTGTTAATGATATAATTTAAGTCATTTACTTTCTTTTTAACGGTGTAAGGACCATAAAATTTAGCCTGAAGAGGATTTTGAGGTATGGGAAAGAGAGCCAGAACTTTGTCACCAGATTTAAAACTCATTTCCTGTGAATTTCTGTCATACCTTAATTTCATTTTTGACTGGGTAGTGTGAAGATTAGTTCTTGCTACTTCACAGGCCTTTGACAACTTGTATTTGAAATCAGAGACATAATCAAGAAGATTAATCTTTGAATCTTCATTTGAAAGAAGTTTCTCTTTCAATAATTTCAATGGTCCACGGACAGTATGACCAAAAACTAGTTCAAAGGGACTAAAACCCAACGACTCTTGAACTGATTCCCTAACAGCAAACAACAACAAATGAACACCCTCATCCCAATCCTTTTCTGTATCAAAGCAATATGATCGAATCATATTCTTCAAAGTTTGATGAAATCTTTCCAAAGCACCTTGACATTCAGGGTGATAGGCAGAAGATTTAAACTGTTGGATGCCTAATTTATGCATAACTTGTTGGAAAATTCCAGACATAAAATTTGACCCTTGATCCGACTGGACAGATTTGGGAAGGCCAACAAGTGTAAAAAACTTCACCAAAGCTTTCACAATAGTTTTAGTTTTTATATTTCTCAGAGGAATTGCTTCTGGAAATCTTGTAGATGTACACATGATGGTCAACAAGTATTGGTTGCCTGACTTGGTTTTAGGTAAAGGACCAACACAGTCTACTATTATTCTACTAAATGGTTCATCAAATGCAGGAATAGGTTGCAGATGAGCCTTAGGTATCTTCTGATTGGGTTTTCCTACCATTTGACAAGTGTGACAAGATCTGCAGTATTTAGAAACATCACTTTTGAGTTTCGGCCAATAAAAATGATTCAAGATCTTGTGATAAGTCTTACGGACTCCTAAATGACCAGCCAAAGGAGTTTCATGGGCTAAATTAAGAATTTCCTGTCGATATGACTTAGGAACAACAATTTGATAGCTCACTGACCACTCGTCACCAGCGGGTACATCAGGTGGTCTCCATTTCCTCATAAGGACCCCATTTTTCACAAAGTAACACACTGGAACTTGTGTGGCTTCAGTTTCACTAATAGCCCTCTGAAACAAACAAGATATCTCGGGATCTTGCTCCTGTTCAACGACAAGGGATTGTCGTTTGTCACCCTGAGTAGGACAAAGAGAATTAGTTGCCAAAAGAGGATCACTGTGATCAATACTGTTTGATTGATCAATACCTGAGGAAAAAGTGACCTCATCAAAAGACTGACCAATACATGTGTCAGCTAAAGGAATAATATCCTGATCAACATCACTCTCAAGAGCTCTTTTTGCCATAGCTCTAGTAACTGCACAAGCAGGGTACAAATCAGGGATTTCAGTTTCGACAGGATCAACTTTCTGATCCAAACAAGGCTTGTCAGTTACAAGTGGATTAACCACAACCTTATCTCCAGCTAGGTCATTGCCTAGTAATAAGTGAACACCCTCTATGGGTAAAGAAGTCACTGCCCCAACAGTCACAGGTCCAGAAACTAAGTCTGATGCCAAATTTACACAATGAAGAGGAACATTTACAAAGCCGCACTCTACTCCCTGAACAAGAACACTTTCACTTGAAGAAGACTCCTCAGACAAAGGCAAAGTACCTGATAATAAAAGACTCTGAGAAGCTCCAGTGTCCCTTAATATTTTAATTGGGATAGGCTTGGCAGAATCACCAATAAGTGATATAGAACCTTCTGACATGAATGGTTCATAAGCCTCCAAAATAGAATCAGACTGGGGTTTGTTTGACCCAACAAATGTATTGCTTTTAATACAAGACCGTGACCTTGACCTCGTAGAAATAAGAGCATTTGGAAAAGCTCTGTCTTTTCTCTGTTGCTTATTTTTCAACTTGAAGCAATCAGAAATAACGTGCCCTTTCTTTTTACAATAAGTGCACGTAGGAAGAGATAAGGATTTCTGATCAGTCTTATCAGATGTTTGATTCCTAACAGTTGTGCTGTTGTGAAATTTGGAAGTACTCGAATGAGATTGAAATGGTTTTTTACCAGAAAACTGCTGAGAGGACGATTTATTACCAAATAAAATTTTGTGAGTCAAGGAATAATCATCAGCCATACGAGCAGCATTTTCCAAAGTTTCCACATTCTGCTCGTCAAGATAGGTTTTAACATCACTATGGATGCACCTCTTGAACTCTTCAATTAATACGAGCTGTCGGAGGTTATCATAACCTTGATCAACGTTCTTGGCTGAGCACCACCTATCAAATAGTTGTTCTTTATCCCTTGCAAATTCGACATGAGTTTGTCCAGTTTCTTTTCTACAATTCCTAAACCTTTGTCGATATGCCTCTGGTACCAACTCATAAGCTTTTAAGATGTACTCCTTAACCACATCATAATCAGTGCTTTGTTGTGCTGACAGTGAAGTGTAGACTTCACGAGCTTTGCCAATAAGTGCACTTTGTAATAACAAAGTCCAATGCTCTCTGGGCCATTTCAAGTTTTCAGCTATTTTCTCGAAATGAAGAAAGTATTTATCTACTTCTTTTTCCTGAAAAGGGGGTACTAACCTAATATATCTAGTAACATCAAAACCTGAACTTGTGTTTAAATTAGTGGAGTGTGCTCTGTTTGCCAGTTCTAATTCTCTTAATTTAAATTGCATTTCCCTTTCTTCTCTTTGCATCTGCATTTGTATTTGACTCTCTTCCTTCTGCATTTGTATCTGCCTCTCTTCCTTCTGCATTTGTATCTGCCTCTCTTCCTTCTGCATTTGTAGCTGCCTCTCTTCTTTCTCTCTCTCCATCTGTATCTGCCTCTCTTCTTTCTCTCTCTATCTCTCTGAATCTGAAGCTTTGCCAACTCAAAATCCATCTGGTTCTTTAACTCTAATTCCCTTAATTTCCTGTCAGAACCAGATACAGGTTTTCTCTTCAAACTTAAAGCACTATTTTCAAAAATTCCCTTTCCTACTAAATACTGAATTAAAATAATCTTTATCTCCTGTTTTGTCAATGATACTTTTGCCTCAGATAGACTGTATTTTCTGGCAAGCTCGAGCAACTCATCCTTTCTCATGCACTCTAACCCCTCCTGGGTAGGTTTTGAAATGAAATTCTGAACATTAGATACCATTGTAAATGCTTGTTGGTTTCACACACAAAAATTTCTTTATATAAAATCTTTGCCAAAGACAAAAAAAAATTCCGAGACAAAATCAATATGAATTTCAAAAATGACTTTAATATCTCTAATATGCTTTAATGAAATTCAAATCCCGGAACGGCCCCCAATTTCTGTTACGACTCTATGGTCTAAGAAAAATGTAACAGAAAGAAAGTGAAACCAACAAATCAAGTAAAAAATCAACAAGCAATTTATTACTAGATAATTAAAATGAAAAATCAAAAAGTCACTTACAGTAATGTGTTTTGAAATCCTAATAATCCAATAAGAATGATTGTTCTAATCACAAGTCCTAAATATAGAATGTTCCGAATTCACGGCTGTGTCCTTGAATGCTATGATGTGCTAATGGTCTCCAAAGTCCTGATGTACTAGTAATCTTTGATGTGCTGATGTCAAAATGAAGTATTCCAAAATATCTGAAAATAAGTTCACATAAATTCCAAAATCATCAATTAAAAGATCCAAAATCCAAAAGTTTGTGAGCACTGTTATAATCCAATGAATATTTAAAATAATTCCTCTCTTAGAATTTGGAATGAATTTTCACAACTGTAATAGCTCTTTACAAGACTGATGGTAATGTCAAAACTGAAAAAATGTCCACCAAACATGGTATATATAAAGATTGGTCACATGACAGAATGTTCTAGAACATGTGTCATCTTAATGGAATTTTACTTGTAAACAACAATCAACCTTGACCTTCAAATTGAGAAAACATATTGATCAAAACAACCTAATTCAAGGACACTAGTTAAACATGTTTTTCCTGATAAGAGATTTAAGCAAATATTAAAGTGAAGAAACATTTATAATTTCCTAAAATATTTATAATATTATATAAACATCATACATAACACAAACACCGTTGTGTAATTCAACAGGCAAAATCTAAAAACTCGACATATGAAATGGAATTTTCAATACCAACAATTTGATTCAACTTGGGAAATTGGGATTCTCGACATACAATACTGAATTTTCAAGCACTTCTATGTTATTCAACATGTAAAATCTAAAACTCGACATAGGAAACGGAATTTTCAACCACCGCTGTGTAATTCAAGAGATAGAATTTAAAAACTCGACATATGAAATTTAACTTTCAACACAAACAATTGGATTCAAAATGTAAAACTGGAATTCTCGACATACGACATCAAACTTTCAGCTGCTACTTTCTCATTGAACCAACTTTTGTCCGCTACAGCGATTCATAGCAGAGCACCAAAGATTAAGCCACATGCTGCCTCTTCGAGAATGGATGATAAGACTGATGAAAGAATGGATGATAAGACTGATGAAAGAGTGCATGATAAGACTGATGAAAGAATGGATGATAAGACTGATGAAAGAATGGATGATAAGACTGATGAAAGAATGGAAGAAAAGACTGATGAAAGAATGGATGATAAGACTGATGAAAGAATGGATGATAAGACTGATGAAAGAATGGACGATAAGACTGATGAAAGAATGGATGATAAGACTGATGAAAGAATGGATGATAAGACTGATGAAAGAATGGATGATAAGACTGATGAAAACTGTACTTTATATAGAAAGGGACTGAAACTAGTTTGACACTTTGCAAATCGTAGCGGGTCTTTTTCGGACTCCTTCAGTTGTAGTGCTTCTAGCTCAGTCAATCAGAACGTCTATTTTTATAACTGGAAAAACTCTATAAATTATGATTCTATTTTTCAAAGCGATGTCATGTTACTGTCTTTCGATATTGTTAAGGATTTGTGATGATCAGGTACTTAACCAAGGCAAACTCCAACTTACACATGATTAGATTTTATAAGAAAAGTCTGGTCATCAATGATAATTATTGTAAAACAATACGGAAATATTTTTCTAAGAGCTAAAGTTTGAACCCATAAGAGAACTGTCTCCCCGTTTAGAAGCAATAAAAAGATACTCCATTTTGTCAAGCAATATAATCATATTTTAAAAGGCTGAATTATTTTATATAACGAGACAGATTCATCGAATATTTATTATATCAAGGTCGGCTGTTCAGAGTTATTCTTCGTCATTGCAATCGGTTTATCTCGTCTTCCTATTTATCTGTTCTTCCCCAGAAATCACTTAAATTGCCTAAAATCTAATTGTAACTTCCCGCAATATGGCATCTTGGAGACATTGCACAAATGAAAATGATACGATTACCCCTAATCCTGTCCTTTGGGGAGCAAAAACACCGCAGTCAAATATTTTACTCTCTTTTTTCCCGATTATTGCAGTGAACCATGCAGTTTGTATACATTGTTTTACACACCTTTCTTTGGAATGGTAGCAATATTTTTGTTACGTCTCATTGCTTGTATATAAATTACGAAAATGCAATGTATGCTTTTGAAACCAACCCAAGCATGGAAGATGTAGCTCTCCTGATGTTATGGTATATGGATTATTTTGAAGCTGATAGATGCAAAATATGCTTTTGAACATCAGCTCTCTCCTTTTGTTCTCTGCACCTATTGTACATATTACAAATAAGTAAGATATTTTCTTTCTTTAAAACTCTATCATTTGTATGGGAGTCTGATATTTAGACACTTCCTATCATTTGTATGGGAGTCTGATATTTAGATACTTCCTATCATTTGTATGGGAGTCTGATATTTAGATACTTCCTATCATTTGTATGGGAGTCTGATATTTGAATACTTCCTATCATTTGTATGGGAGTCTGATATTTATGCACTTCCTATCATTTGTATGGGAGTCTGATATTTAGATACTTCCTATCATTTGTATGGGAGTCTGATATTTAGACACTTCCTATCATTTGTATGGGAGTCTGATATTTAGATACTTCCTATCATTTGTATGGGAGTCTGATATTTAGATACTTCCTATCATTTGTATGGGAGTCTGATATTTAGATACTTCCTATTATTTGTATGGGAGTCTGATATTTAGACACTTCCTATCATTTGTATGGGAGTCTGATATTTAGATACTTCCTATCATTTGTATGGGAGTCTGATATTTAGATACTTCCACCAAAAGGTCTAAGATATAGATACCCGCACCCTAAGTAAAAACATTTGTTTATAAAATGATCCTCGGTTATAATTTGTGTCCCTCTTTTGTGTAAAAAAAACAAAGCAGCAAAAAATTCTCCTTTTCAGCAAGTTATAATCTAGGAAACAAATATGAGATGTATGCATTGGTGTGCGAATATTTTTGCATACTTTTTCATTAGCAATATTAATCATTTTTCTACTGTTTGATCACCAGAACAAGTGGGTGTGACAAAACCCATAATGGTTGTGTAAGAATAATTCTTAGAGCCACTAGGAGATCTGATGTGTGTGTGTGTGTGTGTTTGTGTCTGTGTGTGTGAAAACTAAGTGGTCTGAGTACATATCAGTATGTACAATTGTCTGAAGGCTGTTTCTGACTGCAGAGAAGAATAATTATCCAGAGTAGTAGACGGGGGGTAAATAGCTACATGGGGGGCGCTACAGCTACGTACGGGAGTTTAACATGGCGGGGGCACTATGGCTACGTACGGGAGTTTAACATGGGGGCACTACAGCTACGTACGTGAGTTTAACATGGGGGGGGGGCACTCTGGCTACGTACGGGAGTTTAACGTGGCGGGGTCTCTCTGGGTACGTACGGGAATTTATCATAGCGGGGGTCACTACATACGGGGTGTGGGAATAATTAATCTTTCTTGAAAAATGGGTGGTCCTAAAAAGGACCGTTGGATTTTTTTTGTTTTTGAGTGTATTTTAGAGGTGGGGGCACCTCCCAGGCTTTGTCCTGCATGCAGGGCAGCTCCCCCTCCAGGTTTTTAAATTCATGCTGCATCGCTTGTTGTGTAAAATAAAAGGAGGAATAGTCCGCTTCCGGATCCCAATTCTCCTTCTCCTCCTCCTCCATCATCGGATGAGGTCTGATGGGGATTTTTCTTTCTTTCTCTTCCTTCTTCCTCTCCTCCTCCTCCTTTTTTTCCAAGTCATGGAGGAGGTGCCTTGCCACCTCTAAATACACTCGAATCTGTCTAATTGTTTCAGTTTTATTCATGTTGGTTGAATAAACGAGGGTAGCTCAACTAGGGAAGACGTTGTTTTAATATACTAGAAGCGCGGACGTGAAGAACAACATCCCTTACACCTAAAACAAAAAAAAAAACAAAAAAAAAACATCACCCCACTACCCCGCGTCCGACGTCATTCATTTGACGTCATTCTAGGCTTCGCGGATTTTGCACTCCTTCACCCCTTACTCTAAAAAAGCGCGGAGCTAAAAGAAACTACTTTTGATAAAAATCAAACACACACCATATCATCCAAATTTTTTTTTATAAAACCAAATACACTCCACATACATACCATTTTTTTATATATTTTTTTTTTATATCAAACACAAACTTTCACACACCACACAACCCTTTTTTAAAATTTTTTATATTAATTTTTTTTTTCACATACCACACAACCCTTTTTTTAAATTTTTATATATTTAACACACGCCACAAACATACAAGGGGAAAAGGGTTTTTTTGTTGGGTAGACTATCACAAAAACATACAAACATATAAAACACATTATATATGGCAATTTGAGAGTAGTAATCTTTTCTAGAGATTTGGGGTGGCCCTTAAAAGGACCGTTGGGTTTAAGAAGTTATGTTGTTTTTTAACTTCTTAGGGGTGAAGTAGCAGCAGTGGTAGCAGCTCCAGCAGGGCGGCCACGTTTAGCAATGGGTCTCACAGCTTTAAGGCAGGCAGGTCTCTTTCGGGTGAAAGAGAAAGCAAATTCTTCACAGTCAATCTTGCAACTTACTTCGCCGTCAGGTAGTTTGTTAGACTGCATAAGTTGTTGTTGCTGTTGTTGTTGCTGCTGCTGCTGCTGTAGTCGTTGTCCCATCTCCCATTCTGTTCTTTCCCGAAGTATTTCTTCTCTCAGGACCTCTTCTACTAGATCATGCGCCATTTGAATGAACGTCATCGTCTTTCTCTCCGGTTGGGTTTCCATCAAATGATTCTTCACCCTCATAATGTTTACCATAGCTTCATTCAGCTTTGTAATCTTGGTTGCTGCCATCTTCTTCTTCTTCTTTTTGGAACTGTTGAGATCTTGACGAGTCAACGAGAATGACTACACTGGCCAACGCACCGCTTTATATGCTTAACGCGCGGACGCGATGGAAAACATGGTAAGGTTTTTTCAGATCGACAGTGAGATCACAGATAGAGGAAAAGAGGATAGTTTTTTTTAGATCGATAGAAAGAGAGATAGAACATATTTATTTTTTTTTTTTTCAAATTCAATAAAAAAACCACACAACACCATTTTTTTTTCAACAAAAACCATTTTTTTAATCAACAATAACCATTCTAACATACAAATACTAACAATGCAACAATAAATTTTTTTTAAACAGTAACATATTTACAAGGTTGACAACGTTGGGGTGGTAAACTAAACTTCCACCTTTCTACATCCACATCATTCTGATTGACATGACGTTTCTGAGAAAAAGACAAGAGATAACCATAATGTTCACAAAACCATTGTTGTACTTTAGCATCGTTTCGAGCATAGTTTCTATCAAACCAAGTCAGTAAATGTTCTAAGGAATATCCAAGACTGCGGTGATGAAGAAAATGTACACAATATTGTCCACACACCATGGAATCCCATCCTTGTAATCGAACATTATTGAATCGAGTCGAGACGGCATTTCTTCTCATAAACTCGATGATGTCGTCTTCCAAAGGAGGTAATCCATAAGAATCAAAATATTCCACACAGTGAGCGTTGGGAAAGTACACGGCAACCCAATGGGTTCCTGGTAGATGACTGTCGTCGGTATTGATGATATAAGCATGAACGTTTTTCGGTTTACGATGAGGTAGTTCATCTTTAGCACACACCACAGAATTCCAAGAAGAAGTGTAGTAACTACGAGTCAACAGGTAATAAAGTTCTCTAGTATCCATTTTTTTTCCTTTCTTCTTTTTTTGTCTTCAGTGGAAATAATGGATCAGCAATGCACACCTGACTTTAAACTTGAATTGATCTGTCTTGTAATTCCAGGAATATTCACGTCGGATAGGCTCTGCACTTTGTTCAATGAGTCCTTCGATTCGTCTGATCTCCAGAGAAGTAAGTGGAGGAGAAGTATAAGTCTGCAAGACTTTATACCACTGTTTCAACACGTGTTCATCTGAGATTTGTTTCCAGGCCGTTTCCAAATATTCGTCCAATTGTTCTTCGCCTGTCATCATCATACATTTGTCGTGTTGTATCTGACTGGGATGATCGTTTTGACATCCATAACAATTTTCTTTAATCAGACTGTTAATTCTTTCAGTCAATTCCTGAGCATAACAGGACACTAACTGTTTTTCTTGTTCTGGCCATCGACAAGCCATAAATCCAGTAAACTTTGGAACTGAATTGTTTTCTTCTTCTTCTATTCGAGGTACTGAATGAATGACTTCGTCATCATCATCATCCTTTGTGGTAGTTTGTGACTGTTGAATCACTTCACAAAATCCCTCATCTATCTCCATAGGTTCTTCTTCTTCTACGTGCTGCATATTTTTTTCTTTTCTTCTAATAGTCTTGAATTACTTCTCTCAAGCTGTTGATCTCTAGAGTGTTATCAAATTCTGCATACAAGACGACGTTCACTGTGTGAGGTAGAGCTTCTTTAAACTGAAGTTCCACACGAAGGGGGCCTGATTTTATAGGGTGGAAATGTCCTTCATCGCTGCCTTGGTCCGGAGTGAAATCAAATCCCCACAAGGCATACCCTCCTGCATAATCCTCGTACGTAACGCCGTGGCTGGTGTTGGTACCTAACTGTCCTGTGGCTTCAAACAGGCTTAAGTAAGATCGCAAGTAATTTCTCTGGGCACCAAAGTCAGGTTCAAAAGGTCTGGTACACAAGGCCTTGCCATCTCGACTGACTTCTATCTTGGAGACGTTGTAGTGGTGAAACTGGAACGGATTTTCATTGTTGACTCCATTGAAGGCTGAATTAGCAACCATACCAAGGATCAATCGTTTGGGGAGCTGTCCCTGGAAGATGTGATCTTCGACTATGTATCGGAGTCCAGCGGCTGCAGTAAAGGTTTTCACTTCCACGCGTCGCACAGGATACTTGGCAGTGTTTCTGCTCAAGGATTGACTGATGTCGTTGGCTACTTTTGGTAAGATTTCTACACGTCGCACGTAAAGTTTGGCTTCTTGGATGATGGTTTTCCAGTTAGCGTTTTCGCTCATCAAATGGAAAGCGGCACTGCTACGATTCAGTCTCAGGCGTACATCTACTCCGTTCAACAAATACTTGGGTTGCAACCACATGTCCAAATGTAAACGATCATAAAGTTCTGAAGTATTTCTGATTTTCTTTCGACGGTCGTTAAATCCGACATTTTTTGGGTCTGCTGCTACTGCTGGTACGTAGTTTTGCTGACCTGCCTGACCTACCGCCGGTGCTGCCGCTACAGGTAATTCTGTATTGTTGAACTTTGTCGAGGTGTCAGGATTCCAGACCACGGAAGCATCCAGATGACTGCTCTTGGCTTCTTTTCCGTACGTCAAGAGATTTTCCAAGTAAGCACGGTAAGGGTAAGTATCCAAACTGCTGCTGATCAGTTTGCTATTCAAGTACAAATCTACTCCGCTGAACAAGGAATGCATGAAATTATTGACGGGAGCCACTCTGGAATTTTCCACAGGAAGGGTGTTGTCAGCCGTATTGCTCACTTTGAGTTTCAGGTACAAGTAACTGTTATTCAGATCGATGTAATCTTCGGTTTGTCCTTTGATTTCAAATTCGATAGGAACTGAATCCGTCAAAGACGATACTGGATGAAATTCCACCCATTGGGATTCTTGCATCGTCATCATTGTAGGAGGCATAGAAAACAGATCCAGTTCGGATTTGTTACATTAGCAAGAATCTCGATGCATCATTTTCACAGTTAATAATCAAACACGTCTAATTCTCTGACGGTTCTTCTTCTTTTCCTATTCTTTTTGGAACTGACGTGTGGTCTTTTATGAACTTTGAAAGGATTTCGATGTTGTCGTCGTCTCTTTCTACCTTGTCCTTGCTGTGAAGTAATGCCAGAGCCTGAAGCGTGAAGCGTATTTATAGGATTTTCTCGGAGACCTAAAAGATCTTTACCAGTAGTCATCAACACATTTTTGCCTGCTCTCATAAAGGCTTCTTTTGGATTTTGTTTGTCGATGAGGACATTTTGCAAAAATTCTTTTCCTTGTGTCAAAGCAGCATCTTTTAAGGCATGAAATCCTCGAGTCACCATAGGTTTCAAAATAGGAGCTACCGTCCGAAATGCTGATTTTAACATATCTCCTAAACCATGTCCTCGTTGTCGAGTCACTCCTTGGTACACTGGATACATTTTTTTTTTTTTTTGGTTTAGGTGTCAGTTACAATTTTTTAGTTAGAGAACTTGTTTTTTTCTAAAATGTAGTTTCACCGTGACTTTTCCTTGGTCAATGAATGGCACACTTTGTCCCAAATCTCCTTTTATACTAATGTTGACACTGTCAAAATACGATTTACTGACTGGAAGATAATGAGGATGTACAAATTCACGGTGAACGTGAAAGGTGTTGCCACCAGAACCACTACTACTAGTACTACTTTCACCATCTTCGCTCACAGAAGTAGTAGAATTACCACCAGTATCCAATTTGAAAGGAAGGACTCTCAGTAACGAAGCGGATGTGTGTCCCACTACGTTGTACTCCACCACATCGGAGTACACAGACATTAAATTCAGTCCACCATTCAATTCGATAGGGGTTTTAAAAGCATGTCCAAATTCTAAGTTGGTTCCAAACTCTAGATTGGTAAACAATTTATTTCCACCCAAAATGGTATACAATCCAGATGAAAATTCAATGCTCATGAATCTTCTCTCTTCCAAGGGTAAACCTTTATCTTTCTCACTAAGGAGTTGCCCTCTCTCTTTGAAAAATTGGATGATTAAACGGCGTGCCAAAGCATGGTAAGCAATTCGTACCCATTTATCGACAACTACTAAGGCTTTGTTAAATTGGAGTGTAAACTGGGTTCTAATTGTGTCCACCAAATGTTCAGCACTAAAATAATACCCTGTAGGAATTCTCAGAGTATACTGCCCCAAGAAATCAGATGCATCTGTTCTCTTTTTGAATGCTCCCTTCATGTTGTTTTCATTAGTGGGATCTACGTTCCAGATTTCAGGATCATTTTTGTCCAACTCAGTTTGCAATTTAGGGTTATAGATTCTCACAACAAAAGTGTTTTGAGTTGTGTCGATGTTTTGAATTTGCGTAGGATGAATGATTTCTACCAAAGCCACTTCCCAATGAGCATCGTGATCCAATTGAATGGATTGAAGTAATTTGGCCGTGAAACAACATAAGGTGTTGTTGGGAAACACATCCATGGAACTGGTCATTCATAGTTCCAAAGTGGTTCTGGTGTCCGAGGAGTCACTCAAGTGGAGAGAAGAATGATGTTCAAAAGGTTCTAAAAGAGGACTGGTATTTTGGTGGTGGTGACTGGAAGAAGAAGGTGGACTGGCGTTGCTCGTACTCCCCTGGTGGTGACTGTTGTCCGTCGTCGTCGTAAATTTCAAAGAGGGATTGGGTAAAAGATAACCGATGCAACTGCTAAGTAAAATGGTCCACAATTGTTTGTCCCCTTGTTGCAAACTCAAATTAGCAATAGCTGCGGCGATGACACAATACACTACAAAAATTTGGCAGAAAAAGACGATTTGATTTTTAGGCACACGTTCTCCGCACCACACCCAAAGCGGTTGTTTTTGTAATTCTTGAAGAGAAGAACTCTGCGAAGGAGTCGTTGAAGTCGTGGTGGTTGCTGTGTTGAATGGCATGTTGTTGAATTACTTCTTTTTTTTTTTATAGTCGACGACTTGAGAAGCAGCAATCCAAGAATCAAAACTAGGATGATATCCTTTCCAACGTACTTTGACTTCTTCTATTCGTCGTTTGCCTACTTTACGTGTTCTTTGTTCGAGAATGCTTTCGATGTCGTACAAGGCGTCTTCTTTTTTAGTCACTCGTTGTAACTCAGGCAAGTAAAATGTTCCATTGAGTACTTCACCGTGCATGTCTTCCAATTTATAGACGGGAGGATCACGACCACGGACGGGGGTAGTGACACGAAACAATTCGGTGGTCCAGTTGGGTAAATAACCTTTGTCAAAAGTACGTTTGGTTTTTCCGATGCGAACCCAATCTCCCGTCTTTAACTCCAACAAGGTTTTCTTCTTCTTTTTTTTCTGGGGTGAACCAAACAATTTATCAAACACGGTCACTTCGTTTTCAGGGGTAACCTCTTCGGAGGCACATCCGATGCTACGATGGTACGATTGATTGTACGCTTTGACCAAACGAGGTAACACGTCGATGTACTTGAGAGTATGTTGATGTGTAAAATATTTCCACATGCGTTCTTTCAAAGTTCTTTGAAAACGTTCCACTATACTGGCTTTGGTTTCAGGATTTTCGGTGGTAAAAAAATGAATTTGTCTTTGTTTCAATTCTTTTTGAAAAGCTTGGTTTAGAAATTCGGTGCCTTTGTCAGTTGACCGTACCGTTGCGATTTTTCTGTTTCTGACTCATTGTTTCGTTCCATCAGTGATTGTAATTCTTGTTGTAACTGGGACATCTCGTTGAGATTAGGATTGGGTGGTAAATGAGGTATCCGTTGTTCGTTCCAACGATGAAATTTCATCCATAGTTTGTAAGGTACTAAAGTCATCCAAAGGTACCAAAAAGGTGTGGTCTTTTCAGAGAAGGGTGGTCCTTTTTATCTTCTTTTTTTTGGTTATCGCATGACACCTCCTAAAAGCGGTCCAGCAATCGTTCCTAACAAAGGAGCTGCTATTTTTAACAACGGTCCTATCAACATAGGTAGAAATCCTCCTCGTTGCACCAACATTTTTTTCTTTTGTTGAAGAGGTATTTTCTTTTTCACCATTTGACGAAGAACGTTCCGATGTTTCCCTAATTTTTGTTTCTGTATCTTGGACAAAGGTACCGTTCCTTTCAAAACGTTCAAACAACATTCACACACGGTATCGATGATTTCTTTAGGGGCTGTTTGAATGAGTTGTTTTCGCATGGGAGGATTGGATTTGTTCAGGACAGACAAGACATCCCAATGTTTGGCCAGACGAGGTGGAAGTCGTCCTTTTTTGGTGGTTTTACTTTTCTTCTTTTTTTGGTGGTGGTGGTGGTGGTGGTGTATACGTTTAGGAGTCATCTTTTTTTAGTAGGGTAGAAAAAACAAGTCTGAAGTCTCTGGTAGGGTACCCTTCTATTTTATACTGGAACACGTCTCCACTGATTGTCTGCACGACGTACCATCTTCATGACAGGCCTCACTCGACGTTGAGGTGTTTTCAAAGGACTAAATCGTCTCAATTCTTCTTTGGATAAATCCACTAAACTTTGTAAGATGCCAGTTCTTTCTTGGACTTTGGTTTTAGGGGACGGTACTTTGTTGGCGGCCGCTGCCATGGCCAAATCAGCTGAAGTCGAAGGTCCCGACGGGGTGACTTTCGAAATAGGTTTCCATTTTTGCATCAAATTAGGAAACACGGATCTTAAGTCTGGTTTGACAGGCATCATCGTAAAAGGTGGTGAAGAAGAAGACAAAGATGATCAAGTGGACGCAAAAGGAGACCTCGTCATCATCATTGGGGACTGTTGTGGTGGTGATGGTAATGGTGGTGGTGTTTTGCGGGTGTACGTTTGCGTCCTGGCTGCAGTACCTCTCTTACGGCGGGTGCTAGTGGTGGTGGTGGTGGTAGGTGTTGTTTTCTTCTTCTTGGCACGACTTTTCTTTTTCTGAGGGCTGCCTTTCTTCTTCTTTTTCTTGGTGGTGGTGGTGGTTTTCTTCTTTGGACTTTTCTTCTTTTTGGCTGATTTGGGTTTTTTGGGTTGGGTATTAGGATCCCATTTCAAAAGGGAACGAATCATGACCCCTCCTAAAGAACCGCTTCCACCAGGGGTTAAAATGATTTGTTTTTTAGTCCGTGAATCGATTCTAGGATCAGCTAGTTTTGACAATGCCCCTTTATGTTTTTGAAAAAACGTTGAGTTTGATGAGGAATGTGAATGATGCCTTGCAGTAATTGACGTGCCGTCAAAATAAACCATCGTAACACTTCTTTAAGACTCGCTTCTAACAAATGAGCACGGACTTGTGCATTTTTTTCACGACTGATGCCATACAAGGCACGAATCAATTTAGCCGAAGGATGAGTTTGAAAGGAAGTCATCTCGAAAGAGTGTGAGACAGAAATGACGTAGTAGGTTGTTTTTATAGTTTTTTTTCTTTCAAAAATTGGCTGAAGGGGACGTGTAAATGACAGGACCACCTTCTTAACCCCAAGGGTGAAACAATTGGGCACGAAATCTCAAATAGTCAGAAGTGGTGGGTTTTAAGTCGATGAGTAAATACTCGTGAGGGGTTTGAGTGGCATCGTCGTACGCATAATTGAGCCAAGGAGCCCCTAACTGTTTGGCTAACACTTGTACTTGAGATTTGTCTCTGGGGCTTTTAAACAAGACCACGTAATGAGCTTTCAGACTAATGGTCCGATGGGCTTTACTTTGCTGAAATAAATTTTGAGTAATGTAGACAATACTAGCATTACGATGGTGTCCTTTTCGTGTAAACCAAAGTTTAATTTCTTCTTCGTCTTCTCCTAACATGTCATCAAAAATAACTAAATGAGTTTGACTCACGTCAGACACGATTCCATCGTCTTCGTGAGGAATACCATCTACAAATGAAATGGTTTCTCCTTGACTTTCTTTCAATAACGTGTAAGACGGTTGCCACTCTTTGTAACACCACACGATACGTTGAGGTGGATGATCGAACAAATCAGCTTTGTGTTCGATCAAACGTTTGACAAATTCGGTTTTGCCTGAACTACTTGGTCCAGCAATCAACATGTTAAATGGATGGCGCAGATACAAAGCATTCCAACTTTGACGATCTAACTTTTCGTCAATCACTTTAACCACAGAAGAGGAGGAGGTAGACGAGGCAGAAGAAGAAGATGATGATGTAGCCATGATTGAGGTAAGAAGATTTTTGAGAAGAAGACAAAAGACCCAAGACATTTTATACGTTTCATACACGTTTATTTTTTAAAAAAAAACCAACAACAAACAAAAAAAAACATATTTTTTACAAGTCATTAAAGCCAACGAGTGATAAAATAGCAAAGACAAATCATCAGGTACACAATTAAGGCTCCTACTGAAACAATCAAACTGTCATATAAACAAGTCAATGCACAACAATAGTTTCGTGTCCTAGAAAAAATGGAAGGTCTAGGCACTGCTTGGGGTGGTGGCATTCTTCTGCTCGTCTTTGTTTTTGAATCCTCTGACGGCAGCGGTAGTAAGGAAGGGTTGTGTTCCTCAAGAGGTATTTGGACAACAGCAATGGTGTCAGGTTCTTCTTTTTCTTCTTTCAGGGTTTCCCATTGAGGTTCCCATTTTTTCACTTTTAAACCCTTATGGATATGTTGCCAAATCTTTGGCAAACTGAGCCACTTCTTGTAGCCAAGATTGGAAACCAAGGTTTCTCCAGGGTCGTACATCTTTCCAATTGAAAAGTTGTTGGTGTAACTCACTAGCAATACACACTTCTTGAAATGTTTTATAGACAGATAAAGTGTGACGAATGTCTTCTTCACATGGAGGATCCTCACTGATTTTCATGACCACTCTCAACGCTTTAAGTACAATTGTCTTTCGTGTACTGATAAAATCAAGTTTTTATAGTCTTCTTCTTCTACTAAGTCCGAAGAAGAACAAAGGGTCATATTGTTTTTTTGAACTCGACAATTGAGTCCAAAACAACCACGGGTCCTCCAAAATAATCCAAGGTAAACACTTGTCCTCAAAAATATTCCACAACGAATGTCCTGGAAAACGAATTCCAAGATAAGCAGTCACTAAGACACACACTGCATAGCGTCCAAAATTCAATGGAATCAGTTCTTGTATCAAGTCTTTATAATCCTCTAAAGTCTGAACACGATCGTTGACTTCCTTCCACGGAATCCGTTTCACGAGTGACGTGTAGAGATCAGACGACATGCCTCTTCATGATACGGGTCGATGGCAAAGGTAGGTATCTTGGGTGGCATGTTTTTATAGCCAGGCTCCCAAGGTTGGTACCTTTTGAGATAGTCTCCGTGAACGTAGCTATTGCAATAGATGTTTCCCATAATCATTCTTCTATGACCTTGGAAGAGAGTACAGTGCAAAAATCGAGAAATGACTTTGAGTTTGCGTTTCACTTGGATCTGGACAAACTCTTGGTAAATCTTTTGGCGCAATTCCAAAGGCAAGCCCCGAATGTGTTCTGGTAAAGTTTCCGACTTGGAAAGAAGTAACTCTCTTTTATGTTCTTCACGATACTGCCAATAGTTTTTGTCCAGAATCAGATTTCTGATAAGTCGAAAGTAACGGTAGTGCGCAAATCGAGGAATGAATTGAAGTTTACGTTTCACTTGAATCTGGACAAACTCATCGTAAATCCGTTTTCGCAACTTCAAAGGCAAGTCACGAATGCGGTCTTCTAAAGTGGCCTTCTTGGTGACAAAATACTCACACACCAACCAAACGGAATCGGTAGGTAAAGGATATCCAATTTTATGAGTGATTATCCTATCTAACTTCAAAACGACGTAAAGGCGATTCGTCTCTAGGTGACAGTTCTTGTAACAGTTTTTGGTATTCTTGTATGTTAGTCACATTTTTTTCCTTCACTTCATTCCATCGAATTCTATGTTCCACTGCCACATTGTAGGTGGCACCCTCCAATCTTTTAAAGGTGAGGGCTAGTTTTGCATGAATGTCTGACCATTTGAATATCTCGGCCCAAATCAAATGTCTTATCGCATTCAGATACCAATGGTTACAACATGTATGTCGTAAAGGATGTAACTGTTTTTTACGTTTCACTTGAATCTGGACGAATTCTTGGTAAATCCGTTCTCGTAGCTCCAAAGGTAAACCACAAATACGGTCTTCTAAAGTAGGTTGGATAGTGAGAAAATACTGGTAAATGTGTTCTCGCAACTCCAAAGGTAAACCACCAATGTTTTCTTCTAAAGAAGTATTCTCCTCCGCCATGGAATTTAAAAAAAAACAAACTATTTCTTCTTCTTCTGTTTGGCATCTGGCTCATCGTACCCGTACTCTTCTAAAGCCACTAAAGGAAAGAAGTGACAGTGCGGAGACCATCTGGCATGTTCAATGTAAGCTGAGTCGGTAGGCTCCCATTGGTGAAGTTTCAAACCACAACTGAAACATTGAACTTTATCTCTTTCTCCCGTGTATTTAAATCCAGATCTAGCTAAATCTTCGGGTTTAGCTTCTTGTAGATATTTTGGCCACTTGTCTTTGAATGACTCGAGTCGACTTTCATACTTGGAATAACCAGGTAAACTCACAGGTATTCTGACATGCGAATATTGACCAACATTGACCTTGTTGTCGTTAACGTAAATACCAGTTCCTTTAGTATTTCCACTAAAGCAAAAAGGCCGTGCACCCTCTTTAGAGGGTTGTCGATGAGTGGTGGTGGTGGTGAGACTTGGAGAAGGTCCTGAATCCAAGATGTTACAAGCTACGGAATCCGTTTGAACGTGTGAATCGGGAATGCCAAACCGTACAGAATCCGTTTCATCGCATGGTACTGCATCACACTCCAAGTCGTGACTCATCTTCTTGCTTGGTTAACGTTGAAAGTCAGAATGAAGGGTTAGGCTTGGAAGGGGTTCCTTTTTTATACCTGTCGACTGAACCATCTGAAACGTATTGTAATGTGATCCGTGGAAACGCTAACGAAAGGTAAGCACAGTTTGGTGACCATCTGACATGTTCCAGGAGAGCTGATTTCTTACAATCCATACGAATAGTGGCACCACAACTAAAACACTGCACTTTGGTTCCCTGTCCAAAGTAAACAAATCCTGCTCTGGCTAAGGAGTAGGAAGTAGGTAATCCATTGTTCCTAAGTTTTTTTGTGCTCTATCGATGAGGACAATAACAATAGACAGGCATGTGTTTAGGCCAATTTTTGAACGTCTTCAAGCGACTGGTACACTCACAATAGTCAGGAAAAGCAAATGTTGAAGTCATCTTTGGTGTTGTCTTTTTTTCTGTTTCAAGAGGGTTTTCTTTTTTTTATACTTCAAATCAGCGTGTCCGTAAGGCAAAGTCGTGTGATCTGGAAGTCTCACTCGTTTTTGGTACACGATGCGGTAGACTTTTTGTACAGGTCGAGTAACGATTTGATGATTAGGTAGGCGTACAATCTTGTGAGGTTGTAACGTGGGTACTTGAAAGTCTTCCACTTATCCAGACAGTAAAGCATTTTTTAAAACCTCAAAGTTCACCACTTGGTTAGTTCGATAGTTGAGAGTCAAGCCTTTGACTTTACAGGAGGTGTGAAGTTGACCTTGTGGGTCTCGGTATCGGTACCCGTAATTTTTAGGGCCACAACTGGCAAAACTCAGAATGGTGTCTTGAGGGTGCTCGTCTGTCCAGGCTCCTAAACGATCGCCTTGAATGGTAGGGTGTGGGCAACCGGGTCGATGGATGTAGATGCAACTGTCAGTATCAAAGTACAGGACACGATCTCCCAAGACTTCTAACGCTTCGTCGTACAATTTCAAACGAGCATGAGCGGTCACGTAAGCAGCAATGACTACGTTGCTAAACTTGTCAGGTTTGACAAACTTGGGTTCTTCTTCGAAATTGACAATGATTAAATCATCGCGAACGATTTCGACGTGTTTGACTAGTATACTTTTGTCGTCCACTAGTTGAAAGTAGCGATAAGGATCGGTGACGTATTCCGTTTTGGGCAAGATCGTACGCTGAGCCATTTTTCCCCACAAGCAATTAAGCATCACTTTGGCAAACGATCTTTTTCCTTCATTTTTTTCCACCTCTTCCAAAGTGATGCCTTCGATGTCACGGTACTCTTCTTTGAATCGTTTTTGGTCTTCGGGAGTCTGACACCACGAAGGATAGCCACTAGCTTCTTGTTTCAGTTTTAAAAACTGATTGACGTACCCCGAGAAAATGCCTGGATGATTGGTGGCGTCGTCCTTTTGGTATTGGGCTGTAGTTGGAAAGTGCCAAATTTCGTATACTTTCAACAAATGGTATCCACGATCCAGTGCTCGAAACAATTCGGCGCTAACCCACGTTCCTGTCAAAGACCGTTCTTCCTCTGTGTGGTGACAGGGATGATCTTGGTTGCACGTTTCGGCACACGTCCGACATAAAGGAAACATCAGTTTTCCTTGACAATGGTGAGGTAAGATGGGATGGTACAAGTTTGTCGGAGGTAAGACTTTACATTTAATTAATCCTTCGTATTGACGAATGTGTTTCACGTCAATGTGTTCTGTCAAAATTTCAGGGTGACCGGTGGGAAAACGAGCATATTTACACACCCAAGGATACAAAGAACACACGTCGATGTATTTGATTTCTTCTCCTTGGGATTCATTCACGTCGTACAGCAAGCGAGTGGCATTGGTTCGTCTTCCAAATAAACTGTGTCGTGGATCTAAAGGTTCGATGGCAGCCGCGTCGTAACTTTGAGTAATGTTCTTAAATTCAGGATCGGTTTTCAAACGTCGATCGTACTCGTGCTCCCACATTTCTACCACTTGGTATCCTTGACTTTCTAACTTGAGTCGTCGTTGGCAAGTCTGTTCGTATAACTGTTCCATGGTAGAATCTGAATAAGGACTTTTCGTGTCTCGGTCAGGAACAAGTAGGGCATCCGTGAAACAAACAACCCTGAAACTCGTATACCGTGTGCGGGTTTTCTAAATCAAATCCATCCACGGAATAACCTCCAATCTTCTTTTCTCCTCCTCCGTTTCTAGCATGTTGTATCCATTTGTCTTCTTTTTCACACAAGTAATGAAACCAACGTAAAGCTTTGACCGAATATTGACGACTAGCAAAGAGAGACGTGTTGGAGTCGATGATGGCGAGTTGGTTCTCGGGCATGAAATTTTGCCTGTAGACTAAGGAACAGGCTTTAGGTAAGGTGGCTGCATCTTTCAAAGGATCGACGTCTCCGTGATCGAGAAATAACTCTCGAAACTTTCCACAACAACGTCTTAAAATATCTACATCAGATCGACAATATTTGAGCATCTCTTCTTGAAAGTCAAATGGATCAGTCTGGTGAGCGCGGTACCAAGTGTGAAAAGCTTCTCGCTGTTCGGGGCGCATTCCGTCGGGGTCGTAATCATGAAGGTCAGGCAAATGAGGTAGGACAGCATGTTGATTAGCTTCCGTGTTGAAGAAGTGAGGAAAGTAGCCTTTAGCCATTTCTGTCATGCCAAACGTTTTTGGCATGCGACTCAAAGGCATGGCCAAATAACTCATAAAATCTTTAAACCGAACTTGTCCTACTTTCATGTAGATGAGCTTTTTTCCGTTCATGGTAACTTCAGGTCGTTCGGTCCCATGGTTCAAATAATAATTGAGTAAAAACTGACCATCGTATCCCGAAAAATTGTGAGCTATGACGGTGGCATACCAATGACAATCTCCGTAACGTTGAATGTCTTCTTCGCTCCAACTGTCGTGGGTGGTAGGGTTTAAAACCCATTCAGCAAACTCAGACAAAGTGTTAACTCCACGAAAGATTTTTTCACGTCCTCCTGGAATTCGACTACAATGAGGACAGTGAAAATGAATCGATTCTTGAATACACTGATCACAAGCCCGATGCGCCACACAGAAATTAGGAATGTGAATGCCCATTTCTTGCATGCACTCAAAATCAAAAAAGATGAAATCTACTTGTTTCTTGTTCTTGTTCTTCTTTATTTCTTTCTTCTCTGTCTTGTCAAACTTTTGAATAAAACATCGATGATCAAAATCGACGATCTGATGACAAATAGAACATTTTTTCTTGCCAGCACAAACGTGTTTCTTGGAGTCGTTGGTACGAATTAGCTGTCCACACGTAGAACACGATTTCAATAACTCGCAAGCACATTTTTGTTGGTGCCCTTGTGTCTTGCGATGCTGTTGGTAACAAGAAGGACTAACAAAACTTCGTCGACACACCTCACAATGGACGTGATTTTGTTGTTGTTGTTGTTGTTGTTGTTGTTCAGGAAGGCATGGTTGGTTTGCTAAACAGCCCCGACATCTTGCTCCGCAATGAAGGTGTTTCTCTCGACTGTTAAACCCATAGTTGCATTTCTCACAGTAGTAAGAGTATCCCAAAAATCCGGTAATACTAGTGATGGTATCAAAATGTTCTTGATGGTAATAGAGATGAATGTATTTTCCTTAGGGAAATCGGGGCCTCGAAACACCATATCTCTGCGCACTTCTTGAGGGTGAACTTTCAAAGTATAGTGAGGAGCCAAAACATCTTGAAGTTGCTGCATTTGAGAAATGCCACACACGGTCTCTTTAGGGATCCGCGCTTGTTGTAACAGGAGTTCTGCTTCTTTTCGTTGTTGGGGTCTTTGCGATGTTCGAATGTTATTCCAGGCTTTTTTCCATTCTTTACTCTCGTTCTTGTTAGCATCGGTGCAGCCCACCACGATAGCTCGAGCCAAGCACATTTGGTCTTGAGTATTGTCGATTTGGACGACACTATGTTTGGTAGTACGAAGATCGTCCACCAATAACGGTTTTCTGCTTCGTCCACTTCCTCGAGGTGGAGCAACGTGTGTCATGTAGAGTGTGGCCTTTCCATCGGTGATGGTAAACTTGTCATTGGATTGTTGCACATGTTTTATTTTGGACATGACTTTGTCTGGCGTTAATTCTGCCGGGGTGCTGAACTCAATCCAAACGGGACTCTTCAAGTTGTCATGATGGATGGCCAGTCTCAAGCGATCATCTTCTTTGGCTCCACATTGCCGTTTCAAGTTCTGTAACACAGAACTCCACAAATCGCTAACAAACCCCGCCGCTTTCTCGGGAGGTACTTCGGACTTGAAGTCTTTGAAGTGAACCGTATGAGTTTAGGCAGTGGTTCTAAATTTTCGAGAGGTAATTTTTTGACTCTCTCGAATCACATAGTAATTTTCAGGAGGAGCCAAGGTACTAGATTGTGTTTCTTGGTCTGGGGTTCTGGTGTTGGTAGTAGTGGTGGTGGTGGGTTTTGTTTTGGGTAGTTTTGAAGATGGTAAGGTTTCAGGTTCACTCATCTCGTCTTCGAAGTCACTGGCATGGACTTGAGCTAGTAGTTCATCTAATGGTGTTTCAGGTGGCACGGAAAATCGTCGTCGTGGCCTCTTTGTTTCTTGTTGTTCTGGTTTCTCATGGTTTGGGCGTGATCTTTTCATCTTGAACTTTACTTTGAAACTGATTCAGTTTCACCCAAGTACCTTTATATAGAGAGAGCTTCGTACCTTCAGAATCAGTCTTTGGTGATTGAACTTTCAAAACTGCTGAAAAGATGGAAGAGTCAAGAAGAAGAAGAAAAAATCAACACTCTAAGAAAGGACATCCTTCTGAGTATAATTGGGAGAGATAAAAGTCAAGATACTTGTTATATCTGCCAAGAGAAAGGCCATTGGGCTCCAGAATGTCCACAACGACAACATCAAATCAGAGATAAAAGTGAAGATACTTGTTATATCTGTCAAGAGAAAGGACATTGGGCTCCAGAATGCCCACAACGTCAAAACCCAAAAAAAGAAAAGAGAGACAAAACAAAAGATATCTGTTATTATTGTAAAGGACCAGGACATTGGTCTTCGGAGTGCCCTCAGAAAGAAGAAGAAGTAGAAGAAAATCTAGCAGAGGAGAGGGAGGAAGCCGAAGGATCTTCAAACCTAGAGGAAGAAGAAGAACATATCATCAAGAAAAGTAAGAAGAGAGTGAGAAGAATGGAAGACAGTGAGAATGAAGAAGAAGAAATGGAAGATATGATTCCTGTGACGATCAGGGTCCCTATGAAGAAGAAGAAATTCAAGAAAAACAAGAGAGATAGTGAGAATGAGGAAACTATGATTCCTGTGACGCAATTCAAGAAGCACAAGAATTTCAGAAAGTGAACTATGTTTTTTTTTTTTTTTGGGAATGTGGTGTTATATGTTATTGCTGAATTATTTTGTAAAAAAAAGGAGAGAATACACCAGACTGGGAAAAAAAGTAAGTGTTTTTGTGTTATTTTGTTTTAGAATATAGATGCACGCACACACTCACACTTATATTCAACACAATGGGATTTTTTAAAGTTTTACTTGATTTGGCAATTTGATTTCTTTTCTAGAAATCTGGGGGCCCTTAAAAGGACCGTTGGGGTTTTTGTTTTTGATTGAAAAAACAAACTTTTTGAAGTTTTTTTACATAATCAACTTCAATTGTCGTAGTCCTTTACCACGACCCAATCCAAATCCTGCTGCTACTGCCTGTATTTTGCTTATGGTGGTAGTCACTGGTGGTGTTTGTGGTGGTGGTGGTGGCATCTCACTAGAACTGGTAGGCTTGGAAGAATGTTTAGCCCGTGATGGTCTTTTTCGCTTTGGCTGAGTTAAAGAATACTTATAGGCATTGGTCATCCATTTTAACTCATATAATATCTCTTCTAAAAGACTCACCGATTTTTCTTCAGGACTGATGCCTTCCTTTACTGTTTCCTTCTTCTCCTCCTCTTCTAACTGCTGTCTGATTTCTTCCTCACTTTTTCTTCTTCTCTCTTCTTCTTTCTGCTGATGAAGAAGAAGAAACATTTCTTCATCGTCTCTTTGTTTCTTTAAAAAATTTTCCATCTCTTCCTGTTGCTTCTTTTTAAATTCATCCACTGCTGAAGCAACAACAGTAGTAGTAGTAGTATTCTCAGACGACTGAAACTCTTGATTTAGAAAATCTAAATCAAAGTCTTCCGGCCGGAAGTTCAGCAAAGCAGCAGTAGCAGCAGCATTAATCATTGAAGGCTCACTCCAATACATATTACTTGTCTTTCCGGTCTCCATGAAGGCTGTCGAAAAAGTAATAAGCCCTACGAACGCTACGATACCTTTATACCCAAAAAATTTGTCAAACGACTCCTCTCTTCCCATTGGAAGAAAAGCCGACCCACTTGTAACGCGCTATTGGATTGGTAGTTGATTTCGATCCATTTCAATCCGATCGTAATGTATATATACCACCGCATGTCTCATAAAGCTTCACCGGTTTTTTTTTTCTCCAAGACTACTCCTAAAGAAAAAATGTGGACCAGTGTGGAATCCTCCAACATCGTCTCAGGAATGCTGTTTAATCCAGCATTCCCCATGTATGTAAAGGCCTCATGTGCTACCACAAAAATTACCGAGACCGCTACATGGCATCGCCAGATTTATGTGGAGAGACAAGGCTGTCTAAAGAGGGTTTTGATGTACGGACCAGAAGTCAGAAGAAGTTTAAGGAAAAGAAAACCCTCTAGGAGATGCCCATGTTAAACAACAACAACAACAACAAAAAAACAACGACCCTTTTCAGGGCCACCTATTACTCAAGAAAAGATTAATTTTTTCCAATGATTGCCCTATATATATATATATGTTTTATATGTTTGTATGTTATTTTGTTTGTGATAGTCTACCCAACAAAAACAAAAAAAACCTATTCCCTCTTATATGTTTGTGGTGTGTGTAAGTTTGTGTTTGATATAAAAAAAGGATAGTGTGGTGTTTGGTTTTTTTTTTTGTATGTATGGTTTTTTTTGTATGTATGGTTTTTTTGTATGTATGGGTTTTTTTTGTATGTATGGCTTTTTGGGGGGAAAAAAAGGGGGATGTTTTCCATCACGTCCGCGCTTCTAGCATATAAAGCGGTGCCTTCCACAGTGACGCCATTCACACTTTCACTCTACAAGAATGAACTCTGTTGAATTGTTACAAGAAGCTTGGGATAGAATGGTGGATGTCGAGTCATTGATGGAAAGGTTGGAGTATTGGTGGAGATATCCTGCCACCAAACCATACGTCACCAGCCAACTAGCGGCTCTCAAATCAGCAAGAAGGTTGGTGACTGATGTCTTGGTGGAGGAAAGACAAAAACTTCCTCAACCCCTTGCCGTGTGGGGTTCATCAAGAAGAGCCTGGATTTACTGGATGATTGGGAGTACTTCCTGAACCGAGTTCAGGAAGATTGTTATATTTATCCACCCGCCAATAACGTCAGGCGCGAAGAGGTGAACCTTCACATGGTGAAGGTATTGTTAAAGAAAGTTTTAGAAAAGGAAGTAGCTCACATTAAGATCTTGTGGGCTTTTGAACGCTCCAAGAAAGAACAGGCCAGGAAAGAAAAGGAATTCGAACGCCTGAATTTAAATTGGATGAAAATCCAAGATAAATTCAGGCGGATGAAACATCCTGACTGGCTACCTGATTCACCAACACTTCCAACCAAGAAAAAAAGATCTCACACCACCTTCCTAAGCTTCTTTACCCAATGTTGGAGGAAATAATAATCTTCCTCGAATGGTCCTTTTTAGGACCACCCATTTTTCAAGAAAAATTTATTATTCTCACACCCCATATGTAGTGACCCCCGCTATGATAAATTCCCGTACGTACCCAGAGAGACCCCGCCACGTTAAACTCCCGTACGTAGCCAGAGTGCCCCCCATGTTAAACTCCCGTACGTAGCTGTAGTGCCCCCATGTTAAACTCCCGTACGTAGCCATAGTGCCCCCGCCATGTTAAACTCCCGTACGTAGCTGTAGCGCCCCCCATGTAGCTATTTACCCCCCGTCTACTACTATCCAGTATCATGGAAATGATTTTTATTTCAGAACATAGACTGATAATCAGTGGTAAAATCGTATTGGGTGAAAATGTATCACAGGTCTTAATATGCTAAGTTGTTTTTCTGTGTGAAAATTGCATGCATTTTGTAATAAATGTTTACTGTATTTGTCATTAATTGATGTTAAAACTATTATTTAAACAGCAGAAAACTGACATTTCTTATAAAATAAACGCAAATTTCTTGAAAAACAGAAATCAGGTTCTTTTTTTTTTTTTCGTTTCTTTTTTTTCTTTTTTTTTTTGTAAGTATTTTTTTGGTTTCCTTTGTGACAACATGTTATCTACTCACACTTTTCTATGTAAAGAGTGGAACAAATTTGGATTGTGATTTATTATATACCAATTATCATACAATTAATAAAGGCCACTTTTCCCGTGGCTAATCTAAAACCTTGTTTCAGATATGCATCTGATACAGATTTAGATTCCTCCCTGACAATAATGAAGTCACCTTACGGCTGTCGCATGAAGGGAGATGGGTTGAATCAAAGTATAAGAACAACAACAACATGAAAACTTGTCATTTTATTAATATTAAATAGTTGTTTATGGTATACAGTAAACACATGGTCAGTACGGTAACTTGATCTGTGTGCTTGTGTCGCGTCTCGTTTTATGGCTGAAGGACATCGAATCTTGCGGAGTCCTTCCGTTATCAAACTTGACGTGATACAAGCACCCAGATCAAATTGTTGTACGGATAACATGTATTTGTCACTTCTCAATTACTAATTAATTATTATACGAGCTCTTTTACTCATTGGAGTGTCTTACTCCACAATATCTGAATTTATAGATTGTTTCTCAGGACAATAGGAGAGTTAAAATAAGAAGAAAAATCAAATACGCACTCATCGACTTGCAAAGTAAGACAAAGAATAGATACAGAACGGCCATTCATAGATAATGTGTCAACACAAAGATATTGGTGTCTGAAAGAGCATGATTCTTGATTACTTCACCGTGACAGATGTATATAGCCTGAATTTGTCGTGTTGTCATCCCGTCAAGTAATTAGTATAGATGACTAAATACATTCAAAGCCGCTCGTAACGAACCTCAAACTACCAAGAAATGTGTTTTTCAAAAAGAAATTGAGGTAGTTAAATGATGCATCAATTAGACCAGTCACAATCACACAAGGATAAGTTAAATTACAGAGGGATAAAAGAAACATCCTTTTCTTTGTCGAATTGTTTATAATCGATAGAATCTCTCCAAAGAACACACCTGGTTTCTTCTTTCCAAAATTTTCAACTTTTTCGATTAGCATTAGATTTTCATCATATTCATTTTTTTATCGTAGCAAAGGATGTGATATACTTATTTGCACGGTAGATGAACAAATATATTTATCACATGACTACTATGTTATTTACCTTAATATACCCATATCATAATTTCAGATATGTAACACGTGTAATTCCCGCTCCTGACATTACAAATGACGTCATATCTTTATGGAAAGGAAGTGACTTAGGCATCCGATTGTATTTCAAAAAGTCATTTCACTACACTAGTATGCGGTTTGGTAAAAAAAAATCAGTATTTTTTGTCTTGCGATAAATAGAATCTTACATGTGTGCTCATTTCAAATTAAATTTATGAAACTCGTCGAATAATTTCAATCTTAAGATAGAAATGATTCGACTTATAAATATAAATGGTTTAACTACTGGTTATAAAAATTGTGTATATCGAACAATCAGAGCACGTACATTTTATGTATACAGGACAGTGCCATCATTGCTAAAACCGCAATTTCATCGCTTATCTTAACATGTTTTTACGTGTGGTTCAGAACTTTAACTATTGATGTTATACTTTTGATATCTGTATGAGTAGTATAGTATGATTAAGTGAGCCAGAATTGACCAATACTATAGAACTTATATATATATATATATATATATATATATATATATATATATATATATATATATTACAAAAATTTCCGATTATCTTTTATTTTAATTTTTTGTTGTTGATTTTAATAAACCATGTGAATCCGTACCGTGATTACCTTTAAGTTTGCAACATATATCTGAAAACCAAACGCCATGCGATTGACATAATATAAATTGACATTTACTTGCGTAATTTTTTCAAAAAGTGTGACATCAGATTAGAATATTAACAGAAATCGAAAATATTTATGCTTTCTCCATGTCTTAGTTCTTCAACTGGCATCTAGACTCCGGACAGTTGGTGTAAATAATCCAAATTCATATTTCAGAATTCCCATACCATGAATAACTGGACTACAGATCTGAAACCTGTCGTCGTGTGTACAGCAGCAAATAACTTCACTTTCATTGCCTCTGCATTAAAAGTTTTTTTTACATGCTGATGTGTTGCTAAACACCTGTTAACCAATCAAAATCAAAGAAAAACAGTCCATAAAAACATAGGTTCTATTTACAGTCAGACATGAATCAATAGGCAGTGGAATCCCAAAATCTGTTAGATCAGAGTTCGTTATTGGAAGGCCCTGCTGTATTGTTTTAATCCATTTCTTAATTTCATTATATTAGATGTTGGCTTAGAGAATTTAATAAATGATGCATTAGCTATTTTGGGGTCATTAGCAAGGGTCAATGTGATGAAATGTGCTACTACCGTAGTGAGCAAGTGTCAAATTTCCGATGATGAACCAATATGATGTACGTTAATACACATTGGCTATGGTTCCAGATATGGAGGATATCTTTGTAGTGCTTTACCGTCACGTAATCATCTACATTCTCTCTCTCTCTCTCCATTATCTTTTTTTTACAAACGAAAAATATAACGATGTTGTTAAAATTTGTCCGGTTTTCGTCTATTTTTGCCTTCGTGAGGAAGAGTCTGACAAAACATTGATTTTAAACGTCATCGATAGATAAGTGCAACAATTTACACAAATATGACAAAAAATATCATTCAGAAAACATAAACACAAAAATTGAGTTTAATATAATATTAATTTATCTTTTAGTCAACAGCGAACTACACTGCAAAAACCCTATCGATCCCAAAACAGATGAACAGTTGACAGAGAGGTGTTTGAAACGCTAGCCAACAGATTTAAAAAAATGTCTTCAAATTGTCATGCCTTGTAATAAGTTCATGTGTCGTGAATTAATATAGAAAGGATATACAAATAACGATCGACAACTTGTTCAGAGTGTATTTCAAGTTTTACAAACGTTGCCATGGGAAACTGCTGCTACGATCGACAACTTCAATTAAAGAAGGGATGACAACAGAAAAAATTCAAAATCCATTGCTCTGTCGATCATTTAGAAGTAGAAATCGCCTCCTATCTCGCATTTATCATTACAAAGAATGTAATAATTCCTTAAAAATATCCTGTACAAATTTTACTCCTCCTCGGCAGTACTTGGGATTGTACAATGGGTTTTAGTGCAACGCCTTTAGGGGCTATAAAAATCCCAGTCTGAGACAAAAGTGTCAGCAAATCTAAAATATTTTAAATGTTCTGCCTGTGTAACAAAGACATGATTACGCCTCCTTCGAGATACCTCATTTCCAAACCATTTCATTCTGCATAGAGATATAGAAGGATGCCATTAATGATATCAGACTCTTTTCAATTACCATTCATTTTCAATAGTTCATTTGATCTCACGCTTAGTATCCACTTAGTATTCCTACAAAAACCGGAAGAACTTCTGAGGAGAAAAGTTAGAGAACAGAGCAATCAGAAGAGACGTCTGTTGCTTTGAGCATTTCTTATGAAAACAGTTTTAAAAACCCATACCTATCCCAGCAAACGCATTAAAATTCTAGAACATAAAGAAATCATGCAGAATTTAGCAATTAGTCAACAGAAACCGGAAAAAGACAACTTTCGCAACTCTCTCTGGAATATGGCCGCTAAATGGTGTCGATGTCTAAATTTAAATTACAGTTATCTTTATGAGGGGATGAAATAGATCATGTTCAAAATTTTGTTGGGGACATTTTAAATTTCATAATAGAGATGCATTTCGTACTTCATAGATTTATCCAGTACATAATAACGATGAAAAACTAGATGTACACATTTTATTGTTGTCAGGAAACTCATAATCAGGAACCCTTTATGTTGTAACATTGCTATATTTAAAGATATACATGTGAGAAATACAGTGAGAGAGGTTTAATGTACCCGGTAATTGGAGTTTATCTCTGGGGTTTTTTCAGAGAAAGCTCATAACAGAGATGGATTTATAACAAAAGTCCTTTTTATCTATTCTCGATAATTACGAAACAGAATAGAATTAAATAAGTGATTTTGCCTGTACCAACTATGGAAAGTTAGATGGCTTTTTATGGTCGGAAAAAAAGGAACTCTCTACAGCTTTTGTATTAAGTTCAACAAATACGGTATCTAGAGATGCGGATTGGTAGAAATAACATTCAACCTTCGTTGACCATAATTCATTAAAATGTCCTGAAACAGAAAAAGTGTTATTATCAAATGGCGATTACTTCTCTTCTAACTTGCTCTATATGAACTGTAATAGCGAACAAAATCAATAGGTGCGAAACCAAAGAAATCATCCGAAAGCTGAAACATCGCGGCATGAAGTAATGAGAAATAAATGTATCTACTATTATATTATTTCAGGAGGATTTTATATTGGAAATAAGGTTATTAATTATGGAATACATTACATCCAGGAAATGAAAGATATAATACAGATACCGTGTGTCTCGATATTCCTGGACGCCTTAGTGTCTAATCAAGCTGTGACATTACGGTATGCATCAAAATATTTCTTCTTAATGAATATCGGACAATTTGATAGATCTTTAAAAATGTACCACTATTTCGACATTGAAGTAATAATTCAATAACTCTTTTACACTATATGCGATGCATTAGGCCTACTAAATTGACGGTTATTGCAAACTGAGGTATACTTGTTCCGAATAAAGTCCCATATAGTCCGATGTAAACATTTGGCAGTTTGATTGCATAATAAGTGCTCGTCGATCAGTTATAAATTTTTAAATAGAAACGGGTAGAGAGTCAGATAAACAACGAGCAAAAACAGAGCAATGTATATATATATATATATATATATATATATATATATATATATATATATATATATATATATATACTTTCCTAGCTTACAAATTTAGAAACTGAAGATTCCGAAAAGTATTTTTAGATAAAGAAGTTAATTTCGTATCCCAAATTGACATTTACAATTTACTATATGGTAATATCTTTCAGCATTGCAGAGTTCCTTGACAAGAGCAGTGGATGTTTTATTGAATTATTGCAACATTTAAACTTTTATGAAATAATTAGAGCCCAGACATAAATTGTATTTTATTGTTCAATAGATCTACCCTATAATCTTAATAAGAACGTCTCCTAGGCAATGTGGTTTCAAGAATTTGAAGAAAAAAAATTACTATGACAAAATATCACTATCAATCGCCGTTCAAATCAAGAGGAGTAGGCATGCTCAATTGTGTGGACTGAATATACTTCATGAAATATATTAGCAGAAGAATTTACATATTTTAAATATGACAATAAGTTGTGTTCCTTTAATAATAAAAACAGTGTCACCCTTTACGTTCCAATGACTTTTTTGTAAGTCTTAGCTTTTGATATAGAACAAATGTGCATCTCTCACATTTCCTCCCAGAGAGATCAAATACTGAAAATAAATCTTATTTTCAAAGCAGTAGTTATCCCCTAGCCTTATCAATGGGAATAGCACAATACACCCCGTTAGTGGGTTTATCCGTCCTTCTGTACGTAACTGTATCTCCTAATGAACAGCATGTTGAAGATTTACCAAACTTGGTACAACAGTTGTCTATATTGGTTTTGTCTCTATCTCATGGGATTTCTGGTATGGGGTCGAAGGTTAAATGCACCAAAAATGTCAATCAGTTTTCAAATATTACTGATCACACGTTCATATACAATGATAGCGATAAGACAAATTGTATATACAACATATTTTGAATTATGACCACTAGGTTACTGTTGAGGAGGTAGGGTTGGGTAGGGACATTTTGGATTATGACAACTAGGTTACTGTTGAGGAGGTAGGGTTGGGTAGGGACATTTTGGATTATGACCACTAGGTTACTGTTGAGGAGGTAGGGTTGGGTAGGCACATTTTGGATTATGACCACTAGGCCACTGTTGAGGAGGTAGGGTTGGGTAGGCACATTTTGGATTATGACCACTAGGTTACTGTTGAGGAGGTAGGGTTGGGTAGGCACATTTTGGATTATGACCACTAGGCCACTGTTGAGGAGGTAGGGTTGGGTAGGGACATTTTGGATTATGACCACTAGTTTACTGTTGAGGAGGTAGGGTTGGGTAGGGACATATTGGATTATGAACACTGGGTTACTGTTGATGAGGTAGGGTTGGGTAGGGATGCTACAATGATGCTGTTTTACTTTAGGCAATTTTCTGAGCTCTCTGTGTAATTTTGATAATGAAATGTTATTGCTACATTTCTACAGAATTTCTGTAAATAACTGAAAATTAAGTCCGCTACACGGAAAAGTGGAGATACAATTTTCAAAACTAAGAATCAATGAACATAAAAAATAAAATAGAAATCCTGGAAGCAGAGACTCTTACTACAGACAGCCCTGTAAAATCTAATGACATGAATGGGAATTCTCTATGCTTGCTATAACAGTTGCTTTATACACTCACTGGCAGCAACTTTTGTGTGAATGTCCCGCCTTGAGGTTTAATGAGGATATCACGAAGCGTTAACCTCTCTGATACATACACTTTTCGGATACAAGGTTTAATGAGAATATCACGAAGCGTTAACCACTCTGATACATACACTATTCAGGATATCACGAAGCGTTAACTTCTCTGATACATACGCTATTCAGATACAAGGTTTAATGAGTATATCACGAAGCGTTAACCTCTCTGATACATACACTATTCAGATACAAGATTTAAGGAGGACATCACGAAGCGTTAACCACTATGATACATACACTATTCAGATATCAGGTTTAATGTGTATATCACGAAGCGTTAACCACTCTGATACATACACTATTCAGATACAAGGTTTAATGAGGACATCACAAAGCGTTAACCTCTCTGATACATACGCTATTCAGATACAATGTTTAATGCGCATTTCACGAAGCGTTAACCATTCTGATACATACACTATTCAGGTACAATGTTTAATGAGCATTTCACGAAGCGTTAACCACTATGATACATACACTATTCAGATACAAGATTTAATGAGTATATCACGAAGCGTTAACCTCTCTGATACATACACTATTCAGGTACAGTGTTTAATGAGCATTTCACGAAGCGTTAACCACTCTGATACATACACTATTCAGATACAAGATTTAATGAGTATATCACGAAACGTTAACCACTCTGATACATACACTATTCAGATACAATGTTTAATGAGCATTTCACGAAGCGTTAACCACTCTGATACATACACTATTCAGATACAATGTTTAATGAGCATTTCACGAAGCGTTAACCACTCTGATACATACGCTATTCAGATACAATGTTTAATGAGCATTTAACGAAGCGTTAACCACTATGATACATACACTATTCAGATACAAGATTTAATGAGTATATCACGAAGCGTTAACCTCTCTGATACATACACTATTCAGGTACAATGTTTAATGAGCATTTCACGAAGCGTTAACCACTATGATACATACACTATTCAGGTACATTGTTTAATGAGCATTTCACGAAGCGTTAACCACTCTGATACATACACTATTCAGATACAATGTTTAATGAGCATTTCACGAAGCGTTAACCACTCTGATACATACACTATTCAGATACAAGGCTTAATGAGCATTTCACGAAGCGTTAACCACTCTGATACATACACTATTCAGATACAAGATTTAATGAGTATATCACGAAGCGTTAACCTCTCTGATACATACACTATTCAGATACAAGGTTTAATGAGGATATCACGAAGCATTAACCACTCTGATACATACACTATTCAGATACAAGATTTAATGAGTATATCACGAAGCGTTAACCACTCTGATACATACACTATTCAGATACAAGGTTTAATGAGGATATCACGAAGCGTTAACCACTCTGATACATACACTATTCAGATACAATGTTTAATGAGCATTTCACGAAGCGTTAACCACTCTGATACATACACTATTCAGATACAATATTTAATGAGCATTTCACGAAGCGTTAACCTCTCTGATACATACACTATTCAGGTACAATGTTTAATGAGCATTTCACGAAGCGTTAACCACTCTGATACATACGCTATTCAGATACAAGGCTTAATGAGGACATCACAAAGCGTTAACCACTCTGATACATACGCTATTCAGATACAAGGCTTAATGAGGACATCACAAAGCGTTAACCACTCTGATACATACGCTATTCAGATACAAGGCTTAATGAGGACATCACAAAGCGTTAACCTCTCTGATACATACACTATTCAGATACAGACTATAAAATTTACCTACTGCTTTTGTCCATCTGAACTTCATTGCGATTGATTAATAAGTTACAATGAGGGTTACATAATTCTCTGGTGTCTAAAACGTGCTATAATTATATAATTCACCGACAATTTCAAAGCGTTGAATATAAACAAACTGACGGTTCATTCGTACAGTGTCGATGGCCAAATGTGAATTTTAAGACAAGGTGTCGGTAACTTACCAATTATTTATACATATATGATGGCATAGACAAGCAAAGTTATTGGCGGGAAAGTTTTGGCCATGTTCTGTCGTATATTGGTAGGAACCTGAGTTATAATAAAAGATTAGATCCTGCTGAAGAAGCCAGTAGTCCCAATGTTGGGAAAACCGTCTACAGATATTGGACTCTGACCGAATTTTAATAACTATAGCTTTAGTGTGTGCTCAGATTACCGTATTAAATCCAGCAGCCCAAGTCAGGCATAAGTTTCACCGGCAAAGTTTCTTAAGTCTTGACTTGAGCCTATTCAGTTGAGGCCCATTTATCCAAGACATATTTAACAAGTTAATTCAGTTGAGGCCCATTTATCCAAGACATATTTAACATGTTGATTCAATTGAGGCTCATTTATCCATGACATATTTAACATGTTAATTCAGTTGAGGCCCATTTATCCAAGACATATTTAACATGTTGATTCAATTGAGGCCCATTTATCCAAGACATATTTAACATGTTGATTCAGTTGAGACCCATTTATCCAAGACATATTTAACATGTTAATTCAATTGAGGCCCATGTATCCAAGACATATTTAAAATGTTAATTCAATTGAGGCCCATTTATCCAAGACATATTTAACATGTTAATTCAGTTGAGGCCCATGTATCCAAGACATATTTAACATGTTAATTCAATTGAGGCCCATGTATCCAAGACATATTTAACATGTTAATTCAATTGAGGCCCATTTATCCAAGACATATTTAACATGTTGATTCAATTAAGGACCATTTATCCAAGAGTTATTTAACATGTTTAATCTCAATGCCTTTATTAAAAAATTCACAGCAAAACATTGTATCCATGGACTCTTACTTGTGATCAACAGAGCTTCTATCTCATCCATCTTGGATATCTAATCCCTATTCGTTTTCACATTCCCAAGACATGAACCCAAATAACAATACCAGTATCCACTGTGCTCATTTACAATTTTAAGTTCCTAACCTTGACGGCCTAGAAGAGATTACGCGATGTCACGTGAGCACCAATTAACACGGACACGGACAAGCAGAATAACATTTTATCCTTTGGAAATAGAAATAGATAGGAATATTTGGATTCAATAGTTTTTTTAAAATCAAAATGACTTGTTCGTGACTAGGAATGGCCGCGTATCTGAGAGCAACATCTATTTTGCAGTGGCCATATTAGTGAAGTTGGTGTTTCATCTAGTTGTAAAACCACTGGCGGTGTTTCAGTACCTGGTGAAGAACAAAAACAAAATAATTAAATAAAATGCTTTACGCCACTGGGCACTGACAGTTCAGTAGAGTATTGTGATTAACGGCTGTTATGGATCGTATTTATAAAAAAACTAATACCCATTAAAAAGCCTTCCCCATAATCCTTATATCAAATGGTTGCCGTATTTATAAGTGCAAGGCATAGCGATAACTAGTACTTCATACGAAAGAAAATAAATGTAACACCAAATTTAATGTGTGGACTTCAATTTTGTGATTTTTTTTCTCCCTACCATACGAAGATTGTGTCATGGCACATATTTCGAGATTCCATGTGCAGGAAAGAAACTAAATTAAAAAAGGAATAAACAAACATTTTCCAGAGAATACTGCTTTATAACACTCCGATTTTTTTTATTTATCAATGGGTTATGCCAAAATTAACAGCATGTAAGTTGATAATTTACATTATTTTGTAATATTTACTTTAAATTTCTTTCTTTACAGTTCTTAAGCACCGAACTTTACGGATAAATGGTGCTATGTTTATCGGACCGTCTTTTAGTGCAAGGACAAGAATCCTCAATGACTGACGGTCTTGTACCAGTCTTCCGACATTTTCCCTGCGATATTTTTTCCTCGGCAAGTTAAGCCTCCCTGATGCTCTTCCTGACATTTCTTGCATTGTGCTAATCTTCATCACACACTGTATTGAAAAAATCGAGAAGCCCCTCCTGTTTTTGCTACACTATTTTTTCTCATATGTGGTCTCTCCAAACAGCTTGTGTAATTTATTCCTCTATCATCCACGTCAATGTGCCCTTTGATCTTCTTAACTTACGTTACATGTCGAAGTCCGTTCAAGTACCAAAAGTCCGTTTAAGTACCAAAAGTGAGTTTATAGTGTTCTTTACTGGCAGTTTATGTCAAAATATATCCCATCTTTGCTTCCTTATTTCTTATTTAATGCAGTACAAGTTTATCCTAATTCTTTTTTTTTAAAAATCAATTTAGTACCAATCATGTTTCCTACTTTATTTGCCAAATTTTCCCACGCAATCCTCCTTCTTATACCGTCAAAGTGCTTTATAGTCCTTTATTGCATTCTTTCAGAAGCCGTATGAATCTTCAAATACTGCATGCCGTATGTACAGCTTCAAGATTTGTACTCTTCTGGATGCTTGGCTGTTAATTGCTTGCTTCTGCGTGCCTTTCTGGTCCTTACATGTATTCCAACCTTAATGCGTGCCTTTCTGGTCCTTACATGTATTCCAACCTTAATGTAGGCGTATAAATTACTTTTAAAATGATTTTCAAATTAGCAAACACTAAATGCAATATATTCTACGTCCTCTAGGCGCTATTTAAGAGGCATTCTAACTGAGAATTTGTTTCAATTGATCAATTTTAAAGAAAACTGTTATAACTTAAACAAACTCTTTCTAATATCACGAATGAAACTTTAATCAATTATGAAAGTAATCCTTAAGCTCTGACTATCATTAGGATAATCTTCTCTATTTTTTGCTACGCTTAGTTCCATAAAAGAAATCATTAACACGAACCACTTACGAATCTCGTTTGATTCCAAGGGTGATCAATGCATCAATATCAATCAATTAAAGGGCGTGAGAAAGCCATGCTAAGACTCCTATATCTCCACTCAGAGAAGAAAAGAGAATGCATTGAAGTTTGGTGAAAATGATTATACTTTTAGTATTACATCATGAGCGTTTTTGTCTAAACCATGCTTAGCTGATTTGGTGCTTTATCAAAGCTGGAAAATTAATTCCGCAAAGCACTGAACAAAAGACAATGTGATATTGAAGGAACTGTAAGATGAACTATATTGGATGGGTAACATGATCCACACGGACAAAGCTTAAAGTTTACTCTCTACGTTATTGTAGGAAATAAAGTATGGTCACTCATCGAAAACATTTATCAGAGAGAGAGAGAGAGAGAGAGAGAGAGAGAGAGAGAGAGAGAGAGAGAGAGAGAGAGAATTTTCTCTGAAGTATTGTAGTCAATCACACAATCACATTTGATGTGTGAATTTTTCGCATTAATTCATAGTTATTCTATTTTTCCGTGATTTTATCCCGTTGTTAACCTTTTTTAATTTGAACTAAAATCTCTGTATTTGTTTTTTTATTTATTGATTGTTTTTAGCCTTCATTATTAGAACTCACTGGATGATTTTAAACTTCAAAGTAAAGGGAAATGAAGTTAAGTTTTAAACAAATATGTCAGAGTGAATTATATTTTCCAAGAGACATTGTATTAGTTCGGATTAGGCTTTTATTTTCGAGACAAAGATTGTCGCAGCTTTGGTGTGTCAATAACTATGAATTTAAAAAGAAAATATTTAAAATAGACAATTTGCAAATTAAATTTGAATATGCCTCTGTATCAATCAACACAATATTCTCGTATGACATTTTTTCTCTTAAGCTAACTTGAGTAGATACGGCTTCGTCTTGAAATCTTGAAGCTACTGGCAAAAAGGATAATAAGAACATTAATTACGTCATGTGGCTTCTGGAGACATTTTTACTTTGACTACATTATCTAATGGTTTGTATAATTCAGTGCTTGAATCCATCTTAAGTTAGACCCCAAACTATGACAGACAAGGTAATAAGACCCCACTACAAGGCTGAAAAGGTTTTTGTTTACACAAAATCTGGCCGGAAAGTCATTTTAGAGCAATGAAGAAATCCAAATAAAGTTGATTTGAAAACAAAGAAACAAAGAACAATCTTCTGACACCAGATACTCATTATCCAGTAATTTATGATTTTACGGTAAGACTGTACGTTGATGTAACAATGGCGGTATTTCCACGATCAGAAAAAATACTTAGGTGGGAGGAGATAGTTTCGTAAATTGGCCTTGTCAGATTTCTTAACTTAAGGCTGAGATGTGACTTTCTCAGCTATTATTGTTTAATAATGAAAGACATGTATATATTTGTGGAGTGGGTGTTTCGGGCTTGCATTGTTCTTGAAATGGATATGAGGCATGTACACCTCGCATAGTTATTTCACTGTATCCAGACAGTAAAATACCCAATAGTCGGCGAGGAAGTAGAGCTAACCACCCATAGCAGTAGACACGCTGGGTTCAAGGTAAGGCGATTATCTCAAATACGGCCTGGATGGCAACTATTTTGAATTGCATCACGCTGTTTTGTACACGATCTTTTTTTATATTATCACACAGGTACAGGGTTGCATTTGCACTGTGAGCATCAATGTGTGTAAAACATGAATGACCTTCAGACATGAAAAATTCATGTGTGAATTTTGAGCTATTATGCATAAACTTCTTTTGCTATGAACTTTCATTGACTTGTCAGGGCAAATGAATGACCTATGAATTAATGCGAAAAATTCACACATCAAATATTGACCTTTTTGACCTCACAAGTGTACTCTATTTTATATTAGACAGGTTGATATAGTATAAAATTTGTGGATAAAAACTTGAACCCTTACACGTGGCTTTGTCATATCGCTAAACTCACGTTAGAAGAGCAACCACCTGCCTATAGGACTGCCATTTAATTTAAATTATTTTCTTCAATCCAGTCTATAAAAAACATAGGCGAGACATGCACAGTACTCTTTATATATAACTTAACTGGTGAAGATGAGTTTCCTAGTGGGAACAAAAGTCGTATATCACTGAATTTTAGATTAACTGCTAAACCAGAGAAATCCCATATGAGTTATTTAACATAAGGAATACACAGTGCAAATTTGCTTAATTTTTACCACATTTACTCAAGATCACTAATACTGCTCTCTCATAATATAATTTTACTTTCTTTGCTTTGCTTTATATACAGTAATGGATTCAATTTTTGTCCGAATTATGAATTTAAGAATTGCACGAATTCATTTCATTTTCGCTTGAATTTATGAAATTACTTGATTCTGTCTTCTTTGTTATGTTTGAAAGTTTCTTTTGTGACAACTTCATTTTGTTGGATTATACTCGAGTTTCATATCCTTTTTGGATGATAACATGCAGATGTTATAACATGCAAATATTAGAGATGGACTTTCAAAGTTCTAGGTAATGTGTATTGTTCGAGAAGACTCTATATAGAAAGCACACTCGTGCGTGTTTGTTTTAAGACCGTGTTGTATAGATGTGTTTGCTAGATTTTTCAACAGTATTTTAGGTACAAAACTGAAGTTGCTAGACTATAATGGTCTCATTTTGAGGTCAACGTATTTTAACACTTATTAGCAAATAAATTTTGTACGGCCAAATTAAAATAGGTCCCTAGGATTTGTCTTAAAATCCAGCAAATGCATTGTCATCTTGTTGTTTTAAAACTATTAAACATTTCCTTCGCGAAGGAGAAACATCCGAATATAATCCAAATATCCATCGTAGACGGGAGAGGTTTGTAGGTTTGTATTGTCATTGGCACCGGTGTGTATTAAAAATGACAACAAATAATTTTTGAAAATATCGAAAACGTAAATTTGTAAATACAAAACTTGCGATTTTACCTGCAACAAAAATGAAAATAGTTTTCTATGTGGTTTTATTCTTATATACGATTCCTCCAAAGAGCTGTCTTTAATCTATATGCAATCTCCGTATTACATGCTTTTGTTTTCTTCCCATTCATTTCATTTTTTGCATGACCAATATAAATTTTATCACTGACACATTTTGTGATAACTTCATTTTGTCATATTATACTCGAGTTTCATATCCTTTTTGGAATATAACATGCAGATGTCATAGCTTTAAAATATTGGAGATATAGTTTCATAGTTAGTTCTTGGTAATATGCGTTGTTCGACAAGACCCTATACAGAAGGCACACTTCTGACTGTGTTTTAAAATAGTGTTGTATATATGTGTGTTTGCTTGATTTTTCAAAAGTAGTTTGGGTACAAAATTGGAGATGTTAGACTCTAATCGTGTCATTTTGTACCTAGATCAACGTAGTTTAACATTTATTAACAAATTTGTACGGCCAATTTAAAAAGGATCATAGGATGAGGCATGAAAGCCAGTAACTTCATGGTCCTCTTACTAGCTTTAAAAACTATTAAACGAAGGAGAAATATATGAATATAATCTAAATAGCCGCAGTATATGGGAGAAGTTTGTATTGCCAGTGGTATTGGTGTATGTTAGGGAGAGGTTTGTATTGCCAGTGGTACTGGTATATGTTAGGGAGAGGTTTGTATTGCCAGTGGTACTGGTGTATGTTAGGAAGAGATTTGTATTGCCAGTGGTACTGGTGTATGTTATGGAGAGATTTGTATTTCCAGTGGTATTGGTGTATGTTAGGGAGAGATTTGTATTGCCAGTGGTACTGGTGTATGTTAGGGAGAGATTTGTATTGCCATTGGTACTGGTGTATGTTAGGGAGAGGTTTGTATTGCCAGTGGTACTGGTGTATGTTAGGAAGAGATTTGTATTACCAGTGGTACTGGTGTATGTTAGGGAGAGATTTGTATTGCCAATGGTATTGGTGTATGTTAGGGAGAGGTTTGTATTGCCAGTGGTACTGGTGTATGTTAGGGAGAGATTTGCATTACCAATGGTACTGGTGTATATTAAAAGTGATCATCAGAATTCAAAAAAGCAAACATTTATTTTTTAAATGTCTATTTTCCATGCAAAAAAAGCAAAAACAGTCTTTATTTTGCTTTTATTCTTATACGCAATTCTGCCTAAGATTTGTCTTTAATGTGTATGTAATCTCTATATTACATGTTTTTATTTTCTTTGTTTCATTTTATTTTTGTGTGACAAATATCACTGACACAAAAAGCATTATTCACTCTTCATTCAACATTAGTATAGATATATCCCACAATTTTGACAATAGGACGGTCTTGATAATAAGACGATATTGACAATAGAAAACACATTTCTTACTGCTGAAAAAAATTGAAAATAAGATTGTCTTGAAAATAAGACGCCCAATTTTCAGGCATGTTTTCCTTACACACTAGTATATGGTTGCATTTACTGTGCATCCAGACAACAACAACACTGATCTAAAATTGTACACATTTTAAAAACATTAAAATATTCCCAATTACAATTTAACAAATTACATGCATATTTAGCTAAGCAGTCAACATAATAACATCAGTCTGACTACCATTAACTGTTGGGTTAACGATGTAAACATACTGATTTTCTCGAAAAGGGGGAAAGGAGACAACTAGAAATTCCTTACTGCCAAGAGACCCTCGAAATTACGACGCTGTTGAATATAAGAAGGTTTTTAAAATAGGCCTCTCAAATCTTATTTAAAAAAATTAAAAAAACTAAGTTGTTGCTTATTTTAGAGATTTTAGGGTTTGTTCCTAAATCGTTTCTTCTTTTTAAACGAGGACAATTGTGTATCTCTATACTTCTTGTTTTCTTTATTTTTAAATAAAATACACAACTCTTCGATATATCATGTCTCTGTGAATATTCTATTCCTATTCGGTTTCTTTTTAATTTAAAAACAATAATTCTATACAAAGTTCAATTTGAGGGAAACAAGTATTGATTTTTTTCATTTTCCATTGGAGAGCACAACGCATGTTTATTTTCTCTTTTAAAATTACCTGACTATAAATACTTATTCTTGCAAACATTTTAATTTTAGTTTACATACATGAAACCTTGGAGTTTTTCATTTATGGTAGAACGCAACTCAAATTATTACATTTAGAAAATATTTATATTAAAAGAAGTTGAAGATTGGACCGTCGTAAGTACACCAAGTGAAAAAAGTAGAGTCATGTCACTGTGATCATCATGGTAGTATGACCCTTTCGAGAGGATTTTATATAGGATTCAATGGAGTTTTGACATTTGTACAATAGTTTATCTGTTTCTTACATCGATATATATATATATATATATATATATATATATATATATATATATATATATATATATATATATATATATATATATATATTGATAACGGCGCAAGTACAAAACAGATTCCCAACGGTTCCAGCTAAACATGCTCTGTGTCAGGGGAAGAAACAATTTACATCCACAAAACAAGCACCAAACACAAAAGACAAGAACAATTCTTGACTCCTACATGTTTAAATGACGGGGAAATAAACAAACACAAAGGATAAACAATATAAGAAAAAAAGAAGACAAAATTAAAAAGCGGTCTAAAACGGGTAAACTAAATATCTATGTTATGCTGCCATCAGTCCAACAAAGTTGTGTACAAATAATTCAAAGTATTTATCGTGCGTATCAGGCAGAGGACCAACGTGTTTTGACCTAATTCCAGACTTTAAACAAAGGACTGACACCATGCGCAGCGATAAATCAATGCCATCATCAAAATGTGCAAAGGAAATTATATCCCGGTAAAGTTATGCATCGAGGTACTAAAGACGTATGTCAAGAGCATGGTATATATCGGGATAATGGACAAGAGTTCAAATAATAATAATAATAATAATAATAATAATAATAAGAAGAAGAAGAAGAAGAAGAAGAAGATTGCCAATAATACATGAAAAGAGTTACGGAATATTTACTTGGGTAAATATTATCGCAAAAATGCTTACGTCTGATAAACTGATGCCTGGCTGAAGTTATGATAAGATTGCAATAGGAAGGTTAGATTTTTTGATTTAGGCCGAACTCCCCATGAGTTTTCAGTTTCAGTTATCCAGTATCGTTCCTTACGTTTACGTTCTATATCGGTCCACGGCAGGTCAGAATCAATTGGTAGCACCTCGAGGGACTCGACGATATATATATATATATATATATATATATATATATATATATATATATATATATATATATATATATATATATATATATATATATATATATATATATATATATATATTCAGCATGAATATTTGAATAATGTCAGTTTTTGAATAGCAAAGGAAAATTTATTGGCCACGGTGCTTAAAAATTCATTGGCCACGGTGCTTAAAAATTCATTGGCCACTGTGCTTAAAAATTTATTGGCCACGGTGCTTAAAAATTTATTGGCCACGGTGCTTAAAAATTCATTGGCCACTGTGCTTAAAAATTCATTGGCCACGGTGCTTAAAAATTCATTGGCCACGGTGCTTAAAAATTCATTGGCCACGGTGCTTAAAAATTCATTGGCCACGGTGCTTGAAATTAACTTAGAGCAAATTCCTCACGAAGAACGTGAATAATGTATAATGAGCGTAACGGAGGTACTACGACACAGGGCGGCATATTTTATTCATTTGGAGAGTTATTCGTGTGCTGGTAAGTCTTTTTATTATGTAATTGAATCAGTTTAGAGAGAAATCGTGTCATTCTGATTGCTTAGTGTTGGAGTTTTGTGTCAAAACGGCATATTAATCTGAAAGCCACATTCACCTTAGACCACTTTACTACATGACGTAAAAGGACTTGCATAACTTAAAATCGCGCGTTTGATAATGGTAAAAGAATAAAAATAATAATATTAATAATTTTAATAACTTATTTCTTTAAAAGGAAATTTTGTTCATGTTATTGATATCGTATAGCCGGCTGTAATATTTATAAGGATACTTCTACCTTAACACAGTTTAGTTTAGTTTCTCGTTTTTTTTCTGTTTACATCTGAGAAAAAGTATCTCTGAAATTTCTCTCTTCTATTCAAGCCTTAAATATGTATTTCTTTCTCTTTGATTAAAATGTTTACAGACTTAAATTGATTTTTATTAATATATCTACAGCTCTGTGCTCCGTACGATCCTTTGTGTCGATAAAACATAAGATAAGTAATTAAGCAAGTTATTTTGCATTCTTTTGACCAAAGTCAACAAGAATATCTGATGCAGTTACTTTCTTCAGAGGGCTGGTTTCCGGCTCCACAATGTTTCCAATGTTTCCATCGATTGATTAAACATCGAATTTGATACTTTCTACGTGTTCTAGGCTCATCGTAAAAGACAGATTTTGATCGAACCGCGTTTAAAATTAACGATTTAATGATTGAGTAATTAAATCAAATCTGTTTCAATTACATGTATCACAAGTAAACGGTTACAAGGTGAAAGGTCTGTAAGAAATCCCTAATGAATATATCATGCATTCAGTTTAATAAATGAACTGAATGCATGATATATTTATTTGGTAGTCTCATTGAGTGATTAATAGACCTCTGTTGTTTAAACATACTGTTTTTTAGTCGGTGTGACTTCAAGGAATACTTACACATTACATCGTGCAGTTATTGCCAAAACAATGTCATAAGTACATCGCACATTTATGTCAAGTCCAGTGGCTGCGCGAGGGTTCGATGCCCCAGGGGGCAATGTTCTTTAATGGCGCCCCAACTTTGCAACAGAAAACAGTTTTTATGTCAGTTTCCAACCTCCCTCCCCCCTCCTCAATATAAGTTTTGTCAAGAATTGCCCCCGTTACACTAAGGTGAGGTGAAATATTATGAAAATGTAAAAAAAAAAAAACAAACAAAAAAAAAAAAAACAACAAACGACGGCGCCCTCCTTCGCCTGGCGCCCGGGGGCAATTGTCCCTCCCTCGCGTTGCTACTGGTCAAGAACATGTCAAACTTTCACTATTCATAATGCAACTGCATCATAGTTTGAAAGTAATTTAAAGAAATGTGTACAAAAATGTTATTTCTTTTACAAAAGCTGTAAGCTGTATGGGATGGATGGTCCAATCTTTATTCAAAGATGATGATAGCCAAACAAAAGTTATTTCATACTTATTCAGAGAAAGAAATTTAGAATTAAAAGACACAACGTTCTCTTATATTAAATACACAAGAAAATCTATTAAAATCACAAGTATACACTTTAATCTTTGACAAAATATATTGAATATTTAATATGGTTTGAATATTCCATTCAATTTAAAATTGTCTCTAAATTTGGAAAATGATAAAAGTCATGGTAATAAGAACTTTTTGTAGGACTTTTGGGGGACTTTGGAATGGCAAAGCTAATAAGCTAACGGGAATTCTGGGTTTTTATAAAAGTGACGCAGTTCCTTGCATTCTTTATTTTTTGATTGCAATGATCCTTGTTTTGGATAAACCAACAATTGTTTGGATAAACCAACGATTGTTGGAAACACCAATGATTGTTTGGATAAACCAACGATTAAGAACAAAAGGTTGATACTATAAATATTTGCATATAATAAAGAATTTGAGAGTAGAAAGAAAATATAATTTGACAACTTCCGTTTTAAAATGCCATATTTGTAATAATTTTGCCTTTATTTTCTATATTGTATTTCTGTTGGACGTTGCTTATTTTAATTTCATGCATTACTTACCTAAAAAGAATCGCTCTTATATGACCGTTTTTGTTAAAGTGTTTTTGCTTGTTTGTTTGTTTGTTTTGTTTGTTTGTTTTTTTGTTTTGTTTTTTTTTTTTTGGGGGGGGGGTATTGCAAATTACAAATCTATCCTCATTGTATATTGCATGTTATATAATATGTCACATCTTCTTGCATTATAAAATCATCATTCTTAAATATTGCACAACCCCAAAACAGAGCTTTCATGAAAAGTTCTGAGTCGTCATACTTCTGGTAGAATCATCATGCTATGTTTCCAATGATTCTTGTGCTTTCAATACCATGTACATACTATCAGAAATTAGCTCAAATAAATAAATTCGTTCCCTAGTGGCGGGCACGGGCTGTGTAGTGTTCCTGCACATTTCAGTCAATATCACGCAAAATCAGAAGCATATCCCGATGTCGCGATCATTTAACAGAAAAAGTCTATATTCATACATGTAGTCTTTTCAATTATATTGTGGCATAAGCGTGTGTCACTTGTTGTGATCAGTTGTTGCTTTTGAGAACCCCGTTCTCTCTAAGACGTTGTATACTTAACATTAAAATTGTACTTGAACATACTTAGGAAGTCTTGCCGTCAGCGAGAATCGAATTATTCTTAAATTTGCTAGATTTTCTGCCTCAGACATGTATTCCACTCTTGTATTAATCAATACCATTTTCCAATATATTAATTTACGTCAAATAAATAGGCTTCATTTAAAAATCTTAAAGCACTATTCTCAATTGGTAATAATATTGAATGTTACATGTTTCAAGATGTTCATTAAGTCTATTTAGTTACTTGAGCAATTATTTATTATTTGGCATTCGAATCCGTCTCTATTGAGTTAGTACGGAATCGTGACATGAAAGGTAAACAAACCATCTTCGAAAAAATTCTTGTTCTAAAAGATGTTTCTCAATGTACGAAAGTAACGTTAGTTAATGCATTGGTCTAATGTGACGTAGAAATCAGTGGTATCTTTTATAAGGCATAGCTTCCATTTGGATCTTGCTCTTTAAAAATGAACCGATGAAGATAATAAGCGAACCTACTAAATCAAATTAGTGGGATAAGATGCAAGAAAACCTTACAGTTGTTCTGTAACTCCCGTAAAAACATTTTTTAAATCGCAAATAAAATTACAGTTGTAGATCTCAAATATATTGATTTTTTAAAAAATATTTTCAGTCACTCTCGTCACCGTACTGGGTGAGAAAAAAGAAATAATAAATAGAGCAGCAGAATATGTAACGAGAGTCATCTAGAGGTGACATATCAGTAGTAATGGGGGAAGATGTGAGGAAAATGGAACTGTAAGGGAGGAAATGGGAAATATTGTGCTAAAACCGTCCAAAGGTTTAACATAATGAGACTGTAATGCTAAATCTGTCTATACGATGAACATGATGGGTCTGTATGGGGACAAACATACACCTTCCGACCATTACTGACTCGTACTGACCAACACCTACAATTACTAACCAATCCACCGTTCGACTGACCAGCACCCACTCATCTACTGACCAACACCTACACTTACTAAGTAGGAGTGCTTACACATATACACAAACATACTGTCGGCCCTGAAAAGGGTAGGAATGTACACACACTATACACACATACCTACTGATATACTATCATACATGGAGTGAAAGGGGAGAAAATGGTATGATTGCTCACACTATACACACAACCATCCATGAAAAGAGTTGGATTGTTCACACATTATACGCACAAATATACTAAGAGAGTAGGAGTGCTTACACATACATACACACATCCATGGGGGTTTAAGTTTTAGTTGTGAAAGACAAAAGACAAAGACATACATACATAAAAACTGAGATTGTTGGCAATTATTGAGTATTATCTCTGTTTATGAGAGATTTGGGTGGCCCTGGAAAGGGCCATTGGTTGTTGTCCTGGGTCGTTGATGTTATCGATATCCAGGACAACTGCACCTTTCGAACCCAGCTCTGCAACAAGGAATATATGATTAGAGTTGCTCCATCTCCCGAAGGAGACAGAGAGTCTAAAATTGTGAGCCTCTGCTTCCATCTCCCAATCTTCTGTTTGCGGGATCAGGGGCTGTTCTGGCTGTTGATATTGTTGTTGCTGCTACTGCTGCTGTTGTTGCTGATGCAGAATCTCTTCTACATAGTCTTCCTTATGACGAAACCTGTGTTGCATCGTTTGCCATCTTTCGTTGAGGCATTGTTGCTCCCTATCTCGCTTTTCTCGCTCCTTTTCCGTCTGCTCCTCCGCACGAGTCCTCTTGGCGGTCACCTGCTCCATCACTTCTCTTATCAGCTGCTTAGCCACTCTAAAGGCTACCATCTTCCTCTTCATGTGACGCTTGTTAGAGTAGACTTCAAGTTCGTCCACTCGGCCCAGCAGGTGTTCCACTCTGTTCATCAGTACATGCCGCCACTTATTTTGCATATTCTAGTTTGCTCACTCATTGCTGTCTTCGCTGACGAGTTGACGATGAATGTTAAGACTGATTGATTGATATTGGGATTGACGACGTATGCGGCCATTCGGATACGTCGGATAGCGATGTGCGCACAGAGAACTATTTAATTACTTGTGGAACGTCTGGAGAGGTAACGCGGGAAAGCGGCTCCGCAAGGGGTGCGCAGTCGTCCCATGAGGCTCCGGCATGTTCAGAGTATAATAATTTTAATTTGTGTGCCAAAATGAATAAAATTTGTCATCTTGCAGCCAAATGTTCAATAAGGAATTTTGAAATAACTCTGCACTGTATGGCTAATGCAGTGTTGTTATTTTACGGGATTAATAGAGAAAACAGGATTAACGAGTGGAATTCGTTGCTAAGGCAAGTTGCGTTATTAATTTTATATTCTAACTAGTGGAATTCGTTGCTAAGGCAAGTTGCGTTATTAATTTTATATTCGTGCAGTTGATGATACTATTCATTTACTGCCTTGTGCAGTGGGCCCTGATGGTCTGAGCTAGGAACCACCTCATATGTATGATAGGGTGTGGGGCATAACAATGGGGTGTGGGGTATTTTAACCTTCCAATGATTGCCGCGTTGTACAGGTGGCCCTGATGGTTTGGCTTTTGAACACCTTATATAACTAGTAAGGGGTGTGGCAGATCTGTGTTTTTCTTATCAGTATTGCCGCCTTGTGCCGCTGACCCTGATGATCTGGACTTTCGACGACCCATTATTTTATAATTTTATGGGGTTGCGAGTTTGCTAGTTTGCTGGTCGCCTTCCTGGTTTCCGACTTCTTGTGTTAATTAAAGCTGTTTGTGTAGCGCCCCAATACCAGATATTCCTGTAGTAAGAAAATAAAAATAGAAAACATGCATGATGTGTTAGTAGTAGAAATAGAGTAGGCGATATTATAATTACTGTCCTGTAGTTGTTTTTAGTTATTACCTATTCAAATGATTGTTTAAATCCTAAAGTTTGGCTTACCCCTAAGTGTCTTTTCTATGGGAGTGGATTTTGGATTTTTTTCCCTCTCACGAGGGCGGGGATTGGGCCGCTCATACCGCGAACCAGGCCCCTAGTGTGCCCGATCTACCGAGCCCCTCCTCCACGAGCAGGACCCCTCCTCTCCCGCTTTAGACAGTTCGGGGTTGCCATTTATGTTGTCCTATTTGGCTGCCTATATTTAAATTTTTCCATGACTTGTCATTTTTTATGGGGGTAGAAATTCTCTCGCCTCTGAAGCCGAGGATATGCTGCTCGTCGCGAACTGGCCACTTCGAATGGGCGCACCATACAATCCCTTCCCGCTTAGGTGGAGCATTTTCTCTCTTGCTCAAGACAAGTTATGTATCCCTATTGCCTGTTCAAAGTTTTATGGTGCGTAATTACAGTTTTTGTTGTGGATTGGATTGGTCCTTAGTCGGGGTTTAAATTTTTCCTCTCTTTCAAATTTCTGTTATTTATCCCATGATGTTTGCATACATCAAATTGATATTATTAATTTTAGTTGTTAAGAAATTCGGATATATGACTGAGAATTTTAGTTCTTTATGTTGTTCCTGAACTTTTGTTCTATCTCTAGTGTACTTGGAGCATATATTGAATATATGGTCGAGTGTTTCTGGGGTGGGACAGTGTGGTCAGTTTGTTCCTGCTTCTTTGACCCGGTACAAACCTTCCAAAATTGTTGGCTAGGAAAGGTTTATATTTATGACTTTGATGTAATGTAGGTTTGCCAGGTTTGAGGCGAGCATATTTCAATTAACTTATCTGCATATGTCATATAGCCTACGCCCTTTATTTGTATTGTCCTATTTCCCCTGCCATTTTTGGACGCTTCATTCCAATTTAGGGATTCCTGCTTCACTTAGCTTATATTTGGCTACTTTATCTGCCCTTTCGTTTCCAGGTATCTCAATATGTGATGGCACTCACATATGTTTGATCGGTTTCTTTGAGGATTTTGACTTACAGTTATATTTCCTTCATCATGTTTTCCCTACATGAAGAGTTGCCTTATTCCAGAATCCGCAGCACACTGAGGGAGTCGCTAATTATTATTTTTTTTTAGTTTATCTGTAATGAATCCATTCCATTGCTTTGGTAATCGCCCAAAATTAAACCGTGTAAATAGAGCAGTTTTCAGGTAGCTTCGCCCCCAGTGTGACGTTTTTCTCCGGTATTACTACTGCTGCTGCAGTACGCCCTGGGTCTGGGGATTTCGATCCATCGGTGTAAATTTGAATGTATCCCATATAACTATTTCAATATCAGAGAGAATTCTCGCACTTATTTCTATTGGTTTATCTGGTTTATCTCCATATTTTAGAGCGTAACAATTTATTTTGGGCACATTGCAGGTCAATGGGGCAGGGTCTGCATATTTTGTTGTTTCCGCCTGACGGTTAGGGATTTGTAGTTCCCTTTTCAGGTCATGGATTTTTTTGCCTGCAGATAAATTTGTTCAGAGTTTATGCCTGAAGGGTCTCTTGCATCTCTCTATTATTGCTCGAGTAGGGAGCTACTCATTATGAATTGACATCCTTGTCGCATACCTAAGGAGCAACTCTTTTCGTCTCAAGCTAAGTGGAGGTTCACCAACGAACATTCTGATTTCCTCCCTAGATGTGCTACCAAGCGCACCGGTGCATATAACTAGGGCCTGGTGTTGTATTCGGTCCAATTTGTTTTTATAAATTTGGGTGTGCCGAAGCATACGCTTGACACCCATAATCAATTTTGGACAGAATAAGTGTCCTATAAAGTGTAAGGAGTGTGGTTTGATCCGTCCCCCAATTAGTTCCCTTAAGAGGTTTAAATCAATCCCACATCTCCTTGTTAGCTCTGTTATATGATTGCTCCATGTTAGGTGCTCATCGAATACCATCTCCAGGAATTTAGCCACTCTTTCATATTTCTGTTCCATTTAGGTACAGTTTTGATTGTTGCCTACGGATTTTTGTTTTGGGAGTAAACATGACACCCACTGTTTTTCCGGGGACAGTCTGAAGCCCTACCTATTGGCCCATTGCCCGATCCTATCCAGCCCGACCTATAATCTACCTACCACAGTTTCGCTGGATGGGTTTCCCGATCTCCAGATTCCGCTGTCGACGGAAAATTGGGATAGGTCCAGATAAGACGGGTCCATTGATTTCCCTTGGTCATTTATCATAATATTAAACAGAGTCGGACTTAGTACTCTACCTTGGTGGGTGCCATTGTCTAACTCATGCACTTCAGAGTACTGATCGCCCACTCTATATTGAATTTTTCAACCTGTCATGGAGTTTAATATCCACCTATGGATGCGGCCTGTTATTCCATAATGGTTTAATTTCGCAATTAGGCCCTTGGTCCATATCAGATCGTAGACTTCTTCAAGGTCTAGTAATACTGCGATGAGGTTTCGGTAGCATTTCCTTTTTGCCTTAAAAGACAATCTTATGTTTGATTCCAAGCGTATAAGTTGATCTAGTGTGGATCGTTTGTTGCGGAATCCGATCTGATTTTGGGATATAAAATTGTTGCTTTCAAGGTGGTATTTCAGTCTGTTATTGATCATGGTTTCCATGATCTTACAGATATTATAAGTCACTGAAATTGGTCTGTACGAGTTTAGGTATGCGGGATCTTCTCCGGGTTTCGGGATTGGTATAACAATTGCTCGTTTCCAACGGTTTGGTATTTCTCCCCTTTGCCAGATCAGATTCAGCAACCCCCAAATCGCCTGTTTTTTTTGAGAGATTTTTTAAATATAAATTTCATAACCAAGCTTGTTTTCCCCGTGTGGGGTGGTTATTGGTAAGATTGGACTTGATTTGAATTTAACTCGTGCGCGGCCATTCTGCCATGTACGAGTATACACCCCATAAAGAGGATTAAGGTATGTGCACAGCACACTATTTAACTAGTCGTCGAGTGGACTACCGGGCTGTAAGCCCACTCGACGTATTACTGCACGCAAAGCGTGCTACTTAATTTGTTTGTCTGTAAAGAGGCGGGCAGCACGGACTGGGCAAGGGAGGCGCAAAGCGGAACGGAAGTACTGAAACGCCAAGATCGTACATGTTCAAATTCTGCCCAGTTAGCTCAATCGGGCTGTCCCTAAAACCAATTACGTGTTAGATACATGTTTAATTATGACAATACTTCAAGTTTCAAATTTCTTTATTTAACGCCATTCATTCAGGTATAAATTTTGCGTACATAGTTTACATAATTTTTCCAAAACAATACCAATATTTGAGTAAATTTACTCTCATCATTTTAGTATCACGCACATTTCTAATTTCATAGTGATATTTTTAGACGGTGGTTCAAAATTTATCAAATTTGTGTTTTAAAAGAGTATAATCGAAAGGGGTTTTCAAAATTTCAAAAGGAAAACGGCATACAGTCAGGCAAATTGATTAGCAGCGTCTGCCTGGTGGTATTGCAAGTTGACTCCGTCAATGTAGGCCTCAAGGTTCGTCTCCGGTTGAACTGTTTTGAGCTGCTGTTTCAGCCATCTTGATATCAGATCCCTTTCTCTTCCCGTAGTTGTGGGGTTCATTTTCGGCGCTAGGGGTGGCAAATTATTTTCGTATTGCTCTCAAGCTGCTTGGTTTCCCCTCTGTTGGAGGTTGATTCTAGGCGCTGCTTTTTGAGGATCACCCTATAATCCTATCCCCGGCTGCATGGTATCCCAACATAAGGTTAGGTTCCAGGCCTGATGAACTCTCTAGCTTTGTCGCCGTGCCTTCATGGTAGCTCGTTCTGCTCTGTTGGATGCTGCTCCATTAAGTCGGGATGTATGGGGGGGGGGGGGGAGTAGGTCGACAGAAAATATCCACTTATCCGTATGTAGCAGCTTGGCCCCAGACTTCCATTATGTGTAGTTGGGTGCTTATAGCTGCATGGACCAACAATGCCTCCTCCCCTCCTCGTTCACAGCGGCTCTGCTCTGTCTCACCTGCTCTTGTCGAAGGAAGAGAGCAATGGTAAGACTGCTGAAGCACAGCCTTATATGCTGTAAGCACAGAGAGGATAGTATAGATGTCAGGAAGAATCACGCGGACCTAACAGAAACCATCTTCTTCAGAAAGTCAAAGAAAAAGATCGATAGAGAGAGAAAGGAAAGAGTGCGTCAAAGAATTGTTTTGTAATAAAAACAAAGAAAAAAAGAAAAAAGAAAAAAAAAACATTTTCCATTTTTTCTAAATCAACATTATTTGTTCATAATCCCCGCTAACTTAAAAATCAACCAAGAAATGAAGGAGGATTAGTGCTAGTCTCTCCCTCATCATGTGCAAGTGACAAATACCACAAGACTGTTAAACATGAACATATTTACAATGTTGACAACGTTGAAGAGTAAGACTAGGCTTCCAATGATCTAGAATAGCGTCATTTTGCCATCGATGGACAATTAGTTTTTCATCCAAAGAAAACCGATAGCAATAATGAGCACAAAAACACATTTCTATTTTTGTATCGTTTCTAGACAAATCACGCTGAAAACAAGTCAGTAAATGTTCTAATGGGAATCCAAGACTGTGTTGATGAAGAAAATACACACAATATTGTCCACACACCATTGAATCTGATCCTTGTAATATCACATTATTGAATTGAGTCTATAAAGCATTTCTTCTCATAAAGTCTATGGTATCGACTTTGCGAGGAGATAATCCATATGAATCAAAATATTCCACACCGTGATCGTTGGAAAAGTAGACGGCTGCCCAATGGGTTCCTGGGCGATGACTGTTGTCCGTGTTGATGACACGAGCTCGAACGTCTTTAGGTTTTCGATGAGGAAGTTCAACTCTTTACAGGTAATTATAAGCGATGATTTCACTCTTGACTTTTTCTTTAAAAGATCTCTCAAGTAAGTTGAAGAAGGAGAAGTCTCGGTACTCTATTGCAAGGAAGTTAATGGAGGTAGGGAATGGTCACTTAAATCTTTATACCAATCTTTCCAGATAGTCACTTCTGGGATAAGTGTCCATGCTTTCCCAGATATGCTTTCCCAGATATTCTTCCAACTTTTCTTCTGAACTCATCATCAAACATTAATCGTGTTGCTCTTGGCTAGGATGATTGATTTGACAACCATAACAATCTTCTCTGGTCAGAAGTGTGATTCTTTTATCTAAGTGGCGAGCAAACAGGACACTATGTGTTGTTCTTGTTCTGACCATCGTGACATCATGACTGTTTCTTTCGCTTCTTCTTTTCCACTTGAAGGTAGTGTAGTGTGTGACTGCTATAGTTTCTGTTCTGGATGGAAAGCATCATCCTCTTCGCCTATGTCCATAGGTTGGTGTTCCATGTTCCATTTCAGACTGTTGATTTCAGGAGTATTATCAAATTCTGCATACAATATCATGTTCACTGTGTTCAAGAGGACCACTGTTGACGGAAGTTCTGCACAGAGTTGTCCTGATTTTATAGCGTGGAAATGTCCCTCGTCGCTGCCGTGATCAAGAGTGAAATCAAATCCCCACAAGGAATATCACCCTGCGTAGTAGGCATACGAAGTGCCGTGGGTACTATTGGTTCCTAATTGTCCAGTGGCTTCAAACAGAGTCAAGTAAGATTTCACGTAATTCTTCTTGGCAAAGTTAGATTCAAAAGTTCTGGCACACAACGTCTGGCCCTCTCAGGCCACTTTTATATTGGAAACGTTGCATTGTTGGAGCTCGAAAGGGTTTTGATCAATAGTTCCGTTGAGGGCAGCTGAAGAAGCCAATGAACAAACGTTTAGGCAGCTGACACTGAAAGACGTGGTCTTCGATCTTGGACTAGAGTCCAGAGGCAATGGTGAGGGTTTTTACTTCCGCTCGTCGATTCTTGGCTTGTCAGAGTTTGACTGATGTTGTTTCCCACTTTAGTTTAGACTTTCACTTGTAGCACGTAGAGCCTGGTTTCTTTGATGTTAGTTTTGTAGTCGTTAGCATCAGCCATCAAATGGAACACGGTACTATTTCGATTTTGTCTTAGACGTACCTCCACACTATTAAACACACACTTTTCTTGCAACCACATGTCCAAGTGTAAACGATCCATCGTTTCTAAACTACGTCCTTCTTTGATTTTCTTTTGGCGATCGTTAAAACCTACACTCTGAGGATCGTTATCTTCTGTCAATACTGTGTCGCTGAAGGCACCCAAGGTGTCAGGTTTCCACATTCCCGATGTATCGAGATGTGTTCTTGGGATTTTTCTGTATGTCAGGAGAGGCCGATTTGAAAAGAACGGCTCTCAGCAAAGGAGCGGCTGTGTTTCCCACTATGTTGTACTCGAAGATATCAGAGTAAACAAACATCAAATTCAGTCATTCGTTCGGTTCGATAGGGTAGCAAAAATATTTGAAGAATCGATTGTTCTTGTTGATGTCTTTGGTGGGAATGAGAGGTGTTTCCACCCAGAATAGCCCTTAAACTGGGAGAAAATGTGATAGAGAGCGTTTTGCCGTCGGAAAATTCCAATCTGAGCCGATGAGAAGGTGGATGGTACTCGATCAGCACACTTCGACGAGTTTTGTGCAGTGCTTTGCCAAACTGATCGTTGCAAAAGTAGATGTCGAGCATTAAAATAATATCCAGCATGAATCCTCATATCACAGATATTCAATTGGGAAATAGCTGGTGCTCATATTTTTTTGTTTTGTTGTAATAGTCAGGATCATTTTTGTCCAAGTGTTGTTGGACTTGTTAGTTGAGTATTTCTACGACGAAAGTGGTTTGATCGCGATAATATTCAAAACTTGAGTGAGATCAATGATTTCTACCAAAGCCACTTACCAATGAGCTTCGTGATCCAATTGTATGGACTGAGGTAGTTGGCCATGAAACAATGTAATTTGCTGTTGGGAAACGCATCAAAAAGAACCGTCACTAGGTAATGTTAAATAAAATTGATTATTTATAGTTTATAGTTCGATGGTTCTTGTCTCCCTGGAGTCACTTGACGTCAAAGGAGAATGATTTTTGAAGTATTCCAGAGGATTGTTGTGGTGGAAGAGTTGTGACTAGCGTTGGAGTGGCTACCGTTGTTGTTACTACTGTCAGTATATTTCAACGAGGGATTGGAATTGGGAAGCCAATACAATTGCTGAGTAAACTAGTTTACAGTTATTTATCTCCTTGTTGCAAACTCAAGTTTCCAACCGCTGCTCCAATGACACAATACACCACAAATATCTGACAGAAAAAGACAATTTGATTTTTAGGCACACAGTCTCTACACCACACCCACTGTGGTTGTTGTTTTTGTCGTCATAGGAGGGATGAATTTGGAGAAGGGGATGCAGTGTTTAACGGCATGTTTGTGACTTCTAATTCTTTTTATAGTCAACGACTTGTGAAGCTGCAATCCAAAAATCGTTTGTTTCCTTGGACTTCTTTGATACGATGCTTTCCTACTTTAAGTGTTGTTAGTTTGAGAATACTTTCGACATCGTACACGTCATCTTTCTTGGTCACTCTTTGTAACTCGAGCAAGTAAAAAGTTCTTTTTAACACTTCTCCGTTCACGTCTACCACTTCTCTCGTCCAGTCCGGTAAATAGCCTTTGTCAAAAGTGCGTTTTGTTTTTCCAATGCGAACCCAATCTCCGGTGTTAAACACTTGTCTTTCTTCTTGTCTCCGACGTTCCAAACAATCGATCAAACATGGTCACTTGGTTTTGATGCGTGACTTCTTCTGAAACACATCGGAATGCTACGATGGTACAAGTGATTGTAAGCTTTCACCAGACCTGTTAACACGTCGATGTTTTTGAGAGTATGTTGATGCGTAAAATATTTCCACATACGTTCTTTCAAGTTTTTTTGAAAACATTCCGCGACACTGACTTTGGTTTCGAGAACTTCAGTGGTGAAAAAAATCAATGTGTCGTTTTTTCAATTCTTTTTGAAAATCTTGATTAAGACATTCGGTGCCCTTGTCCTTTTGATGGTGATGGTGTCGACCACTTTGTTTTAAGTTGATTTTAAAAGCTCGTACTAACTCTGAACTTATTTTAGAAATCAAAGGAACTACCCAAGCTGATTTTGAAAACACGTCAATGACACGAAACAAATATTTGTAACCTTGATTGCACGACGCTAAATGAGGGACATCCGCTAAATCCGCTTGGCATTGATGATCGATTCCTACTACTTTGGTTTGACTTCTCTGAATTTTTTTTATGTCGAATGGGTTTGTGCAACGCGTACGTTGATTGTTCTTGTAATCATTGTCGTACATCTTGCAGACGTACACTTTTGAGTTTGGTTTGGGCTTCACGATACAATTTTTGAATTTCTCGGTAGCCAGCTGCATGGGCAGGATTGTAGTAAATGCTGGCCAAAAATGTATCCATGCTGTTGCTGCTCAATATGTTAACCAACTTCCGATGCTCTTTTTTCGTGTGGTATGTTGATCGATTACTATGCTTTACGTGTCCGACAAGCAATAGGACCAAATGATGCCTGAACAGGGGTGGTCTGTTGTTGTTTTTTTTTTTACTTCTTTCTTCGCTTTCTTCTTTTTCTCTTCTGCTGGCGAGGACGTTGACATCAAATGTTTGATTCAACCAATTCTTGATGTGGGTGTCAACTTGGGTGTTTTAGCAGATGGGGTTTGAAACTCTTCGAAGTCTTCTCCTTTTTCTTTCTCTTCCATTGCTGTGGCCGTGTTTGTCATCGTCTTTGGAGCTGCTGCTTTTTGTTTTATTCGGTTTTCATGACATTCTTAAAATCTCTCAGAGTAGGCTTGGTCGTTTGCTTTAAAGCTTTTTGATAATTGTCCATACCGCTGCGATTTTCCGTTTCTGACAAATCTGTCAACGATTGTAACTCTAGTTGTAAGGGTGACATCTCTGTTAGATTATGATTAGGATGGTAAGTGAGGTATCCGTTGTTCATACCAACGGTGGAATTCCATCCAAAGTTTGTAAGGAATCAAAGTTAATTTCGCCCTTCCATAGTGCCCAGGTGTACTGATGTGATGTTCTTCCAGAAAGGTATGTCCTTTTTATGTTCACCTCAATAATCCTCCTAAAAGAGGTCCAGCGATCGATCCCAACAAAAGAGCACCAACTTTTAACGACTGACCTATCAGCAGGGGATGAACCCCTCGTTGAACGAACGAGCACTCTTTTTTTTTTTTTTTTTTTTTGACTGACTGGAATTTTCTTTTTAACTATTTGTCGAAAAAGGTGACATTGTCATCCTAATTGCTGTTTCTGTATCTTGGTCAAAGGAACCGTTCCTTTCAAGACGTTCAAACAACACTCTCAGACCATATCGATTTCTTTAGGTGCTTTTTGAATGATCTGTTTTCACACCGAGGCATTGGCTTTCGTGATAACTGACTAGACATTCCAATGTTTAACTAAACGAGAAAGGATAGCCTGTTTTCCTTTTTTGGGAGACATCGATGGATGTCGACGACTGTGCGAGTTTTGAAATGAAAACATCTTGTTCAGAGCAACTAAATTTAGTCTTGTCCAGCGTTTCTTTTATACTGGAATTCGTCTCCACTGGTTGTCGGGACGTCGTACCAACTTGACTTTAGGCACCCCTGGACAACGAGGTTTTGTCAACGGATTAAATTGTGCCAGTTCTTGTTTGGAAACATCCAGTAAACTTTGTAACATTCCTGTTCTGTCTTGCACTTATTTCTTAGGGGCCGCCACCTTTATGACTGCACCACCTTTAAGATTGCAGCAGCAGCATAAGCTGACGACGACGGAGAAGTAGAAGTGTCCTTTGAGATGAATTTCCATTTTTTCATCAGATGGGGGAAACACTGTTTTAAACCAGGTTTGGCTGGCATCGTCAATAACGGAGGAAGAGTAGGAGAAGGAAAAGATGAAGGGATGACAGTCGTAGATTGAGTTTTCGGGAGTACATGCGTTCTAGCTGCTGCACCTCTCTTTCTTTAAAGGGTCTATTTTGCTTTACTTCTCGGGAGATAATTTTGGAGTGTGAACTCACTGCCACTCTCTTCTTTTTTTGTCTGTCGTATGGATTTAGAATTTTGAGTAGGTTTTGCTTTTTTTTTTTTTAGCTGCGGCATTAGGATCCCATCGTAGAAGCGAACAAATAATTACACCTCCTAGATATCAAGTTCCACCTGGTTTCAAGATGATTTGTTTCTTCGTCTTAATATCGATCATTGGGTCAGTCAGTTGTGTCAAAACTTTGTTTTTTTTCTTCAAGGAAACGTTGTTTGTTGAGGAATGCGAATAATTTCCTGTAGTAATTGACGTGCTGTCAAAGTAAACCATCGTAACACTTTTTTTAGACTGACTTCTAACAAATGTAAACGCACTTTTACATTTTTTTCGCGACTGATGGCATACAGTGCACGAATCAATGTGTCAGGAGAATGAGATGAAAAGAACGTCATGTTGAGTACTGTCAGAAAGGAAAGAAGTGAATGGTGTTGTTATAGTTTTATTCTAGACCGACGAAAACGAGGAAGACGACGTGTAAATGACTGGACCTCCTTCTTGACACCAATCAATCCGTACGAAATCTCGAATAATCTGGAGTGGTAGGTTTTAAATCAATCTCTAAATACGCATGTGGCAATTGAGTGACATCTTCGTTAGTATAATTCATCCTGGGTGTTCCTACTTGTTTAGTCAACTTTTGAACTTGAAATTTGTCTCCTGGACTTTTAAACAGCACCACGTAATCAGCATTGATACTGACGGTGCGATGCACTTTACTTTGTTGAAATAAATTTTGAGTGATGTAATTAATACTAGCATTACGTCCTTTTCGTGCAAACCAAAGTGTAATTTCTTCTTCGTCTTCTCTCAACATGGCATCGAAGATGCTAAGATACGTTTGACTCGAGTCAGACACGATCCCATCGTCTTCACGAGGAATCCCTTCTACAAATGAAATGGATTCTCCTTGACTTTACTTTAATAGCATTTAAGCCGATTGGCACTCTTTGTAACACCACACGATACGTTGTGGAGGACGATCGAGCAAAAATGATTTGTGTTTGATCAAACGTTTGACAAATTCGGTTTTGCCTGAGCCACTCGGTCCAGCAATTAACATGTTAAGGGACGGCAAAGATACAGTGCCTCCCAACTTTGAAGATCTGACATTTCGTCAATCACTTTGAGAAAGGAGGATGCAGCCATAAAGTAGCTTGGAAAATTCAGTAACAATCACCAATTTCCAAAACGGTAATGTTTTGTTTCTTAAAATAAGTCACACACGTCTTTGGCATAGTCAGTGACATCTGCTTTCCATGCGTCGAATCCTAGATTTTTCCTGTCACGTACATCCTTCCAGTCGTAAATCTGTTGGTGTGTCCAACTAGCCACACGCACTTCTTGGTAAGTATGAAGGGTTGATAAAGTACAACGAATTTCTTCTTCACAAAGGGATAGAGAAGTCGCGTTCATCACTAATTGCAGCACTTTTAACACAAGGAGTTTCTCGTGCACAAAGTTTTGACTGTCATGTCTTTGCATAAACAGGTGATAAACTTGCCACAGAGAATCTGCCGGTAATTGAAATCCAAGAAATTCAGTCACCAACACACACACGACACGTCGTCCTAAATTTAAAGGAATCGTATCGTCTTGTGGAATGAGTTCTTTTCAAAGTAGTTCGTAGTCCACTAAGTCTTGAAGAGTGTCATTGGCTTCCCAAGGAATTCTTTGTAACACTGATTGTAGAGGTCGTTGCGTGGCAGGTTTTATAACGTGTTCGCAGAAGAGTTTTATCAAGTGTTTGTCACAAAACAAACTCTTGTCGACTGTACCACAGCCTTCTTCAATCTCATTCTTTTTAATAACGTCAGATACCTTTTGTTCATAACTATGTCCCAGAGTGAAGATTGATATGGTTCTATGCATTTCACTTGAATCTGTACAAACTCTCTGTAAATGCGTTCTTTCAGTTCCAAAGGTAAAATAAGTATCCTCTCCTCTTCTCAAGTACCTTGAGGATACTAATCTGGACCCACCAAAGAAAGGTAGCGACAGCACGGAGACCACCTGACATGTTCAAGGTAAGCTGCATCTTTATACTCCCATTCGCGAAGTTTCAAACCACAATTGAAACACTGTATTTGGTCTCCTCGATCCAAGCAGACAAATTCTGCTCTCGCTAAAGCTTTGGGAGCTGCTCCTTCCAAAAGCCACAGGAAACGTTTATTCTTCTTTGATTCGTGATTCTCGATCAACTTGTTGTATCCAGAGTGGTATGTGAGTAAATGGATGACATCCATAGATGGGCACGCGGACGGCATCCCTTTCTATAGTGGAGAGGCAAGGTCGTGCTGCATCGCTAATGTCGCTGAGCACAGCATGACTCTGGTCGCAAGGCACAGCATCGCACTCGACTTCATTGAACTTAGAGTCAGTGGGCCCATCCCATGGTTTCGGAATTGGAATTCATCTTTCTTGGTGACCATTTTTACTCATAATGATCTTTAATTGTCTCTTGGAAAATTGTTTTATACTGAAGGACTGTACCGTGTTGTGATTGGAAAGTCGCACTCGTTTTTCGTAGTCGATCTGATACATTTTCTCCAAAGGTGAACTGATAATTTGATGATCTGACAAACGTACAATCTTGACATGAAAGTCTTGATCTTAACTCGACTTTAAGGCTTCTTTCAATACGTCAAAGTTTACCGCTTGACTTGAATGATAGTTCAGGGTGAGTACTTTTACTTTACATTTGGTATGAAGTTGTCCTTTCTTGCCTCGGTACTGGTAGCCGTAATGTTAGGTTCACCACTGGCAAAACTCAAAATATTTTCTTCAGGATGTTCGTTCGTCCACGCTAATAGACGTTCATCTTCAATGTGAGGGTGGTAGCATCCAGGGCGATCGATGTACACGCAACTATCAGTGTCAAGGTAAAGGATGCGATCTCCTAAAGATTCCAACATGGAATACAATTTAAAATGGGCTTTGGGGGAAACAAACTCCATGACTTCTTCGTAATTCACCAAGATCAAATCTTCACATGTATGATTTCCTCGTGTCAATGAGTTTTCCTTTATCCTCAGTGAGCTGAAAGTATTTACTTGGATTCACCAAGTATTCAGTCTTCAGGCAATATCGGAGGTTGAGCCAGTTTTCCCCACAAACAATTTAGCATGACTGTAGCAAACGATCGTCTTCCTTCGCTCTGTTCCACGTGTTCCAAGTTGATGTCTTCAAGGGACTGGTACCATTGCTTGAATTGATCTTTTTCTTTTGGAGCATGACACCAGGAAGGACAGCCGCTGGCTTATTGTTTCAATATCAGAAACTCGCTGACGTAGCCTGAAAAAAATACCTGGACTTGAGTCGTCATCCTATTAGTATAGTTCTGTGGTAGGAAAGTGCCAAATTATGTACACGTTTAACAGATGATATCCACGATCGAGAACATGAAACAATTCTACACTCACCCACGTTCCTGTCAAAGCGCGTTCTTGGTCATCGTGGCGAAAAGTTTGGTGCCGATTACACGTTTCAGCACACGTATGTCATAAAGTAAACATCAGTTTCTGTGGCAATGATGAGGCAACACTGCATGGTACAAGTTTGTCAGTGGGAAATCTTTACATTTGATCCAATCTTTGTACTGTAGGAAGTGTTCCATGTGAATGTGTTCTGTCAAAATTTCAGGGTAACTGGAAGTAAATCAAGTATATTACACAGCCAAGAGCACATGGAACATACATCGATATATTTGATTTATTCTCCTTGAGATTTGTTGGCTTTGTACAGGAAGCGTGTAGCATTGATCCATCCTCCTAACAAAATGTCGCGATGATTCAAAGGTACGATGTCTACTACATGGTAGTCTTCAACGATGCGTCAAAATTCTGGATCTGTTTTCAAACGTCCATCATCATCATGTTACCACATTTCTACCAATTGGTATCCTTGACTTTCCAAACTCTGGTCTCGTTGGTAAGCTTTGTCGTACAAATCTTCCATGGTCAACCCTGTCAATAGATTTTTCAGTTCTCGGTGAGGATAACACATGTGACATCCATGAAATAAACATCATTGAAATTCGTACACGATCTATGTTTTTTTTTTTTATTGTTTTTTTAAAATCCCAACCAACCACAGAATAAGATCCTCCTCCATTTCTTGCATGTTGTATCTGCTTGTCTCGAGTTTCACACAAGTAATTTAACCAAGACAAAGCATTAGCTGAATATCGACGGCTAACATTTCCATAGGATTAAGGTGGTACGATAGCTAGTTTGTTCTCGGGCATAAACTTCTTTTGGTACACTAATCCACACACTTTGGCAGTGTTAGAAGCTTCCTTCACAGGATCGATAGCTTACTGCTCGAGAAATAACGGTAGAAATTTTCCGCCACAACGTCGTAAAATGTCCACATGAGACCGACAATATTTCAAAATATCTTCTTGAAAATCAAAAGGATCTTAAGAGTGGGCTTGGTACCAAGCGTAGAAAACTTCTAGTTGTTTTGCTCGCATACCGTCAGTTAGTAGTAATGAACAGCAGGCATATGCGGGAGCACAACGTGATGACTTGCTTCAGTATTGAAAAAGTGTGGAAAATAGCCATAATCCATTTCTGTCATTCCAAACGTTTTTGACATTCTACTCAAAGGCGTAGCTAAATAACACAGAATCTTTAAATTGTACGTTTCCCACTTTCACATAAAATTATTTTGGCTCCATTCATGGTCACTTGTGGCAGCCATATTTGGATGTAAGATCGGCACCATGTTCATTTAAAACCAACTGAACATCATAAGAAGTCTTTTAGTGAAAACTCTACGTCAATATAACTTTCTGTTCAGGCAGAGTTAAATATAAGATTTTCAAGATGGCTGCCATGGTGGCCATATTAAACTTAAGATTGGCAACGTTTTTATTTAGGACCAACCAGACATCATAAGAAGTCTTTTAGTGAAAACCACATGTTGATATGACCATCCATGTAGGAGTAGCGATAATAACATTTTCAAGATGGCTGCTGTAGCGGCCATATTGAACCCCAGATCAGCACCATTTTTATTTAGGACTAACTAGACATCATAAGAAGTCTTTTAGTGCAAACTCCCATTTTGATATGACCATCCATTCAGAAGTGGTAGCAATAGCAAGATTTTCAAGATGGCTGCCATATTGGATGTCAGATCATCACCATTTTATGTAGGGCCAAGTAGGCATCATAAGGAGTCTTTCAGTGAAAATCACATGTTGATATGACCATCCATTCAGGTGGAGTAGCTATAACAAGATTTTCAAGATGGCTGCCATGGTGGCCATACTGGATGTCAGATTGGCACCATTTTCATTTAGGAGCAACTAGACATCATATGAAGTATTTTAGTAAAAACCCCATGTTGACATGACCATCCATTCAGGAGGAGTAGCGATAAAAAGATTTTCAAGATGGCCACTGGGGTGACCATATTGGATGTGCAGACAGCACCATTTTCATGTATGACCAACTAGACCATGGGATGAATGTGTGTGTAAAGTTTCATGGCAATCCTCCAAGTAGTTTTGGAGGAGTAGCGATAACAAACTTGTGCTAATGGACGGTTGGACGACTGACAACAGACCATCCCATAAGCTCTTCTAGTTTATGACCAATAGAGCTAAATATACTGGCCGCCATGTATAGCCCATCATGTGCTGAAAAATAGCGTTAAACCCCACCAAACCAAACAAATATATTGTATACATTAATGTTCCTTGCACATTGTCAATATCCAGACAAAACGCACACGGAGAGTATGATTTATTTTTGGCATTTCAATTATCAGCAATGAAAAACATAAATTCGATGAAGACTGGGTCAATTACAGCAAAACTATAAATACTGATATTATGCATGACTGACATATTTCGAGCTTAAGGACAAACAAATGGGAAGCAATTTATTGTGCATGATGAAGACATGAAAAATCAAGTACTAATACTGCTGTATCTTTGGAAATAATGATGTCTGAGCAAAGAAATTACCAGCGAGAAAGAAAAAAAACCTCTTCAAAAATAAAATCATTTCTCCTTTCAAAAATACCAACAAAACTTAAATGCTTTCTAGAGTGGGGAAGTGAACTTCAAAAGTTTTTATTTCTTTCAAAAGGAGAGAATAAAAACCGCAATTTAAAGCTAAAATAAACGTTGTGTAGAATTCAAAAAGGCTCCCAATGTGCAAACAGGATGGACCTTTCTAACAGGTTGCGAGTTATAAAAGGCAGACAAAAAATTTAAAATTCAATGCCAGAAAACAGATTCTATTTATCCAAGCTTGAACAGTAATGGATCTGCAGAAAGTTTAACATATTCATAAAACAAAACCAAAAAAAAATTTTAAATGATCTTTTGGTCAAAGTTCTATAGATTTATCATGAATGGTTTATTTCCCATTTTTCCATTTCAGGAGTGATTTGTTTGGTCAAGATGAAATACAGCACACCTTATTCTTAAGCCATCTTCGGAATAGAACATTCTTGTATCACACTAGCAGGATGTCACCCACCATGGCAAGAAGTAGTTAAAATGTATGCGGTACATGAACAACTTCAAAATGTAATCATCCACAAAAAAAAAAATTCTGAAATATGTTCCAAGCCCATGATCATTTAAATCTTTGCTGTTGAATCAATAATTAAGAAATTGTACAAGCTTATCACTCTAATTGAAATTAATGCATCAATGAATTCAATCAAGCAAATAGTTTGTTATGAATTCAATCAAGCAAATAGTTTCAGAGTGATGAATTCAATCAAGCAAATAGTTTCAGAGTTATGTTAACTCAAAGTATCTATATTTTCTTTACATTTAGTTCAGTTTGTGGGAACAGTTCCACAAACTGACCAATATTATTGTAACCCTGCAACTACTCCCACAGGACTCGTTTGACCCGTTGATTGGCATTTTGGAAAGGTCAATTCAAGATACGTGATAAAACTTCATTTATTATTTTCATGCCAGAGTTCACATAAAAGTTCCAAACAAAGCAACTGATACTTACAGCTCATCATGCTGTTTGACTATCTTCAACAATAATGGGCATGCCCAAAATACAGTCTAATGAATGTGTCAGTGGGCAACAAAAAATAACAAAATAAATAACAATTTATTTCAGTTTATTGAACAGTTTTTTTTTTTTACAAAAGAGATGAAATTTTAATATATTTCTTAAACATAATTCTTTTTCTGCATAAATGCCCTGGGTTCTCATTAGAAACCCACAGTAATTATGTATGCAGTAGATGTTGGTTAATAAGTGTTCTTTGCATATTGTAAAAAGTTTAGATCATTTATCAGTATTTATGAAAAGACATCAAATGAGTTGTAAGAAATCACAGTTCACTATTTAAGGACTGAAGCAAAGAAAGATGTTATACCATCCAAATAAAATGGGAAACAACTGTTCCTTGGTCAGAGAAAGCTTAAAATCTGAAGCAATTCAAGTACAGGTGAGATTTTGACAAAACCATCTGGACATCAAACTCACAAGGAGAAACATTTTTCTTTTATTCTTTACTATTTGTTTTCTTTCTAGAAATTATTACTTCAATGATTAATTTTGGAGTTTTCAAGACTTCCTAGATTTTCAGCCCCTTCTTTCCATCTGTCTAACTCCGAGATACAAGGTTTTGCATCAGATGGGAAAGTTGGACAAAAAGTGTTGAAACGAAATAGTCTTCAACCTTTTAGTGCACAAATTTACACCTAAAAATAAGGCCCAATTTAACAATAATTTGTAGGCTACAAGTCTGTAATTGCTTTCGACAGCAGCCTCTGAAGCTTATGTGCTGGCATTTGTGTGTGCGTTCTAATAGCAGCCATTTGGCAAAATTTACCAAACTTTTCACACTGAAGGATTTTCAAAACTGTCAAAACACCAGACTCCTTTATTGCCCAACTTCCTCAATTCTCTGACCTGCAAATTTCAACAACACCCTGTTGTAACTGATTATGCATTTGGATGACTAATAATTTACATGAATATACAAATCCAATGGGGGGAGAGCAGTAAAAATAAATTATTTCTTTTCCTTTGATACACAAGTCTATCTAAAACTACAAGGTTAGCACTTACTCTGTGTATCGGGACAAAACTATAACATACAGATTACATGATTCAGACCCCTGTGAAGAAAAACAGAGAATTCTTAAGACAGAGATTATATTTGTTACACTTGATACTTATTGGGATTTGGTTCATACTTTTAAAAATAGTTATCATCATCACGGAAGCTACCTCATTATCAGTTAATTGTATCAAATAATTTAGACAGTCAACTGAGCAGACATCGACAGCAACCAAAGTAAAACATTAATTTTGTTTACCCTTGCGACTTGTGTTAAATGGTAACTGTTGTGATCCAGCCTGTTGAGAACCTACATAAAAAATATTGCTATATGCAGCTTTTTTTGGTGATTTCCACTTTAAAATATACATGTATTATGTCACTCATCATCTTCAGAAAAGCTGGAAAATTACTGGCTCTTTCAAAGTAGGCACAATGGTACCATGTAGTGTTTAAATGGTGAGGTATAGATTTTTTCTGGGAACCTCTGCAACTTCTACCCTTATCTAGATCCAAAGATAAAATTTGAAACTAACCTTCCATATCTCAATGCCAAGATTATCATATCCATTTCCACTCCAAGTCATACACTTTCATAATGTCAATTTCATGCCATTCTATTGGAACCCGACATACCTCTAGGTGATAATGACTACCTTCATTCAAATGCATGCTGGAATGCAAGACTAGTCTACATTACAAAAGTGGTGAACTGTACTTTAAATACCCAATTTGCTAAACTATTGCTTAGGGACATATCTGAAGCTGGCTAAATAATGAGAAACAGCTCACTACTGCATACACACACTGATTTACTAGTCCAATAATCAAAACATGAGGGATCTCAATGATCAACAAATGTCCAAGTCACCAGAATTTTGATGGCACAGGATTAACATTATCAAAGCCTATCACTTCAGGTGGAATCCAATACAAGAATCTTTGCACCAAGATAAAGACTAATACTTTGAAAATTTTAAAATATTTGAAAGAATTGAACCGTTCTGATCCAATCTGAGCAATACAGTGCTTTTATTTAGTCATATCTAGATAGAGGTACATGCTGTGAAGGGTCCCAGAGAAAAATTGTGTACATTTTCATTGTAAAGACAATTAAATGTTGAACTTGATTTTTATGACAATATGATCCAGTATGAGCAGGTAACTCGGCAATAAAAATTTTTAAGAAACCTTTATCATATCTAAAACTAATTTCAAAAACTAAAAAAGATTGTGAAATGCAATTTGTTTTGTACATCTGGTAATATTATTAACTGAATGTATTCCAATTTAAAGTTACCTCAGCACTAAATGAATTTCTTTACAGACCTACATAAATGATAGAAAATATCAATTCAGGTTATATCAATTTCTTAGCATGATATTTGTAGAGTCCACATCAAACTGCATGATAAATCCATTAATTGAAACTGTGCTGTTTCAAATACAGGGATCTTGCAGAAGATCAATTTTTTGATTCATCATTCTATCTTGCACCCAAATGAACCGGGGGTTTATTTTGTGTCTCAATATGGCACCAAATTAGACACCACTTCCAGCCACTCTAAGGCAAATGGTCTGGACTATGGCACTTGCTGATGAAATATGTGAAAGAATATTACATAGGAAGGAAGGAAATGAAAAAGGTGAGAGAACCACTCAATGCATAAATTAATACAAAGACATAAGAACTTTAAAGTAAAGCCTATATGAGGTATACATATGTTAAGAAATCATAAAAGTAATAATTTAAGCATTCCTGAAATGTAAAGTAACAAAATGTCCTTTGCCATTCCAATTGATCTGTAAGATGAGCCGACTTCTTGATACGTGATATTCTGTGGCTTAAGTGATGGGACATGACTTGCTGTTAAATATAAAAAGTATAAAAGAAACAATTAGATTAATAAAACTGAGGCCAATAGACTGTAACCTAATCATGGTTTCCTAGAAAGTAACAACAGGGCAGGATCTTCAGTTTCTAAAGTGTGCTCTTTTGGCATCTGCGTCCTAAACTTCTACATGGTAATGGGTCTATTTTACTATGTAATCCCTCCAAATGAAGTTAACAAAAAACAAGACATTTAAACTTTGACAGGCAAAGCAAAAATACCATCTGACAATGTTGACCTGGCATCATAAGTTAAAGTAGCAGTCTCTCTTCAGGTAAAATTTTTATGAAAGTGCAGACAAAATCAGGCATGAAAAATGTTTTTGAAGTTTGGCTCCTCCAAAGTCAATGTTGAAACATTTTATAATGGCATACAAAATTAACCCAAATCTTCATATACAGACAACTGGACTCGCAGTGTTTCTCCTTTCAATAAATTTCTCTCTGGCCTGAAGGAACAGCAACTTTAAAAGTTCCTGGTCCTCGATAACATTTACTGATTACTGGTCCACAAGATTTGCTTTCCTAATCTCTTCTATATTTTGAGCTGCCACAAGGACCAGCCACTACAATCTTTTTGTTGAACTGGTGGGCAGGTGCCAATTTCAAATGTTGCTTACAAACATGTAAATCCTACTAGATGTGTGATTTATAAAGAAGTTACATTACATGGATAATTCTTATTTATTTTTTCTGATTTACAATATTTTATGCAGTGTTAGTTTTAAATGCCGTAATATAAAATCTTATGCATTGTCAATGAAAATAAAAAAGTAAATAAAATGCTACAGAAAAACAGAAATTTTCAGTCCTATACTTCATGTTTGACATCTTGCAGCATAAGCCTCTACAATCTGAGATTTGTCTTGGATTAATTATGTGACTTTCACTTTCAACTACATCATGCTTCTGGCACTTGTAAGACTGCCGAAAACAATCAACCTCCATTTTTGAAAAAAGTACATAAATTTCACTTTTTACCCATTATGCATGACGCCAATGTGAAGCTACCAATCAATCACTGCAGTTCTGGGGGCAGTTTCCAAACAAACTGTTACGGCAATCACGTCACTGTTGTGCGAATGGCATCACCGACTAACCAGTCAGGAGAAAGAGATAATACTAGACACCAGCCTATGATATTGCCTTGCCAATTTTGGCTGCTACCAGCCTATTATGTGACCCTGTCCAAGTTTGATGTTGATAATGTAACCATTTCTGTTACAAGTAGCTCGATATGCATGGTAAGTAAAAAAGTAAAACACAGATGACGAGTCATTTGGTGAAAATTCACTGATAAAATTAAAATCGTAAATAAAAAACTTAGAATCCCATGCCAAAAGAGGTTAGTGATATTTTAATCTCAATAAATAGAACTGTAACTGGAATAGACTGAAAACATTAAGGTCAAGATCGACATTTTGCACCAATGTTCAAAAGCTTAAACCTAAACAAAACTGTTGAAGCTATGTTATAAACTAATTAAATGTATCAAAGGATGAATGCTCTAAAATTCAAATGAAAAACAGAAACATGTCCTTAGCACACAGGTCACCTGCTAATATGATGCAAATGAAGGGCAAATTGTTACAAGTCAAATAGTGGTCACAACTCCATTAAATTTTGTCTGAAAATGATGAAAACTGAACTTGTTCTAAGACTTCTTAATGAAAAATAAACTCATTTCAAATTTGGTTTAAATTCATTAAAGTTTTCAGAAATTATGGAGCAGAAATGAAACTCACACAGGACAAGATGGGACAGGTTGGAACTGATGGATGTGGGTAACACTATATACCCCTCAACATACATGGCAGGTCATAAATATTTTAGACAGATAACATAAAAGTACAATATTATAGCAAGTGTATATAAAAAAACCCAAATATTTCCTTAATATAAATCTCAACAATCCTATTAAAACAGCTGAATAAAGAAAAAATTTCCATAAACCCGACCAATGAATAGTCATGTTTAATTTTGAATGACACAATTCATCAACTACATTCAACATTAAAGCAATAGTTGGGTTTATTTAAGTCAGATAAATGTGACTAGACTGTATTTGCCATCAATGGAAGAGGTTTGATTTGTTAAGTGTCATAACGCCTTCAAGTAATCACAATTCTTAATGACTTTGCCTAGGTTTAAATCCAGTACAATTTTAACTTTACATTTTGGAGTAAGTATTGCCTTTAGAGTATGATCATACAAATATAATTAATCATCCCACCCACTTATAGCGAGGTGGGTAATTGTTATAATTTGTGTCGCTGTCTGCACGCGTGTGTGTGTGCACACACACAATAACTCAAGAACCACTTGAATGAACTAAAGGTTTGCAAGATTAATGAGGGTGATACATGGATAAAAGTTTAGATGTTTGAGTTTATTATGGCTAGAAGACTGTCATAATGAATAATAGTAAAAATAAATGTATGCAATCAGCGGACTGCATGTAATCATTCTCTGCAGGTGAGTAATAACAGGTGAACTGGGTTTGCATCTCCCAACGCCCTTCAAGTTTTAAACTGCTACATGTGAAAGCAAAGGTACGATTTGAATGCTTTCTATTAAGAATGAAGGATAAAGTGAATGGCTACCCATCTAGGTATGAATTTCAAGTAATTTTTTTTAAAGAATTTTTACTTTTACTTACTCATAAGAAAATGCATGTTAGTATTAAACCCAGGAAAAAAAACTCAAATTATTCACTTTAGAAACTAAACTTTAATGTGTGTAATATCAACAGACCCAATTATTTGTAGATCCTACAAATCCACACACACATGTACACAAATACATTCTATTGGGGAATAGTGGAAATTTCCTCATTAATGTATTGTAAACAAGTACAGTTTTCTTAAACTTTACCTAAACAAAATGTATACTCAAAACTTTCACTGTCAATGAATTTAATATAAATTTCTTTTCTTAGATCTAACACTGATCTTTCACTGAAATTTCAACTTGTTTTACCTTCATGTGAAACAGAATTTAAAAAAAAACACTAAAGAAAGGCTTCTTTGTTTCCAGTACACTGTCTTTGCAGCTATGCTGCCAAACTTAGAAAAAAAGTTATTCAACAAGAATTCTGGGCAAAAATAAAAGATGAGAAAAAGTTTGTAACAAGTTTTTTGACGGACTGTCGATGTGAATTTCTTAAGCTCGTGAAGAGTCTATAACATGATGAAAGCAATCCATTTTCTTGTAATGTTGCCAATATTTATACTTGATAATTAATGAGATCTTGCATGTATGATTAAGTAGTAAAACTTATACACTGTACAAACCATTTAAAATAGACACGTTAGTATCGTTTAAATAATACATATTGTTTACAAAGTATTGAAGCAATTTTTCTCAATTTCAATCATTGATAATCATCAACTTAAACATTTTGTTCTCTCTGTTATCTTATATGTAATCCATTTACAAGCATAAACATTGATATATTTATTATTATTATTTATCATATCTACGATTTTAGTTCTTCATACCTGGACCAGCATTACATCTGTTAGGTTTGTTCAAAAGTTTAATCTGGTATGACATAACTGAGGAAAACATTGTTCCTTCATATATCACAAATTTTACTTACAAGAAAAAAATAGATTTTAAAAAGGTGAATATGTGTGTAACACTTTTGAAGTGACCAGGAAAAGTCATACAGGTTAACTAAATCTAAAATTGAAAAATTAAACTTCAGACAAGTTTCATTGCTGCAAAAAATATGAGAAACCATACTAGAATTATACCTTTTATTTCACTGCCGTGTACTGGAAAACAAATATGGATGGATTCCCAGAAGTATGAGTACAGTAGCAATGGTTAAAAAATGGTCATATTTTGATCAATGTAAATTATTGTACATGAATTAATTGATAAGTAAAATGATAACTTAATAATACATATTAAATATGTATTTCAATATACAGGCACTGTATACACTTATGAACTATATTTGATCATATTAAATATAAAATTAAATGATAACTGGACTCAATGATCACGGTGATATTAATGATGCCTTGCTATAGTTTTCTCCAGGATTGTCTGCAATTATCTACATCTGACTAAATAAAACCAAAATATTGCTAAAATATGAACAAGAAAGATTTAATTCTTTCACATATTTTGAATTTGTAAACCAACCTTCTATATCTCCATGCAAACACTATCATATCCATTTCCACTCCAAGTGAACAGCTCGGCTAATATTAATCCCATGACATCTTAGTCCAAGTCCAGGTCACTTGGACATTTGCTGACTACAGCTGTGCTTGAAATTAATGCTCATGATTTAGTGATTTTGCAGACATATCACTAAAACACAGCAATCATTAATCCTTTGGAGCAGTGAAAATTACCACCAGTCACTATCATAACAGCTAAGAAGTGGTCTTGAGTCTTTATTTAATGGTTAACTAGGTTAATTAATGTTAATTTGAGTACTTACCAACATCCTTCACTTGATGAGGTACAATAAATGCTCGCGGAGCAAATGGACAGGTGTTAAACCACTCATCCAGTAAATTACTGATTATTATCAAAAGTCTTCGCACACATGGAACAAGACTGATGTACTGCCACCAAGCACTGATTTCATTACCGATGATAACAAAACGTATGGAGTATCAGGCTAGTACTGACCAATCGGAAAAGGTTATGTTCGCCAACTCTACGAATAATCTATAATTATACCGAACAATGTGTTTTAATATTTATATTGATGTTGATAAACGTTCAATGCATTGAGCAGTGTCAATTGTAAACATATGGATGTATTTGCAAGGTGTGCAGCTACTACTGAAACTGCAGAAATTATACGATAACAAGAGAGGGTGAAGGCAAATATGATCAAGAGAAGAGACTAAGAAAGTACCAGAAATGCTGGGAAAATGAACACAAATGGCTGAAGTATGACCCAGAGGAGGCTGTGATGTTGTGCACTTTCTGCACTGAGTATTCGGAAAAATACAAAAGTACTTGAGGTACTTCATTTGTGAGTCTGGTTGGTAAAATACAGCGGTTATTGTTTTGAGTTCATGTTAATGAATAAAAATGTTGAATTTGAAAATGAACTGGCTTCCATTTGATTTTAGCTGGATCAGTGAAATTTAGACAGGATCAGAAAAAAATTAATTTTGGTGATTCTGTGGGTTAGTGGAAATAAATCCAAATTTCAAGCCCTGGACTACAATGATCCTTCACATGCTTCATTTTGGGTGAATGAATCATTTTGTGCTTGAAGGAGTGAGCTGCTTCATACTGTTCTGCCGACTCTGGATGAGTGTGTTCACCCCTTCTCAAAAATAGTCTCATACAGCATTCCAACAATCATTTGGATGACACTAGTCGTGATCACCAAGAGGTATTCTGGGTTCCAAATTCAAGGCATGGGATTAACATTAGCACAGCCATTCACTTGGAGTGGAAACAGCTATCATAGTGTTTGCAAGGCAATAAGGAATCACTTCCATGCGAATTTGCAATATTGTGCTTTTATTTAGTCAAGTTTAGATAGGGTAAAAGCCAGAGGGTCCAGGATAAAACTACAGTATTTCAAAACATATGCAAATGAAATATACCATATTTGCTAATGTAAAACATACACACAACTACAAACAGCATAGACCCAGACCCCTTTGTCACAGAACTTTATTTGATTTTAAATGTTACTCAAAAATATTCTTATGAATCAAAAGGCTGATATTTGCCGATTTCTAATAAGATTTCCCAGTCTGTAGTAACCATTATTAATCCAAATGTTGAGTCAAGTTTTATGACTGAGAGACCAGTAAGAAGATCTGGGTATCCTATGATTGTTCTACTTATAACTGAAAGCAAGCCGTGTATTCAACCCTGATCAGCACAACCATTGTGTGAATAAAGATCTGGGTCTATTTTTTTTGAAGTTGGATGCATGTTACAGATGATCAAAACCAATATTTTTGAAAGAAATGAAAATGAAATGTATGATAACTTATGTCAGTTGTTAACATATGACAGAGGTAAATGAGTTAGAATAGATATATAGTTTTCAAGTAATTGTATGTATTAATACTTCATCCTCTGGTCAAGGATCTTCATGTAGATGTAAATGAATAAAGGTTTGTTGCTATCTAAAACATCTCAAAAACATTTACTAGTACTGTATCAAATTTTACATACTAAGTAACTGACCTACACTTGAAGCTAAAGTGTAAATCTTTCCAACTAAACATACCAGATGCATGGTTCACAACCTTTACACAGAACTTTTCTAAAAACTGAAGTTGTGAGCAGGAACTCTCAAGATACCTTGCTTATTTTGCAGTGTCAGTATTTTTTCTATCTCTGTTTAATTAACCATAGGTCAAAGCGATCCCTTCTAGGTGCACGAAACATATTCATCCCATGATGCAACCACATTGCAACTTTGGTGTCGATGAGTGACAAGGTATTGGAACTTTAGAGCCAGGACATGATTGTCAAGCCATATTGAAAAACATTGAAAGTACATCATGGTGACCCAGTTTTGGTGTGTGATATAGCTTCACACACCAACACTGCAAGTTTGGTCCCAACAGTTGTATTGAAATAATAGTTATATCACAGGCAGAAAGGGCTGACAGAGAGACAGATGTACAGACAGCTGCATGGATGGGCAAAACTAAGTGAATCGTTTAAAAAAAAGTCTACTTTTCTAAGTGCAAAAAAACCCCAAAAAAAACAATTTATACCAATGACTCTTCCTAAAATGGACACCAATTTTCCACTTTTCAAAAATTAGTTTTACCATCACTGTAAATGACTTAACAAAAATTTTGATATACCCAGAAAACAGCTGACAGATATTTTGCATTTTAGAAATACAATGATATTACTTCAGTAATTTTTTGAGGGAACAATGACATTTTGTTGCAATACTGATAAATTATACTTTTTGAACTTGAAGAATGGAGGGTATTTTAGAAGAAAGTGTGAAGATAATTGTTGACAGTTTTATATCGGATCAACAATATAAGCAGATTATTTTAGGACCTAGAAAAAAATCTAGAGTAAGGCTCTACAAAAAATAGTGTCTTCACCATACAAGGTGTCTTTTCAAAAAGAGAACATTTGTCTAACTCTTTAATCTATATACTGAATTATGTGCCGTGCCATAACAGAGATTGGCAAAATATCCACATGATGATGAAATAATCTTTCTTAAAACATTATAAATAAGTGACCAAAATATACCATGATTGATCTAAAAACCACTCCAAACAATTCACAGATATTTCATATCTGTCCCAATTTTGAAGGATACTGCTTCTCAAAGGTCATGAATAAATGTCAAAAGAACAGAAACTGATAGTTCAGAAAACTTTCGACAAAGAATCAACCTCTACTTGCTTTGTACAGTGGATTTAAGTGCATTCAATAAAGGTAGCATTACATGACCAATTTGTAGCTTTCCACTGTTAGCTCCATTAGACTGACTGCAGGTTTGTGGCAAATGCGACAAAAACTGATGGTCTTTAGAGGTAGCTTGACATAGGAATAGTATACTACAGAGGTTTTACTCTAAAAAGAGTGTTTTAGGGAAGAGATTGAGATTGCATCATACATGATTAATTGACACAGAACTTTGTCCATTGTAAATATTCTGACCTGTACTCAAATTGTCAATTCAAGTGATATTCACTAAATGTATGTTCCCTAAAGGCAAGTGTTGTTCATCTGTAAGTCAATGATGAAGACAGTTTAAAAATCTGACAAATTCTGTGCAAATCTATCACAATCTGTGTTTGTGACTGCCATGTTAAAATATTTCTTAAGAGATTAGACCTTTCAGTAGAACCTGACTGCAGGCAGCATTAGCAAATTGTTCTTGACAGCAGCTCCTGCCCCTATTTTTAAATCCCAAGAGGTTTCTGTGGTTTAATTGAGTATAGAGATTTATCATCATCAAATGTGATGTATGCCAGTTCCTCACATTTTAAGATGAATAAAAAAAAATTCACATCTTGCTGCACAAAGAATATCCTATAAAATATTTTTTAATCACCAGATCCTGTGCCACTCTTGTAAATATTCTGTTTTTTTTGAGTCAAGTGAGAGGTGGAGGATAACCCTTCTCGTGTTTTGCAGAAAACTGTTAGTTCCATAGATAAATCCTCTCCTGCTCATGGTAAACTGACATACATGGTTCACATGTTGTGCACTGATTTATTTGGTTCACACAATATGAACTGACACCTTAAGTCCACACAATGTGAAGACTGATGAATCTCTTTTGTCATTACTAAATTGTGTAAATTTGAAAATCCTAGTTATATACAATGCCATCATACAAACACTTTGGCGAGAGCATCAGCCCCTGCACTGGCAAGGTATTGTTTTGTTGGATGGAAAGCAACGTCATGAATTGATTCATCAAATTTTTTCCTATGTGCAGTGATTTCTTGGACACAAGTTTTACTATCCAAATTCCACAATCTAATTGAACAGTCATGACCTGGAAAAGAAATAAACCGAAGTTAACAAGGTCTCATGGCATTAAATATGTTATGTCCTGAGAGTAAAATTAAATGCTATGGAATGTCTCCTACCAACCATTGGTGGGAGATGTGAATAAATTAAAATTTGCATTACAATGATGACTGCAATGCCAAGTTAACTGTTGGTAGGAGATGGGAATAAATTAAAATTTGCATTACACTGAAGACTGCGGTGCCAAGTTAACAATTTTCAATATGATAGCTTGACTACACAATATAATACAATATCTGTATGTGTCTCGAGAGCTAAGGAAAAAAGATACCAAATGCATTTTGATCAAAATTAATGAAAGGGGACCTTACATGACACATGAAAATGTAAACTTTCCTTAATATGTGTACAAGGGAGATCATGAAATTTGATTAAGTGCATATAATTACATAAAATAAGTATATCTACCATATAATATCTATTACTCAACATCTGACAGGATAATAAAGAAAACAAAGAAACTGGGAAAAAATTTTTTTAACATGAATTTAGTTCCTTTAAAATGAAGGGGGCACTAAATGCACTTGCAAAACTGTGTCCGGTGACATTACCCGTTTTGTGCACATTGTCTATGACTCTTTTGCTAGTTTCAGGCATTCAAACCTTGATATATAAAAGAAGCTAAGCCACTAAACAGTATTATCTAACACTAAACAGTGTTATCTAACACTAAACAGTTTTATCTAACACTAAACAGTATTATCTAACAAGAAGCTAAGACACTAAACAGTATTATCTAACACTAAACAGCATTATCTAACACTAAACAGTATTATCTAACAAGAAGCTAAGTCACTAAACATTTTTATCTAACACTAAACAGCATTATCTAACACTAAACAGTATTATCTTACACTAAACAGTATTATCTAGCAAGAAGCTGGCCAACTGTACTTGAAAAACTGACCACATTACTTAAGTATAAAAAAAACTCTAACACTGAGGTTAATCTAGGGTGTGGATGAATGTATGGACATACACATGGATGCCAAGTGATTGCTATGCTGAATTTCCATAATGCCAAGCTCGACAAAAAATGTGCACTACACATATGGAATTAACATGTAATATGGAGTAGTATATTATAGTACATAAAGGTTTCTGTCATCTTTTCTTAGCTTCAAATTCTGCATATTTAGCTTGGAGGCAAACTAACTACCATTTGACTTGTATGATTTTTTAATGTCAAACTAAACTGCAACTGAACCTATTTTTAACTTGACTGAAATACTGGAGAAAAGAGCATACTTACTCCCTGATAAAAGATATAAACCATTTGGATCTACTGCTAAACTAGTTACAGCATCTAAATGAGCCACCATAGAGTGAATCATTTTGCCTGAAAAAGAAAGAAAAAGAGTAAAATAGCACAGTTACTGTAGCAGAAAACATTGGACAATGTGACCTACTTTTTGGAAGTGTTTATATTAGTCATAGAAATGAATGCACTTACATTTCACGACTATACTAATTTTATGAGGAATGGAACTAAATGCAAAGCCCTCAAGACCACAGTGACCAACTCCTCCAGATGAATACATCCATCACATATATGACTGCATGTGCCACAATTTTTTCGAAATGAAGCTAACTGCATTTACCATGTATGCTCATGCATAATGCCAATTCAAATGCAAACGATGTAAACCGAAATCTGCATAATGTGCGGGCTGATCTGGATGTATGCTGTTCATATAGAGGTGCTCAATATACAGAGGTTGATACAGTCACAATATAGAGTTCAGTACAGTCCAAATAAACAGAGGTTGATAGGTAAATAGTCAAAATACACACAGCTCAATACAGTCATAATATACACTGCTCCCTCATTTTAGTGTGACTGGATAATTTGCAAACCTGTTTACAATGCGAAGGCAGGTGTGGATTCCATTTTTTTTCCTTACAGAAAAGGAAAAAATAGGCTCCTACTTGCTTAACATTAAACAAGAGTCCCTCAAAGGGACTGATGGTCTACTGTGCAAAAAGAATTTGGAGAAATTCAACATAGGTCAACTTCTTCCTTTTAACTGCTGAGTGTTGAAACCACCTCTGATATTCTTTAGTGATAACAAGATGTTCAAATTGGCTTCAATGATGGACATATTGGATGTCAGGTTGGCACCATTTTCCTTTAGGACGAAGTAGACATCATTAGAAGTCTTTTGGTGAAAACGCCCATGTCAATATGACCATCCATTCAGGGGCAGTAGCGACAGCAAAGTTTTCACACAGCCATTGTAGAAGCCATATTGGATGTATGAGAGGCACCATTTTCATTTAGGACCAACTAGGTATCATAAGTCAACTGGTGAAAACCCCACCTTGATATAGCCATCCATTTGGGAGAAGTAGAGATAACAATACTTTTAAGATTGCCACCATGGTGGCCATATTAAAGGTCAATTTGCATCATTTTCATTTAGGACCAACTAGACACCATAAGAACTCTTCTGATTACAACTACACAAGCCCCTTTTAAAATTATCATTATAATTTTTTATATTATACACCTCTTCCTCGATAACTCGCGCACAATGGGGTCCAAAAACATAGACCGCACTATAAGCGAGGGTGCAAATTACCGAGGGACCTAAAAAAAATGAAGAAGGGGATGCCATCCCTGGTGGACATCGAGAAAACCACAGTGTGTGTGTGTGAGTGGGGGTAACGGGTCTGTTTAATGGCTGAATAATCGTTTAATAATTGCATTGGGAATAATTGTCAATAAAGAGCTTTTTTCTAATGTAGTTGTTTGCTTTTCTGTATAAATTACCTTTATTTTCAAGATACCGAACCTCTGAAAGATCGTTAACAACATTAGTCCAAGCGGTTTCAACAACACGTGTACTGGAAAACATTGTGTATTACGTCACTTCTTTCTGTTGTTGTCGATTCACAACTAAACAAGATTCATTTTTTCAAAAAATAGGGAGATTTATTTCGTGAAACAACCATCAACGTCGAAACTCTATTTTTTTATTGTTCTATGAATAAAATATGGATGCCGTGATTTCATATCAAGTAACAGTGAAACTTAGTCTCATCCTCGAGGAAATCCCTGAGAAGCAAGTTAGAAATTTTAAGTTCAATACAAACTCTGGAACGCGCTTCTCCATAATGAACCGTATCTGTAAAACAAAAAAAGCTTTTTATTCTCGAAGTACTCATTTGGCTTGATTGCCTTACTATCTTTGATCACATTTGTGAATGAGTAGGCTAATTTAAGGTAGTTTAATTATATTACTTACATAATAATATTTATAACAGTGTTCGATTGATCAACTGAAATGAGTTGACCCAACACACAGCCGTGACCGCTAGCTCTTATGCAGGCAGGATTTGCATGCCTTTTAACTTTTATTCTACCCCCTTTCTTTGATTTGATACAAAAGACGTAATTAACATGATAATACAAAGCAGGTGTGCTATTAATTGAGTGTAACAACACAACAAATACTTCCGCCAAGTTGGAGATAAAAACAACAGTCTGCACTTAATTAGGTTCTCATGGAAACGCTTGCGGCGATACCTGGGTCGGTTGAATTATATTTTTCATGTTTGAATACATGCGGGCATATTGACTTTATGATGATTACACTGAAACCGAATTAAAAGATAGAACTAAAACACAAATTTCACTTGACAAAACTTATTTAATTGGTATTTATATTTAAAGTGTTGCCACCAGTAGGTAATAGTGATGTTTTCATTGATCAAAATTTCATCAAATATTTTTATTTATAGTGTACTGAGAATGTTGTTTGGAAAGAAAATTGAACAAAATATGACTTCTTATTAAAAATTGAAAATTTCATGATGTTTATCCAAATTTCCGGGTACTAACCACTGTTTTTGACGATAAAACGAGTGACATATCAAGGTTTCATTTACTAATTTTGATCGCGATTTTTTTTCACCTTCAACAAATAGGGGGCCATTTTAAAAAAAATTTTTAATAGTATTTTCTATTTTTAAAAAATGGGATCCACGCCTGACCCCGCATTATAAGCGGGGGGCGAGTTATCGAGGGAGCGGTGTATTTATATATATAGTACAATAGTTGGCCCTCCTTTTTTTTTTTAGATTGATGTCTATAGATGCTATTCTGGTAATACAGATATTCTAAGCTGTTCTGGCCATTTGGTCATTTTGACATGCAGAATGGATTATCCGGGTCCCTTCTGCCAGATATATGACTTGAAAAAGAAAAAATATTGAACCACGTCCATATACAAAAACCGATATCCAATCTTCATAATGGAGTTGTACTAGAAATTAAAACTTATCTTGAGAAGTCAAACAGAGCTGATAGTGAACTTACTAATGTGTTTTTAATGTTGGACCCAAGATTCAATACAGTGAATCAAAAATCTTTGGCAACAAAAATCACCAGACTTTGCAAACAGAGAATCAAGTTAGGCCATACAAAAAAAGTTGCAGGCTTCAAAAATGCATCTGACCTCTTGGAAAACTAGTCTGAACCAAAAGCAACCCTGACAAATCAAGCTCAAGTATCAATCAATGAATCATAAAATAACATTCAATTTGTATTTGAGGAAAGCAAAAGGTTGAACTTAAATGTGAGCACTCAGACTGATGATGAGTGCCAGAAAGAAACTGTTCAAGTGAAAAACACCTCCTTCAGTCTGAATTGAGCAAACATTAAAAAAACAGTAACAAACTTTGAAATGAAATAAGTTAACAAGCTGAAAAACTGAAATCATTAGAAAGCAGAACTGGACATTACTATGTAAAAATGTAAATAAAAGAGAAAAAGAAAAACCTCCACTTATTATGAGAAAGTTTGTAAATAAAATGGTAGAATTTTTACATATTTTTTACATAGTTAACTCGTTACCACCTACACATAAAAACTATCTGACAGCGAAATGCATTCAGAAGGAAAATTTACATAGAAATGCCAAATTTCATAGCAATATCTTTAAAAATAAAAAAATGTACAACATTTAAAGAAGAATATTATTGGTTTTAGGTCCATCGTTAAGCAAAACAAACCAGGCATTATACAAGACTAAAAATTCTGAAAATGACTAAATTTCTGTCAGCTTCATGTAACTTTGGTTCTAGTAGAGAATATCTTCATAATTTAAACTGTTTTGAAGAGGTTTCAATGAGCTTTTTTAATCTGGAATAAATTTCATTCACTTTTAACATCTTTTAAACAACAGACTGGGGATGCTAGTAGCAATAATAAGATTTTCCAGATTTGGAGGTCAGATTGGCACCATTTTCATTTATTACAAACTAGACACCATAATAAGTCTTTTAGTGAAAACCCCTTATTGATATGACCATCCATTCAGTAGGAGTAACTACAACAAGATTTTCAAGATGGCTGCTATGGTAGCCATATTAGACATCAGAGCAGCACCATTTTCATTTAGGACCAACCATACATCACAAGAAGTCTTCTGGTGAAAACTCTATGTCAATATGACTTTCCATTCAGTAGGAGTAGCAGCAATAACAAGATTTTCAAGATGGCTGCCATGGCAGCTATAGTGGTCATCAGACTAGCACCAATTTAATTAGAACCAAGAAGTCTTTTAGTGACACTTCCATGTCGATATGACCACCCATTCAGGAGAAGTAGCGATAAAAAGATTTTCCAGATAGCTGCTGTGGCAGCCTAATTGGATGTCCGAACGGCACCATTTTCATTTAGGACCAACTAGACCATAGGATGAATGTGTGTGTAAAGTTTCACGGTAATCCTCCAAATAGTTTAGGAGGAGTAGTGATAACAAACATGCTAACAGATGGACAGACAACAGACCATCCCATAAGCTCTCTGGTCTATCATCTGTAGAGCTAAAAATCACTATCAAAACTGGTAAATGAAAGCTCAATAAATCATTTGTTTTATCTTTTATAATGGTGATTAGTGCATTGAAATTTGACACAACATTTGTACATTTTAAGAAGAAAGCATATATTTTGTAAGATTCTGTAAGATTTTCTTTAATATCTGATGAAATATCAATCAAATGAAAATGTTGGGAATGCCAGCAAGTGGCAACACTGTAAGAAATAAATACCAATTAAAGAAGTCTTATCAAGTGAAATTCATTTTTTTTAATTTTTTTTTTTAATTCAGTTTCAATGTAATCATAATAATTGTGATATGGCCTGTTCTCTTCAAATGTGGAAAAAGTCAATTGAAAATCTTGCTCATATTCAAATTCATCCAACATCTGACAATATAAGTCTGATCAAAATACTATAACAAAGAAGGACAGTCTCGAATGGTAAAAAGACCTAGGCCAATCAGATGCAAGATCACCTAATTAATATGCATGGGTCTCGTAATAAAACTCCTCCAACATATTGATATTAAATTGTTTATCAAGTTTGAATAAAATCACATCAGAAACACCATCTCTCAAGTTATCAGAAGTTCAACAAATCAGATGCAAGATCACCTCATTAATATGTGTAGATGTCACACACAATTATACTCAGGCCTGTTCTATTTAAACATACATGGTACCAAGGGAAGGTACTTTTTAAGAAATATATGCCAGGGTACTCTGAGTTCAAAGAGTTCATATGAAAATGATATAAACTTCTATATTGCATCTATGGGTGACTACTCCTTGTTGAAAGTGCTTTTCCTGGGTCCCAAGTACATTTGACATCTTGATGACATACACCTGTATATCACACTTCATCAAAATCAGATCAGAAACAAAGTTGCAAGTGTTGACAAACTCAATCAAATGCAAGATCAGCTCATTAATATGTGTGCATCTCACTCATAATTGTACTCATCCATGACCTTTATGCTGCAAAGTTCTAATAATGCAAAGGTAACAAAGGTCTTTCAAAGTGACTGATGCTCACTGGCTGAAAAAATATTTCCAGGAATTCAAGATAAAACCATTTCTTCTTTTCAACTGTTGAGTGTTGAAACCATTTCTGATATTCTTGAGCTGTAAGATTTTCAAAATCACCACCATGGCAGCAATATTAAATGTCAGATTGGCACCATTATCATTCAGCACCAATTACACAATAGTAGTCTTGTGGTGAAAACCCTATGCTGATATGACCATCCATACTGGACAAGTAACAATACAACTTTGAAGATGGCCATCACGGTGGCTACATTGGGTGTAAGATCGACACCATTTTCAATTAAGACCAACTAGACATCATAAGATGTCTTTTGGTGAAGACCCCATGTTTATATGACCATCCATTCAGGAGAAGTAACAATAACAAGATTTTCAAGGTGACCATATTGTATGTCAGATCGGCATCCTTTTCATTTATGAACAATTAGACAAAAAAGAAGTTTTCTGGTGAAAACCCCATTTTGATATAACTTCCCATACAGGAGTAGTGATAACAAGATTTTTAAGAAGGCTGCCATGGTGGCCATATTAGAGACAAATCAGTACCATTTTCATTATTAAACTCATCTGATGTCCAGATGATATGTTCCAAGTTTAATCAAAATCACATCAGAAATATGGCCTCCAGAGTGGAAATCAGCACTTATTAATCGACAATGCACACAGGACCATACCATAAGCTCACATGCATCTAGGATTGAGTAAATTTAGGCAATGTCCACCTGTAAAGTTGAGAAAATCTAGTCATAGTTGGAGACTCTAAACAGAGCATTAAAAACAGTCATTAAAATTGAAAGCAGAACAAGAGTGAGTGCTAAAATATAACCTTTTTTACTGTTAAAATATGAAAATGAAAATTCATATTCTTTTTCTTTAGCTCGTTTTATTCACACTTGCATGTAAAACACCATAACGAGGCTGTGTTTCCACCATACAATCAACCACTCGTATGTCCATCCTTAAGTTTTGAAACAGCAATGAATGTTTGAACTTTGCTGTCACAAGAAAGTAAAATTGAAATGAATCTCCATAAGCGCATCCAGTACAGATTTGTTCTTCAAAATTCTAAAAAGGAAATGTGAGTCAACATACTGTTGAATATCATATGCAATGCGCCCGCATTACTATCATTAGTGTCCAGGTCGATCATTCAAATTCATCAACAGAACAAAATGGCACGAATCAAGATCTGCTGGTGGATTTTATGGTAGTAGTCCTACAATTAAAGATGTCAACCCTGATATGTATGATGGGGAGTTGACATCTTAAACCAATATCAGTGCTGTGTAGCTCTGTTCCAACAGTACTGGAAGCCAAATTTTCAAGAATATCTCACAGAGTTGACAGTCCATATTGACACTGCTGCACAGCTTCGATTCTAATTGCTTTATTTATACTATACTTACTCTGATGCCTTTATCCTTATAAAAGTAAGTCTAGGCACAAACGAGTGGTTGTGTTTTTCAGAATCTGCTGACCACCATTTCAGTTGTTTGAAGAGCGATGGTAGCCAAGGAATGCCAAAGTCAATTAAACTTGGGGTGCATTTTCTTTAATGATATGAATATGTATAATCACCTTCAGCAAAATGAGATTCAACATATTTGTTTCATTAAAGAACCTTAAGCGTTAGTTCAACCAAATTTAGCAGTCCCAGCTACCATTGCATTTCAACCAAGTGAAATGGCGGTCTACAAAAGCCACACTGAACAGGAGCAAAACAGTGAATTTTTACATTTCTTGAAAATGTGCACCCAATCCTTATTTTTGTGTGATTATGCCCACACAGATTAAAAATTTTGTACAAAATTTTCAATTTTAGTAGAATTTTTGCAATAACACATCTAAGATGCAAACCTGCACCTGGTCCTATCGTGACAAAAGCTAAAATAAATACACAATACAATAAAAGCAGAAAACAAAATGAATGAAAAATAAGATGAGTGTGTTTAAACCTTACCTGTGTTCATATCAAAGAACCGAATATGTCTATCTTCATGGGCTGTTATAGATACTGGAAGGGTTGGATGATTGACCACTCTGTTGATCTGATTGTTTATACTAGATTCTGAAATGGCATAGAAAAAATATGAAGTTTGATAATAGCATTATCACTAGAAATATGTGGTAAACTTGTATCCCCCAACCCCTTTCACCACTGCCCATATGGGACCAATAAATGTAATTTACTTGCATTTTTAAACAAGAGTCCCTCAAAGATACTGATGCTCTACTGGATGAAAAGAATTTCCAGGAATTCAAGATAAGACCATTTCTTTCTTTTAACTGCTGAGTGTTGAAACGATCCTTGATATTCTTTAGCGATAACAAGATTTTCATATTAGCTCCTGTGGTGGACATATTAGATGTCAGCTTGCCACCATTTTCATTTAGGACCAACAAGGCATCATAAGAAGTCTTCTGGTGGAAACCCCATGTTGATATGACTTTGTTTTAGAGGATTAACAATAAGAAGATTTTCAAGCTGGATGTCAAGGTGGCCCTATTTGATATCAGATTGGCACCATTTCTATTTAGCATCAAACAGACATCATAAAAAGTCTTTTGGTGAAAGAACAATGTCAATATGACCAGCTATCTAGGAGAAGTTGTGATAAGATTTTCAAGATGGCCATTGTGGCAGTCATATCAGCAGCCAGACTAGCACCAATGTCATTTACGACCAACTAGACATCATAAGACTTCTTTCAGTGAAAACCCCATGCTGATATGACCATACTGAATGTCTGAATGGCACTATTAGGACCAACCTGACATCGTAAGCAGTTGTTTAGCAAAAAACCCATGTTCATACGACCAACCATTTAGGAGGAATAGTGATAATAATATTTTCAGATCATTACTATTTTCATTTAGGACCAACTATACATCATAAGAAGTCTTCTGGTGAAAACCCCATGTCAATATTACTTTTCATTTAGGACTAGCAATAACATGATTTTCAAGATGGCCACTGAGGCAGCCATATTGGACATCAGATCGGCACCATTTTCATTTAGGACCAACCAGACATCATAAGAAGTCTTTCGGTGAAAGCCTCATGTTGATATGACCATCCATTCAGGAGAAACGATAATAAGAATTTTAAGATGGATACTGTGGTGGCCATATTAGACATCAGATCAGCACCATTTTCATTTAGGACTAACTAGACATTATAAGAAGTCTTCTAGTGAAAACCCCATGGCAATATGACTTCCTGTTCAGGAGGAGTAGCGATAAGATTTTCAAGATGGCCACTGTGCTGGCCATATTGGATATTAGGTCGACACCATTTTCATTTAGGACCTACTAGACATCATAAGAAGTCTTCTGATGAAAACCCGATGTCAATATGACTTTCCATTCAGAAGGAGTACCAATAACAAGATTTTCAAGATGGCCACTGTTGTGGCCACAATGGACATCAGATTGGCCCAATTTTCATTTAGAACTAACTAAACATCATGAGAAATCTTTTAGTGAAAGTAACATCTTGATATGAGTAGCAACAAGATTTTCAAAATGACTATTGTGGCAACCATATTCTTTGTCTGAGGAGCACCATTTTCATCTAGGACCAACTAGACCATGGGATGAATGTGTGTGTTTAGTTTCATGGCAATCCTCCAGGTAGTTTAGGAGGAGTAGCGATAACAAACTTGTTCTAACAGATGTATGGATGACAGATGATAGACAACAGACCATCTTACAAGCTCTTATGGTCTATAAAGTAGAGGAAAAAAAACCCCCCAAAACAATAAAAGACCCCCTTTTAGTCAATCCCATCTTATTTCAGCTACGCAAAAAAATGTAACATTTAGGTTAATCCAAACTTTAACACTGAAGTTAGTTTAGGATGTGGATAGCTGTATGAACATGCACATGGATGCGAAAGTGATTGCTATGTCAAAATTCCACTAAGGTGGCTTTGACAATATCTATGCATGTCCCATAGTTTCAACATTTTCTTCTCAGACAGTATACAGAGAGTTGTGCAACACAAAACTTGTAATAACTCATGCATGCATCCACAAATGCATGTATATGCAAACTGGAAGTATCACATATTTCAAATGTACATGGACTGGAAGTATCACATACTTTCCAGGTACTGAATTTGATGACATAAACTAAGTGTTACATCTCAAACAAGTATTTCCCAAAATCTCATACTTATTTTCATGTGCCCATTTTACTTTTTACCACCAGACTAGGGGCAATTTATTCCATTTGAATGGAGATAGTTCCTCATGGGTACTGTGTAAAAAATACACTTTTGGAGCTTAAAAAGAAAATGTACTGTAAGACACCAGTGGGATCTTGGTCCTACAATAATCTCAACATCACTGAAAATATCCAACTGATGTTGTGATTGTGTGATAACAGAGACACTAAAGAACCAATCTTATTTACTATATTGAACATTAAGATCAATATATGAAAACTGTAATCATTAATTGGTTGGAGATGGAAGTGGACACCATTTTTGCTTTTTCACTTAAAATTATGAAATACATTAGAGAACTCCTCAAATCAATCATCATCAACTTGAAAGATTCAAGTTGACAGAATTATTTTTACATCAATGTTTTGCAGTTTTATTGGGTTAATATTCTTAATTTGAGAAATTTAAATTTTTGTGTCCTTTGTTACATCCATGAAAGGATTTTTCTTTCCCATTTTACATTTTTGGAATTATCCATGGTCACATTACATCATCTAATATAATTAATGTATGATTGGTCATTTTTTTCCCCATTTACAGGCAAGTCATTACCACTTTTTTTTTGTTGAAGAAATGTGATGTCAGATCCATTTGCACATTATCACTCCATGGACTGGGGACAGTGGGGTACATGTCACATCGCAGTTATCCAGTATGCCCTAACAGAATGTTTTTACTTGTACTGATTGCATGTGACAACTCTTTCCTTTTTTTTTTCCTGAAAGAATTACTGTTATGAAAATATCCTCAATTCAATATCAAAAAGTGTTATTTAAACTTGAAATCAAATGAATACATAACAATGGACACAAGCAAAACTGGTTATCGAGCAAAACAGAGGTTTGGTAAGTATTATTAAAAGAAACATATTTTATTCCAAAAATTTGTTTCTTTTTCAAATGTGTTACCGGATCATAATTACTTACGAGAATAGGTAAGATGTGGAGGGAGTTATATTCCCTTACCCCCAAGAGGCCATCTCTGGTCCAATAAGGTATGTGAGGTAGCTTCTAGATTGAGAACCCAGCTGGAGCATCAACTCCATAAGACGATGCAGTTTTCGGAAATGGGGAAATTTTCCTCCTACAAATCCAGCAGAAGTCATCATGCCATGTCCTTAAGAAGCTGCCAAACAACCCGGGAAGATAACCTGTTGCACTGCGGCAATAGGTCCCACCAGGTCTAAATGAGCCTTCTGGGATGAAAGATCTCTGAGGTAGAAGTTGGAGAAAAGTCAACTCTGACCTCCATCCCACGGCTTGTAAAGTGTCAGCTAGGGAACAGTTTCGCTCAAATGCAATACTTGTTGCAACTGCCCTAACTTTATGATCCAAAATGCATAGCAAGTTCATTTGATCTTGGGTTATTCTTTGCATAGAGAGTGGATAACCCCTCTTATCCAGGATGATAGAGCCTGCACTTAGATATCGCCCTTTCCCTATTTCTGAGGTAAGAATAGACAGGAACTCATGCTTTGCACCAGCTCAGTTATTTCCAGGTACCACTTCTAAGCTTTTACCAGGTCCTGTGGAAAACCTCGAGTTGAAGTGTCCAGGCTAGAAACAGGTTTCACCACAAAAGACTGATTGCCCATGAGTGGGAGCCAGTTCTTGGTAATTAAAGCAGGGGCTATTACAAGTGATACTGACCCATTCTGTTGGAACTGTTTAGTAGTCTTGCTCAACCAATAAAGCATGTATTTCACTGATTCTGCCTGCTGTATCTAGTACAAGTTGGAAGCAGGTCTTATACAAGAGGTGAATCAATGAAGCTCTTGAGAGCGGTTCAAATGGTGCCTTATTCAGCCAGCTTAGAACGCATGATATATTCCATTTTGGGCACAGAGCAAACGCCTCTGGGCATGTGAAATCAATGTTCAACCAAATATCAGAGGTCATTGTTTTGTCCTATATCCCCTCTTCCATGATGATGTAAATGTGTCATAAATTGTGGAACAGTAGCCTTTTATCATAATAGGAGCTAACTGTTTCTGTTCAAAGAGCCAAAGTAGGAAGTTAGCTATTTGGAATACTGATGCCTAAAGCGGAGAAATGTAGAGGGCCTTCTCTCTAGAGTGATTCTCTCCACCACTTGTGAGAACTGCTTGTTCTTGAGGGCTTGTTTAATGTGATCCAGACTTGCAGGTTCAACAGGTCTAGATTCGGATGCTGTCGTGGCTGCTTGAGCAGATGAGGAAATATCTCTATTTTCCTTCAAATTTCCACTGCCAGATTTACGAGGTTGTTTATCCATGATTTTTCCCACTTGAGGGGAGCAATCAGAATGAGATGACACTTTCATTCTCTTGCTTTTTGTAGCACCTTAGGAATCATAGGTGTTGGAGGGTAAGCATGTGTTCAAGCTGTTCCAATCTATGGAAAGAGTGTCAACTGCCCAGGCCTTCGGATCTGAGGCTGGTGAAACAAAGGTTGGGAGTTTTGCTTTTCACCTTGTCGCAAAAAGATCCACTAGTAGTCGATCCCAGCTGGTACATATGTGACTGAAAACTGAGGGATGGAGAAACCATTCCATTTTTATTAGCTGATTCTTTTGGGGCAGCAAATCTGCTAATACATTTAGTCTGCCCAGAATATGATGAACTTGTACATGGAGTTGTCAATGATGACACCACCTCAGAAGATCCCAAACAAGAATGCAGAGGTCTGGGGATTTGGTTCCCCCTTGCCTTCTGAGATAATTCAGCATAGTGGAGTTGTCAGAAAGAATGAAAATGCCCTTCCCATGTAACTTCTCCTGCCACCAATGAAATGCTTTCAATATGGCTTTCACCTCTAGAATATTGATATGCAATAGACGATCCTGAGTGGGCCACACTCCAGTGGCCTCCTGGAATGATATATGCACCCCAGCCCACTGTGCTTGCATCCATACAGACAGTCAACCTTGGAGGTTGTACCTGCAAGGGAACACCAGACACAAGCCAAGTGGGGTTTTCTCATTTTCTGAGATGAGACCTCATATGCATAAAGATTGTTTGTTTCAAGGGGTAAAGTTTTGGTCTCTATTGGGACATTATTATTATTTGTAACTGTCTCATAAACAGGCAACCTAGGACAATGAGGTCCGCTGCTGCATCGTGCAAACCTAGTAAACAAAGGAATTCTCAGGCTAAGAGGCTGTTTTGTGCCAGAATTGAAGCCACCATAGAACTGATTTTCAATGCGCATTCCTGAGGGAGACAAACTTGGTTTAGATGTGTTCTGAACTCCATGCCCAAGTGGATAAAATGTTGAGTTGGTATGATATAAGATTTTTCCTTGCTGACATGGAATCCAAGGCTGAGGAGGAGTGTAACAAGGGATTTCATGTCTTTACTCAAAATATAATTCACCTGGTGTTTCTGAAGAATGTCGTCCAGGTAGATGGATGTCACCAATGTGGAGATGGTCATGAAGTGAGCCATTGCTCTGTCCATAATACAAGTGAAGACCCAGGGATAGATGTAGATTCCAAAAGGGAGTGCCCTGAACTGGTAAAATGTTACCCTGAAGGTGAACCGCAGGAACTTCCTGGATGATTTGTGAATTGGGACCTGCAGATATACACTGATAGTGAAGTCTCCCTCCTGAATAGCATTTAAAATCTGCCTTGGTGTTTCCATTTTGAACCATGGTGCACATATGAAATGATCGAGAGCAGATCTAAGACTGGTCGAAGAGTGCCACTGGCCTTTGGAACCAGAAACAGTCTTGAATAAAAACCCGGTGAGCCTAGTGAAGATTGCTGATTTCTCACTGCAGGATGTCAGCCTTGAATGCGTCGTTGTGGACATCTGAAGCTGAAAGGACCCTGGACAATTGCGGAGGAGCACTGAATGTGATACTGAGGCCCTGTGAAACCACATGCTGGGTCCACTGATCAACATGGCAAATTCTTTCCCATTCAAGAACAAACAATAGGAGTCTTCCCCTAATGAGGATACCTGATAAGGGCAGCATGAAAATATAATTTCTTGTTATAGGGAGGCTGTTGTGAAGAGAAACTGGGGCGAAAATGATTACCTTCTCTCTGCTTCTTGTCCACCTTTGTTCTTGAGAACTGTGGAATTCGACATGTATATGATCGGTAGGACTGTTTCCCTGTCTGTTTTGTCCTGAGAGTGTCATTTCTATCCTTGTAATTACTTCCCTGAAAATATCTCCTCTGCCTCTGAGGCTGTGTCTGTGGGAGATTTGTTTCTTTGATGGCTTGCTTACTTACTTCCTCCATCTGGCCACTGAAGAGGAGGTTAGAAGAGAATGGCTGCGATCTTGTATTGACTTTGTGGTGATCTTTTTAAAAGGTGGAAGTGATGAGCACTACATCTCTTTCTGCTAGTTGTAAATTTGTCACTGCTGTTAAGGCACTAGCCAGCATGTGCTGTGCAGCTGTTTAGTACTTGCACCATTCTGGAGACGGACTCCCACATATGTCTGGTGGGAGAGGATAAACTATTTTCTGCTTGTTGGAAGACTGGCATTGAAACTAAGTCCAACATGGAATGGCCACAACATTCTGGACCAACTGTTGTGTGTCAATAAAGGATTTCCAGACCATTCATACTGAGGATGGTTTTTGCCATTTGCCATTCCCAGGCCTGCAATGTCTCTGTCTACTGATGGGGTGTCTATTTGAAACACTGGTTTGTGTGTTTTATAGAATCTCCTACTAAAAATTGATGGTCGGCATTGCTGCAAAAAGTCTATTGACACTTTGGTCCTGCAATTTTCTGTGTAAGCAACCCAACAGGTCAGCAACTTGATCAGACTGTGGTAGCAGCTTAAATGCCAGTTCGTTTTTCTTAATTTAGCAAGTCTACCGATGCTGGAACTCTGGACCAAGCTGTTGATGGAGATGGAGGAGGAGGACAAAACTCTGGTGGTAACAAGTGAAAGATTTCTTCGATCGATGCCCGGAAGGCAGAGTCCTCTCTTGTCATCATTAGGTCTAGCAAAGATGATGGAGCTTGGGAGCACACTTTGTTGTATCTAGGAGTGTAGTGATGCCAACGCCTCTTATACAGTCTGAGATGTAGCTGGCGAAGACTGTCTAAAGTGGCAGCTAACCATAATAGTTGATTGTCCTGACTGGGATATGTTAATTTCCAGATGATCACTAAACAGTCCTCCCTCTGAATGGCACAGCCATGTGAATGAGTTGATTCCATATCAGGTGAGTACTGTGGCACTGAACTGGGCATAGAGTGCACCAAGTGTCCTATGGCACTATACTGGTTATGCTGATCCATGATAGTGCTGGCTAATGGTGTCCTCGTCCCTCAGTGCACTTTGGCGCTTTTCATTTCTGATTTGATAGTGCTCTTGGTACTGAGGCCCACTGACTATTGGTCCAACCAGTGTATACTACATATCTGTCTGGAGTAGCAGCCAATGCATGCTAGACATGTACTCGGGATGTCCTGCACGCCTTTCCAGTGTTTACATTGTTTACACTTAGTCCTGCCCATGGTCTAAAATCTGTAAGATGAAAAACAGAGCAGATGATATTTTACAGGTGTAGCCAACCAGGTGTCCTGCTTTATGAACTCGAAGAGTGGACATTACTGGCCCACTACACTATATTGTGGAAAGTTGCCTCTAAGAAAGGGCCCATGTGGCAGCCTATACAGGTAAAGACAGTTAAGCATTACTTTTAATAAGTACAGAGTGGACCCTATATAAATTATCTGGTGTAAACTTACCTGTAGAAAAGGCCCAATATACCACCTATACAGGTGAAGTAATTGAAGCATCGCTTTTAATAACTACAAAGTGGACGCTAAGAACTCTCTATAGAAAACTTATGCATCTGAATGAAGCAGAAATTATACAGCGATACACATGCAGCATGGACTAAAATAACCACTGTAACCCCAAGTTTTCTATAGCACAACATTTACCTGCACAAGAAAATAAAGCTATTAAACATATTCCAAATGTCCCAAGGCAAAAGGACGCACTAGCAACCCGTGCAGGTAAGTCCCAAAGAGTGCTTATGTGTACGATTACCACAAAGTTGTAATTGTACAATAGATAGAAAGACATTGTCTTCAAAAAAAAAAAGAAGCAAGAAAAAGTTGGAAATATAAATGGAGTATACTTCCCTGTGAAGAGAAACTCCTCCAACTTGCTCAAATGTTGAATAGCTTTCCTCAAAATTCTTAAAGATGGTTTGCGAGGTCTCTCATAAGGAGAGAGCGTGCTACTCAGCACATGCAGAAGTAGCAACTGAAGTATTCCTGAGATTTTGTGCCAATCCCTCTACCAAGGGGAGATCACTGTCTGACTGACATCTATGTGGGCAAACAACTTTTAGCTTTCATAGCTCAAATTTTGTGAGGTAGTGGTAGTACTCCTAAGGTAAAGTATTTGAAGAATAAATAAATGCAAAAATATGGTAAAATATATCAATATCTGCAAGTTTACCTTTGAGTTCTATGAAGTAATATTTCATTCCCTATTCAGTATCTCTTCCAATATGTGCCATGAAATCATGGAGATTTTGCCCTTTTTGTGCATACACCTTAATAAATATATCTAGTGATATTGGCAGACTCCATGAAATCTTGCTCCGTCAAAACAAGGTACAAATTATAAGTATATCTAGCCATATTGGCTGACTCCATGAAATCTTGCTCCATCAAGACCAGGTACAAATTATAAGTATATCTAGCCATATTGGCTGACTCCATGAAATCTTGCTCCATGAAGACAAGGTACATATTTGTTTATGAACACCATAACTGATGATTTGCAAAGACTCTTAACATTATTATTTTTTATGTAAAGCAGTCGAGACTATTCTTTGAAGATCATGTACCTTACATTAGATCATTTTTCAAATAAATTCTGACAGTTTATCATTATAGTTAATAAGAAACTGATTGAATAAAGCATTCCTTGAAAGCCTTTACTACAGCATTAAAATTTTTAAACGGGCTAATAAAGCTTTTAAATTCCTATAACCAGAACACTAATCATTATGCTACCTTTTGTTTTTAAAACTGACTTACCTGAGTTTTGTTTTGTTTCTAATTTAACAATTTCTTTTGATGTTTCGATATCAAACAAGTATGTGTTGGATGAGGTATACGAAGCCACCATCTGACTGGGGTCACAACGCACAAAGTCCACAGCTGTTGGAACTCCATCTTCTGAAGAAAAAAACCCACCTGATCTCGTTAAATTGGCACCAGTTTATCCAAACACAATCAGATTAGAAGATAATATTTTTTAAAGATTTATTCCAGAATTAATGGGGAGGGGGGAAGGACAGAAGGTACTTTGTAAAACTGAACATGGATGCTGGAGTAATTGATGTTGTTCTAAATAATCTATGCTGACCAGTACAAATTAAAACATAATGGGTGGTGCAGTCTTAAAAACAAGTGCCTCCTGATACCCCCAACCCTTTAATCCTTAAATAAACTCTTGACCCTGTATCCAACATACAGGTTTTTCCCATGTTTTTAATTTATTTTATTGGGGTGTGGGGGTGTGGTGCATTTTGAGTCACATGCAAGTAGATTGCGTAAAAATCTATTGACAAATGAAGTTCGATACATGTACCTATTATACACAGATTGAGTTTTCTAGTTCTTTTCTCTTCATTTTGTACAGAGCCATAGTGGCTCAGTTGTTAGAGTGCCAGACTAGTGAACAAAAAGATATGGGTTCAAATCCAACAATCAGATCAGCCCGGGTCAGCTACTATGGTGAGTCCTTGGGAAAGGTGCTGTACCTGATTTGCCTTGGCACTAAAAAACCTACTTTTGTTGCTGTGCTGCAAAAACACCAAACCAATTTTACTGTGTACATAGTGTTTTCAATTTTCATCTATTACTTGGATTCTACTGATTCCACATGAACACCCAAGAAGCAAGGAAAGCAATTCTTACTATGACTGATCAAATAAGTTATTTTGTAGTTTTTGTTGACCATTACCTTTGGGCTACACAAAACAAAAGCCCTATCAAGATTTGACAATGTTGGGAGGAAAAATAATTCCGGTGAATAAAGGCCAAGTATAGCTTGACAAAAGTGACCTTGAAGTTTGACCTTTCCTTAAAATATTCTATGGGCTCTGTCAACCAAAGAAATAATACCAGTGGTATACATGCCTTGTGTTTGTTTGATAAGACCACGATAATTCCATACCATGCACAACAATACCTGTTTTTCATGTCATCTTGACCCTACTGAATATTCCATCTTAAAGTTAAACCACCAGGCATCTTTAGTAACCCTAAACTGCTATGATGGCCTTATAAAATGGTGATTCTAGCACAGGGGTGTCAAACTCATTTGCTATGGTGGGCCAGATTTGATATAAATAATAATAAATAATAATAATATATAATGAGTCTGGTGGGCTGTATCCGGCCCATGGGCTGTATGTTTGACACCCCTGTTCTAGCACATGTGTGCAAGAAATGCTTTCTGGCAGGTCAAACCTAAAGTATGCATCAGTAATATCTACAGCAAACTGTAATAAACTTTAGACACCTTTGTGAAGTCATGTCTCTCCATGTCACATACGGTCACTGATAATTACATTTCTGGTTATTCTTTGACACCTTTGTGAAGTCATCTCTCTCCATGTCACATAAGATCATTGATAATTACATTTCTGGCTATTGTTTGACCATTTTGTTTTTAATGTGTGTTAGAATAGGGATAATAGTCTTATATTTGACAACTGGAGGACAATAATGCTGGTTGTACTGTCCCAAACATCTATTTAATCGCTCTGCTGATATATCACTGGTAAAACACAATTTACAACAGTAAAATCGTTAACTTTCTCAAATTCTAAAATAAAAGACTTATATCTGAATTCAATGGCACACTACTGACCATTGTCCACCGTGAAAGTATTGAGGAGTGGCGACTTGCTCCCTGGGCTCCAGAGCCGCACTGTTCCATCTGCTGAGCAGGACAGCAACTGCATTTTGGAGGGGTGTATGGACAGCCCCCACACTGCATCTGTATGCGCTATCATTGTGTCAGCTAAAACATTGATATCTGTGAAGGAAACAAAAAAAAGAGACACAAAAACAATTAGTATATAAAACAGTACCTGATAAATCGCCATGTTCTAACTATCTATTAACAGCTGTCCACTGAAATTTCAATGGACTGTTGACCAATCTGACACTGGGCCATGTGTGAATGACTACATATCACAGCTGGAGTGCTAAGCTTGTTTGACTTTTCAAATTTTTTATAATCTGGCTATCATTGTTGTGAAATTTTGGCAATCAACTAAAAACAACTACTTAATACAATTATAAAATATCTGGAAGGAAAAAAATGTAATTTTAATAATGTAATACTTGTCTACCACTACTGCATTCCTTCTGAGATGCTAAGTCCCATGTCCAAGCTACAGATTATACATGGTTATACATGATTCCTACCTCCTTATTTGTATGGAAGGTTCTAAAACTGAGAAAAGAACCTGGTCCCTGTCTGATGCCTGCATCACAGCCCATATCCTGTTTACTTCCTCTTTACTTTAACCCAGAGGACAGGGCATCAGCATGGGGTGGGAGGAGGGAATCCTTGCAATAGTGGCAGGAAAGTATTATACTATTAAAAAACTACACTTCAATAGCAGTAATGCATTACCTTTCACTTGGCATGAGGCTGATGGCCTCAGAAAAAAACTGGTTTAAGGATTTATGCACTACCTTAATGGCAGGAGTATTTACTAACATAAGCTTGTAGAATGTTGAGCCATGAGTTGTGCTGTTACAATCGAGTCTAACAATAAAAATGCCATTGCACTGGTGCGCAAAAATGATAGATAGTAAAATGAGAAGGTAGTATGAGACCTTCCAAAGATGACTCTCATCAAATCATCCCACGATGAAGATTCGCATAGGCTCCAGAAGTATCTAACTTCATGGGCTAAATTTTCATAAGATATCACTCAAGTGAGGCAATACCTCAAATCCATAACTAGGCAAGGAGTCTATCTTGCTCATCATCAGCACAGATATGACTGAGATGGGGGATCTCAATAGAAAGTTGAGCTACTGAATGAAGCTGATTCATGGCCAGAAGCTAGGTCTGAACCATAAACCACCCTCTGCTACTCAAAAAGTAAGAAGCTCATTCCTCCTTGTCAAGTCTAAAGCGAGCAAAAGAAGTGACTCCAGGGAGAGATTCGAAGAAGCCTCACTCAACAGTTTCCTAAGGGGCCTTGACAAAGCCCAAAGAACACACAATAGATTGCCTCTAGGTATTAACGAGCGAGAAACCAGTCTCTGAAGCTCAAAACACCTGATGAGATCTGAAGTTGAGGATCTGAGCTGATAGTGTGGCCTCTAGATAATTTGATTGAGCCGAAAAAGGGGCCGCCCTATAGCCCTTAATAGTCGACACCAAACATTCCCTCGCCTTGAAAGAAAGAGAAGAAAGTCGGCCACTGCACTTAAGAGAGACAACTAGGATAACGTGTTTCCTACTATCCCAATCACAGAAGATTTTCCACTTTGCATCGTAAACCTTGGAAGTGGACTGCCTCTTATCCAGTGATGCACTCTGTAACCTTGCTCTAAAACATCTCATGGTGGATAATTTGCTGGCGACAAGTGTGAAGGTGGAGAATCTGTGGGCTGCTGTGAAGTAGACCTCCTATGCATACATGCCAACCCCTAGAGTGGTATAAACGTAACCTACATGGTGAAAAAGTGTGATCTGTGCATAAAAGTGTAATCTAGATACTACATGTCATGATTACAATAAACTGTATTAAAAATGTACATTTATTTTTGCTACTAACCTGGATCTGCAGTGGTTACAATTCTTATCAGAAATGGGCAAAATCCATAACGATTAGTACCAGAATACAAACACAAAATTTGTTGACAAATTATTTATCTACAATACTCATTTTAACTAGTCTACATGTCAAACTTTCACTGAATGATCGTAAAGTCAAGTCCACAAATTCTGCAATAAGCATGATGATGTGCTCAACCCGAGTGCTGTATTACATCACTCTCATATTTTTCTTTTTAAATCTGTAAAGCAGTATTGATTTGTCCTTTTTATGAATTGATAGGTTTTTAAGTTTAAAAAGATCCCTCTCCTCTAGCATTTTTCAGTCATATAACATCACGAGTCACATCGATAAAGCCTGTTTTGCTTAACATCTTGCGCCATTTTTTTAAAGAATAGACTGGTCTGCTACCTGATTATATTATCAAATTATAATAAAACTGTGAGACAAGTTTTCATACTGAAGAAACCCATCTGTTTTCTTGGAAATGTGTCATATACAGCTGCTATAAATAGAAAACAAGGAAAGTACATGTATATCTACGATGGACAAACATACTCTTACGCTTTTCTTATGCAGCAGTCTTATTATTGCTTTTTTTTAATTTTTTTTAATATACCAAAAAAGTGTAATCCATATACAGGCGAGCACAAGAAATAATTAGGTGAAAAAAAGTGTAATGATTATGCCAAAAGCCTAATGGTTGGCATGCATGCCTATGGCGATACAGCAGGTCCCTCCTTCTGGGCTTGTGTACCTTCAGGTCGAGATTTCTAAACAACTGTAGAGGCCACACTTGCGGAATCAGTCTGAAGGGTTGGAGGGCATACACGAATAGACAATCCCACTTAGAGTAAATAAGTTCACTGCCCTGGTCCTCTGAACTGGGACTGGGGAGACATAAAAACAAAAAGGTAAGGGCAGGGCTTGTTGTCTCATCTCATCATAAACAAGTCCACCTGAGGTTTTCTGCAGTCAAACAAATGACTTGGCTACCTTCTGGTTCTGAGAACATTCTGAAAGGACTCACAGTCCTTTTTTGATAGACTGTGTGCCAAGATATTCCTCCTGCCGGGAATATGGTGCACTCGGAGCGTTATCTCCTCTGCAGCTGCCCTTTCCTTAATGTAGGAGGGTCCAAACTTCCATGCAAAGCAAATGGAGATAAATACCTACTTAACTCTGTGGTACATTACTACTGACATGTTGTCTGACGAGACCAACAAGCACTGACCCTATATGGTTGATACATCCCTTAAGGACTAGAACACTGCCTGCAGTCCCAAACAGAACAGCTCTAAATTAGAATGCCTCCTGGCCCATAGCAAAACCAGAGGTATGTCCTGTGTGGAAGGAAAATGAAGATGTAATGAAATGCATTTTTAAGATTGATGGAGACCGCCCAGTCGGAGGGCCTTGTTGCATGCCTGACTGAAATGGTAGTCTCGACTTTGAAGGGTTCTTTCCGAAGAAAACTGTGTAGGGCGGGAAGATCAATTTCAAAGTTAAGGCTTCCTGCCTTTCTCGAAACCAGAAAATTCCGGGAATAAAAAGATCCTCTATTGCACCCTTCTGCAGAATGGTGTGTACCTCTTTCTATTCACTGTGCCAGTTTAGGCTGGTTAAAGAAGATGGGGGTCCATAATAGTGGATGGTGTTCCCCGAACCGAAGTGATAGCCTCCATTTAGGTTGAAAGGACCCCACATTGTACATGATGCTCAACCAAGCCTTTGCAAATAGGGTTAATTGAGCTCCTTCGGGGATGGTGGGAAACGGCAGGCATGGCAGGAGAGGGAGCACATCCTTAGGCCAGGGCCAGACCCCCCCCCATTGGGATATGTGGAGGAGTCCAAGGAGTTCTCTCTTTGCCTTTTGGATGCCTCTACTTCGAAAGACAGATGAGAAGAAGGTTAACTTGAGGCTACTATCGAGACTGTTGAGACTGCTTCTGTATTAAAACTTAGGTAAAAGTCAAGGGGAATTCAGGGTGAGTGCACTTCTTTGCCGATTCTCCTTCTCTCTCTTCCAGCCCTCTTCTCTCTCTCCATCAGTGTGAAAAGACCTTAAAATATGTCAAGAATGTACATCAAAAAATTACTAAATACGAACTCCAAACAACAAAAAGTATATTTCAAGTATATACAAATCTGATTAAAATCATATCTCCACAGTCCTACATGGAGATCATATGGACATAGATAAGAGATCATGTTCTGTTGAACTTGTGGTTCACCAATCAAATAACAGCTTTCAAATTTTTGAAAGGAACACATGTCAATTGGAACATATCATTACTAACGACTACTCTACCTAATCCGAAATGCAATGCCTTATCTGATAGGCTACTAAAAAGCTGACAGGGAAATTCTAAAGGTCAATAAAACAATAACTTTTATTGTTGTCTATCAGGACTGTGAAGATCCGATTTTAATGTAAAAATAGTTTTCCACATGAATCGTACAATTGTCAGTGACTGAATTTACATGACATGTTTCTATTTAATATTCATTGTCACCCATAAAGTACCTGTCACACTCTATGACAAACAGTACAAGTTTTTAGGGAAAACTCTTCCTTATCCTAAGTACAAACCATCTGCTAAGTTTAGTCCAGGTACATGATGTAGAACCAATGTTATTGTGCAGAAGCTATTTTTATTCTTTCACAGTGATCTTGACTGTTTGGTCCTGGTCTGTGATATACACCTATTATTGCGTGGAAACCATTTTTATTCTTTGTGACAGTGACCATGACCTTTTGAATTGATAAGGTTTTTCATTACCCCAAGCACAAGCTATCCACAAAGTTTGGTGGAGTTTAGTGCTACAGAACTGAAATTATCATGTGGAATAGGAAAAGTTAATGTACAGACGGGCAGACAGGGTCATAGCATAATACTAATTTATTCATTAGCTGAAGGAAAGAAGTTTGTAAAATTATGCCATCCTAAATTGTTATAACATTTCAGAACCTTTCTATCAAGGTAGTATTATGGTTAACTTGTCTGCAGTGTTAACCGCATTGGGACACAATGGAACAATTTCATGCAAATCAACATTCTACCCTAAAATATATTTTAAAAAAATTTAAATCTACATTTTTTCATATATATAAGAATATATTTCATGAGTGAAGTGGAAACATTTTGTGACAATACAATGTTTCCACTTCACTCATGAAATATCTTTTCATATCTAATCAATCCTATTTGACTTTAAATGCTTTAAACACACTCTATCTTAATGTTAATGCCACTGTTGTTACTGCTGAAAAGTTTATATCTATGCCTCTACATTTGAACAGTCAGGCAAAATCATGTCATGTAATTAATAAGACATAATTCTATTAATGCCTTCTTTTGGGGAACCTAACTCCACAATTTTCTGTTGGCTCAGGAACGATAACCATCCTAACTATACTGCAAGAGAATGACTATGTAGGGACAGGGAAAGCATAGATCAAAGTATTGAGAGTACTGATGGCTTGGAAGTATATGTCATCCCAATTTACATAAGATCAGATGGAAGAACATACTCCAAATACACTGCTATTTATGGTCCTTTTTATTACTGTAAATATAACGCTCTAAATAATTTTACAATATTTTTGACATTTTCTTTTTATATGCAGCCTTCCCATTATCAATCAGCCTGGATCTAAATTATTGTCTACTTTCCAGCTGCACCATTTACTTTTATAACACTAACATTATTTGTTATGTTGTTGCAATGACTTTGCCTTGTACTTTTAATTGTGAGTCAGCTACTTTAAAAGAGAATGAGATGAATGTTATGTGTCACAAGATAATTTATATTAACCATTGAACCATTATTTGAGGAAGTATTGTAGTAATTTCTTCTACTACTGTTTTAAGTACAGAGTGGAACAATGTCTAAAGGAGATAACTACTATCAGCTCTATTCATCAACCAAAATTTAAGTTGCTTCCCTTGACAAATAACATTAACTTTTAAAGGCCAATGGATCTATCCTTTCTTAGTAATTTTACTAAGACCATTAAGTTTGTTACTATTATTAATAATACAAACTATATTTGGTAAAAGAGTATCAACAACTGCCATTAAGTATGAAGGAACTGAAATCTCTTTAAGCAAACAAAAGAAAACTTTCATAGAATGATTTGGTGACTGAGATTGATTGCCACAATCATAAGAAATAAAATAAAGAATTGTCACAATGCCTAATCTACATTCTAAGTATCCTTAAACCTGACATAAACAGAAAAATCTTGTTTCTCCAATATGCAAACATGAAAATCTTGTTTTCCCAATACCTAATATTTGCACCTAATCAATGTCTATTCTCTTCTGTGTAAGAAATGCGCCCATGGATAGAGTCAAGTTTATAAATATAAATGTATTCTTGAAACATGGATGCCCCACAACAGTGCCCGAGAAACTGAAAAAAATGCAAAACTGAACCAGATAGTATAAACAGACAAAAGCAACACTATATGCTCCAACCACATTCGTTGGAGAGGGCTAAAAACAACAAGAGGACCAAGTGGGTCTGATATTGCTCACCTCACCTAGTTTACATGTCAGCCTGAGAATGCAAATTAACAAACATACTGAAACATTAGCAGGGAAAGAAATTAATCTTGGTGTGATTTATATTCTTTCCTAAACCATATATAAAGGATCACTTTCTTGGCATAAAAAGAACAAGTCATTTATATAACCAGCATTGTCTCCTGGATTCTCCCAGCCCCTGCGGACATGGCCCTAATTCATACTGTCAAATTTGATCAAAGTATGTTAAGTGGTGTTTTAGAAGATGTTAAGGGCTTTTGATTTAAATAACAGCACCACATTTCATAGCAGATTGGCATCTTTTGCATAAATTTAAAAGCCCTTCATGCCAGAATGCTTTCTGTAAAATTTTGTCAAATTCTGTGGAGTATTTTTTAAAAGATGTCAGTTAAAGGATTTTAATATTTTATGGCAAGTTGGCATCATTTGTACAAATTTGAAAGTCCTTATTAGCAGCATGATGTCTAATGTGGTCAATTTTCCTGAGCAGTTTCTAAGAAAAAGTTGTTTAAAGTTTTGTCTATTTTTTGTAATGGCAGCCATATTTGATGGTAGATTGGCATAATTTCTACAAATATGAAAGCCCTTAATGCCAGGATGCTTTCAGTGAAATTTAATCAAATTTTGTTGAGTGTTTGAGTTGAAGTTATTTTTAGTTTTTTTTTCTTGTTTTTAGTAATGGTGACCATATCTGATGGCAGATCAACAGCACATATATAAAATTGAAAGCCATCTATGCGAGGATGCTTTCTGTCAAATATGGTCAACTTCTGTTGAGCAGTTTTTGAGAAGTCATCATTTAAAGGTTTGTCTTTTTGTTAGTAAGACGGCCATATTTGACGGTAGATTGGCACCATTTGCACAAATTTAAAAGACCTTCACGTCAAATTGGATCAAATTCTGTTCATCAGTATTTGAAAAGTAGTAGTTTTTATGGTTTTCTATTTTTAGTAATAGTGGAAATATTAGATGGTGGATCTGCATCATTTGAACAAATCTCAAAGACCTTCATGCCGGGATGCTTTTGGTCGAATTTGGTCAAATTCTATAAAGCTGTTTTTAAGAACTTGTTTAACAAATTTTATATTTGTAGTAAAGGAGAATGTATTTGATTGTGGACTAGCATCATTTGAACAAATCTGAAAGACCCTCATGCCAGGAATGCTTTCTGTCAAATTTTGTCCAATTCTGTTTAGCAGTTTTTGAGAAGTCATTTAAATTTTTTGTTTTAAATTTTAGTGATGGTGGTCATATTTGTTGTCGAATTGGCATCATTTGAACAAATTTCTGAAAGACCTTCATGCCAGGATGCTGTTATTCAAATTTATAAAATTCTGTTCAGCAGGTCTTAAGAAGTTGTAAAAAGTTCTAAACGGCAATTATGAATGGACAAGGGATCATACCATAAATAAAAATACTGTGAAGTCATTATTTGTTGTGGGGAAAAAAATTTGTACCAATTTCGAGGTTGCAACAAACCATGAATTTAAAGACCCAAAGAACAATAATTCTTCCATGGAAGCAAAAGGACCCCTTCACCAATTCATGAATTTAAGTACCAATGAAAATATTTTCACAAAACCATGTAAATCAATACCGATGAAAATGAATGACTTCACAGAAACAAGTGCCCTGATTTAAGACTTCAGTTATATGCCCCTTGACATATGACCTAAGTGTTTATTTATGCTATTCAAATGAGAAAGTTGTTCATGGTCTTTTCAATGTCCTGCAACAGTAACTAAGCACAAAACAGATAGATCAACAGGTATAAGATTAAATGGATACAAGTAACACTATATGCCTCCTCCATATTAATGGAAAGACTTAAAATGCTCTATACTTACATTTTTGCTAACTTAATCAATACACTTGAGATTGACTGATTTAAAAGTACTATTCTCAATATCAATAACTGCTGTTGAGATGAATTAAGAATCTTCTATAACAGTCCTTTAACATTTAACACAAGCGTCTATAGCACAATGTACTTTCACAGCAGAATCTGAACTGAACCCTTTCTCAACTCGATCTTCTTTGCTAGAAATCTTATTCACAAGTTTATTAACCATTAGGTGGTACTGACTCTTAGTAATATAAATTAGAAAATAAAGATGTGGTAAATGTCTTACCAAATGAGTCATATGGGTCTATGTTAGAGTTTGGTATATTCCAACACCTAATAGTGGCATCCTGTCCACCACTGTAGCACTGTTCCCCTGAAGGACTGACGGCAAGGCAAAGGACAGAGCCAACATGAGCACGGAAAGTGTACACAGGCTCTACATCTAGGGAGGCTGCCCTGAAATTACAATCATACTCAATTATTACAGATTTATGGCAGTGTAATAATTAATCTGTCACTAAAAGTGATCAAATGAAGTTTTAAACAAGATACTTTCAAATCTGTCTCTAAAGGACACATAAGGGATGACAAGACTGTTCTTATGGACATCCTTTATTGGGGAGGTTAAAAATATGAGTAGAATTAAGAAGAGTTATGTAAATGTCCTGTATGAGCAGGTGTCCTTTATCTGAAGATGTCCACTAAGCCATGTTTCACTGCAAAATTACTGTCTTAATAATGGCAAAAATATAAAGTCAACACTATTTTGTTTCTAACTAAAACCATAACAGACACAACTGTACACATGATCTTTTCTAATAATAGTATCTCCTCATTATTGACTATTTCCATCTTGATTAAGCTAAATGTCAATAAGATGACAACGTAATTCTTTGCTCTCCTCTTGTTTTATTTGATCTTTGAGTTTTTAAATTAAAGCATATAACAGGTTAGTTTCTAGTAAACTCAGAATCCCTTCACATCTAAATGTGATTCAACTGTATATGGTGGTTCATATATTTGATTCTTTGATAACCAGCATTCCCCCTCACTTCTGTCAGAGGTGTATATATACCACCAATGGTAAAATTTGTGGGCATATAGATATATTAGGAGACACAGTGGTTTGGAAACAAATCTACGGTAAACAATGGTGCAATATGTGTCAATCATCCTGTAATATGTATAATTTGTGACACAAAATCTATCAATTTAGAAATAATTCAGACCAGATGATTTTTCTTTCATCGTTAATTCCTAATCATGACCATACTCTTAATACAGACCCTGAAACAAGTAACTTTACCAATGAAATGAAAACAAAATGCAAACAGAATGCAGAATTAATGCAAACATAATGCAAAATGAACACAAATGAAATGAAATGCAAAATGAAAGTAAATAAAATGATGAATACAAATAAAATGATGAATGCATTTTAAAGAAAAAAGAGAACACAAATGCAGAATGTTGAATGAAAATGAAACAAACTGCAAATGCACTTCATGAATGGATATGAAAATCTATTATTTTCAAGCTGCCACTAAATTTCCATGGTCAAAAGTCCTTTCATGTGATAATCCAGGATCAGATTCTTTATATTTAACATTTTTCACCCCTTACAAGTTGTGGCACTGTTTTTGTTGATGCAGACATAAAAATACAACCTCCATTGATGTGGATCTGTATAATCTTTATTTGAGCAAAACAAAATAAAGAATAAACTTTGCTGACCAGTACTCAACAACTATATTTTTCACTTATTGTAGTTGCATGTTAGATTTCAATTTATTGTAAATTTTCAATGCTGTATTTTTGCATTTTATGCATTTACTCTTCATTAAGCACCATTTAATAAGACAAGATACGAAAGTGATAGTTCTCTCTCTTAACAGTAACAACCTTGAAAATGGAAAAGTCACTTTCATATTTGCATTTCCATTTTGTTCCAAATGAGCAAAAATGAATGGAAACAATGGATGAAAGTGATAAATACAATCTGAATGCATTTCTGAGACCATCAACAAAAAAAAAAAAAGATGGTGATAGATGAAATACAAAACATGAATGGAATGTAAATAGAATGCAAATGAAATGCTGATTTGGTAAAATTACCGGTGTCAGGGTCTGTAATACATAAAATTGAACAATTGATCAGATACTACGAAACATTGCCATTTTACAGTATGCCAACAATATGTGTCCTACTTATCTTCACCTATTTTGGGCAGTATTTTCCAAATTTATTTTGGTCATGACCTCAATATCAGATCTATCATATATATAATTCTGTTTTTCAGTAACAGACGACCTTTTTAAATAAATTTCTATATTGTGGAATCTGCATACACAAAATAAAAAGTGATTACATTCATGTGCATAATATAGCCGCCCTAGATAACATGCTAATGAATGGGCAATATAATTGGATAACAATGTACTCAACAACCAATGGCCGTTGATGTTACATTCACAGCAGAGTACCTTCATTGACAAGCTGTTTGATAGGTAGTCTGGCGGACTAAAGGCAAGCTGCTGGTTGATCATGATCAGATTTGCATACACTCATGGAGCGAACTTCATAAAAGTGTGCAAATAAAGACTTTCTTTTGTTTACTCCAAAACTTATAGCTACAAAGCTTATCTGATATATGTTCTCTTTTGATTTCCATAGGTACATGCACAGTCATCTTTAGAAACATATGTGCACACCAGTTTTTGTATGTGAACTACGTACTGCAGTCATGTAAATTTGAATACTGAAAATTCATGTAAATTTTTCAAATCTCAAAACTGGAGTTCAGACATATGGTCCAATGAGTATAGCTTTACATATAATGGATATCTTCAGCACATATAAAGATTTAATTCACAACTCTAGCAAATGCAAAGTGTACATGTTAAGACTGGTGGTATTCTCCATCATCATAAAGACTACTTTAGTTAAGCATCTGAACCATCAATAGTACACTGAACCAGCTGTCAGAACATGCATAGTCTGTATGCTGCACCCTGACTGCTCATCAAATTGAAACCATGGTAAAAATACATGACTATAAAATTTTAAAACTTACTTGAGTTAACGTACGAGTGTATACTCAGACATGTGCACTTTAAATTTTTTTATTTTAAGCTTAAAAATTGTGTTCTTTGTTATCACGATGTTTCTATATGCATCTGACACAACTGACTATCCATTCCGATGCAACAGTCAATAACCGGAATTACCCAGCCTAATATTTGTAACCATGTGATTTCTGTGGGTGAATTGGTGCAATGGCCACGGCCAGCACTACAATCCCATACACGTCATGACAAGTTAACCTCTTGAACAGTCAATCACCTCTTGCCTTTGTGCTGTTAAATCTATTAACATGTGTGGTAATTCCACCCAAGTGCTTGCTTGTGAACTTTTGAAGTGTGGAGCAAAAATTTTAACACCTTAAAAAATAGTTGAAAAATTGTACAGGAGTATCTCCACAAATGACTTGAAAATCACGTTGGGTCGTAACTGTCCAGACATTCAAAATCTGGAGAGTAATAAGTTTATAGCCAATCTAAGGTCAGCAAACAGATGAAGGCCAAGGCTGGCATTTTGAACTAGAATTTTTTTTCCGAATATAACCCTCTCCTAAATTTAGGAATTTCTGATTCTGTGACTAGTGTGAATTTTCATTTCATTTGTAGTTATCAGCGATCATGCTCATTAGGATGCTTGTTATTTTCCCTGTTATTTTAATGTGCCTACTGAACATAGATTATAAAGAGCGATTCAGTAATGGCAACCTGTGCATGCTGTTCACTAATCGAGATCAGCTTCAAATTAACAGCAAGCTGTAACAGACGAATGGAAATTATTTAAGTAATTATATAAGACAGTGCATATCTAACTGTCATACAACATCATGTTGTTCAGTAATACTCAGAGGATCTTTTCCCAAAAGGAAAAAATTAGGTCATGCAACTGTGGTTCACTTTTGGGAGATGAAGCAGGAAAATCACAAGGATTTGGGCCATGACAGGAGGGTTTGGTGATGTGAGGGTAGGATGCACTGTTTTTTTTAGACCTTAATGAGACAGACTGGTGGAGTGGAGGGTAGGAGGCCTCTAGAAATAACACACAGAGCCCCACTATCCTCCACTCCACCACTAATCCTTTCTATTATGGCCCAAATTATTTTACGATGGAAAAAATGAAGAAAAAATAAATCGTTCCTTCTGACCAACATAATTTTAGTTTTAAAATGAAACAGAAACACACATTCTTTTTTTTAAGCCTGAAGCTGTCAGCAGAAAAGTGACCACTCTCATGTTCCACTATTGTGGGCTCAGGAAATGCATACCCCAACCCACCTCTAAGAAATATCAAAATCTTTTGGTACTCTGAGGAAAACAATACTCACTTCTTGGCTGGCACAGTTTTCTGTAGGTTCCATAACTTCAGGGTGTGATCTTCAGAGCCAGTTATTAACACAGGTTCCTCTGGGTGAAATGCAAGGGCACGAACTCCATCAAAATGGCTGGAAAGGAAACAGTATTATCTCTGCATGTGGGTCAAACCGATACATGGTTCTGCATAACTTGATGTTCACCTGCACACCATGCTATGATGTTCACCTGCACATCATACCATGATATTCACCTGCACACTATACTATGATGCTCATCTGCACATCATACTATGCTGTTCAACTGTGCACCATGCTATGTTCACCTACACACCATACAACATTCACACCATTCTATGGTGTTCACTTGTACACCATATGATGTTCACATGCACACCATACTTTGATGTTTACCTGTGCACTATACTATGATGTTCACCTGTACACTATGCTATGATGATGACCTTCACACCACACTAAGATGTTCAAAAAGTTTATATTACGAAAATTTTAATTAGTCAATTGGCACTCTTGATTTATGTTTAAACTGTGAATGACAAATTTGTTCACCTGAAATGTCTGAATACTGTGAATTTACCTGCATTCATGGGATACCAATTTAAAAGTCCAATGAGCATTGATCCACCTGTTCAGTTACTAAAACCCCGTTTCCCAATACACATTTAAGTACCAATGAAAAGGTCATTTTGTGCTAAACGACAAAAATAAATTGACATAACTCAAAACTAGAAATGTGTTCATGGAATACTAATACCACACAACAGTGTCTGAAAAGTTATCCAATACAAAACTCAAACAGATGGACAGATGGATGAATAGACCAATGGATAGATGGACAAAGTTAACACTATATGCCCCTTTCACATTTGTGGTGGGGCAAAAAAAAATCTAATATATTTCACCTTTTATAAATATTGTGACCAATTAAAAAAACAAGTGCTTTTAAACATTTCATTTCCACACATCAATCAAACATATTTTCTTTTTCATAAAAAAAATATAATACACTTGTTTATCACGCACAAATTTATGACATTTTTAAACTTACCTTCGCAGGGTATATTTTGCATTCCAAGTTTTTCTAAATACTTCTTTTGGTGCTGAAATCTGCAAATGGAAATGAGAAGATTGTGAAGTAGCTTTCCATGTTAGTATCAAAATTTTAATCACAAAGAAACAACTTTTTTACAACCCCAACTTGGCATGAATTTAATAAGAATGTTTGAAGGAATTTGTGGACATAGTTTACTCAGTAACCTGCTAAGAGAGTAATCAAAGATTCACACAAATAATACCGTTGTCAACCTATCACTCAGAGATGCCAACCTAGATAATAGATAATACTGTCTTCGACCTATCACTAAGAGATGCCAACCCAGCAGCATGCATATTAGGATCCTAGCATCAATTTCTAGAAGCAGAGCATGTCTTCCAGAATGATAACTATTTGAATAAATAAAACATGCTTTCACAATGACTTTTCAATCTTGTAATGCTCCAATGAATACCTTGTAGCAGGTTTCAATGGTAAATTATGCTGTGTCTATCTATTCCTCCTATCCCTAAAACACAAATAGCTTCCATTTTGAAGGCCTTAATAATGATAATAAAGTTGGGTTTTCCTGTAAAAAATTTCCACACTGTTTACTCTTTACTCTTCTTTATTTCTACTACCATTTTTTTACTGCAGACATCCTGTTCACCTTAGTGTGCAATCATGCTTTCAATGTGACACATCGAAGTCAGTGTACCAGTCTATTAATAATATACAGTAGTTTGAAGGAAAAGGGCAGAGGTATTTTCATTATGCGTTTTAGTGTTGCTGTACTTTTAGTTCCGTATGTGTTAGTATAAAAACAGCCTACTCAAAAAGAAAATTCTCCAAAAATAATTATTTAGAGTAATGTCAACTAAATTTGGAATATGGAATTTTCAATGAAGACATTTAATAATTGTGCAAAATCAAAAATTGTTAGCATCTCTGATCACTACCATCATCCAACATCATAGCTCTGTTCTGTCACCAAAAGAACTTGTGCTGCAAACTAACACAGTGACAAAGGACAGCTGGAACTTATGGATAAAGCTAAAAATCTTAGTAGTATTATATCTACTTCTGGCAAGTGCTTCTTGTCAAAAGGGTGATGGACTTTCCTACGAAAAGGAGACAACGAGGATCTAGTACAGCTCACAAGTAGTTAGATTTAACCAAATCCTGTTCTAGAGAATCTTTAAGAAATAATCTGCTTATAACTACAAAAGTCACATACAATGTAGCTGTTGCTGAGATCATAAGAAAGGAAAATTTTGTTAATCTGTTGGCACAGAGCAGTTAATTTATGCTTGATATTATCATACTTGCTTTCAGAGTGAGGACGCAAAAAATTCAGTTTTGTTTTGTTTTATTTATTTTTGATGAGGTAAACTCCTATATCATCCTAAATTCTCTAAGAAAAGAAGTAAACTACTTACATCATAATTCAGGGGGTCAGCATCGTTGTTGACCGTCAGATCAGCTAACTCCCCAAGGCCTACTCCAATAGCTGCCTCTATACTATCCTCTTCTATCCGTTTCCGTGATGACCCACCCGAAAACTGGCCAGGAGCACTGCCAGGTACACCTGTACAGAAGAGGGTGAACTTGACATAAAATGTCACAAATCACTGCTTTATTTAGCTTGACATAAAATGTCACAAATCACTACTTTGTTCAACTCGATTTGAGTTTGTAAACATGTATGTACCTGCTGCAGACACTGCAGACCCAAAAAGTCCCAAGTCCCCAAAAATTAAAAAAACTTTAGAAAAATTTGAAATTTTTTTATAATGGCATGAAAATACAATTATTAGGTCATCTATTTATGCATAAAAACACGAATACAAAATTTCATTGCCTACCTAAAAAAATTTCCAAAACTGTGTGCACCAAGTTTTTGTTTTAAAAAGTCCAAACAGTTTTAAAATGTGTAAAAAGAAAAACTGAAAAAATTGCTGTAATTACCTAACACTCAAATCGGGTCATCTACACTTGAATATAAATATGCCTACCAAATTTAATTTGTTTACCTGAAGTGTTTTTTTCTTAATTGTACCAAAAGTTTTTTTTCAAGAAACTCCAAGTCCAAAAATGTGTATAAAAATGAAAAATTGATGTAATGGCCTGAAAATCTAATTAGATCAAATACTCATGACCATTATAAAGTGTGTAAAATTCCCTAGCTCTTCAGTCCAATAATTTTTGTGCTATGGCACTAAAATGGATTCAGACAAACAAATGGACACAAGGATTTACAGACAGATGGAGAGCAGCAAAGCAATATGACCCTGTCTGCTATCACAGTGGGGGCATAATAAGATACCTAGCATACTGTAACAACCACTATCATGATGCTGACAACACAGACATTGTCATGATGATGCCAACAAAATGTCTTGCTAATTTTTTCAGGGCTTGAAAAATCTCTAAAAATCCATGGCCAGGAATTCTAACTCATCATTCAGAGTTAGGCAAGTGAAACTTAAACCCCTGCTTTTGCCTGGGAAGATAACCAGAATCACGCACATTTATTAGACTCTGTTAGACCACATGAATAAATCGACTTTTTCTTACATAATCAGGTCAGTTTCTGCAGTCTGACGTGTGCAATTTTGTGAAATCAGCTATATTCAAACAATGGAACTGCATGTGCTGCTCAAGTACAGGGCTTTTTTCTGAATGAAAAATTTCTTTTTGCAGGTATTTAGAACATAACCGATATATGTAGTAATTGCTTATGTAAGAATAACAAATATACATGATTTACTGTGTGCCAATATTTCACTGAGCAGTCGAGTAGCTCAAACTCTTCCCTCCTGTTTGAAAATAGCACACTGTGTATGATTCCTATATTTTAAATGGTGCAACAGACAGGCTCTTATGGTTCCCTCTGTTGCTGAAAAAACTGTCAAAAAATGTCGATTTTCATTTTCACAATAGTGCACCTCAAACTTGGTCTTCTTTGAGGATAAAAATAAAATGTCCAAAAGACTGAAATTCTATAAAAGGCACGCTATGACTGGTAACTTACAATGGGGTGAACTGAGATGATGGCACTCTATGGCTGGTAACATACAAATGGGGTGAACTGAGATGATGGCACACTATATCTGGTAACTTACAATGGGTGAACCGAGATGGTGGCACACTATAGCTGGTAACTTACAATGGGGTGAACTAAGATGAAGGCACACAAGATATGGAAACTTACAATGGGGTGAACCAAGATGATGGAACACTAGGGCTGGTAATTTACAAAGGGGTGAACTGAAATGATGGCACACTAGGATTGGCAAGTACAACAGGGTGAACTGAGATAGATTAGCCTTATGGTATTATAGCAATCAACGACAGGATCAATGAGTGATACAAGTCCACTTAATCTTTTTTTCATCCATGCTAGCTGATTTGTTTTTCTTCATGATATGATCTAAATCTGCCAATTAGAAATACTAACTTTTAGAGTAAAATATGTTTCTTTGATAATACTTACCCAATCATAATATGTTAGGAGTACATCCGCTACATCACAAATCCAGCCCTCCCAAACTCAAAAAGACATTCACCACTTCTTTTGGCTTGTTTAGCAACAAAAGTGCTACAAGGTCATCTGCTTGCTGAAGCAGAAATTAGATTTGAGTGATTTCCCCCTGGATATATGGACTGGTGCCAAATCCCCTCAAATGTCAGTTGTTAATTGTGCAGATGTGCATGCTCTTTAAGGGATACAACTGTGGTGAGGGCTTGGGAGGGTGTCCCATATTATTACTGGGTAAGTATTATTGAAAAAACATTTTACCCAATCATAATATGCTAGGATAAGAGGCAAGAGGAGGAGAGAGTTAGATCCCCTTACTCCACATCTGGCTGTCTTCAGTCTCCTAATGTACTAGAAGCAGCTTCGTGCTGCTGATATAGGCCCCACCAGCTCAAACTCAGCCCTTTTGTCTGAGGTATAAGCTAGAAAATGCCATCTCATATCTTCATCCAATAGCTTGGATAATGTCAGTTAGGGAGCAGTTGCATTCGAATGCTTTGCAAGTGATGACTGCCCTAGGGCAAGTGAATAACCCATCTTGTCCAGGACAACAGAGCCCGAGTGGAAATATCATTGCTTCCTTCTCGAGTGGTAAGAAAAATTGAGATCTCCCTCTTATGATCAGCTCAGTATAATTCAGGCACCCCTTAGAGCCTTTATTGGGTCCTGTAGAAGCCCCTGGGACAAAGGGTCCAAAGAAGACATCAGTTTCAAGACAAAGGAATGATTCCCCATGAGCAGGAGCCTGTTCTTGGCAATGAAAGCAGGGACCATCACGAAAGAAACTGAATTATCATCGCAGAACTCAACATAGTTTGGGTTGACTGACTGGGATGATTGTCGGACTTGAATGTGGAATTGTGAATGATCAAACCACTAGAAAAAAATCCCAAACAAGATACAGATATGGGAACTTGGTTCCCCCTTACATTCTGATGTAACTGACTACAGTCAAATGTTAGAATGAGAAGACCCTTTCCAGACAGCATCTCTAGGCATGATTGAGCGGCATTCACTATGGCCTTCATCTCCAGGAGTCTGATGTGTAATGAGCGTTCCTCATGAATTTATGCATTAGTATTTAATAGCATTTAAGCTCAATACTGATTATACAGTGCAGATTAAAAACCAAGTTCTACAAATGTAAAAATAAAGATCTGAAAAAAAACTTTAGAAAGATAAACCATTCCAAATAAACATAAACATGAAGTACAAGATAAAACACAAAAGGTAAAGATGTTAAAATTCTATGCAAGCTACATAAAATATAAAACAGAGGTAAAAAATATAAAAACCTTAAAATACAGGGTCAAAATCTGTTAGAAAAACCATATACCCTCAAAAAGTCCAAGATTTTCTCTGGTGGTACATCAACATAAAGATCCTTAATTGAGTTCACAAAAAAAAAATCTGTCTCACAGAGTGAAAGTTGATACACTCAACAAGAATGTGTTCCACCATCAGTGGACACTGGTTGGGTACACACTCTTGTAAAGGTTTGCTCATTAAGAGCAGAGATGCTGCCAGAAATTTTCTTAAGAGGGGGAGGTCCCCCACACCTACCCTCAGAGGGGGGGGGGGTCATCGGGGGAGGGGGGCAAGGGTAAACTAAGCTGAATGGTAGAAGATGGGTGACAACATTATTATAAGGTGTAGAAACACCTAATTTAAAACAAGCATTTAATGATTTTGTATCACTTCTTTGACAATAAATGTATAAGGTAGCTGCATACCTAATTGTTGCTCAGCTGGTAAATATTCTTCTTTGTTTCTAATCACTGCCCTTCAAATATGGCTTTGCAAACTGAAAATAATTTACTGGACCACACACATCTGTATAGTCATCAGTTTATTTATTGTTTCAGATGTTAGCCCAATGGCCTTTGAAACTCTATCACTGTAGTAGGAAAATGTCAGAATATCTTAGAGAAAAAAAATGGAGAAAAAAAATACTTAATCCGAATTATATATCTTTATAGGATTTTATTTTGTTTTGTTCTCAGATATTCTGACATTTTCTTACTACAGTGATAGAGTTTTAAAGGTCTGTGGTTACCCTATTTCGCCGAGTAGTGTGAATTTTGCTTTGAGAACTGAATCACCTTTCACAATCAGTTTTTCGTAAAGGCAAGAACTGCTGCAATTATGACCAGTCTGAATATTTTCGGGAACTGGTTTTCAGGTATCCAAAACACAATTTTCCACAATTCAGGCATGTTGTTCCTTGGATATTTCTGTCGATATATCAGAATTTCTGCATGGCCTAAACCGTAGTAAACGACATCATGCCGGTTATTTCTGTCCCACAGCTTTCTGCGCTATGTTCAGTTGGCAACAAACCGTCAGATATTTCATCTTCCCTAGTTTCGTCCTTAACAGATGATCTTTCCATCTCGCTGAGTTTCCTAAAGAAATCTGTTATATTTTGTTTCAACATAACACACTACTCTCGTGCTTTAGACATTTCGATCGATGGATCAATTTACTACACAGCACAAGGAAACAATTCAATCGGAATACCTCCATAGTTTCTGCAATACTCCAACAGATCTCCATCATAAAGGTGCTTGTATTCAAACAATATTCTCCATAGATATAGGATTAATTGAGATCATGGAGAAAAGACAAAAAAGACGATCTGATCATCCTAATTAAAAAACAAAAAATAAAAAAGTCGCGCATTGGGTTCGAGAAATCGCGGGAAGCACAGATAACTTGCGCGATCTTTCCCCCATTGGCTTTTAAAAGTTTTGTGACTCTCTATCACTTTTGCGAGAAACCCGCGATCCTGTGGCCTGGCAGCATCTCTGTAAGAGGTGTGCACAAGCCAGGTACACGTGTCCTATCCGCAATCAGAACAATACCATCTGATCTCTGTTTTGTTTCATATGAGGGATGCCACTCTCAAGTGATGGTTTTATGTTCCGAAGCTTGTTTGTGGAGTTTTCATTCCACATATTTTGCCAAGTATGTAGAACATGACCATATATATAATATTTGCAGCCACTATAAGGAATCTTCCATTTACAAATGGGTGACAGCTTGACAGCTTTGGCTGCGTTATCTACCCTTTTATTACCCTTGATACCAATGTGATTAGGCAGCCAATTGTACACAATACTTTTTTTTCCATGTTGTATGAGTAAATCATGATTCTGAAAGATTCTGGGTTGTCAAATTTAAGGTTTCACAAGGTTTTCAGTGTGGAAAGGAAATCTGAAAAGATGATGAAATTTGTATTTCGAGAGTTTTCAATATAGTTCAAAGACTTCCATGCGGCTGATATTTCTGCATAAAAAATGGAGGCTTTATCTGGTAACTCTCTGGCGATGGTGCTATGTGGTATTGCAAAAGCAACTCCAACCTTGTCTCCATCTTTCAAACCATTTGTATACAGGGATATATGGCCATAACATACCCTCACTCGCTCCTGGAGAGGACAGGAGGTGGGCACCCCAGGCTGTGGTACTGGCATCCGTGCAGATTGTGATTTCAGGCAGTTGATCTTGAAGTGGGATATCAACCAGAAGCTAAATGAGATCATCCCATTGCTGAGATGCGACCTCATGTAGTCCAAAACTTGGTCCAGCAACTCGGATAGAAAGATCATCAAGAGGGGTCTCATGAAGAAGTGACCCATTACAAGGAGATCCACTGATGCACTGAGGAGACCCAAAAGGTGAAGAAATTACTAGGCCAAAATTTGTTTCTCAGAGAGAATGGTAAACAGTACCAAGATGATTTTCAAGGCACTTATCTGAGGGAGACAGACTCAGTTTAAGAGGGTTTTGAACTCAATGCCCAAGGAGATGAAAAAACTCAAAATAGGGATTTGTTTTTGTTGACAAGAATCCAAGGTGAAGTGAGATTGAAACAGGGATTTCATGTCTTGGTACTAAAAGGTTGTTCACCTGGCACTTTTGTAGCATGTTGTACAGGTAGTTTGATGTCATGGACAGGGACATGGTTCTGAAATGGAACCTGATTCTGTCCATGATTCTTATGCTGACTGAAGGAAGTGCACTTAACTGCTACATCGTATACATGTCAGAGGTCTAGACTTACTATGAAATCCCTCTCCAAAACCTCCTTGAAAACCGATCACGGCATCTCCATTCTCCAGTCTTTTTTAACCTGGGAGGGTTGGATTTGTCATGTTGCGAAGTTAATCCTAATAGGGATGAAATCAGAATGGAAATCAAGGAATCAATTACTGGAAGTTTATGCTCAATAGTATTCTGATGATTGTAGGCCCAAATTGGCCTGATATCACCTACCTGGGTAGTTGATATATGTCAGTTTGTTAATGCAAAAGCAAGTATGTATTTAAACTGTAGAGGGCAAAGGAAACCTAAAAGCACATAGTTGCTACATCTGTTCACACTGGTGTGACTTATCTTCTTACCAAAACCATATATCACTAGTACAGAGACAATTCCATGAGGATCACATGACCCCCTCTGGACAGGCTGTCTGCCAGGATATTCTTGCCCAGAATATGGTGGATTTGTAGAGTGATCTTCTCTGAGGCTCCCCATTTTAGAAGGTTTCAGACTTTCACGCAAAGAGAAGGAGCATGTGTAACCTCCTTGACACCTGAGACACACAACTACTGACGTGTTGTCTGAGGCAACCATCTCAAAATTACACCATAGGAGGTTGACACGCCCCTCTAAAGCTAGGAACACTGCCCACATTTCAAAGTTGTTTATATGAAGGATTGCTTCTTCATGGGACCAAAATCCCTGAACATCTACACCCTCTGGCTCCAGGTGAGCATCCCATCCCGAATCTGATGCATCAATGTACAGAAAGGAGTGGGGTTCAAGGATGTGAATTGGGCTGCAAGTCAGAAACCTGTTCCGATTTAGCCACCAACACTGGTGGTGAAAATTGGATCCCAGGGAATTCCAAGCTGATAGAGGGTCATTCTGCAGTCTCCAGTTTGCTAGAATCAGTAACTGGAGAGGACACAAATAAAGTTTCCCTAGAGAAACCAAGTCCACAGCTGAGTTCCGAGTTCCCAGGAGAGGTCTTGACCAGAAGAGCTGCTACGAGGGACAGGATTTGGTTGATCCATAGGAAATTTATCCCCACAAATAAAAAGTCATGAAAAGAGAAGAGATCCAACTTCTCTAGGTTGGGAATAATAACAGGTCACATTCGACCCACAGAAGGAAAGGTCTCTCAAAAGAGAATCTATAAGGACATTGTGCATCAACCAGTTGTTGAAATACTGGACGATGTGGATCCCTAATGACTCAAGTGGACTACAACTAACCCTATCACCCTGGTAAAGGCTCTGGGGAAGGAGGTGAGGCCAAACAGAAGAGCTTGAAATTGAAATACCTCCTGGTCGAGACAAAACCGGAGTAATGTTCTGTGTGGCAGGAAGATAGGGGTATACATCCTGAAGATTGATGCAGACTGCCCAGTCACATGGTCTTATAGTGTTCTCGATTGAGGTGGCAGTCTCCATCTTGAAGTATTCTTCCCCAAGAAATCTGTATAAGGCAGAAAGATCAATTATTAGCTGAAACTTTCCACCTTTTTTTGGCACCAGAATGATCCGGGAATAGAAAGCTGAAGTCTGGTAATTTTCCACCCTCTTGGCTGCACCCTTCCGCAGAAGGGTGTGTTCCTCATCCCTTAATTAAGCTGGTGTAGATTGGTGAAAGAAGATGGGGGTCTGTGATAGGGGAGAATGTTCCCGGAAACAAAGCCGGTAGCCATCCTTTAAGGTCAAATGGACCCACACATCGTATGTGATGTCTGATCAAACTAATGAATCAAGGGCTAAATGAGCACATACTGGATGCTTGGAAGAGAAAGACGCTGGAGGGGGTGCAACTCCCTAGGGCTGACCCCCTCCCTCCTTGGGGAAGGGGGAGGAGTCAGAAGACTTTCTCCCTTGGCCTCTCCAACTGCCTTGGCAGGAGGGAGTTTTAAACTGAGGCTGCTTGTGAGACTGTTGAGACTGTGCCTGCTTGAAGAACTTGGGAGAAGGTCCCATAGAGTGGTCAGGGTGGGAACGCTTCTTGGCCTATTTTAAAGGGTTAGGTGATGCTGCCAGGGACCTGTGTTGCTAGTCCCTCAAAACCTGTGATGCCATGGAGGGGACGAGGCCAGAAAGACCATTGATGTCTCCAAAGCGGCATCCATGCGGAGGTCATGAAGCTCCACAGAAAGCGCCATAGGCTTAGAGAGCACATTATGTGAGGTCTTTGCTAGAGTCTCCAGCAAGCACTTAAGTGCCACTGGAGACAATGATTCCTCATACAAGAGATTGAAGGAGGCCTCTTAAAAGAGATTGGGGGGGGGGGGGGGTTCAGGCCAAGCTGGAGAATGGACTCAATAGGCAGAAAACAGTGGCTGAAGTATTGAAGGGGGGACAGACAACCTCTTGTGCTGCCTGGCAAACTCCTGACCCCAGGAAAACTTATGTGTAAGCTCTCAGACCACTGCAGAGTGTGGGAGCAACAGAAGATTTGGACAAGATGATGCCCTAGAAACCCTTTCCAGACTGAAGAGAATCTTCTTGTCCTCAGCGCCAGATGGATTACAACACAAGTTGGGAGGAAGGAGGCGGTAAACTTTGTTCACTGCCTTATCGAATGTCCAAACTTCCTCCTCCTTCAATACATGGCTCGACAGGTGGAAAGGAGTAGGGGACCCCAATGGAAGGAGAGGAACTGTGGCCACTGGTTCCTCTGAGAACTCATTTGAGTCCACCATGATGGAAATGACATTATCATCATGAGCTCACTCCTGCGGCAAGACAGGACTGTCACTCCCATTATATCTCTCCAAAGGTGGGGTGTGTGTGTGTGTGTGTGTGATGGAACTAACTCTACTAGCGGTCCTCCTAGGCTAATGGGATAGCTTATCCCTTCTAGATCAGCTAGGGGATAAGTGGTGGCCCCACCCTCCTTTTTGTTGGCCCAGGCTGAAGGCGACAGCAGGTGCATGGCCTGTCACATCCACCCTACCATCAAACCAAGCAAGGGATATCCATGGCACCTTGGGTGTCCCCCCCCCCCATCCCTTACGTATTAAATAGGAATGTCATTCAACCCCCTAATTAGTCAGGTGAGCACAATCTGACTACCTATCCCAATCAAGATTAAATGGTAACATAGGAATGAGGGGGGGGGGAATCAACCCAATCCCTTTCCTAAGACTGACAATCAAAACACGGTGACCAGTGTTTGAAGCTCGGCGACTTGTAGATGACTGGTGACCGGTCTGGTGATAAAGATCTGATGGACAAGCTCACATCAGATTTATCCAATCAAGATCACTGCTCTTCCCTCTCAAGAAGGCACAATTCACTAATCTCAATAACTGGGACACCGACCTTGAGAAGGCGCTGCTCATCCTAAACCCTTAGCCTCATAGCATCTGTTACTGTGTAGGCTGTCAATATACATGTTCCCAAGCCACACAGTGCAGTGTGCTATAAACAGAACACCTGTTATTTAAATGACTCTATGTGAATAAGCCTGCCTGTACATTTTATAGCAGTGTAGTATACGTTAAGTTCAACATAAATTGTAACTATTTTACCTTATTTGTACACATTTGTTATCTATAGATAGGTTTAAGAATAAAACCTGATCTTTATAGTTGTATAATTTTTTCACGTAAGAAAATTGTATATGCTTTAAAATCTGAAGAGAACTCATTCACCATCAAGTCAGTGGAGCTGTGTGACCAACCGTAGCTGACCTTTTTCAACCTCTAAATCTACTGCTTCATTGTCTATGTCTGTATCACTAAATCGTCCAAATTTGATAAAGTATCAACAATCAGTGTTGCCTACATCGATTTCATAGCCTAAATCTGAATTATTGAAACCTTCATAGTCATAAATTCTAATCATCCAAACTCAAAAAAGTGCTGAACGAAATATGCGGCCTCCATTTTTGGAGAGTGGAGAATCCGATCCAGTTAGTTTAAATAACAGATTACAACCCTATCTTAAATAGCAACCATGTGATGTGACATAATGGTCACATACCTCAATGCCTGTAGTTTCTAACAGGGGGTTTTCCCTGAAGGTGGCGTTACGAAAACCAGCTCAAAATGGCTGATGTTTACTGTGGGCATTGAAACGCGCTTCTATGTGGTTGATACAGAGGCATCCAATAGCACTTATATGAGGTAAATGGTTAAGCAGAAAAGGAAAGCAATGCAATAGTAGCAGATATTGTATTACTGCTATTAAAACTTATTCAAAAGCAATGAAAACTTATTAGGTACTTACTAATTCTTCCTTGACTTGTTTCAAAAGATACGGTGTCAAAACCTCTATTCCAATACATAAACTGAACATGTCACACTGCTGGATCATATGTACAGCTTCTTCCAATCTACAAATCATTATTTACAAGTGCGGTTTCTCTAAATCACAACCACTTTGTCTATTGGTATTTTTTGGAACTTAGTTTTGAGCTCTTCTGGTGGACAAGCCATGGGGTTTCTTTTGGAAAAAGCCATGCAAATTTCTTTAACATTTCTCTTAGTAAGCAGCTTTTCTACTTTCCTTGCATCAAGCCGTGTTCTTTTATTTTCATGGAATCCCTTTTATATTTTGTGTGTTCTTCATATGCTTTATATACAAATGCTTTAAATTTCCTTACCAAGTCTAAATCAACCAACATTTCCACTTGCCCTCAATTACACTTAAGTCTATCATAATGACTAGAATAATTTTCTATCCAACAATCCCACAATTAACACTTTAAATGACAAAATATATCATAATTTCAGACTGCAAATGTGTCAGGTAATGCACTATTCGACTTTCTGGTTTTGATAATCTCTTATTATTTTGCTGAAGTATGGTGTGCCATGACTCAACATACCCGGCAATACTCCCTTTGGCTCTATTTTCCTAAATGCTTCAAAAAGCAACACTCCATCAACTTTCTTTCCAAACCATGTCCACCACCAAGGGTTCTTGACAACCCATGTAAAGTTTTGAGTCATACGTGGTATCCCTCTCGATGATGTCACACCTCAAGGATGCCACTGTTGTGCAATGAGGTGCATCAAGTGTGTGTAATTCTGATTCATCACAAAAACACAATAAAAACAAATGCGTTTCCAAAGAAATTCTGGTTTGCATTCAAATCATTGCCAAAGTGAGAGAATGAAGCAAGCAAGAAGCAGAAAATCACATTTCCACGTAAATTTCACAACAAATAAACTTGATCAAAATCAGATCAGAAATATGGCCTCCAGAGTGATACCAAGTTCAATTAGATATCAGATCATTAATATGCATGGCTCCAGCTCATTATTAAACTCATCCAAGATCTTGATGACACAAGGGCATATTACAAATTTAATCAAAATCATACCAAAAATATGTCCTCCAGAGAGGTAACAATCAGATGCAAGATCTCATTACTATGCCTGGATCTCAATCATTACGGAACCCGTCTGAAATCTGGCTATATTCCAAGCTTAATTGAAATCGGATCAGAAATACAGCCTTCAGAGTGGTAGCAAGGTCAGTCAATCAGATGCAAAATCACCTCATTTATATGCATGGATCTCACTCATTACTGAACTCATCTGAGATTTTAATGATATAAACTCTTATTCCAAATTTGATCAAAATCAGATCAGAAAAATGGATCCATAGTGATAACAACCAATTATTGGTGGATGGATGACAAATGACACATGATGATGTCAGGGCCATACCATAAACTGAGAAACAATGAATATAAAAAAATTAATGTCTTGGGAATGACAGCCATTGTCGCCAAACTTGCCATGAGAGTCACAGTTACGTCACTTGTTGAGTGGTACTAAAACAAAATTACTATTGCTGAATCGGCTCCACCACATACTGATATCACATGCAAAACAAGTTTGACATAGATTATACACTAAAGAAACTTACATACCATAAGATTTTATTATTTTAGAACAGTTGTGAGAATTTCCACATTGATCGGCAACCCTGGACTTTGCATTCATAACTATGTTGTGCCGCCAACAGTCCATGGGAAGTACCTGCAGGACTAAGGGCTAACTAAATTTACAGCTGACTGTTGGACTATGCACATATATCAAGGATGGACAAGATTGTTTTATAGCACTGTAACTTAAATAAAATATAAATCTTCATTTTCATCCTTTTAGAGTATAATCTGAGAAAACATTCACAATTAGGAATTCAGAAGGGGATGGGGGTTGACAGCAATAAAGAGTTACTTCCAATAATCGGTTTACAGACTTCAAAATTGATCCTTCACCTTTCAGATTTACTATCACAATAACTGATTTATCATTCTACCCACTAACTCCTAACATATTGTGATCCAGTAAGGTATTTGAAGAAGAAACATATAAATACTTGCAAACAAGTCATCTGTTGCAAAAGAAGACTATTAACTGATGAAGTAGAGATGGCCCATCATAAAATCAATTGAATTTGGGTAAAATGAAGTGTAAGATAGATCTACAGCTACTAAGAGGCTTTGACAAAAACAAAACTAAGTCAATGATGAAAAAAAGTCAAACCACACCAACTGTTAAGGCAAGGGGAGTCGATGACTACAACATAAACTAGTTTTAAGCCACTATTTAGAAACCAAAAGACAAAGAAGAGGAATTTCCATGATTACACTTCAGTTCTAAACAAATTGTTTTGTGCAAGTTTATAAAAATATTATGCATGAATATAAAACATGTTCTGCAGAGTCTGGTTAAAATATGTGCAATGATGTATCACAACCCCCCCCCCCCCCCATGTATCTTATTTGCAAAAACTTTAACCCAGAATCCTACAAATAATGCTGCCACTATCATGAACACCACAAGGTGATACCTTATGTCTCACCATCTTTACACACACCAGACAAAATCCTGAAACTTTCTTTGATATATTGAGAAATAACGGCAAATTACTGAATAAACTGTGTTGTCAGGATTTAAATTTTGTATCCATCAAGCTGAAAAACACTGAAATAGGATTGATTACTCACAGTGACCAACTGAACAAAAAAGCACTTGTGAGAGTTGGAAACTTACGACAACATGCATGTAATTGCTGCCAACAAAAGCTTTATGACAGCATGCATGTAGACAACACAATCCTGAACTTCCAATTCCATAGGCATACAAGATCTACAACATATACATGCTTTCTCTCCAAAATAAATGTTGCAATGAATTACACACTAATGGAAGCTCTGCTGTTATTCTTAAAAAAAGATATATAAAAAAAGATGCTGTCAAATAATAATGAGTTTCCAATCTTTCCATTCAGTTTGTCATGGCTGATGTCAGGTGTATAACTTTAAGGTCTATAGAGGACACTTTATCTTACATGGACAGAGGATGGAGCAAGAAAGGAATTGAATTTCAATCATCTCTAGTGTCTACCCATTTTATGGTAGATAAAGCAATAAGATAAACATTCCAAATATTGACATTTGAGAAGATTCGAGATATTACATGTAGCCATTGTCCACAAATACCATCCGTACTTGCTTACAAGTCATGTCCAACTGCAAACAACATAGATCCTGATTTGCCATCGCATAATGCACTGGCAGATCAGGGTCTGATGTTGTTTGCTTTACTGATTAGTCCTAACAAACTGCATAGACCCAGATCTGTCAGAGTATTGTACAATGGCAGATCTGAGTATGTGCAGTTTGTAGTTGGATCAAACTTATAAGCAAGTATAGACAGTATGGAATTATCGTTTAAACAATGGAGTACATCTGAACTTGTGTCAGAATTTGCAAAGACTAATCTAGATCTATGCCAGTCTTGTCTTGTCTGGGACTGATCAAAATCTATGCCAGTCTTGTCTTGTCTGGGATTAATCTAGAGCAATGTCAATCTTGTCTTGTCTGGGATTAATCTAGATCTATGCCAGTTTTGTCTTGTCTGGGACTAATCTAGAGCAATGCCAGTCTTGTCTTGTCTGGGACTCATCTAGATCAATGCCAGTCTCTTGTCTTGTCTGGGACTGATCTAGATCTATGCCAGTCTTTTCTTGTCTGAGCCTTATCTAGATCAATGCCAGTCATATCTTGTCTATGTCAGACTAATCTTGTTAATCCAACACAAATATTTAAAACTCTGAACTCTTCAACTAATTACACTGTAACCTTGATGCATTACATGTTAATGTAACTCCAATGCACTAGTGTTTACCAGATACAGAATAGTTTGCTCAATTTGTAAGACAGCCTTGATAAGTAGTGTGACAAATGATGCAAGAATGAGGCATTCAATGCGACTATTATGACAACCAAAAGTTGTCTCAAAATGGATTCTTTTTTCTAGATACACTTGAGGGTTACACTGCAATTATTCCACGAGTTCTGAGCAACAAAACATTGCCCCTACAATGCAAGATAAACCAAAACAGTGGACAAGAAGGCTGAATCCTTAATATTCTTCAATGAATCTGTCCAACTCATGGTGCCATATTAAAGTGATAGATAAATGAAGCCAGATCAACAAGACTAGACTTGATCACAAGCATACATGCAATGGAATTCATGTATGCCTTAAATCTAACATGGCCTCAACTTCACAAACATAAGTCCAAAGTTAAGTCTAGACTTGAGACATTTTATTGGTCAATTTTAATTCAGGATTAAATTTTAGCCAAACATATTGCATGATTTTAATCTTCAATTTAAGTCTAGACTTAAGTTATGTTGGTCAACTTCAGACCAGGTCTTAGAAACTTGACTGCTCAAGTTCAGCTATTCAACAAATGTCAAAAGTTGCTGGTAAAATATTCTACATATGATGTCAACTATAGATGTTAAAGTTAAATTACAAAGAAAGTATGACTATTGACATACAGCTCTTTTGTGCTACATGTACATCTACATGTATATGTTGCTTCTTCTCAGTTTACTCAATACTTCTTAGTTAAATGCACTTGTGATTTATTTTTCTTCTTCAAAATTGATTGCATTGGCATTCCAGATTTCATACAGAATTTCACTCCTTCTGAAGAATTGTTTGCATATTACAAAGCACAGACTCTTATCTGCCATAGTAGAATATACTAGCAGACCAGTGTCCATTTGGCTGTAATCATAACAGCATGACTGATCTGTTGATACATGATACAACAGCAGATTTGGGTCTGCACTGTTCAAGTGAATATTGTACTTCAAAACTGATTACGCTTGCCACAGTACTGATGCTAACTACTGGCATACAGTATTTGATATAATACCCACATGGCCTAATAAATGCACAGCCCTCCTTTTGGTCAAAACATGAATAAAAATAGCCACTTGTAAGCATCTCCATCCCAGGGTGCCTTGTGGAGGCAGACAGCTGCTGAGATCCACCTAGAACATTATGATTTTTTCAAAACCTACCCCCATGCATGCCACTTCCCTTCATGGGTAAAATCCGTCTCAAAAATGGATCTTACCGGAGCACGCATTTTATTGGGCACGACCATCTTGGTAGGAAGAATGAACCTTCAAAGTTGAATTCCTAATTGAGATGGAGATAACTCTTCTAGTACATGTTTGTGCATATCCAAAGTAAGAACACAACTGATAATATTGTCAGTGTGCGCTTATTTATATTATGATGAGCTCTAACCTTTTGAACTTTACCAAAATTAATTGTGTTTTAAGCAGGCAGTGCAGGTATTAAGTCAAATACTGTATATATGTAAACTAAGGAATTCTAAAGGATATTTCAATTGTGTGATTCAATGGGTAATGGTAAATCTGGTTACATGGTTGATAAATACATGCATACCCATTTCATCAATATCATCATCATCAGGCATGCTATTGTTGACTAGCTGCGTTGGGCTTGCAGCCCCTGAATTATTAGATGGACTGCCCTCCTGTGCTTCACTCAGGCTAGCAAGCATGGCTTGTAATGTTGTTCTACTGGGTCCTGGAATAGGAGGGCTGCAATGTTAGTCCCAACTCCATAACAGTAGGCTACTAGTACAAACAAAATCTTGTTCTGGTCTTGAAAAAGGTGATGCAGACTAGATCCTAATTTACAAATGCATATTACGTGCCTTCTTTGAAACATGCAGAACATATTGTTGCTAAACATTTTAACATATAATGGAACATTGTCGAGTTGACTTTGTGTGAATCAAACATACAATTCTATAAATCCAAACATTATAATGCAACTGCTAGCTTTCTTTTTCTTAGTGCAATGTAGTATCAAATTTGCCTACAGTAGAGATTTTAAATGTTTAAACTAGAAGGGATTTGTTTTTGCAAGCGAATCATCTCTCCTTCCTCACCTCCGACTCCTCCACAATTAATTTCATTTTGTAAAGGAAAAATCTAGCAAGGTTAATAAAATGGAATATGGTTAGGAGTGTGATATAGTAAGTCCCTACATTTTTGTTAAGAGTGTGATATAACAAGTCCATACATTTTTGGAATATGGTTAGGAGTGTGATATAACAAGTCCCCACATTTTTGGAATATGGTTAGGAGTATGATATAACAAGTCCCTACATTTTTGGAATATGGTTAGGTGTGTGATAATAACAAGTCCCTACATTTTTGGAATATGGTTAGGAGTGTGATATAATAAGTCCCTACATTTTTGGAATATGGTTAGGAGTGTGATATAACAAGTCCCTACATTTTTTGGTATGGAATTTATTCTTCCTCTCATAGGTTTGAAACAGTTCAGCCAATTTAGCCAATTTAAGTAAGGGGCACCAGGTGGCCAAGTGGTCTAAGGCACTCCCCTTTACAGATCTCACATTTCACCTTTGTCTGCATGGGTTCGAGTCCCAGCTCAGCCAACGAGGGTATGTGAGAAAGATTGCCAATAGCATCCCGTGGGTCAGTGGTTCTTCCCGGGGTGTTCCTCCACCAAATATATACTGGCTGCCGTGTATAGCGTATCATGTGCTGAAAAATGGCATTAAACCCACAAAACCATAACAAAACAAACAATTTAAGTAGCATACAGAAACCTTCAGCTTTGGAAAAAATTGAACAAGTTTGACATCTGTCTAAAAGAGGGGCCAGGAGGCTGAAATTTTGGACCAAAAATAATATATAAAACAATTTGTGTATGTAAAATACCACAGACCAAAAAGTTTAATCTAAAAAATTCAAAGATAAAGAAAACTCTGAAAAATAGCTATAATGGCATGAAACTATGATCAAGTCATCTAATATGCCTACAAACATATATGTCAAATTTCAATTATCTGTCTCAAATGTTTTTTGCTAAATCATGCTAACATGGTTTTTGTCAATAAAGTCCAAATCTAAAAGGTTAAAAAATGTGTTTTAAAAGAGAGTCCCTCGATGGAACCAACGCTCTAATGGGCGAAAAGAATTTTAAGGAATTCAAGATAAGACCATTTCTTCCTTTTAACTGTCGAATATTTAAACCATCTTTGATATTCTTCAGCAATAATAAGATTTCCAAATTAGCTCCTGTGGTACACATACTGGAAGTCAGCTTGGGACCATTTTCATCTGGGACAAAGTAGACATAATTAGAAATCTTTTGGTGAAAACCCCATGTCATAATGATGTTACGGAATTATATATCATTTTTCTTTTAATAATGGTATAGTTTATTAGTTTATGATCTCTGTTCTTAGTCTAAACAGCTGTCGTCATGTGAGAATACATACAGTAGGCTCGATCAATATTTTGAAACCTTAGTCATATCACATGTGTGTGTAGCGCACGCGAGGGACATGAACTTCTGACCTAGATTCTATGAATCAATACAATATTTACTGTTTAAAACCGAGGTACTCTAGCACTTTAGAAATGTCACGCATAACCTAATTTCTGATTGGTTCGGAGATGGTTGCAATGTTTCGAAATGTCCTGTTGTTTATTAGAGACCCAATGGATTTTATTTTGTTTATGCGCAGTGGGAGAGTATATTAAAGGAAATAAACCTGTATTAAGGCATTCTTCACAGTTACATTTGGATTGAGACGTCATAACAAATTTGATTCATTCTGAGTGTGGGATATTATTCTTTGGATATTTATTTATATTAATACAGTGCATTTTGAATTAGTACTGTGTCTTAAACTTAATTATTATACAGCTCCATGAAATTATCGGAAACATTTCTAGAACTTGTGAGATTCCATATTAGCAAGGATTATTTGGATATAACTTAATCTTATCAACATAGTAGCACAGTGAAGGCTACTTCATTCGGAATATTTGGATTAACTTCGGAACAGTGAACTTAATAACAATTTAGGACTTTTAAGGATTTTCTATACTGTAAGTTATTTTTAATTCTTTCACTTTAATTGTTTGTTGAAATATTTTAATATTTTAGGAAATTAAAGATTTGTATTTTAAATCTTGAAAGCTTGTTTGAGTTTTTTCTTTTGTTACATTACCCCAAGTCGTAACAATGATCATCCATTCAGGGGAGTAGTGACAAAAAGGTTTTAAAGACAGTCGTTGTGGCAGCCATATTGGACGTAGGACTGGCACTATTTTCATTTAGGACTTGGTGAAAAACCCCTGTCATAATGATCATCCATTCAGGGTGAATAGTGACTACAAGATTTTTAAAATAGTCTTCATGGCAGCCATATCGGATATACAGCTGGCACCATTTTCATTTAGGACCAACCAGGTATCATAAGAAGTCTTTTAGTGAAAACCCCATGTTGATATAGCCATCCATTTGGAGAGGAGTAGAGAAAACAATATTTTCAGGATATGATTTTCCATTCAGGAGTAGCAATAATAAGATTTTCAAGATGGCTGCTGTGGCATCCATATTGGACGTTGGATCGGCACCATTTTCATTTAAGACCAACTGGACATCATAATAAGTCTTCTGATGAAAACCCCACATCAATATGACTTTCTGTTCAAGAAGAATTGTGATAACAAGATTTTTAAGATGGCTGCCATAGTGGCCACATTGGATGTCAGATTGGCACCATTTTCATTTAGGACTAATTAGGCATCATAGAAAGTCTTTCATGTTGATATGACCACCCATTCAGGAGAAATAGCAATAACAAGATTTTCAAGTTGGCTGCCATGGTGGCCATATTGGATGTCAGATCTACACCATTTTCATTTATGACCAACTAGACATCGTAGGAAGTCTTTGAGTGAAAACCCCATGCTGATATGACCATCCATTCAGGAGGAGTAGCTACAACAAGATTTTCAAGATGGCTGCCATGGTGGGCATATTGGATATCTGATCGGCACCATTTTCATTTAGGACCAACTAGATATCATAAGGAGTCTTTCAGTGAAAATCCCATGTTGATATGACCATCCATTCAAAAGGAGTAGTGATAACAAGATTTTCAAGATTGCTACTGTGGTGGCCATATTGGATTTCTGAGCAGCACCATTTTCATTCAGAACCAACTAGACCATGATATAAATGTGTGTATAAAGTTTCAAGGCAATCCTCCAAGAAGTTTAGGAGGAGTAGCGATAACAAAACTTGTGCTAACGGACAGACAGATGACAGACGACAGACAAAAGACCACCCCATAAGCTTTTCTGGTCTATGACCGGTAGAGCTAAAAATTGAAAAATTGCTGTATTGAGCTAAAAATCTGATCAGCTCATTTATATATGAATACAAATAAGCCAAACCAATTTTATTTGTCTACCTCATGATTTTTGCTTGATCGTGCTTACAAGGTTTTTGTCAAAAATGTTTAAGTCTGAAAAGTTCAAAATATGTTAAAAATTGAAAAATTACTGTAATTTCTATATAATAATACAAATAAGCTTACCAAATTTCATTGGTCTACAAAGAGTTTAAAATTTTTGTTTCCCAAAAAGCCCCAACAGTTAAAAAAATGTGTAAGAAAATGAATAATAATGCCACAGTAACCAGAACCTAACCAGATCTTGGGACCCACTCAAGGTATCTAAATATTAAATTTGGTCTCGTTTTAATTACAAAAATGTAGCTATCTTAGTTAAAATAATGTGTGATGGAAGGATGGACAGCACAAACCCAATTACCGGTATATATCCCACCCTTGGGTCTTTTGATTGGGGGTGGAGGAGGAGGAGGAGATATAATTACAGTACAACCTAGTCTCCAGACCCAAAATGAGATAACTCCCCAAAAATGACCACGTTTGCTTATTCATGTGATAAAACAGACCACTTATCATTTAAATTCACACAATCTCCAGTCAGATCTGATTACTGTTCTGAAGTGGAAGGCTTTACTATGATCAAATCAATTAGTCATACCTCGATAGCTGAAAATCTAAGGGTCCACACAGATTAGTTGCAGCAATTAGTAGTTTTAGTGAACATGCAAGCTAACTAGTAACAATGTTCATTTCAGAGACAGCTTTTATCTGAAGTGAATGTAGCTTCTAAATGGGCTGGTATCCTGACAATGGATGCGTGTTACAGCTGTATCTAGAACTATTTATTCAATGTATCAATGACAGCCAAATATTAAAATCAGAATATAAAATTAGTATTTGAATATTAGTTTGTTCACCTACGAAATTTAGTTGCATTTTGCAAAGGAAACGGGCAAAATGTAAAGTATGCAATACTGAATTAGTTTACAAGGGAACAACTTCAAACCTGCTGAATCACCTGAAATTCAAAACACACATTCACAAGGTAATCATAATGTAAAATTCCAGTCACACTGCTCACAACATCACTATTTTATTTCTATTCATTGTTGTTCAGGCACTTTTGAACAAATAAGGTGTAATACAGGAAGTTGATGAAGAACATGGTATAGAATAGTGGTCATATCAATGTCGACAAAGTCTTTTTGTAACTGTCAACATATCTAAATTTAATTAAATTAAATAGGCCACATCTCTGTGCAATTTTTACTGTAAACAAATCACTTCCCAGAGAATTTTTCTGATAGTCCCCGCATTAAACTGAATAGGTAATCAAGAGGTTCTGCCCTTCTCTACCTATTGCATCTTTGGCACTAAAGGAATGGTTTTGGTCATACTGAGTTTATTGCATCAAGATAAACATGGAAAATAACACATACATTCATTTAAATTTTAGTCTGAATTCCCAAAACTTCATTCATGCACTGCAAAATGTCATTTAATTAGATTAAGATGACTGAATTCACATTGTTTTCAATGTGGCTTAGCAGGGGAGTAGGGGGTCCATAAATACCAAAGCAGACAAAGAAATAAAAGGATGTATTTGATAGCTTCAACAAATATTTAAATCGTATCCAAATACATTCAATAAATATTCTAACAGGAACATTTGGTATTAGTTTCAGCACTAAATTACAGTGATTAATCAATCTATTCTTCAATTTATGTACTTGTTTTAAAGATAGGGTGCTCCAGAGAAGGAAGAAACAAACGATCTATAGTTTGATTTTTATTTTAACATGCATGCTGAAAACTGTGACTCCAAAGCAGTCTCATTTAGGACCAACTAGACCTCATTCTTGGTAAAAACCCAACATCTATATGACCATCCATCCAGGAGATTTTCAAAATGGATACTCTGGTGGCCATATTAGAGGTCACATCAGCACCATTTTCATTTAGCACCAAGTAGACATCATAAGAAATCTTCTAGTGAAAACCTCATGTCAACATGATTTTCCATCCAGGAGGAGTAACTGTAAGAAGATTCATAAGATGGCTACCATGTTTGCCATATTGGAACATCGTATCAGCACCATTTTCATTTAGAACCAAATACGAAGTTTTAGCGAAAATCCTATGCTGATATGGCTGTCCTTTCAGGAGAAATATAAATGACAAGATTTTTAACATGGCTGCCTTAGCAGCCATATTGCATGTCTGAGCGGCACCATTTTCACTTAGGACCATCTAGACATTATAAGAAGTCTTCTGGTGAAAACCCGATGTTGATATGACTTTCCATTCAGGAGAAGTAGCAATAACAAGATTTTCAAGATGACTGCTGTGGTTGCCATATTAGACATCAGATCTGCACCATTTTCATTTATGACCAAGTAGTCGTCATAAGAAGTCTTCTGGTGAAAACCCCATGTCAATATGACTTTCTGTCCAGGAGTTGCGATAACAACATTTTCAAGATGGCTGTTATGGTGGTCACATTGAAAATCAGATCAGCACCATTTTCATTTAGGACCAACTAGACATCATAAGAAGTCTTTTAGTGAAAACACCATGTTGATATGACCATCCATTCAGAAGGAATAGCGATAACAAGATTTTAAAGATGGCCACTGTGGTGGCTATCAGATTGGCACCATTTTCATTTCGGTCCAACTAGATATTATAAAAAGTCTTTTAGTGAAAACCCAATGTTGATATTACTATCCATTCAAGAGGAGTAGTGATAACATGATTTTCAAGACGACTAATGTGGTGGCCATATTGGATGTCCAAGAAGCATCGTTTTCATTTCGGACCAACTAGATCCAGGGATGAATGTGTGTGTAAAGTTTCATGGCAATCCTCCAAGTAGTTTAGGAGTTGTGATAACAAACTGGTGCTAACGGACGGATGGACGATGGACAACAGACCATCCCATAAACTCTTCTGGTCTATGACCAGTACAGCTAAAAACCCAATAAATGAACGACTGCTCCAGGGTCTGTACTATAGACTTAACCAATCTCTCACACCATGTGTTTTTTTTTACTATATTGAGTGTCAGCACATGAGACCTTTTGAACAAATTATGTATAGCTTAGGTCCTAATTAAACCATCCTCCAAGTATTGTTTGAGGACCTGATCAAATAAAATGTTACCATTGGACTTGTCAAGAAATGCCCATCAATTAAGTGTTATGTATTTTCAAGGTGGTAAGTCTGTTTGTTGTCAATTAATAATTTTTTTTAAAAAGCTGTAGAGTGGAATAAAATACAGTTATTGGATGAAATTCTATAGTACAGTTTTCTGAAAGAAAAACCGTTTTTATAAAGAAGTAATTTTAGTGAAAACTAGTGAAGCATGAATGGATAATAGTAAAACTGAAGCAACAGCAAATCTGGAACCAACAATGACACATTTTCCCGTAGATTTAATAAGTACATGTATATAAATGTTTCTTTTTTGTAACACCATTTTATACCTTCTTTTTATTGTTTTTATACAAAATTCAACAAATATCAGTCACCCACGTAAATATTTGGCAAAAAAAGTCAGGCAAGATATATGATGCTTGTGAGATCCTTGATCTGTATGCGTGTACGTGCCAATATGCAACAAACATGTACTGCCAGATATTTGGAATAATTATCCCCACATAATTCATAGAGCAAAATAATGAACCTACATCTAGCTAAAATTATTGAGATAGCTGAGATACAATAATGATTTAACAGATACTACAATATACAGTGATGTGTGCTGTATTTGTTATAATTCTACAATAGTAATGAAAGTCATTTTTATAAACATGGAACCTGAACAGCTGGATAAGAGATTAATACACATGTGGCATATGTTTTTCTTCTTTTTCTTGTAAAAAAAAAGGAATAATTTTAGGAGTTAAAATAAAGTTTGGAAAATGCCACTGACAAATTAAAGTTATAAAAACAATGTTTGACTGATACATGTATATTACTGATTGTGTCCAATACAGTAATGCAGGGTCATGTTATAGATTTGGAGTCCCATATTTTTTGCTTTAGCAGCTGCAGGGTACTGTTATAGATTTAGAGTGATGTCTGTTACTTTTTGCCTTAGCAGCTGCATTAACAAATGTATCCATCTATAACATGCAACTTATGATTTCAAGCAAAATGTACAGAACCTAATCTGCCTAGGCATTCTGTGATAGATCTGAGTCTATCATGTACACTGTTGGAAGTATGTTATACATGATTCCATTTTGCTGTAATATAATCCTTCAGTGTGTTTTACTATTTTAAGTAATATAAGATGAAATAACATGAAAAAAATATGAAAAAAGTTTGCAATATATGTTGCTCTTCATAAGTACTGTGTTTAATAAAAGATCTTTAAAACTTACCTTCTAGATTGGCTTAGATTTTATAGCAGAAGTTTTGTAGATGAAAATGACAGAAATACAAGCAGGATTATGGGCATTATGTGGGTGTAAGTTATATTACAAAAGACATATTGAAACCCAACTAAAAACTTTCAGCCTTACTTCCTTGTCAATTCAACACTGAAACTTTGGTTCAAAAAGAAAAGTTCATCTGCTACAAAAATTTCAATGACCTAAATCTGAATATCAAATGATGATAGAAGGCAAAATAGACCAGAAAAGTTAGTCATTTTTCCATCTTATTATCTAGTGTCACTTTTGTTAAGTGCTAAAATACACTGCACATTTATAGAGAAACATAATTTAGATACATGCTGGTGATTGAGCAAAATACCTGCATCTAACACTGGTTTATATAGTGTTATATGTACAAGTCTAGTATTTTTCATCTGACATTTCTCAAATATTTGCTTTGACAAGATGCAATACATGGAAAAAATGTATTAAAAGTCAATATTAAGAATATAACCAGTACTGATCTTTTAAAGGCAATGATTTGTGTTAGATTAACCAGACTAGACTGTACTTCCAGACAGACTTGGGGAAATGTAGCTCTTTACAATTAAGAAAAGGATTTTTAATTACCATCATATTTATCTATACATAATAAACACCTGATTGTCTGCAGTGTAGACTCAAGATCTGCCGCTGAATATTGTACTGGTGGATCTGAGTCTATGCTGTTTGTTATTTCTATGATTGTAAGCTATCAGCATTAGGCAACAGTAAATATGTTGGTTGGTTGGTTGGTTGGTTTTCAATGGTACTTAAAACACATTATTGGCTATATCATGCCAAAGAAATGGGACCTATGTGCCTTTCCCAAGGACACACCAAGGCAGTTGACCTGGACAGGCCTGAGCAGGTATCGAACTTATAATCCTTGTATTACAAGTCTGAGCTACAACAGCAAATCTGGGTCTAAGCTGTTTACAGTTCAACTTGTGTGATATATGGGTAAATTTGGTATGTAAAACTGAATGAATCAACAACAATGAGGAAAACTCGGCAAGCTAGTGAGATTCAATGGGGCAAAAGAACTTCTTTGGCACTGTACACAAGAAAGTAAAAGCAATGAATAAAATAACTGTTACCTTTATGCCCTGCCCTTCACAGCATGAATAAACAAGAGTACCATGAACAACACATTATGTGCCCACATCATGTTAAATAATCCTCTATTTAGGCACTAGAAGAGTATGCAGTGTTGACTCAACATACTGAGCAGAAATCATTATTTTCCTATGGAACTTATCCTGACCATGACCTCTGAACTTTAAACCCCAGACTCTATAGGTTACCCTAGGTGTAAAGCAGCCACAAAGTTTGGTCAAGGAACTTGCTCTAGAACAATATTTTGAAAAACCCATTTTCTTTGACCTACAATGATCTTGACCTTTGACCTTTTGACCCAAAATCAATAGGCCTCTTTCATGCCTTAATTGCAAGCCTTCCACAAACTCAGGTGAAGGTATGTGGTCTAGAAGTAAAGTTATTATGCAAACACCACTTTCTTCTTTCAGTCACGGTAATCTCGACTTTTTGACCCTGTAATCAACAGGCTTCTTTCTTATCCAAAGTACTAGTCATCCACAAAAGTCAGTGATGGTACTTGGTCAAGAACTGAAATCTTTTTGCAAAAAACTTTTTTCTTCTTCCAGTCACAGTGACCTTCACCTTTTATCTTTTGAAGCCCATATCAATAGGTTTATTCCTTACCCCAAATGCAAGTTATCCACAAAGTTTGGTCCAGGTCTGTGATGTAGCACTTACATCATTGTGCAGAAACCATTTTTCTTCTTTCCATCACAGTGACCTATATCTTTGATCTTTTGATCCCAAAATCAAAAGGCTTTTTCCTTATGTCTATTGCAAGACATTCACCAAGTTTGGTCCAGGTATGTGATGTAGAACTAATGTTATGGCAGGTGTATAAAAAGTTGGTCAAAACTGGCATACTTCCAATAAGGTATATCAGCATAATTCTTGACCAGCATTCACAATTGCTACCAGCCCATGGCTCAAAACCTGCAATTTTTTGAGTCAACAAGTAACATTTCTTTTTAAAATGTTGATACTTGTGTCAATAGTAGTTGCTGGTCCGAAGTCCTGAAGGTTCTGAAACTTAATTTTGAAGACTGTGCTTGACAAACGAATAGTGTGAAGCATATTTTGTTGAAGTTCAATGTACATGTCAACACTATCCAAATCCCGAAGGATACAAAAAGCTGCAAATTAGAATCTCTAAATCAGAAATAAAAACATGAAGTACACTGTATGATATTTGTTTATATCATATAACATCATAGGGTTTCATGACTAATTCCCTAACAATCACTATTTATCATCTTTTGGGTCATTCTCCCGTAGCAATTGTACAGGAGAAATTCATTCCACTAAAATGAAGATGATTTTATGTAGTCTGTGTGGTTTTTAAAGAAAACAAAAAAAACCCCCACGATTTTTCTAAGTCTAAAACACAGGTTTAATCATACAGTGGTTCCTCTTTATAATGCTGTTATTAGGAGCAATAAAAGTGACCTGTATTATTGTGAGGGAACCTTATACATCAGTTGTTCCAACATGGAGGTGTCCTGATAGTGCATTAAAACACAAAAATAGAGCATTTAATGATGTGAAATCACATTATATTTGGTTCTCATAAGGCAAGACCTACAAAAAGTTAACCAAATTTAGTAGCAATGATAAAATAAAATCCGACCAAATTAATGGGATCCATGATCATGCCCTTGTTACAAGAGAAGCTGTGGTATACTTAGCGGCTTTATAATGAGGAACCACTGTAATTTTACAGCCCCGTTTTATAATATGTAACAAATTGCTAATCCTGTCAAGTTAATGTTAAGGAAGGCTGACCCAAAAGATAATGGAGACCTTTTCCCAGGTAGCATAAATCCAATTGGAACTACAGTCTATCAATACCAGCTACATGTAAAGGAAATGGTAAGCTTTTCCATGAAACATAACTCTGCTTAAGAAAGGACAACCAATGCCTACATTTTTTAATGAGTAAAGACATGCATATTTGAGGCTGATAAAACATTAGCTGAGCAAGCAACAGAAAAATCTTTAAAGCAAGTTAAAGCAACAACATGCAACAATCCAAACAAGGAAAATCAGCTAGGTATCATTCAACATCAACATGCATCATAGACATTTAAGCATTGGGAAATTCAGTGTACATTTTCTTGAATGAATACATTTAACGAAGTTCCTTAAATATTTGACCAAATCTCTGTTATGTGTCAAGTTTTAATATGAAAAAAAAAAACAAAAAAAACCCACTTCTAAAAAATAAAGCCATACAATTATCGAACATCCATTGGATACAAATTTTCTCTTGTACCTCTAACAAAATTACTGAACATGCCAAATATATTATTTGATACTTTTTGTTCCATCTCTACAACAAATTACAAAAGAGAATTTATAGAATAGACTTACTTGTTTTCTTTCCTTTTCTGTCTTTTTTGTATTCTTCCTTAAGCTTAGAAATCAGCTGTTGGTCAACACCCCATTCTTCATTGGGATCCTTCTTAGCTGCATGGTATATATAGATACCTTGTTTAAGCCAGCTTGGGTTATTCCCCCTTATGCAAATCAACAAACTTCAACCTACACGAAGAGCCATCTCAGATGTCAAACTTTTTCTTTCATTTTTTTGGGGCCACAGATTGATAAATACTAAATAAACAAGGTTTCCAAGCTCTACTGATCATTTTCTAAGATTTGGAGTTAGGCATATATCAATCAATTTCAATATGTTAGTAGCATATCTTTCACAGAAATTTGAAGGTGGCATTAAAATATGCTTCTGTAAGTCAATGTACAATATCTGATTTGGAAAACATGTGTATTCGCATAAATTCCAATGTGATCAAATATAAGTCTCACTGTCTTAAACTGAGTTCATGGATGGAACATTAAATTAAAATCGATAACTTCTCCAATACTTGTAAAGTTTTAGGTGGCAGGCAAAATAAACTTTACTTGCCCAACAAAATCTTTAACATTATTACTTGCTGCCAAAAAAAAAGAGATTTTTCTAGCTCTAACATAAAACATATATGAATACTTACAAGTAATTTTTGTGTAAACTCTCAGTTCTTATGTGTCAGGTTGACAAGATCCAAAAGTGAAACTAAATCTTTAAGTATAATATAATTTTGGGCAATGAAAGGTTCCCGACATGCCTTCCCAAGGAAAACCATCAAAATACATTTTATGGGCAAAGTAACAAGCAAAATAAAAACTTTCATGTTCAGTTTGTTAATCTTAACAGCTGTCAAAAGATTCCTTTGGTTGATTGAAGTCTGTACCTGGTATATTCCTTTTCTTAAGACTATGGAGGTGTTTCTGACACAAGTTTTTGAAACCTGAATTAGTTTTTACACAGCAATTAGTATTATGGCATCCACTGAGAATCAAGATCCATTAAAAGTTGCTTTCAATAAACTACATATGTAAATTTCAAGAAACTTGCTGGCCTAGTTTAACTTAGCATAAAGTTGACACTCTTGCAATGCATGTTACAAACCACTGTAACACTCTATAGCTCTGCTACATCATAAATTTTAACTTTTACCCTACTAGCATTGAAACCCAACCAAGAGGTCGAATTCATCAAGTTGCCAGAGTCAACCATATCTACCCATGTTCACCTTATCTGGTTTGATTACCACTGTTAATGAAGGCTTAGAATGTGTAATAAAGTCATTTGTACTAAAGACAGTATCAACTTGACTCCAAATTAAACCAGGCCACAGTGACACTTAATTCATGCTTCTTTGATTTTGTATTGGTTACAAAAGATGGGAAAGGGAGAGACAAAACTTGACAAAACCAAGTACAATAAATCTCACTACATTTACAGACCCATTCTGCTCTTTGAGAAAATGATGGAAAAGTCAGGGTATATCATGTCAGTTTTTTTTTTTAATGCAAAATTATTTTATACACTGAAACAGCTTATACAGGCCACAATATTGTTTTAAAAGGTTCAAAATGTGGGTCCCATACTACCAAAACCTCAAGGGATTTTCAATGAATCTTCACAACCTACATCATTAAGAGATGATCTTTGATCTATGCATTGGTAAAGCCATAATGAATATCTCTTCCAGATGAAAAGGTATGGGGTCGACACAAGAAGTGTACAAACAGATTAAATGACCAAAGAACATTCAATGCTATTAGGAATATTCTGTGCCAAAAGGTAATTTGTACCCTTACCAGATCTGAAGCTATTTTATGATAAAATATTACAATCTACTTTGTCACTGTAACTCAAAATAGCAAGACTGTACCCTAAAACTTACCCCCAAAAATACCAGCATTATGTGCAAAGAATATGCTTTTTTTTAATTGTTTAATCAACAGAATCCCCCATTTTGTTTGTACCATCTTGTTAGGGCAAAAGATCCGCACTGATGCAATATGTCCAAACAAATTAAATCTGACAATAAGTATTTTTTTTCTCATACTTTTATTAGAAATGTGCTGATTCGCAAAATAAAAGTTTAAAAAAAATCTATTTAAGTGTTGGTTATTTGATTTTATGCCTTCAGTCTTGTTTTAAGCCATGAATTTATTTAAGTATTTCACATTTTACAACTTCTTCCTTGAACAGTCTATATATGGATTATCTTCAATATATATAATGAACTTGAAAATATGCAATCAATGCAACAGGTTAAAGAGTTTTGCATTTTTCTGTGTAGATAATCTATCAAATCTGTAACATTCAAAATTTGGTCTTTTCTGACACGATCATGCAAGTCATAAAAATTTTTTTGCTTACTATGTGTACTACATCATGCATTGAGAAATGCTTCTGCAAAACCAGTGCACTGGAGAATAAGCATGGTTAACCATCAGTCAAGTAACGGAGTCACTTAAGACAATTCCTTATAATGTTCTCTATTTATGAACAGCATAAAATGTAGACACATAAAATAGTATGAAATAACTATTTTAATCAACAAATACAAGTCAATAAGTGATTTGCTTTTTTAAAGGGATGTAAACAACCACTGTGGTCCATTATGAACATCACATTTGACAGCTTTCTCCATTTTGGATACCATTAATCGACATGGTAGGTGTGATAATGTACAAATTAAATCATTTTTTTTTTTTTTTAAAAAAGTTTAATACAAAATAAATCCATTTTATATAATGAAAATCATGTTTTAATTCCACATAAATGTTTAAATGCATGAAATTCATTGATTGGGAAGAAAATATGGTCATGTGTTCTGATGGATTTTTTTGCTGGAGACAAGAGCAGAGTTTGAGATTGTACAGTCTGACACAATTCCAAAAGTTCAGTTAGTACAAATATATTAAAATTCAAGCCTATCTTGAATTAATTTAAACCTGGCATCTTTTTCTAATCAACTTCTTTAGTGCCAGTAAACATGTGGTTGATGAGAGTATTCCCTAGATACAAAGAATGTACAGGTAGAAGCACAAAACAGCAACGTGTAAAACAATTTATATCAATGTCTCTTTTATGTACTGTCAACATCTAAATAAATGGGCACATTCTTTATCTAAGTATCTAAATAAATGGGCACATTCTTTATCGAAGTATCTAAATAAATGGGCACATTCTTTATCTAACTCCAAAAAAAAGATTTTCCTAGAGAAAAACTCTCTAACTAAAAAAATAAGCAGCTAAAAAAATAAGCAGCTTTATAAAACAAATCTGATCGTAACATACAGCACAGTTAAAGCCGAAATTTCACAGAAATGTATAACTATTTTTCCCATTGTAGTTTAGATGTTAACCCTTAAAGTGCTGTATAGTTTTGTAGCACAAGATCCCTCAGTGCTGATTTGTTTGAGAAAAGAAATGAAAATTGCACTCTGCTTTTAAATTGGCAGCATTTTAATTACTGTACATAATTGATACACAAACCAATATATGAAAAATAGTTATTGATGTCTGAACTTTATTTTATGCTTCAAGTCACATATGTAACTTTATCACATTTGCACTTGCAGGTGCAAATACAGGTAAATATATAAATTACCTTCATATTTCATCCTTATTTTTGTATCTTTTTTAATGAAAAAGTCTAAAAATTACCCCATTCTTTCATGGCTCTATATATGTCTGTTACAACTTTACATCCAATTTGTGAAAATCACAGGTGTAGAATAGGCAACAGTTAATGCGCACCCAGTCAATGAATACCACAAGTTTACATCCCATAAAGTCTGTAATAAATGTTCACAAAGCTTTGCAGTTTTCTTATTATTTATTCTAGTATATGTCTGTCATCTAATATCCACTTATGAGCTTACAAAGACAGTCACCTGTCAAGTTCATTACTTGTTCCGGTGTTACTTGCTTAGAATATTAAGTAATATATTCCAGCTCATTTTCTTTTGGCTGAAGAATGGGGTTGATATCACATACTCTTCTGTCCAGTAAAAAATCGAAATCAGATTTATGCACCAAACCCACAGCCATCACGGACGCAAAAAAAAAAAAAAGGTTTTAATTCAACAGGTGCAACAGGCTTCCATTTTCTCATGAGGCTGTTGTCAGTCAAGTCTGACCCATTTATTCTATGCTGTGCATAAAGATTAATTTGATCAATGATCAGATGCAAGAAATCCTAATAAAAACAATAGCCTTAACTGGTCTATAGGTTTGATATTCTCCATTTATACATTTAATTTTGAAATACCACTGTACAGGGGTTGACCGGCATGCTGTCAGTTTTTGCCCATCTAGCATGTACATCGGACTAATATTCAACATCATTTTCGGGATCAAAATCACTTGCTGGCATTTCCAGTAACACTTTCCCAGCTCTAATAATCTCATATACTTCAAAACTTTCAAAATCAGTCATCATCGTTATCATCAGCCAGTATTTGCCAAATTAAATCATCATCTTGAGATGAACCATGCAGCCATTTTGAGTTTTCTAGGTAGTGCCTATCATAAACATGCATTTGTAAAACTTCTTTGATGAATACAAGGTTAAAACTATGACCAAATGCTTGTTCCAGGGCCCAATGTACCAATCAAATTTAGTTTAACAACCATTCACGTCAAGCCAAAGTACCGGGATGTGTAAACAGTTGCTTACCTGAAAAACAACTGACGAGACCTCTAGCAGCGGCACGACTTATGTCATGACTAGCACTTTATGGGTTAATTAAATTAAGTGGGGTAAATTTTTAAAACATCATATTATATTTCTCATATTATAAATAAAGTTTGTGCAGATGTCAAACATAATGTCTGCATAAATATATATCTATGCTAGTATGAAACACAATTTCTTTTTTTATTTTTGATTGTTCATTTTTTGTCACTATTTTATGATACCAGAAATATGTCTTGTGAGAGTTACATTGCAGATTCTACAATGTTAAGACTGTGCTTTAGCTTAAATGTATTTATTTAAATAAAGTCTTAATTTCAGTAACATTAGTAGCGAACAAGATTTTAAGCAAAGTTTTAATTGTGATATGAATTATAGATTACTTTGGTTCCTAATAAGGCTGCAACGTTTATAAAAATGTTAAAACATATACACAGCATACAATAACCGAAATGATGCCACTCAACCGAACCGATTCGAAACTCAACATTTCCACCGATCTACAGGTTGACAGATGACAGCTATTTATATGTAAGCTATTGAAAATGTGCATGCTGTGCCTTACTCAACTTGCAGTTGTTTCATTTGCCGTACATCTTTTACCTCTTATTATGAAAGGTTGTAAGACATCTTTTTCTTAAATGCACCTGTTAATTTAGGTAGAACATCCTTAGGGTCATTCTGATATTGTTTCATACAGCTACGTATACAGCAAAACCTGTCAATAGTGGCCATCCAAGGGAAAAGACAAAACTGGCCTTTGTAGACAGGTGAACAAACACAATGTACTGAATATTATAATCATTATTATTATTATTATTATTACATTATCAATATTACATTATCAAGATTGTTTTATGTAATCTATTCAACAAAATCATAAAATACACATATATGTTGTTCTCCCTCAAATTTATGTTCCACACAAGATTACCGTATCATGCTCACTTTAATCCATCCTATAAATTAAATCATCACTAACTTAAAATAATCACTGATCTTAGTTTGTTTTGTACACCAGGGCAAAAAACTAATTTCACTACCGATTGACAGCATACATATGACTGTAAACAGCTTACATATGACTGTAAAACAGAGGACTGACTCTTTGATTGGCCAACTTGTATAAATTAGGCTTGGAAACAGCTGTTCACGCTTCAAAGTCAATAACTGAATTTAGCCTGAAAGCAGGTGACCATTACACAACATTTATTTAGGAATCTGTTCAAGCGGTGGGTGGAATTAGAATGACCATTGTGACCAGGTGACCGCTATGTAAAGGTGACCATAAGGACTGGTTGACTGTATGTGTAAGATGAACAAGAGTCTCTCAAAGGCACTGATGCTCCACTTGGTGAAAAGAATTTCTATGAATTCAAGATAAGACCATTTCTTCCTTTTAACGACAGTGTTAAAACCATCTCTGTTATTCTTCAGCGATAACAAGATTTTCAAATTAGCAGCTGTGGTGGACATATTGGATGTCACACTGGCACCATTTTCATTTAGGACCAAGTAGACATTGTTAAAAGTCTTTTGGTGAAACCCCATGTAAATATGACCATCCATTCATGGGAAGTAATGCCAGCAAGAATTTCAAGATGGCCATTGTGGCAGCCATATTGGATGTATGACTGGCACCATTTTCATATAGGACCAACTAGGTATCATAAGAAGTCTACTTATGAAAACCCCATGTTGATATAGCTATCCATTTGGGAGGAGTAGAGATAACAATGTTTTCATGACCACCATGGTAGCTGTATCGACAGTCAGTTTGTATCATTTTCATTTTGGAACAACTAGACACATAAGAACTCTTCTGATGAAAACCCCATGTCAAAATGACTTTCCATTTAAATGGAGTAGCATTAACAAGATTTTCAAGATGGCCAAAATAGTGCCTTATTGGATGTCAGATCAGCATCATTTTAATATAGGACCAACAAGACTATACGAAGTCTTCTGCTGAAAACTCGGATAGATTACAGATTATTCCATAAGCTATTCTGGTCTATGTAGAGCTTAAAAGTCAATAATGCAACAAGACACACTGCCTGAACATGCACACTAGCTAACACCAGATGTACCATTTATACATTCGTTGACATGATTACTGATTTTGTAAACGATTACATCGAGTAAAATAAACTGAGCATTAACATGTGCAAACATTGCAGCATAAGTTCTTAATAGCTTCAACACGATCCAAAAATAAAAAAGAAGTTTCTTTTATATGTCAATTAAATGTTTTTTTTATTATACTGCAAGCATGTTCGGTTAATACCACATGTGCAACACAATCACTACCTATAAAAAAGAGCTAAAATCAAATGCTAGTAACTTTATCTTCCCCCAAGTACAAATAACAAGAATTTCTTGAAGGGACTGATTCTCTACTGGGCAAAAACAATTTCCAGGAATTCAAGATAAGACCATTTCTTCCTTTTAAATGTCAAGTGTTGAAACCATCTCTGATATTCTTCAGCAATGACAAGATTTTCAAATTAGTTGCTGTGGTACACATATTGGAGGTCAGCTTGGCAGTATTTTCATTTAGGACAAAGTAGACATCATTAGAAGTCTTTTGGTGAAAACCCCATGTCATAATGAACATCCATTCAGTGTTGTAGTGACATCAAGATTTTAAGACAGTCATCGTGGCAGCCATATTGGATGTGCGACTGGCACCATTTTCATTTAGGACTTGGTCAAAAAAGCCCATCATAATAATCATCCATTCATGGAGAGTAGTGACAACAACATTTCTAGACAGTCATCATGGCAGCCATATTGGATGTACAGCTGGCACCATTTAAATTTAGGACCAACTAGGTATCAAAAGAAGTCTATTGGTTAAAACCCATATTGATATAGCTATCGAATTGGAGAAGAGTTGAGATAATATTTTCAAGATACGACTTTCCATTCAGGAGGAGAAGCATTAACAAAATTTTCAAGCTGGCTGCTATGGCAGCCATATTGGACATCAGATTGGCACCATTTTCATTTAAGACCAACTAGACATCATAAGAAGCCTCCTGTTGAAGACCCCATGTCAACATGAATTTCTGTTCAAGTAGAGCTGTGCTAACAAGATTTTTAAGATGGCTGCCATGGTGGCCATATTGGATGTCAAATCAGTACCATTTTTATTTAGGACGAGTTTGACATCATGTTTGACACAGTGAAAACCCCATGTTGATATGAGCATCTATTTAGGAGGAGTAGCTATAACAAGATTTTCAAGATGGCTGCCATGGCAGCCACACTGGACATCAGATCGGCACCATTATCATTTAGGACCAACTAGACATCATAAGAAGTCTTTTAGTGAAAACCCCATGTTGATATGACCATCAATTCAGGAGGAGTAGTGATAAAAAGATTTCCAAGATGGCTGCCATGGTGACCATATTGGATGTCCAAGAAGCACCATTTTCATTTAGGACCAACTAGACCATAGGATGAGTGTGTGTAAAGTTTCAAGGCAATCCTCCAAGTAGTTTAGGAGGAGTAGCGATAACAAACTTGTGCTAATGGACGGACGGACGACAGACAACAGACCATCCCGTAAGTTCTTCTGGTCTATGACCAGTAGCGCTAATAGAACAGGCAGTACCATTTTCCCAATTCTGCATGAAGCAAATTTAATCAGATTTATTTTTTCACATATTGTCCAACAACTGGAACACTTTGCTTCAGAAGGACTAATTACATACTGAGCCTAACATAAATCTGATCTCCACAGACATTTCTAAACACAGGAAAAAGGACACTAATGCGTAAACTGGTCAAGTTGGTCACTGTGACCTACTTTTCCCCGAGTAGTTTTCAAAATGCTGATGAGGAAATTCTGACAAAAAAAACCCCAATATTCTTTCACAAGAGATATGCTTACTGAAGAAGCTTTCCACTGAATGTTCAGGTTTGCTATTGACTATGTCGATGCTAATTATGCAGATGTCAGACCAAATTGTCTTCTAGACTGTACTAATGCCAGATGTCAGACCAAAGTGTCTTCAGGACTGTACTGATGCCAGATGTCAGACCAAATTGTCTTCTAGACCATACTAATGCCAGATGTCAGACCAAATTGTCTTCTAGACTGTACTAATGCCAGATGTCAGACCAAAGTGTCTTCTAGACTGTACCGATGCCAGATGTCCGACCAAATTGTCTTCTAGACCGTAATGATGCCAGATGTCTGACCAAAGTGTCTTCTAGACCATACTCATGCCAGATGTCAGACCAAATTGTCGTCTAGACCGTACTGATGCCAGATGTCAGACCAAAGTGTCTTCTAGACCGTACTGATGCCAGCAGAGCTTCAAGAAAGATTCTTAAGGTATGACTAACTGTAGCCACCGTGAAATGGTCTCATGTTTCTGACTGTAAGAAGATTTCCCGACAAATCTTCATCATGAAAATTCCAAAATTACTAACATACACTAAAAGAATTTTTTTTTCAAAAAGTATCTTATTGTCCAAAGGCTAGTTACATACCTGCCATGAAACAAAGTACTACAGAAATCTATCATTAAAAAACCTATACTTTTAGATTTTAATAAGCATGCCTCATCATCTATCCACAAATTATGTAATAAGAAATAGTCTTCACCCAACTTATAATTTATACATTTTGAGCATTTTCTCAGAGAGCAGAACTAGGCCTTGATACAACTTGAGAAAAACTGTAAAAAAATTCAAAGTCAGAATTTGAATCTCCTAGCACCCAACATTCCTAATTAGTTTTAGTCATAAAGGAGATTCTACTCTTTAAGATACAATTAATTCCAAATACTGTTAATTTATTTACTTTTGTGGGTACCAATTTTCATGGTTTTCTAAAAAGTATCATTTATGTTGGTACATTTTTAAATTTGGAAGGGGTCCCATTGTTTCCACAGATATATTGGTCGCTGGGTCTTTAAATTTGGAAGGGGTCCCATTGTTTCCAAAGAAATATTGGTCACTGGGTCTTTAAATTTGTGGTTTGTAACAACCATAATATCTGAGAAAATTGGTACCCCACATAAAATACAGAATTTACAGTACATGTTTGACTCTTTTCAATACTTCAGAAAGTTTTATAAAATTAGATACAAAATTAGGTAAAGATGTCTGGCACTTAATTCACAGGGTACAGATGCATGTAATTTGTAGATAATGACATATCTATCAGCAAAAGATTGAATAAACCTATTGCTACAAATAATATATTGTATAATTAAGGCAACTTTATTAAGGCAACTTTTATTTTACAAATTACATGGAATAACTACAATTGAGGAGTATAACTCTGTTCTGTGTAAAATGTTAATTCCGTGCAAACTATTTTCATGCAGACTGCTCAAAGATTATATTTCTTTGTACTGATTTCTGACTTTGAAATTTTAAACTTGAACACAACTTTAGTAATATCAACATGATAAGTGCAAATAACCATATATATTTCTTACCCCATTCTGGGCTATCCCCATGGCTACGTGCCTCGCCTGCTCCTTCCCCAGACTCAGATGCTTCATTAACAAGAAAATCAAACTCAGCAAGGGCTTCTTCTGCATCAACATCATCCACGCCTGCCATGCTCTCGATGCCTGCTGTCTGATAAGAAATAGAGAGTTTATATTAAATTTAATAGCAACTTTAACGTTTTGCTTTAGTTTTTTTTGTCCTTATAAAATACTGTGTACTTGTATAAGAAAATGTAAACAGAAATAAAAGTCATCTCAGAAAATGGAAACAGAGATGGAAACCATCACATAAACTTATATAAATCCATTCTGCAGGCGGCATTCGGGATTTGAATCCTTCCTTGCCATCTATTCATCTTCCTGAAACATCATACCAAATATGAATATTGGTACCCACCTAAATCAGATTAGAGGGTGTTCAGGTTACAAGGTGAAGTCCATATTAAACCTGAAAATGTGACCTTTGACCCCCCCAACCCCTCATCCCCTGGGGGCCGCATCTAGGATCCTCCTAAAACATAATACCAAATATGTCTCTCTCAATCAGTGTGGATGGAGTTCAGGTTGCAAAGAGAAACAAGTGACAGACAGATGGATACATGGACACACTGACTGATGGACAGACATGACCTATCACAATATATCTGCAAATGTGCCACCATAATGAAACTCACATTCCATAAAGGCCTATCTATATATTCAACCTGAATATCTATCAGTAGTTTAGCAAAGCCTTGTCCATAATTTTAACCACCTGCCTGTAGTTTCTCAGCTTAACACTGATATCTGATCTAGCACTGATGGCTTTGAGGGTATCACTACACTAATCAAACCATTTGGCTGTTATTGCATTGTACTGTGATCACTAAGAAAATCATCAATATTTTTTTATACAATTTTTCCTGGAGATTTGCTGCCCAGTGAAGGATGTTACTTGTGTTCAATACAGAAGGCAGCATTAAGACCTAAACAGAAAAAAAATGTTTATTGAGCTAGACTCTTTGCTCTTTTGTAGGAGGACAAAGCTAACAAGCGTGATTCAGCCAATTCAGAAAGGTCAACTGCAGTAAAATTCCAGTCATTTCATTCAAATGCAACTATTTTCCAAAAACACAACATAACCTATGCTGTATTTTGTATATGTCATGTCCAAGTTAGTGCCTAACATGAGTAAGATAGTGCATCTGAACTTGTAACTAGTGCGCTGGATTTCATGAAAAATGTAGAAAAATGAAGGAAATATACAAGGAACTTAACTAGTGTAGTAACGACTTGCAAAGCATAAAGGGGAAAATTCATGTTGAACACGTATTTTGATAATTATACATCCTAGCTGCATTCATAGCTCTCGTATATACTTGCATATAATCCCATACCAACTGCATAGACCCAGATCTGCCATCGCATAATGGGCCAGCAGATCTGGGTCTATGCAGTTTGTAAGGACTAATCAGTAGAACAAACAACATAGACCCTGATCTACTGGTGCATTATGTGATGGCAGATCAGGGTCTATGCTATTTGCATTTGAACCCGTATTATACGCGAGTACATACGGTAATTTGTTTATGCATGTAAATAGGACAAGTAACCACACAAGTAATTTAGTCCATATTTGAAGAATACAGTGATAAATGTCATTTTCCTTTTAAAACATGGGAAGCATCAGATTTTCAAAAAATCTTTCTGACAAATGAATATACTATATACATTAATTTGTCACAGGGTGACATATATCTGAATTTATTTGAAGCTACATACTAGTGCAAACAAAACTTGATTTCATAGTTGTTACTCCATGTTATCTTCACCCTTGGAGTATTGCTGCAGTGTGACTAGTACACCTGCAGGTGGTTCAGTCATTTCAATTTGATTGGACCATGATAATTTTTTCAGACTCTGTCAACACAACTGGAGAACTCCTTGGTCTTTCTTTACAAAAATTATGAAATCCGACATTTCTGGACCATTTTCAATAGAATAGTGTTTGATATGTCCATTAAAGCTGATAAATAGAACTATGCTAAGGCATACATTTAGGCTTCTAGTGTGATCCATTGTGAGGTACACCTCTCCCTCGATAACTCGCGCACAAAGGGGTCCAAAAACATAGACCACACTATAAGCGAGGGCACGAGTTACCGAGGGACCTCAATAAAATTAAGAAGGGGATGCCATCCCCGCTAGACATCGAGAAAACCACAGGGGGGGGGGGTTACGGGGCTGTTTAATAGCTGAATACTCATTTTATAATTACATTGGGAATAATTGTCAATAAAGAGCTTTTTCTAATGTAGTTTATTTTCAAGATAACGAACCTCTGAAAGATCGTTAACAACATTAGTCCAAGCGGTTTCAACAACATGTGTACGCGAATACATTGTGTATTACATCACTGCTTTTTGTTGTTGTCTATTCACAACTAAACAAGATTCCTTTTTTCAAAAACACGGGACATTTATTTAGTGAAACAACCGTCAACGTCGAAACTTGATTTATTTATTGTTCTATTAATAAAATATGGATGCCGTGATTTCACATCAAGTAACAGTGAAACTTCTTCTCATCATTGAGGAAATACCTGAGTAGCAAGTTAGAAATTTTAAGTTCAATACAAACTCTAACTCGCTTCTCCATAATGAACCGTATCTGTAAAACAAAGCTTTTTATTCACCAAGTACTCATTTGGCTTGGTTGCCTTACTATCTTTGATCACATTTGTGAATGAGTAGGCTAATTTAAGGTAGTTTAATTATATTACTTACATAATAATATTTTCAACAGTGTTCAATTGATCAATTGAAATGAGTTGACCTGACACACGGCCGTGACCGCTAGCTCTTACGCAGGCAGGATTTGCACACCTTTTAACTTTTCTGTTATTCCACCCCCTTTGTTTGATTTGATACAAAAGACGTAATTAACATGATAATACAAAGCAGGTCTACTATTAATTGAGTGTAACAACAGAACAAATACTTCCGCAAGTCAGAGATTTTTTTAAAAAACGGTCGGCACATATTTAGATTCTCAAGGAAATGCTCACGGCAATAGCTGGGTCGGTTGAATTATATTTTTCACATTTGAATACAAGAGGGCATATTGCATTTATAATGATTACACTGAAACCGAATTAAAAGATAGAACAAAAACACATATTTCACTTGACAAAACTTATTTAATTGGTATTTATTTTTAAAGTGTTGCCACCAGTAGGTTTTAGTGACGTTTTCATTGATCGAAATTTCGTCGAATATTGTTATTTATAGTGTACTGAGAATGTTGTTTGGAAAGAAAATTGAACAAAATATATGACTTCTTATTAAAAGTTGAAAATTTCGTGATGTTGATTCAAATTTCCGGGTACTAACCACTGGTTGTGACGATAAAACAAGCAATGTATCAAGGTTTCATTTACTAATTTTGATCGCAATCTTTTTCACCTTCAACAAATAGGGTCCATTTTTTAAAATAAATTTTGTATTTTCTAGTTTTTAAAAAATGGGATCTACGTCTGACCCGCGTTATAAGCGGGTTCGCAAGTTATCGGGCGCGAGTTATGGAGGTAGCGGTGTATATACTAAATGTTTTGCTCTGATGGCATCAGATTATACACTTCACCATTCTCAACAGTTTAACTATCTTCTGACAATTAGAAACCAACATACAATTGAGTTGATGACACATTTTGATTTCCAAGTGTGCATGCCAATATTTAGACAACTAATATCTATGCAGTTTTATATTTCCAAAAATGGCCCATGGATCTTGCAACTTGTCATATTTCACCTTGGATCCATACAAGTGGTATACTTTCTCTAGATCCACTTATTGAGAAATTATAAATATAATTTTAAACAATTTTGGGGCATCTTCCTCCGAAAGCATCAACCTAGGTGGCAAATTTGGCCAAACATTTTTAGCATTTTTTTTTTTTTAAAGTGAAATATTAAAAAATATACTAATACTGAATAAAACTGGTCTTTAAAGGTGAATTTTTTGGGGCAGAAATGCATTCTACCTAGCTCAACAATATCAAAAAAGCTTATTTCTTGATGAGCAAAGTAAGTGAGTTCTTCTGTTTGGTCCTTACATTTCTCACCTATGGCATCACAAGACACTCCACATATATATGTCTTTTAAGATAAATTATACACTGGAGCAAATACAATCAAACTTCACAGTTATGCTTCAATGCTGATACAGGTAAATTCATTAAATACATCCAACTTCTGTCCTCTCGTCCAAGAGCAAATTGAGCCAATATCCTGGGTTTGATGGTTATGGTCTCATTCATTATCACACAGATGCCTGAATATACTGCATTACAGTAAAATCAAGCACTTCATTGATGGGTTTGAATAGACTATACATGGATAGAACTCTGGCATGTTGCATCTTGGTAGAAAATGACAAAGTTCATATAACTGACACATTTAACAGTAGCCCCTATCTATTTATGGAAGTTTCTGTAGCCCCTATCTGTTTATGGAAGTTTCTGATACATTGAACAGATGCCCCTATCTGTTTATGGAAGTTTTTGTAACCCCTATCTGTTTATGGAAGTTTCTGATACATTGAACAGTAGCCCCTATCTGTTTATGGAAGTTTCTGATACATTGAACAGTAGCCCCTATCTGTTTATGGGAGTTTCTGATACACTGAACAGTAGCCCCTATCTGTTTATGGAAGTTACTGATACATTGAACAGTAGCCCATATCTGTTTATGGGAGTTTCTGATACATTGAACAGTAGCCCCTATCTGTTTATGGGAGTTTCTGATACACTGATCAGTAGCCCCTATCTGCTTATGGAAGTTTCTGATACATTGAACAATAGCCCCTATCTGTTTATGGAAGTTTCTGCAAAAACTAAAGTGAAACCATAACACTAAATGGCTCTGAGGTCTCAAAGACATGTTCATCAGGATATGTCAAACAGTTTCCAGACTATGCTGATTACAATTTGCTATTGTGAAAAAGAAACTGATCAAAATTGGGTTGCAGCTCTTTCAAAAAGTGGAGTTGGAAAGACAAAACCTTTAAATAGCTCAAGTTGATGAATAATGCAGTTCACCTACCAAATGGAAGTGCATTGACAAAGGGTTGTTTGAGTTATGCTGGTTACAATGATGCCCAGTACAGCTCATGTGATGTTTTGTTTCTCCACACATTGTGGTGGGGCAGTTAATCCCCTCCACAATGGATCTCCACTGTGGAGGGATAAATACCTACAAATCACCACCACGACTCAGCTGGCATGTCTTGTGTTTCTCCACTGCATAAGGGTCTGGCTGACATTTCTGATTGACATTTGAATAGCCAATGCATGAAGACCATCCATGGAAAGATTTATATGTTAGAGTGATTTACAATCAAATACCATTTGAAGAATCAATCGCCTTTATGTCAATTATATATTTGACAATAAAAATATAATTTCAAAATAGTCTTGTATATTCAATACATGTTTGTTTTCAGAAAATATTGAAAGATTTATATGTTAGAGTGATTTACAATCAAATACCATTTTGAAGAATCAATCGCCTTTATGTCAATTATATATTTGACAATAAAAATATAATTTCAAAATAGTCTTGTATATTCAATACATGTTTGTTTTCAGAAAATATTGATCAGCTTTATTGCAATATACTTCTATTTGCAGTTCTTGCCTATGTCAAAACTTTATGTACATTCCCAATTCAGTTTAAACAATGTAGCCCAAGACATTTACATCGTGATCAGTGGAAAATAGATCATGGACATTTCTAGGATTTTTAAAAAAATACTTTTTTCAAAGAAATCTGAACAAACTTGTGCACCCACTTGATGAGAGCCACACCTTTGGGCTTTCCCTGAACAGCATAAATTTATCCTATTTGCTACAAAGGAAAAGTAATCCTCAAAGATATATGGACAGTTGAATTCCAAATGACAACATCTGCTATTTAAAATAAAGAAAAGAACAGAAAACACTGAATTTGCACTGAAATGCAAACCAATTGCTTATCCCAAGGTAGTAATGGCAGTACACACTGTCAACAACAGGACGTGTTCATGACGTTGAATATACACAACTTTTAGCCAGCTAAATTCTGATGCAAAAAGGACAACTACATGTGTATGGTAAGGGACCCTTTCCAACCAGGATATTTTCATTACAAGATAATAACAAAAAAATTTAAGTAAAATAAGGTATAGAGTAAGGTTTTTTTTCCCCCACAAATCAGAGAAAGACAATTGTTTTCAAGCTTTTCAAAAAGAATATTCATTCCTTCACCCCTTAGAAAATTAAATGATCTGTCCCTAAGAGAGACTTGACTCAGCAGATGTTCTACAGAAATCAAAGCAGTAGCCACTGTCAACAAAGTTATAAAATATTGACAAGAATTAACATCAAACAAATATGTCAATTCAGTTTGGGAAGTTGTCTTTTATATTACGTGAAGCCATCTGACTTAAGAGTGTTGTATTTAACAGCCTCAGTTATAACCCAGCAATTAACAGCAGAAGTTTGTTAATTGTCTGCAATTAAATGAATTAAATTTATTGCTGAAATGGACAATGATGTGGGAAAATTGTAATGATTCCAAGATTAATCCCTTTCTACCTCTCTGTGATAGTCAAGTTGCAATAAAAAAAAATCAGATTTTATTTTGCAACAAAGGAGAAACACCTCGCACCATCAATTATAGTTTGCTCAAGTTCTTGTGTTGGCATAAACTATACAACATTCGAGACTACCAGATCTCAATATCCAAAATAAAAATCTCTCTCCCTCTCCCTCTCTCTACTTATTGATAGGAAAGATGTGTTGATATTAAAATTTGAATTCATGTGTTGCTGTGCCATACAATTATAGTTTGGTCACTTGCCATATCTTGTGCTGGCATAATTTATATGACATTCAAGACTACCAGATCTCAATATCCAAAATCAAAATCTCTCTCTCTACTTATTTATAGGAAAGATGTGTAGCTATATAAGCTACTGTTCTGTGGATTATTGTTGATATTAAAATTTGAATTCACGTGTTGCTGTGCCATACAAACTCAAACCAAATGTACGTCAAATCATGTATATTTTTCAATTCTCCAAACAAAAAAATAATAATTCCAGTCCAATATCCCGGTTTGTTTTATGCTCCTTTTATACAGTTTTAGTGAAAATAAGCACAGCCATGTACATGTAGTCATCTGTCTTCGGCACTTCTGTATACTGATCTCTCTCTTTCTCAAAGAAATTTCAGGATTCGTTAAATGGTATTTTCTGATGATTTTTAGCTGATAATGAAATTGAGTTCTTTATATTCAATTTCCGTGATGTTGAAACAACATGTACCTAATCCTTCAGTCCCCCCCCCCCTCTTATCCGTTCATTGGCTATTTTTTTTACTCCTCTGTTATTCTCACAGTTTAATTTAACATCTTTTCCCAATCATTGTTAATTAAAAATAATGACATTCATTTTTAGATATAACTCGGTGTCCTCTAGCACATTTTTCAGAGACCACTCACAACCTACTATCTCTATGTTGTGAATTAAACCTACAGTTCTTTTTCAAAAAACAACAACATATCCATGTAAATATATTGACATTCACCAACAATGGGACTTTAATTTTGTTATGTCTGTTTTAGACAGACATGCTTGTGAAGAGAACTTTTTTACCAATTTGATCATGCATTTTTTGTTATAGCAGCTGCCTATAAAACTTCCTCATCAAATATACAGCTTTGTTTATCTAGTTTTTGTTGGGAAAAAAATCCATGTATCTTGAAAATACGAGTACAGATTTACATGTCTTCAGCAATCATGAGCACACTGCCTCTCTCTCTCACACAAAAAAAATTGATGATCTGATACACTATTTTTGTTCACATTTAGCTGACAACATTGATGTTATATAAAATTTGATTTGGAAGAAAAAATAAAATAAAAAAACATGTCTGTTAATTTATAAGGGCAACGACACTGATAACTCAATGCCCCACTGTGCTGTCATCTCTCAATGAAACTCTTTAGCGCATGCTTGCTGGGGTTATAAACAGCAAATCATGCCCATGTTATCGATATCACCTCTACTCCATGGTGGTGGTCGGATGTGAATTCGCAAGAAAGTGTGTTGTGCAGAGCTATTTTCTGTTAGAAGCCGCTGCAACTCTCTCCACCACCACCAAGATGTGATGAGGAAACGAAAAATCGTGTGAGCTGTCCTGTATGCATATGGTTTAATAACATGTCAGCACAATACTGGCTATATAGTGCAGATTTAAAGTTAACTTCTAAAATGGTAACTATAAAGTGTACAAAATTTTTAGGAAGATAAAGTCTTCCAAATAAATGTAAACATGAAGTACTACAAATAAAAAGGTAAGGATGTTAAAAGTTTCTTAATTGCATTCACAATCAAAAACTTCTATCTTGCTGGATGGACATTGATTCACCTAACAAGAATGTGATACACTGTCAGTGGACATTGGCAAGGTATGCACTCAGTCCGAGGTTCATCCTTCAGAAAATATTCAGAAGTCAGGTATGTTTGGCCTATTCATGATGGCACAATACCACCTCATCTCTGCAATTTGTTCTAATTGAAGGATGCCCCTCTCCAATGATCGGTTTGATGTTCCAAGGCTTGTTTGAGGAGTTTCATTCTATGTATCTTGCCAAGTATATAGAACATACTTATTTACATAATATTTGCAGTCACTATACACAATATTACATTCAGAAACAGGTGATTGCAGTGCAGCCTTGGTTGCTTTATCTACCCTTTCATTAGTCTCAATGTGACTAGACAGCCAACAGTACAGAATACTATTTTTCCAGATTGTATGAGCAAACCACGTTTCTGTAAAATTTAGGATATTAATGGGTTGTCAAATTCAAGTTTTTGAAAGGCTTTCTGTAGTGCCACGGGATGTTGCAACAGCAGTTGCAACCTTGTCTGCATCTTTTATCTTTTAAACTGTCTGTATACAGAGATTATGGCCATGATAGTAGGCCCAAATTTCATTGAAATTGCTCTCAAAAATTAAAAGACTGGTTGAGGACTTTTAGAATTGACAATTATCAAATATTATTTTTGGTGATTTCTATAACCAAGGTGGAGATTTAGGAACATGGTAAGACTGATTTTTGCTGCTTCTAGATGAGGACAAATTCATATGCCAAATGGTGGAATGAAATTTAGTTTCTGATCATACAAGGTATTTGGGCCTAAAGACAACATCATATATGGAATCAGATGTATCAGAGGACTCTGTTTTGTTTGTCTGAGGTAAAGTGATGGTTCAATTGCCTCAACAAAGAAGCTTTGTGAAGGAAAAGTTCTAAATGCTGCCAGACCAAGCCTAAGTCCCCGATTGTGAATCGGATCAAGAATCTGCAGGCCGATTTGCAAGCTACATAATCTGGCAGTGAATTCTCCAGGATTTTCACAGAGGGTGAATTACGCCTCTGGCATTTTCTTAAGGGAAAATGTTCAATTCTGAAGGGGGGGGGGGGGAGATTTCATATATATACCCCTTATAGATGTTTAAAAAACTTGTGCATGACAAATAACTTTTAATGAATACAGATAAAACTTGCATCTTTATCTTCATTATCAGCTTTCAGTCAGTAATTAGGCCTTATGACAATGGTACTACATTGTATGCATTAGAACTTCATTTAACAACAGATATTACCACCAAATACTGAAGACTACATGTCCGCCATTGTACAATCAGCAAGTTCAGTTCGTAAAACACTTTTAAGAACTAGATAGGGCTTGATTAACGAAAGCATCTTGTTACTCAATCCAAAAAGCCGCTTAGTAAGCGCTTGATTATGGTGGCTAATCTACAAGTGCTTACATGATCAAATTGAACTTAAGATTAATTACTATTAGTTTTTCAAGCCAGGATGATTTCTTTCAAATATGATCAAAGTCTGTTCAATGATCTTGAATTGTTTTAAGTTTTTTTATTTTTAGGAACAGTGGTTGATTGGCATCATTTGTATAAACCTGACAGGCCTTTATGTCAGGAAGCTCTGTGCCAAGTTTGGTTAAAATTTTCTTGGGTTAGTTTTGAGAAGAAGTTGCAATTTTTAATGGATATGGGGAGATTTTACTATTTCAAGTAATGGCTGATTGGCATAATTTGCACAAACTTGAGACGTCTTCATGCCAGATTCGTTCTGTCCCATATGATCAATTTCTCTTCCGTTATTTTTGAGAAGTTGTTTCAAATCGTTTTCTATTTTCAGTTACGGTGGCCATATTTGATCATGGATCTGTATATGAACAAAAATGAACCCTTCACGCCAGGATGCTCTTTGTCAGATTTGGTCACAATTGGTACAATGGTTTTTGAGAAGCATGCAATGTTACCAAATCAACTGTCTTAGCTTCATAATGATTCGTCCCAAGTATGAAGAAAATCCATAAAGGGGTTTAGGAAATAGAAGCAAATGAAAAAAACTTTACACCAAAACCTTTACATAAATTTTCTGTGACTATAAACTTGACCTTAATGTCATAGAGGCAAGCATGCAATGTTACAAAATGAATTGTCTTAACTTCATTATGATTCATCCCAAAAATGAAGAAAATCCATCAAGGTGTTTAAATGTAAGCAACTGGAAAAGCTTTAACCAAAATCCTAATGCATATCTGCTATGACTGTGACCCCCACCCCCACCCCCCAGTCAAAGAGGCATATGTGCAATTCATTGAACAAATTATCTTAGCTTCATATTGTTTCATCCCAAGTATGAAGAAAATCCATAAAGTGGTATAGGAAATAAAAGCAAATGGAAAACTTTAACCAAACCTAATACATATTTTCTATGACTGACATTAACTCCGTTGTAAAAGGGTCAAGCAAACATGTTGTAGAATGAACTGATTTAGCTTCATAATTATTCCTGTCAAGTATGATGAGATTCTATCATGAGGTTTAGGAAATATATGCAAATGAAAAACTTTAACAAAAACCTTAACAAACTGTCGACACCAACACTGTAGGAAAAATGACTACTACGTCTTGCCTCCCATTAAAGTGGGCTTGACAAAAATGCAAGCAATAACCCCCAAGGTGAATAAGGACAGGTTTTCAAAACTCCTTCAGAAAAGTGTGGATATGTTAGTGGTCAGATCTGCACTTTTTTCATTCACAACCAATTAAATATTTCAAGAAGTGATTTGGTAAAAACCTCATGTCAATGCCACCATTCATGCAAGAGTAGTGATACCAAGTTTCAAGCTGGCCATGATGGTGCCACGTTGGAGGTCAGATAAGCACTACAGCCATTTTGGAGGCCGCATCAATACAGGAACAACTATATATTACAACAAAGCTTCTAAGCATATTTTTTTCTTTAATGATGGTAAGGCCATATGCAGAAGAAGTAGCTACATGATTTGTAAAAAATCAACATCATTTTCATTCAGGACCAGCTATATAGTGGGAAGTATTTTAATGAAAATCCCATGCCAACAAGACTATCCCTTAAAGAGGACATGTTGGAGGTCTGATCTACACCATTTTTATTTATTACCACATAAATATCACAAAAAGTCTTTAAGTGAAAACCCCAGGTTGATGCGACCATCAAAACAGGTGGAGTAGCAAAAACCAGATTTGCAAGATGGTTACCATAGTGGCCATATCGATGTCAGATTGGCACCATTTTCATTTAGGACAAACCAGACATCGTAAGAAATCTTTCAGTGAAAACCCAATGTCAATACACCCATTCATTCAGGTGGTGTTGCAATAAGATTTTCAATATTGGCTGTCAGCTTGGTACTCTATTCCCTAAGAACCAAGTAGACATCATATAAAATCTTTTAGTGATAACCAAATGTCGATATGACCATCAATTCTGGAAGAGTAATTACAAGATTTTCAAGCTGGACATTATGGATGTCCTAAAGCCAGTCCATCTGGCATCATTTTCATTTCAGGGCGACTAGACATCATAAAAAGTTTTTAGTGAAAACCCCATGCTGATACAACCATCCACTCAAGAAGAGTAACAACAAGAAGATTCTCAAGACAGATAGCATGGTTGCCATACTGAATGTCAGATTGGCACCATTTTCATTTAGGACCAACCAGACATCATAAGACATCTTTAAGTGAAAACCACATGTAGACAGAAACATCAATTCATATGAATAGGGATAACAAGATTTTCAAGATGGCCACTGAAATGGCCATACTAAAAGTCTGAGAAGCACAATTTTCATTTACGACCAACCTGACATTATAATAAGCCTTTTAGTGAAAAACCCAATGCTGATATGATCACCCATTCGTTTTAATTTAGGACCTACCAAGCATTACAAGAAGACCTTTTGTGAAAACCCCAGTCAGTAGGAGTAGTGCTAACAGGTATATTAAAGCTGGTGCCAAATTGATCAGCACTATTTTCATTTTTGACCAACCAGACATCGCAAGTCTTTCAGTGAAAACCATATGTTGATATGACCATCAATTCAGGAGGGGTAGCAATAACAAGATTTTCAAGACGGCCACCATGCAACCATATTGGGTGTCGATTGGCACCATTTTGATTTACAACTGACTAATCATCATAAAAAGTCTTTATTGAAAACCTCATGTTGATTTGACCTTCAAGAGTAGTAGTGATAACAAGATTTTCAAGATGGCTGCCATGATGGCCATCCTGGATTTCCATGGGGCACCATTTTCATTTACAACCAAGTACTCATTGGGCTGAATTGTGTTTGTAAATTTTCGTTGCAATCCTACCAGTAGTTCAGGAGCAACGATAACAATCATGTGCTAACACACAATAGAAGGACAACAAAATCAAAGGCCTTTATATTACTCTTCTGGATGATGACCAATAGAGCTAAAAATAACATACTTCTGGATGATGACCAATAGAGCTAAAAATAACATACTTTTATTTTGGGCCTTGACTTTTCCAATCTTTCCTCAGCTTCATCATCAGCTGCCATGCCATCTTCATTTTCATCACTGAAATAAAAGAAATTTAAAAAATAGGTCAAGAATTAAAGACATGTTGTTATTTGAGGGAGAAATTTATGACATGAATAATGTGCATCTTTTATAAGCCTTGGCAAATGGAATGTCATGCTGTCACAACGAAAACGCCTTGTACTGGAAAAAAATTGAACTACCCCTGCATTGGAAATGATCTGACTCAAATTGCCTTCCTTGACCCAATTCAGTGCCAGTCTGCCATTGTAAAAGTCCATAGCAATCAATAATTTTCATCTGTAAGTTTTGTGATTACAACAATCAGATATGAACAGACTTTGGTAAAACTACTTTTAGTATTAAATTTTAGAACAATTAATATTTTATTTAAGACCAGTAAAGGCACCTGATGACTATGCTGACGTATCTTTAAGAAAACTTTAACATTGAGCTCAATCTAAAACACCTTACCATTTACCTCAATAAACGGTGTTGACAGAAAATGAACAGATGTACAGAAATACAAACAGATGCCAGAGTGATCACTATGTTGAGCTTCTGCCAAGGTAGGTTTGACAAAAAAATGTAGTTTTTTGGGAAGGTAAAACTAATTTTAATTATGTAATACTTAACTGCAACTGTTGCATTGATTTCCTTTTCCATGACTCAGTCCCCAGTCCAAGCTAATTGTTTCTTCCTCCAATTAGTATTGGAGGGTGAGAATTAAAAATGAACCTGATTCCAGTCTGACTCCTTAGTCTTAGCCAACATACAAAATATCTTCTTCTGACTTGGACAGAGAGTACAGAACATCAAAGTGAGGTAGGAGGAGGGAATCTTTGCAACAGTAGCAGGAAATTATCACAAAATTAAAATTAGTTTTATCCCACCCACCCCAACTACATATTAATAACAGTAATTCATTGTCTGTTACTATAACATTGCTGAATTTACCAGTTAATAGGGAAGAGGATGACTTCCGCAAAAGTGATATAGAAAACAATTGCACTTATCCTCATGGTAGGAAAGTTCAGTACTGTAGCCTGCCAGAAGGCTAGGTCACATGGTGTGCCATGAATATAGGATCCAACAAAAAACATGCCTTCACTCCGATGGACTAAAGATCAAAGGTTAAATTAAGAGAAGGCAGTGTGAGACCACCAGAAGGTGGCCCTCATAACATCATCCAAAGAGGAATGATCCAAGTAGGCCCAAGATGAAGCAATAACCCTAATTCTATGGGCTTTAATTCTCATAAAAGAAAACCTTGGAAATGGTGGAATCCTTGAGAGATAGAAAGAGACTATCCCGACCCTTCCTTTTCCCTTCAGATGGAGCAAAATAAAACCTTAAAGCCCCAACTGGGCAAAGGAACCTATCTTGATTACCCCCCGTGCAGATACAACCAAGACTGGGGATCTCAATAGGAAGTGGAACTACTTAAGGTAGCAGTTTCTTAGCCAGAAACTCAGGATGGCAAAGAATAGAAACTGAATCATACTTATCATTGAACCGTAAACAACCCTTCTCCACTGACAAGGCATGAAGTTTTCTCTTTATCCTCAATAACGTTAAGGAGAGCAGGAAAACTGTCTTAAAGATTATGTTCTCGAAGGAAGTTCACTCAAAAGGTTCATAAGATTTTGAAAACATCCAAACAATGCACGAAAGATTCCATCTAGGCATTAGTGAGCAAGACACCATTCTCTGAAGCTCAAAATACCTACTGAGATCAGAAAGATTAAGGTCCAACCCAATCACAAAAATACTGAAGGATGGGGATCCCTAATGAGGTGAGGCCAAATGGAAGAGCTCGAAATTGAAATACCTCCTGATTGAGATAAACCAGAGGTTAACCAGTAACATAAGAACAGAGTGGGTATCGACCCGACCCCAGTCCCCAGACCAATAATCAAAATCTGGTGACCGGTGTTTGAAGCTCAGTGACTGGTGGATGACCAGAGACCAGCACCCGGTCACCAGTACTACACTGGAAGAGCGATGTGGATCTGATGGACAAGTCCACGTCAGATTTATCATGTCACGATCACTGCTCTTCCCTCTGAGAAAGGCACTATTTGCCTTTCTCTGTCACCAGGTGACCGACCTTGAGAGGGCACTGTTCATTCCTAACTGGGAGGTGTGACTCCCTATCAGGTGCTTTCCCTCCATTGGGAGCAGCCAAGAATTGCTTTAGTATGTTCCTGCCCCACAGGAGGAGCTGACTTCCCTAACCCAGGAAGAGATCCACCCCTCATGGGAATTGAGGGGTCGTCCAGTGATGAGGAGGAGGAAGAAGAACTTTTCTTCCTCCCCCGGTATTGCTGCAACTTTCTGTGAAGTCCCACACTTCCAGAGACAGAGACAACAAATTGGACATGTCTGTACTTGCACAACCTGTCCATGAAAGGGAGAAGGGGTATGGGGCGCATGTCCCTTGGGGAAATTCTTGTGACCACACTTACTCACACCCTGCAACAATATTATCACTGAAAAAGAAAAAAATCACACAAAGCAAAAGATCCCAAGAACCCAAACAGGGTAGGCAATACTTAACCTAGCAAAGGAACTATGAAAGGAATTACAATTTACTGCAAGGCGCAATATCCATTTAAAATTAACAAATGGAATGCAGAAACACTCAAATAAAGAACGGATGAGGAGATAAACACTCAATCGAAAGGAATGTGATTGGCCTGAAAGACATTTGAAAACGAAAACAAAGGTGACTTTCAGCGAGTGATATATTACACGTGTATCTTGCATGTCATCCAAGAAAAAAGAGGAAGCTATTACGAATGTTGGTTATGACTAAGAAGTCAGACTAGGATAAGTTCTTTTCAATTCTGGCACTTCAATACTAATAATTGGTGGAGGGAATAATTAGCTTCGACTGGGGACTAAGAGTCCCGTAAAAGAAAGCAATGCAATAGTAGCTGATATTGTATTACTGCTATAAAAATGATGCTTATGAAACTTCCAACTGATGACATGTCATAAAACAAGAGTCCCTTGAAGGGACTGATGCTCTACTGGGCAAAAGTAATTTACAGGATTTCAAGACCATTTATTCCTTTTAACTGCTGAATGTACGAACCATACTCGTATATGTGTAAAATACTACCATGTAAATTTGTTTGTTTTTGTAGAGCCTCAATTTCACCAGTGCCTTGAATGCTGACAGCAACAGGTCCAGGGAAATCAAAATGGGGTCTAGTTAACTTCAATATATAGTTTCTATATCAATTTACTATCTTCTGATTATCCCTCTCCTACATACATCACCTCTGAACTGCTGAGGAGGCTCAGATACAAATTTACCAATTCTGACTTTTAACTGCAACAACTCTGCTGCTACCACTGGAAAAGTGATACTCCTGTCAAAACATGCTGTTGCAGGTTAGACAATCAAATATCAATACATGGACGTTTGGACGAATGGATAGATATCTGCACAGACTTTTGATGAACAGTTTCTGTGGGCTGGTTCTTTGATTTGAAACAGGTCACTGATCATGGAACAGAGGATATTAGGAATATATATGGTGCAGAATGGCATCTGAAACTATGCAAGATTGCATCAGTGTAGTTAAATTAAGTAACAAAATAACAATATACAGAACAATGGACAGCAATAACTATTCTAAGTCAACCATTGTCAGGGTACATACTTCTCTTGGATGCAATCAGTAATGCAACTTGTAAAACAAATCAAGACATGTTAGGAAAGATAAGAACACTTCTTGAAAGCTTATATATTTTTAGGTCAATCACACAGAACATTTGCAGATCAAATACGTTGCAAGTTCTTAATCCTTTTACATGAATAACAGTGATAAACATACATGCAAGCATGTGCATACACACAAACAGAACTTCCTCACAAAAATATCCCATGCACTTTTGAATTTTTTGATGTAACATATTTACGATGTGTTTTTACCTAAGATTTTCGTCATCATCATCAGCAACCCCCTCGCTAGCCAGGAAGTCAAAAGTGGCAAGGACAGAAGCTTCACTGTCCATCAATGCCCCCTCCATAAGTAAGGCAGGGCCTTTCTTGCCTTGTCTGAAGAAAGAGGAAGACAGAGTCACATGCAGAAAGAGGGCTGGGTGGAAAGATATCAGGCATTCAGAAACCTACATATACTACATATAATATAATAAAGATTATGATATTAAATCAAATCATACAACAGGTATTCAGAAGACTGTATGTTCTTTTTCAGTTTGAATTGTCTTTCTAAATTAATATTGAGTTTTAACTTTTTCAGAGAAACAGATAACATGTTTTTTGTTTTAAAAAAGACATCACAGTACTATTCGCCAACATTTAATTTAAACAAGCTGCAAGCCCCTATCAATGGTTACCATAAAATTATCCCTATTTCATAACAGTGTGTCTGAACTTCCGAAACTGAAACTGGATTTACTCTTTTCATTTTGTTATATTCTCAGACTTGTTTCCTTAGAGAAATATATGGGGTTCCTGCAGGGATTATCTGGTATGCTAAAACTGGAAAGCACTTATCACAGTTTGAATTTATCTTTTGTCAGAGGCCCCGGGTGGCTGAGTGGTCCAAGGTGCTCACCTTTACAGATCACTCACACATCTCACCTCTCTCCACGCGAGTTTGAGTCTTGGCTCAACCAACGCGAGTGTGTGAGAAAGCTTGCCAGTAGCTTCCCATGGGTTGTTGGTTCTTCCCGAGGTCTTCCCGGGTTCTTTCTATTCCAAATATACTGGCCAACATGTATAGCCTATCATGTGCTGAAAAATGGCATTAAACCCAACAAACCAAATAATCTTCTCATTCAGCATGTAGCATAGTCAAGCTGTCAAGTTTGGCAAAGGACTTGTTAACAAAACATTTTTAGTGATATACTTAAAAGAAAAATGTATGTGTCTTGTATACATTCATTGAATTTGGTACATATATCTAAAAACTTCATATCAGCTGTGCTTAAATGTGCCTTGTTGAAAAATTTTGAAATTTAAAGTGGTGATACCCATGAATACTGTACTTGTTGTTCACTTAAGACTGCGTTGGCATTTGTAGAATATAATAATCAATGCACTTTGTGTAATGGCTTCCCCTTGAAAAAATATACAAATAGTGTATCCCTGTCCACAATTTTGTGCTGCCAATTATGTCCCTATTACAGAACCACCTGGCAATAAATGTAAATGCTACAAAAATGGCTGTAATGCTTTAAACCTCATTTGGCAAAAAGTTAAAAATGTACATGCGACTGGCTGAAGGGATCAACAGAACGGAATTAAAAATAAGTAATTTAAGCATTTTTTTTCTGAGGGGTTCAACAAATTTTAATGATGTAATACGTACCTGTTGCTACTGCATTGCTACCTATACGGAACAGAAATTACCCTTGTCCATACAAGAAAAATTCCATCCTCCTATTTGATGGAAAGTTCTAGAAACACAGGCCCATGTGCAGTAGCCATCCTCCCTTTGGGGACATAGACTACTTGTTGGACATCAGAGCATGGTAGGAGGAGGAAATCTGACAATAGCAACAGGTAAGTATTACATCATTAAAATCAGTTTACCCCCCCTCCCCCTTCAACCTACATTTTAGTATCAGTAATATGTAATGTCACTACTGCATTACTGAATTTGCGAGAATGTTGGGAGGTTGACATCCTCAGAACTGGTATAAAAATGATATAATCGCCCTTTTGGAAGGAATTTCCACTACTGTAAATTGGTATCTGCTTGGGCCACTTTTTCTGCCATGACTATGAGCCCTAAAGAAAATATGCCTTCATTCTAGTGTGCCAAAGAACAAAGGTAGAAGGAGGACAAGGTAGAGTGTGACCACCAAAACGCAGCTTTCATAACATTTTCCGATGACGAACGAGTTGGATAGGTCCATAAGGTAGCAATGGCTAAAACCTCATGGGCTTTACTGTTCATGAATTAAAGGTCTCTCTCAGTAAGGGACTGATAAGCCCTTGATCATTATGTCAATCCACCTAGAAACAGTGGATGTCCAGTATCAGCAGAGACCTTTAAGGGAAGGAAAAGACACTTCCTACCCTTCCTTCTCCCTTTAGAAGTGGCCAAATAGAACCGTAAAACCCTAACTGGGCATAAGAGTTGATCTAGATCATTCCCAGCAAAGATACAATCAAGACTGGGGATCTCTATATGAAGTGGAGTTACTGAAGGATGCTGGATTTTTTGCTTGAAAACCAGGTTAGCAAAGGAGAGAAATGGACTCGTAATTGGCACTACCTACTTCTATAGACTAGACATGAAGCTTGCTCCTTTGTCTCCAAGATGCTAAGGAGAGCAGGAAAATGGTCTTAAGGGTAAGGTCTTGAAACAAGCTTTATCCAAAGGTTCATAGTATTTTTTGTCAAAGACTACACTATGCATGTGAGATTCCATCTGGGCATTAATGAGAAAGATACCGGTCTCTGTAGCTCAAAATACCTGACAAGGTCAGAAATATGAGGATCCGAATCAATGGCCAGGCATTTTGAGAACTTAAGTATATTGGAAAGGGCTGCCCTATAGCTCTTAATAGTAGCAACTGAGCATTCTCTCTCTTCAAATAGGAATAGAAGAAAAGTCAGCAACTGCACTCATAGAAGGACAAATAGGATTAATGCATTTCCTACTGCACCAATCATATTTGATTCTCCACTTGGCATCACAGACCTTGGATGTGGAGCGTCTCCTGGCCTGAACGATGCAATTGGCAACTTGTCTCAAAAACTTGTCCTGGCAGACAGATTGCTTGAGACAGTCTGTGGGCTGTTGTGCAGGACGGGCTGTGACAAAAGATCCCTCCTCTGGGGCAATGTCCTGGGCTGGTCTACCAACAGGTCGAGAAAAGCATTGAACCACAATTGTTGAGGACACAGAGGGGCTATCAAAATGAGCTGAGCAGTGGAGAGCCTGACTTTGTGGAACACTTGCAAAATCATCCTGAACAGTGGGAAAGCATAATCAAACAGATGACCCCACTTCAGGCTGAAGGCATCCACTGGCCAGACCCTCGGGTCTGGGACTGGGGAAACATAAAAGGGGAGCTTGTTGTTTAGCCTTGTCATGAACAAGTCAACCATGGTCCCCCCCCCCCCCCCCGAGTCTGAACAGGGACTCTGCTACAGATTGGTGCAAAGACCATTACGTGAGGACTACTGTGCCTCTCCTGGACAGGCTGTCCACCAAAATATTCCTCTTGCCAGGATTATCAGGAACATGGTGGGTAATCCTTTCCCAGGTTGCCCAGCTAAGGAGGTGCCAACCTATATGCAAAGAGATGGGGCATGTGTGCCTCCTTGTTGCCTGAGGTACGCTATCACAGATGTGTTGTCGTTGGAGACCATCACACATCGACTCCTTATTTGGTCGACACTGCCCCATAGGGGTAAAAATACTGCCGTAATTTCTTCCCGGGACCATGAACCATAAAGAACAAGCCCTTCTATCTCCAAGTGAAAATCCCACTCCAAATCTGATGCGTGCATGAACAGATTGGAGTGGGGTTCAGGGGCATGCATGGGTACTCTGGTCAGAAACGGTCCTTTGCCCACTAACTCAAGTGGTGGTGAAATTCTGATCCTAGATAAATCTAAGCTGTCAGGGGATACCTGTGAAGATTCCAGTTCGCCTGTAGGAGAAACTGGAGGGGTGCAAGTGCAGTCATCCTAGTGGAACCAAGTCCTCCGCAGAGTTCAAGGTCCCCAGAAGGGATAGATATAGGCAAGCCGACAATGAAGTCTTGACTCTTAGCACCCTCAAAAAGAGCCAGGGTTCTATCTATTCCGTCCAGCCAGACACAGACTAATCCCCTGTCTGTGAGGAAATTCATTCCCATGTATATAAAATCCTGAGATGGCACTAGCTCCAGTTTCTCAAAGTCCAGCCAGGTCAATATGGACCAGCAGTGGGACAGATCTTGTCTGCGGGACTCGAACAGGCCACTGTGGATCAACCAGGTGTAAAAATACTCAAGGACATGGATCCCCAGTGACCATAGGTGGGCAGCAACTACTCTCATTACTCAGGTAAAGACTTGGGGTGTGGAGGCAAGGCCAAACAGCAGAGTGCGAAATTGAAAAACCTTCTGGTTCAGACAAAACTGGCGGTACTTCCTGTGAGGAGAAAAAATCAGGATGTAAAGGTTGCCGGGCCCTATGCAATTCCTGACTGAGGCTCTGGTCTCCATCTTAAAAGGTTCCTCCTTAAGAGACTAGTTTAAATTGGAAAGATTGATAATCAGCTGAAACTTTCTGCCTTTTTTGGATACCAGGAATATCCAGGAGATGAAGGCCAGAGACTGGTCATTTAAAACCCTCTCTACTGAGACCTTGGTAGAAGGGAGTGCAGCTCTTCTCCCAATCACACCAGATACGACTGGTGAAAAAGCATGGGGGTCCTTGACAGAGGAGGATGTTCTAGGAACTGAAGCCAGTATCCTGCGTTGATTATAGAGAGGACTCATCAATCATCCATTGTGCTCAACCAGACATCTGAAAAAAGGCTAGTCGAGCAGCAACAAGAATTGTTGAAAGAGGGATGCACCACAGAAGAGGGAAAAAGTCATAAGGGCTGCCCACCCCCCTCCTTAGCAAAGGGAGTGGGGCCGGTAAACTCCCTGGGCCTTTCTGGTGACCCCATTTTAGCAGCTGACGGGTGAGAGGGACATTTAAATTGGGGTTGCTTCCTCAATTGGGCCTGCAGCCCTTTAAAGAACTTCGTTGAGGGGCCCAGGAGTCGATCAGGATGAATGCATTTCCTGGCTGGTGTCATGAAGCAAGGAATGGATGTGAGGGACTGGTGTTGATCCTTCAGGTCTTGAGATGCTATGGAGGGAATGAGTCCTCAGAAGAGAGTCTCTGCCTCCAAAGGAGCAGCCAAAAGAAGGTTATTATTGTGCTCCAGTAACACCTTAGAAGTGTCCAGAGCAACATCCCTGGGGAGGTGGATCAGCGCTGCTGAAAGCGCCAGAGACATGGATAAGGCATACCTAGAGATTTTGGCAACCGCCACCAGCAAGTGCTGTAGCAAAGCTAGTGACAGAGATTCCGCCTTCAAAAGACAAAAGGTGGCTGCCGAGAAAACATTGGCATGTGAGGCTATCATGACAAGCAACCTAGCCTTAAGTTCCAAAGCCTCCAGTGTCTTAACTGGAAAGTGGGCCTAGGTCTCGATGGAAATGCCCATTTGTGATGCCCCAGCATCCAAGGTGGGAGCATTAAAGGACCAGGTAGGGGAGTGTACCCTGTAGCTAGCTGCAGAGACCAGATGTCTCAGGAAAGAGGAGGTGACTGACCACCCCTTATACTGCATAGCAAACTCCCGGCCCTTACAAAACTTTTGAGTGCTCCCTGACCATAGCCGAATGAGGGAGCAAAAGGAGAGCTGAGCACAAGGCAGCTCATGAGAGTCTCTCCAAACTTGAGAGAATTTTCCTGTCCTCTGAGCCTGAGGGCTTGGGACAGAAGTCCCATGGTAGAAGGTGGTAAACTTCTCATCAAAAGACCAGATCTTCTCATCCTCCACTGCCAGAGTTGACAGGTAAGAGGAGGCAGGGGACCCAAAGGGAGGAGGCTCTGTCTCAGCCTGTTCTTTGGCGAACTCACTCAGGTCTACTAAGACCAACAGGACATCTTTGTCCTGCTCTCACTCTTGGGAGGCAGGACTTTGCAATACCATGTCTCTCTGATGTGGGGGAGACCTGGGGGTAGCCTCATCCCCCAACTCCTCATGTGGAGTGATGGGACTGTCCCTAGTGGCACACTTGGCAGGAAGTCAAGAACACTTCTCAACTTTCCTGGAGCATCTGGGCGAAGACTGGCACCCCCCCCCCATCCTCTTTGTCTCCACATAGGCAGATGATGTCAGACCGCAACCCACAACATCAGCACTGCTGTGAGGCCATGGCCCTTGTGTCCAGGCAACATAAATGGGATGGACAATTCCCTTCCATGAAATGGATGCCCCGACAACCCATAGGGATTAAGAGGGATTAGAGGGACGGGAGATGCATATCCAATCTCTTTCCCAAGTCTGGCATATGTATACCACAACATTATGCTAATGAAAAATAATGAGTGGAGTGCAATCCGGACTCATTATAGATGATAATGAATGGTGTGAGATCCCCTGAACATGCTATTTGAAGACAATGCTGGTGTGTGACACCCTTAAGTGAGTCCAAAAACAAACATATAGCATTAGTCAATAAATCATCAAACCAGATGTTCCCAAAATAAATGTAGACTAATGGAGGTCACAAACAATTCCGGAGATGAATGGGGAGACTATACCTAACCAAGAGTTCGGAAAAACCCAATATAACTGAATTATGATAAATTTAGGAACAATTATGGATTACCAAAAGGGAAGGGTAACTACTGACAAAACTGAACAACAAACGCCTACAAACTCGTAAGAGAGCTGAGCCTATGACTAAAAAACTATGGACTGAGGGTGTAAGCACTCATTATACAGAAACCTGTATGACTAAAAAACTATGGACTGAGGGTGTAAGCACTCATTATACAGAAAACTATGGACTGAGGGTGTAAGCACTCATTATACAGAAACCTGTATGACTAAAAAACTATGGACTGAGGGTGTAAGCACTCATTATACAGAAACCTGTATGAAAATTCCAGAATGCATCTTCAACACAAGAAAAGGAAAAATATTTTCCGTTGAGTGTGAGGATTTTAACCAATCGAATATTGTGTCCATAAAAAGGAGGTCAGCTAATGTGCATGTGCCTGTGATGTGGGGAACAGACTGGGTCTGTGTTCTTTCTAGTTATGAACTTTCTAGAACTTTTTATCTTATGGGAGGATGGAATTTTTCTTATACGAGGGTAATTTCCATCCTGGAAAAGTAAGCAACACAATAGCGACAAGTAATGTATTACTGATATTAAATGGAAAGTTTATAGCAAAGCTAAGGGACTTGGCTATGTGGAGAGATTGACAAATCTGTCAAGTGTATAATGTCATAAGCACAATCGAAAGTAGTTCAATATGTACTGTCATGCAAACATGTCTAGAGATCTTCATACATCATCCACTGATTACTATTCCTTTCTGCATATACATATCTGAGATGATCTTGTCTAGTTTGACATTCATTAGTTATACGACATGCACAGGAACAATAAGTACATGAATAAATAATATTTCTGATCAATCCGCATTTTAAACATGCAACATTCCAGGTGTTACTTTGACACTGTGGGGTTTGAGAACAGAATTCATTAAAGGTATAGGAAATATGAGTACTGACATACTATGAATTAACTCTTAAATTCGTGGATTGGAGAAGGGTCATATCTTGTTTCAACAAAAGCATGATTGTTTGTTGGTCTTCCAATTCGTGCTATGTAGCAAACACAAAAGTCATGAAAATTGTTCCCTCACAAAATATAGTGAATTGAATGTAAATACACATTGAAAGTATTTAATTTCTCTATATTTAAATTACCTGTATACCTTTAACCCTTTCTGTGCAGTGTCCAAAATAACTACCAAAGGACCAGGGGTGTCAAACTCATTTGCTATGGCGGGCCAGATTTGATATAAATAATAATAAATAAAAATAAATAATAATAATAAATAATGAGTCTGGAGGGCCGTATGTTTGACAACCCTGATGTAGACAATTTTTTTATATCAAAATCACACTCTACAGGAACATTAATATTTCTTCTTATACCTAAGAACACTTTGATGGTCAGTGCATCAGTATGTCATCAGTATGTGATGCAGTGGTAGTAACATGTGCAAAGTGGCATTTCAAAAAGAGTAGTATATATAACATTAAATATATGTAATGGTGTTTTATGGCACCTCAGCAAGAAAGTGATTATGTAGTGCCAACTAAAGGTAAAGTTTGAAAAATATAAAAACTGCACAAAAATTTACAAAGATAAACCCTTCCAAATAAATGTAAACCGTAAGCATAAAAAGATAAAATATAAAAATGTTACAATTCTGTACAATGTATATAAAAAAATATAACGGTAACACATGTAAAATCCTTAAAACATGATTAAAATTTGTTGATTAAACTGCATTCCCTTAAATAGTCCAACATTTTCTTGTTTGATACGTCCTCATACAGTTTCTGCAAGCAGTTCACGTCAAAATACTTTTATCTCACAGGGTGGAAATCGACACACTCAACAAGAATGTGTTCCACTGTCATGGCATGTATTCCGTTCAAGGTTCACCTTTCAGGAGGTATGCACAAGTCAGGAATGTGTTTCCGAAAAGCAACGTGCACAACACCACCTCATCTCTCCGATTTGTTCTATATGAGGGATGCCACTCTCCAATAGTAGGTTTGATGTTCTGAAGTTTGTTTGTGGCGTTTTCATTCCACATATCATGAACATGCTGATTTATACAATATTTCAAGTCAGTATCTGGAATCTTCCATTTGGAAATGGGTGACTGCAGTGCAGCTTAGGCTGCTTTATCTACCCTATCATTACCCTTAATGCCAATGTGACTAGGCAGCTGACAGTACAGAATACTTTTCTCAGATTGAATGAGAACATCATGTTTCTGTAATATCTGAGATATTAACAGGTTGTCAGATTTAAGATTTTGCAAGGCTTTCAAAGAAGAAAGAGTCTGAAAAGATGAAATTTGTTTTTTGAGGTGTCAATGTAATTCAAAGCTTTGAGTATGGATGTAATTTCTGCAGCACAAATTGAGGATTTATCAAGTAACCAGCTCGAGATGGTACCATGGGGTGTTTCAATGGCAGCTCCAACCATGTATCAATCTTTCGAACCGAATGTATATAATAACATATGGCTATTATAGGAGACTGATTTCACTGAATTTACTCTGAAAAATGGAGAGGATTTGTTGAAGACTTTTTGAATACACAAAGGACAAAATATTATTTTAAAAGGTTTAGATAATAACAGTGGTGATTCGGGAGTACAGAATTTTGCAGTATTTCCAACACTGATTTTTGCTTTTTCTAAGTGAGGATGAATTCACATGCCAAACAGTGGAATGAAGTTTGGTTTCTTGAGCATAAAATGTTTGCTATCTGGGTCTAAAGACTGCATCATATGCGGGGTTAGACTGATTAAAAGATAGTCTGGTAGCATACTTAGTGGCCAATTTCATTCATCTGAGATAAAGTGATGATTCATTGGCCTCAACATTGAGGCCTTCTGAAATGGCTGTTTTAAATGCACCCAGACAGAATCTAAGTCCCTGTTTGTGTTATCATATCAAGCATATGCAGGTAACATTTACAAGCTGATCCATACACAATCAAGCCATAGTCAGGTTTTGATCTTACTAAAGACCTGTATAACCAGAGCAAGACCTTCTGATCTGCTCCCCAATCTGTGTTTGCCACGACTAGTAATAAATTCAGGGCTTTTTGACATTTGTCCCTGAGGTATCTAATATGTGGAAGAAAAGTTGGTTAATGATCAAAATAAGCCCAAAATATTTGGTCTCCTCCACAACAGGAATAAGACAACAGTCAAGATAGAGCTTTGGGTCATCATGAATATGATGTGATTGGCAGAAGTGCATACAGTTCGTTTTTAATTGCAAAAATTTGAACCCATTTTCTTCTACCCATTTCTGAATTTTGTTTATGCTTATCTGTAGTTGACATTCAATAGTATGCAAACCATTTTATCTATATCAGTTCAAAGTCATCAACATATAATGAGCAGTCAGTTCCTGGATTAAGACATTTCACTATGCTGTTAATTTTTTATGTTGAATAGGGTGACTGACAATATGCTGGCCTGAGGTATACCCATCTCCTGAGGATAGCTTTCAGAAAGGGTGCTGCCAACCTTAACTTTGAAGTTTCTTTCATAAACTTGGAGATAAAGTTAGGTAGGCAGCTCCTTAGACCAAGGTTAAATAGGTCCTTCATTATGCCATACTTCCATGTGGTGTCATAAACTTTCACAAAGTCAAAAAACTATGGCAACTATATGCTCTTTCTTTATGAAAACTTCTCTAATAAAAGCTTCAAGTCAGATTAAATTTTCTATTGTGCTTCTCTGGCATCTGAATCCACACTGAATGTTAGTAGTTTGTTGGATTCAAGATACCTGAGTAGTTTATCATCCATTCCATGGTTTTGCAAATACAGCTTGTTAATGATATGGGATGATAGTTGGAAGGGTTGGTTTGGTTCTTTCCAGGTTTGGGAACTGGTATCACAGTTGCATCTTGACAAGACTGCAGAAAGTCTCAAGGTTAGCAAATGTCAATTCATGGTCACAGTCTTCAGAAACAAATTTTGATCCTACATATCTGTGATGAAGAATAAGCAATGTTGTTACAAAGCTGCTTAATGACCTGGAAGGTTGGCCAATGTTGCACTGCTGATATAGGTCCTGCCAGGTTGAATAGAGCTCTCTGGAATGAAAGGTCTCCAAGATAACTGCTGGAGAATGTGGTACCAGACTTCCATCCCATAGCTTCAATGATGTCAGTCAGGAAGCAGTTGTACTCGAGCTACAATGGTGGCAACTGTTCTAACCTGATAAACCAATATGCATAAGCAATTCATTGGTTCCATTTTGGAAAATGAGGTCAAGGCCTTCGATCAAGACCAGTCAAAATTGGCTACAAGGTCAGAGAGGTCATTGTTCTGGCTCAAGTCCTCCCTTCCATAATGGTGAAATGTCTGAAATCATGCAATCATAGCCCTTGACTACAATCATAGCCAACTTCTCCTTCAAAAGCCATAGGAAGTTAAATACTTGTGGTACCAAGGCTTTTAAGGGAAAGATGTTTCTCAGCTCACACAACTGGGAGAAAACTCGGTTTCCTATCATAGGCTTTCCAACCAGTGGGCCTTCTTGCCCAAGCAATTCTGCCCATGATTTATTCACAGAAATGTTTCTGAGGGCTTGTTCAATATGAGATGGGTATGCAGGTTCAGCATTTCTGGATTGGGATAGAAAACCTGTATGTGTGGTTGTTTCAACAGGCAAGAAGAAGGCTGGATTTTCCTGGGAATTTTCAGTCAGATTTAGGATGGCATTGGTCCATGGTATTTCCCACCTGTGGGAAGTCATTAGGATTATTCTGCACTGCAATTCCTGCACATGCTAAATGGCTTTGAGGGAATGGCATCTGCATTGAAACCGTTCTCGTTCAGCGAGAGGGCACTGACTGCATACCTGCCAACCCCTAAAGAGGTATAAGTGTAACCTAAGTGTAAAAAAAGCATAATCTGAGCATACAAAGGTTGGCAGGTATGTGACTGCCCAGGCTTTCAGATCTGGGTCTGGAAACATTCCACCTCATAACAAAGAGATCTACATGAGGTCTACTCAAGTGGGCACAGATTCGACTTAAGACTATGGGGTGAAGATCCCATTCTATGTGAATTGGTCCATTCCATCTGAACATCAAGTCCACTAGGACAATGAGCCTGCCTGGGAAGTGGCAGATTTGAATATAATTTGTCTATGATAACACAATGTGTTGGTCGAGAGCTTAGATCCATGAAACAGGAATAGTGTCTCTACCACCCTTTTTGAGAAGAATGTTTATTATGTGCTGCGGAATATCTGCCTTGTATGGATCTCTGGGGATGTCTGAAGTAAAGGGAACTCTTGACAGTGGGTGAGGGGCATGGAATGTGATCTGAAGCACTCCAAGGTAATTTGCAAATCCAGAGGTCCTCAGGAATAGTCTCTCCCATTCCACGGAAAAGCGTTTATGTCTTCCTCCCCATCAGGATGTCAGAAATGGATGCGTGAGCATGTCATCACTGTCTGCAGGAAGGAGGCTTTTCTGTGGGAAGGAGGCTGCTGAGGAGAGAAACATGACTCCCAGAATATCATCATCACTTGCTCAAGGAAACCGAGCCCTCTCCAAGAAGTAATGTCTGGAGGAGGATTTCCCCTTTCAGGCATGCCTATTTCTCTAGTCCTTCTTGGGAAATGACAAGATCTGCCTCTCTCAGGCTCCAGTAACTGTTTGAAACAAGGCTGATCATTCTTGGTTAAAACTTTTATGGATGCAGAAATTTTGTACAAGGCCAGTGACAGAGCCAGAGAAGGAGGAGAGAACTTGGAAGGGAGAAGCCAGAATACTTCTTCAATTGGTGGGTGGAGGGTTGAGTCTTCCCTGTACATCGTCAGACTAAGCAGCGAAGATGGGGACTGCAAACTTGTATCTTCAAAATCAGAGGTGTGTGGCAACAAAGAAAACTAGTGATGGTAGTAATGACTGGCTGGGTGAAGCAGGTAGTCAGGGACAATGACAATGGCTGGGAGTCCATATGTGTTGGTTAAGAGAGATCTCAAGATGTTCACTTTGAGTGTCATCAAAAGTCCACGATGGGTACCAGGTATCCAGGAATGGGAAACTGACATAACCAACCAGTACATTGTCGCGACGAGGCTGAGACCAGTGATGGACCAGTTGGGTACTGGTCTGCAATGCCTTCATAGGTCTGGTACTGAATAATGTGGGAGACTTGATCATTAAATCTGGTACCAGTTGTGCCGTGCATTGTGACAGGACCAAGACTGAATGTGTCTCAAATAGGTACCAGACATTGTCTGCATCTTGAGTCAGGGACTGGGTATGACAGGAAGGCAGATCACTCTATTCAGTTAAGGTTACATAGTGGGTAGGTCAAGACTCTGCCTGAGCTGGAGTAGATAAATTATGGGATCAGTTTATGTCTGGTGCCAAGATCTGGTACTGGCTATTGAGGGATACATCACCAAAGCCAATACTGGAGTCAATATACAGTGATGGGTTGTCCAGAACAAGTCTATGTGGACTTCTGTACCATGTTGGTACTGGCCTAATAGTATATTCAGTGCTGGTACGATCTGACTATGGCACTGAGGGCCACGGTTGAGATACAGCTGTGTGAAAGGTCTGAGAAGACAAGGTTTGACAGACCCTTTGTAACAATTGGTGATGTTTCAGCCTCGAGTGATCGAGACATGAGAAAGCTGGTGACTGAGCCAGTGTTGGTAGCTAGACTGAAGGGGCGTCTGCATCCTTAAGGGAGTGTTTACTGTCTCTCTCCATAACCTGGGTCAACTGTCTGGCCAAAACTGTCAACCATTTCTGTTCAGACAAGTGCAAGCAAAGTTATCACAAGCATGGTCCAATCTACACCCAATACACCTAATACAGGTGGGGTGCTTATTTTCTGCCAGCATGAATTTCTTAATGACCCCACACTTAATCATGCTCATTGTTACTGTATTCAATGCAATGCACACTGTCCACTTACAAAATTATTATTGGGGTAAATTTCATGTGGTTAAAACACATAATTATAAGCACACACTGAGTATGTCATAAACAGTTTTCCCATCACTTGTATATACATCCAAGAGTTAGCTACTTTTGTCTATGTTGGAAACTCCCCACTATGAGGTTCGTTCACTCTCAATATGATCACACATGGTCACGCCAAATAAAACACAGATACATACTTTTTACATGTAAGATACAGTTTTTTAATGAGATACATGTAAGATAGGTTTCTGGGACTGATTTTAATCTACAAAGCTATGTGGTAATGAATCACCAGACATGCATTGTGGTAGATTTTGAGAAAATCATTATGTTCTAGACAGATTTTAGCAACAGTTTATCCTCCTATGAGGCATGCCAGGATTGAAACATGTGGTTAGAACTGCCAATTGTATGCAAGTTTTGACCAAAGAGTGGGATGTGCGATTATTAAGGCATGTACATATTACATCAAATGTGGTACTTATAATAAGTGAAAGCATAACCATGGCATATACAGATAAAATCAGTCAAGTGTTGTGCTAAGCTTACAGTGAAGTGGATGCGATAAATTAAGATAAATGAAGTGAAAATTACTCAAATTGTATTATTTCTGGGGAAAAATGATCATCCACTTGTATTATTTCTGGGGAAAAATGATCATCCACTTGATATAACTTAAAGAACCGAGATGAACAGTAAGCACTATTGAGCATCAGAGTAGACAATTAAGACAGCACAAATTAGAGTATCATATGAAGAAATAGACAACTGAGTTGCAAAATATTCATCTATGATGAGGAGAGAGCAAACTTTAAACAAGAGCCCTTGAAGGGACTAATGCTCTACTGGCCAAAAAGAATTTCTAGGAATTCAAGATAATACCATTTCTTCCTTTAAACTGCTGAGGGTTGAAAGAATCTATGATATTCTGCAGCAATAAGAAGATTTTCAAATTAACTGCTGTGGTGGCCATACTGGATGTCAGATTGGCACTATTTTCATTTAGGACCAAGTAGACAACAGCAGAACTCTTTTGGAAAAAAACCCATGTCAAATGACGATTCATTCTGGGGAAGCAGTGCAAGCAAGAATTTCACAACAGCCGTTGTGGCAGCCCATACTGGATATATGATTAGCACCATTTTCATTTACAACGTACTAAACATCATAAGAAGTCTTTCAGTGAAAACCCCATACTGATATGAGCATTTGTTCATTCAGAAGAAGTGACAAAAAGATGTTCAAGATGGTCACTGTGTTGGTCATACTGGATGTCCGAGTGGCACCATTTTCATTTAGGTCCATCTAGACATCGTAAGAAGTCTTGCAGTAAAAAACCCATGTTGACACAACCCTCCATTCAGGAGGAGTAACAATAACAAGATTCTCAAGATGGCAGCAGTGGCAGCCATATTAGATGTGCGAGCAGCACAATTTTTATTTAGGACAAACTAGACATCACGAAGTCTTGTGGTGAAAACCTCATGTCAATATGACTTTCCACTCAGGCGGAGAAGCAAAAACAGTTTTAAAGATGGCTGCTGTGGCAGGCATATTGAATGTCAGAGATTGGCACCATTTTCATTTAGCACCAACTAGACGTTATAAGAGGTCTTTTAGTGAAAACCCCATGTTGATGCGATCAGGCATTCAGGTGGTGAAGCGATAACACGATTTTCAAGATGGCCACTGTGGTGGTCATATTAGACATCAAATCGGCATAATTTTCATTAATGACCAACTAGACATCAAAAGAAGTATTCTGGTAAAAAACCCTCGTCGATATGACTTTCTGTTCAGGAGGAGTAGCAATAACATTTTCAAGATGGCTGCTTTGATGTCCATATTGGACATCAGATCGGTGCCATTTTCGTTTAGGAGCAACTAGACATTATAAGATTTTTTTTTTTGAAAAGCTAATGTTGATATGACCAACCATTCAGGAGGGAGTAGCGATTTTCCATATCGGATGTCCGAGCAAGACCATTTACATTTAGGACCAACTCGACCATAGGATGTGTGTTTGTAAAGTTTCATGGCAATATTCCAAGTAGTTTAGAAGGAGCAGTGATAACAAACTGGTGCTAACAGAAGGATGGATGACAAACGATAGATGAAAGACCATCCCATAAGCTCTTCTGGTCTATGACCAGTAGAGCTAATAAACCACAAGTACAAGGCATGGAAAGCAACCAGGCCTGCACTGTCAATCTGGCAACATCAGCACAGCTGATATATGTAATGTCAGTGACATACCTGAACCACCACAGCCATGAATTACATACACTTATTCAAGCTTCAAACCAATTAGAGCAAATAATGGCAGACAAAACATACATGGCATAACCAGGGTACTAAATAACTTTTCTAAAAGCTCATAAATATGTTGTATATTATGATCATATAATGATTCCCAAAAGCCTTCAAGGCACAGAGAGGGTTAAAGGTTGTATTAAGTCTGTACATCGAAAATCAACATTGAATTAAAACAGCTTTAAAACTGGCTATTACTTTTAAAGACAGTATTAACACCCACCTAGCTTTTCCCATGTCAATACTCCTCTTATTCAGCCCTTCTCCATTTACAAGGGCTGGCTGGGCACCTTCCCCATCATTGTCAGTGCGGGGCTGCAGACCCAGAAGATTCCTGACACGTGCTGATCGTACATCAATAATTGTATCTGTGTAACCTATTTCCTGTAGATATCTGAAATGAAAGTAATATGTAGACTTTAGTCCCAACAAGACTGAAGTAAGTTATATAAATTCTGGGTTAGGTTACCAGCATGCTGGATCTTGATTACCAGATGTTGAATGCAAGTGTCCCGGTGGGCAACTACATTATATTATGACATGTTACAAATGATATAATAAACAACATGATGATAATAGCGTTGCTATAGATGTATCAGCAATTTTTTGGATATATTGTGATGGATCATGTCTGTCTGTCCATGTCTATGCACCTGCATATCTCTCACTGCTTTCCTTGTAACCTGAACTCCATCTACACTGATTGAGACTGATATTTGGTAACATACTTAGGAGAATGAGTAGATGACAACGAAGGTTTTGCAGCTGCCAGGAAAAAGGGATGGGGGTCAAAGGTTGTCACGTTTCATAATATGGACACTTCATTGTAACCAAAACTCCATCTACAGGACATGAAAATTCACTCATCATATCAAAATGGCAAGTGAACATTTTCAGCCACCGAGTGAATTTTGCAACCACTTGTCTGATTAGGCAGGTGCTGATTTAGGGTCGACCAGTGTTTCTCTGTAATAAAAATGATGTTATGTCAAGATTATTGCTGATTTTGTTCCCTGAAAGTCAATACTTTCTACTGGAAGTTGGTTTTCCATTTGCCTTGGTCAAGTTCATATAAGCAACTCGATCTCAATCTTCAATACTAATACACAACAAGAGGGAGAGCAGAGTGGTCTCAACTGTAATTACTTACAACTGGTAATAGAATGGTAAAAGAATAAGTTCTGGAAAATGACCTTTCACATAATCGTATTTTGGTTGTTAACATCATCAACTTTTATATTTCTAAAATAGCTGATTAAGTAAGAGTTTATTCTTGGCAATTTTTAAGACTTGCCTAACTGGGCAAGGGTAAGTTTTTTTTTTAAATTTCAACCCCTGCATTTTGAAAGAAGGATGCAGTGTTGCACAAAGGATCCCATGGGTAGGGAACGCGGTGTCCCGCACCCTCCAAATTTGGGGGACACACAACATTTTAGAGGGACAAATGAAAATAATGGTGCATACGCACTAACAGTGCTATAAAAATGGGATAATCTTGTTTGCTTCACCAGTTTTGCCACTTAAAACTTTGTGGTCTGCACTGTACTATCATATTTTCCTTAGTCACTTACAGTATTGCAGTAAAAGTTTTATCATGTGCTTAAATAATTCATGAAAAGATTAACATGTTTGAATATCTGGTTAACCTGAAATGAACTGCACCATGGAATTTCCCATTCCTGATCTTGCTCTCATTTAACTTTAGTGTACACACATTATCTACCAGCATTCATTATAATAAATACCTATGTTGTCTGAATTACTTTTCTTTCCAAACAAACAAATCAATAATGAATTGGCAAATTGTGTATTTGCATAAATTTAGTCTCTTTTGTCATTATTTCAACCTCAAAATAAATTAAATATTCCTTGCCATAGGGATGACTTTAACCTTGAGAATATGTTACACTAATGGCCATCAAACACTTTACATTGCAACTCTGCAGACTACCACAAACCCTGAATGTTTTCATTGCCAAATACATTGTTTTAAAATAGATATTCATTGCCATCTTACAGTTTTATCACCTTCTGCGACTTTGGTCATTGCAAGCACCAACAGAGACATAGATGGACATCAACTAACAAAAAGTTGTAGGCATATTTTTTTATTTTTTTACTGATGAAAAAGTGCTGGGTCAAGATTTGGGGTACACAACTGTGGGAAACCCTCGAGCTTGCGCTCAATGTGCAACACTGAGGATGATTATATTTTGTATGACAATTTAGGAAGATGAATAGATGACAATAAAAGTTTAGAATCTGACTGCAGCATAGGATCTGTTGGGAGGGGATGAAGGGGGGCAGAAATAATAAATTGTGGATATTTGTGATGGTTTCCAGCTCTGTTCTACATGCTAGAATATATCATTCAACATTTTTTCAAAACATATTGTAGCTATGAAATTCTACAATGTATAGCAATTAATAATGACTCGTAATATGCAAGAAAAGAAGTCTTAAAACTAAATGTTTCATTTTTGAGTCCCATCTCAGGCTACAATGTTCTTTCTGGTACCTTGCTGGGCTACCATCTGGTTTTAAAATTTGTCAGACTCTGAATTATTGCATTTCTCTGATGATAAGTATATGCTTGATGATAAACCCACAACTTTTAGCAAACTTTGTCGATTATGTAATAAAAATATCTTTCTGATCGTAAGCCTATCGCCAACTTTTTTAAAACAGTTTATACTCCTAGGCTTATCACAGGAAAAATATGACACTTCCACTTTATAATGTTGTTCTTAGTAGCCATAAAAGTGACAGCATTATAGTGAGGGTACCTTATACTAAGGGATGTTTGAACAAGGATGTGTCCTGACAATAGAAGAATGGTATGCTAAGAGACTTTTAATAGTGATGGACTACTGTATTGTAGTTTACTATTCAATACCAAGTTACATACAATATGGGAACATGATCTCTATTAGAACTCTCAGTAATGATTTTTCTAACATAACTGTGAAAAGTGATAACTACGTCACAAAGCTTTTACACAAAATTTACATACATAAATTTGAATCAACTCTACACATTGCAATTTGGGGAAATTTTTTTTTTTTTACAGTGCTCTGCTATAACAAAGTCTCCTCCATAACAGATACCCTTCCTACAGCCACAAAATCACATGTTCCAAATATAACATTATTGATACCAACACTTCAACTAAAAAAAACAACTTATGGATAGCATATTTTGTTTTGCTTAACTAGCTTAGGACTCTTTATAGTTCCACCATTAGCACTCATCGATGCTCACACTCAACGGTACAAGATCTTTCTTAATTCAACAAAGTTATAAAATTGTCACTCTTATCAATTAGTTAAAGTTAACTTACTAACTTCCAAGAATGTGCTAATTCTAAGGAATACTATTTGCATTCTCAAAGGTCAAAGTTATTATATATTATCTAATTTTCAATCGAGTTTGTAGAATCTTGAGAGTTGGTGGTCCATCAAGCTGTTTGTTATAATGTATGCCAGCATTCACGCCAAAAAAATGGTAGCCTCTGCCAATGGTCAAAACTATTGAGACAAGGTGGTAAGCATGGTTGATTGGCATGATGAAAGTAAAGTGGTATCACATATACATTTCCTTAATTGAGAAAAACATCTTTTATTAGTTCAAGCTGTGAGTTATACATTTTAAAAAAAGAAGAAAATAATGAAGAAAAAATAAATAAAAATATCTCAGAGCCTAAAAAATACTTACTGTCGAAGTAATTGCCTCCCTTGTCTCCATGTAGCATTACTATTGGGAGAGTTTACTCTTTCAGTCTCTATAATCTCATCTAGAAGACAAAACAGACAGTTACTTTCAAGTACACTCTTGCATTTCTACATTTGTAAAGCAAAGTAAAGAAAATATGATCAATGTACGAGCCTCAGTGTTGACAACATGCATAACCCTAACAATATACAGTCTGAGGTCAATCAAATCCAATGTGCAGAGTTCATCTAAAACCCACAAATTATTTTTCCCCCGAGTAAGGTAAGGAAGGAGGAAGGGAGGTAGACAAGTAGATAGGTATTGGGTTTAATGGCATGTCAGCACAATCCTGGCTATTCAGTGCCCATAACAAGGTAAAATAACAACTGAGCATAAAGCCAGACTAAAAGCATTAAACTCTTTGCATCTCAAACTCAAGGGTTTCAAAAGTGTTGTCTATTGACAAATTTCAAAGAAACAATTTGATTTTAAATTTGGTCTTCAAACTTTTAGAACTTTAACAAATTTTATGCTAAAAAATTTTGAACTTTTTTGACCAGATATATACTCAGACGTGACCAAATCTGTAAACAAGGGGCCCAAGTGGACCTGATATCACCCACCTAACTTACATTGGTCTAAAAGGCTAATGCAGCAGTAATAAGGCAGGCAACTTGGATTTAAAGACAGCCATTTGGTTGAATCATGTGGTATTTGACATCTTGTTTAAATTTATTTCTTTTTTGAGTAACATCAGCTGACTACCAGTCTTTTAGTGAAAATTGCATGTTAATATACCATTTACAGAAGGAGCAGCGATAACAAGATTTTCAAGACGGCTGCCATGGCAGCCATTCTGGATGTCACATAGGGACCATTTTCATTCAGGACCAACTAGACATCATAAGAAGTCTCTCTGTGAAAACCCCACATTGATATACTTATCTGTTCCGGAGTAGTAGTGATAAGATATTCAAGATGGCTGCCATGGTAGCCATATTGGATGTCTCAGAGGAACCATTTTTATTTAGGACCAACTAGACCTTGGGATGAATGTTTTTTGTAGAGATTCATGGCAATCCTCCCAGTAGTTAGAAGTATAATAACAAATTTGTGCCAACAGACAACGGGCAATGGACACCAGACTACAGGCCATCATATAAGCTCTTCTTGTCACCTTGCACAACTTTGGTCATTACTAGGGTCAACAGAGACATGGACGCACACCCACCAATGAAAGGTTGTAGCGTATTTTTTTTCTTACAAAAAAGCAATATGCAACACTGCACTGGACCTCTAACATATTATAAGTGAGTTGCCCACCAGACCTGTCCAAATAAATGTTATCTAATTTGCCTGAAAGAAACCCTGAGCCCATTGACGAAATGCTGCATTTTTATTTTGAAGTTTTTGAAGGATACTGGTAAATTATTAATACTCAGCTCCTTGCTGTGCCCCATTTGTAGTTCCCTCCACATTATGAAGCTCATCTGTTTAATTGTATCAAAAGCTACATAAACTTTGTGTGTACCAAGCAAAGCACATGATCTATGAATGGGAAACGGTACTATTTATGTTCTGCTCATTTCATTGGTGGTACCTATAATTGTACAGCATGAATAATAATCAACTGTCCCTTGCTAACTCTGACTCAGCAATGTATCGCTGGTTATATATACTGAGCAGTACCTATGCAATTGTTTAAAAATTAAGCTAAGCTAGGGGATTAGCGACTTATAAAGTCCCCAATACAATATTTTTTCACCCTAAAGGAACTGATATCATTACATTATATTTAAATCCATTTAATTTACAGAGTTGGTAGCCACTGATTCTACTGATACAGAGTGTAATTGTGACACATCCACAGTACTATCCCACGAATTAATTATGAACTTGAAGCTACTGTTTTTACTGATTGATATTTAAAAAAGACTTCATTTCCATTTTCAACTTTGATAGAGAAACATGGTGATTTCTGCAGCATTCAGACAACAAAATTACTCAAAGACCCCTGAATACTTATCCATACATACTTATAATGATGAAATACAAACTGTACATCGAACTGAAGACAGTCAGAAATCGCAAAAGCAGAGGTGTATGCGACAATTATTCAGAATTTACGAGCTGAGCAAGTAGAAATTGTGAAATTGTTGGAAACCTCATTGGTTGTGAGCAGAATGTGAATGAGGGTTCAGTGACCAATATCACAAGTATAAGGGACCGAGCATTTAATTTTTCTGGATGGAGTGGGTGTGTCAAAATAAGAGTAAAAAATATGGCCTTGTCCTGCAGGTGGATTTTAAGTCAGGACAAGTGATTTTTTTTATTTTAAAAAAGACTTGCCCTGGGCCTGTGTCTGAAAATTCTTTGAGCACTGGAGCAATTGGACAATGGTTCACATCAAGACCTGGAGGAAAACATTGCTTTTATGTGAAATATTTTGAGAGGCTAATAAACACACTAGTCAACTTTGTATAATTTGTCTTTATGTCCTTTCATATTTAAAGTACAGCAATTTCAACATTGTGTCAAAATAGTAGTAAAAAAATAGGACCCTTTTGGACTCATGGTAATGGAGTCAGGGCTAGTGGAATTTGAATCATGGGCCAGTGATTTTTTTTAAAAGTTACTTGCCCTGGGCCCGTGTCTGAAAAAAAATTGTTTCAGCACTGTGTTAGTTTGGAAATTCAAGCCCTTTTCAAAAACTTGGCAGTGTTTTCATGCACTTTTTCAGTACTTTTTTTACAAAAAAAACAACATGACTTTGGAGGTCCCTACAAACTTGGCCTTTGCAATCCTACTCAGTTCATATACATATTTCAACAGGAAAACTACATCAGTACATGTTGTGTTTAGTTTCCAGAGCTTGAGTGATGTTTTTATTTTTGTCTTGAACGGACCATGTCAACAACTGATAACTGTAAACTTCATGCACCTAGAGAGAACAAGATACTTTACCTGTCAAGTCTTAAATAGAGGCATACTCCTCGTTTATTGCCATGCACTGGGTGCTTCTTTTCTTAGAACATAATAATAAATGTGTTTTTAAATTATTTGAATGTATCTAATCAATGTTTAGTGAACATTTGAAAGAAAAGCACAAATAAAAATAAAAAGAAATAATACTTCCGTGTTTTGGGAATTTAGCATATCCTAGAATTGATTTATGCAATGATACACGAGATGTTTGTTTTGCAAACATGGACCACTTGTATATGTTTCAGTTTATTTATGTATGCATTACTATCGTGATCCATATTGTATCAAGGGCAATTATTATCATACATATTGTGATACAAAATGGCTGGCAATAACCAGCTCTAGTCTCCGTGACCATTTTAAACATCAGATTCTGACTAGATCTATGTTTTGAATTAGAACTGGATGCTGTATTTTACTGGTCAATAATAAGATCTTTCCTTAAAGAAATACTTTGGTTTGATTTACTTGTAGTAGTAGTAATATTAAAAAATGTGAAAAAGTCTCATCCTTCACCATTGTATATATAAGCTACTTCTTTGTCTGATTTGCACAATCATCTTCCTCCACAGACACTTACATTATTGCAATACAAGTCTTATCAAGCAGCTGGCATGTATTCATGCACTGCACGTCCCTCAAGACGAGTATTTACCAATATATGTATTTTCTCCAAATAGAGTACCTCTTTTTGATCAATTACCACAATCCCTCATGGGGGGCCCCGGGGGACCGAGTGGTGTAAGGCACTCGCCTTTACCGATCACAGACAGTTCACCTCTGTCCACGTTGGTTCGAGTCTCGGGCTCAGCCAATGTGGGTATGTGAGAAAACTTGCCAGAATCTTTCCATAGGTCGGTGGTTCTTCCCAGGGTTTTCCTCCACCAGATATACTGGCATATGTGCTGAAAAATGGCGTTAAACCCACAACAACAATCCCTCAGGGGAGTAATAGCACCCGGAAATAATACACTGATATTTTTTAGCAACTAGTCAAATTAAAGTTCCATAGCATCAGTTGCTTATGGTACTCTCTAAAATGGATAACATAGTAAATAGGACTCTAATTGCTGATGGACAAACAATCAATACAGGGCCATACCATAAGTCACTTGGCTTAAAAATGGGATCCCTGCAACATGAGAAGTGTTGAAGGGGTGGGAGTGGAGGTGGTAATATTAATGCATCTCCATCACCTTACTTAGATCTCCTTACCTTCGGGTTTCTTTTCAAAGGTTGGTGGTTTTATATCTTCTTGACTGAAGTCAGATCCATACTTAAGTTTATGATATTTAGCTCTGAAAAGAAAAAAGATAAAAGAATGAATAAATGAAATGTTTAGTGTTGCCAGTGGTATAACAAAAGAGTACATACTTTCAATTCTTTTCCAATTTCTGTAATTATTGCAAATTTGCTTCTTTGTTATTCCTTCTTAAATAGGAATATGGTTCATAGTTTTTGAGCTCAAATAATGTCAGAACAAGGGAGCATTTTTTCCCAGAAATCCAGTTTTAAAATGAACTGTAGAAACCTTTAATTTTAGTCGTTTCCAATGTAATGGCCAGTATAAGAGATCGTATCCATAATTTGAATAATTCCATTCTGCTCCAGTAGGTGGCGAAACAAAAAACACAGCATATTGCCTGTTGCAACTGGAATTGCTTATCAATTCAACTCGTATGGACGCAATCCATCGTCATGGTTTTTTGAAAGATTATTGAAATAGTGCATAATCCTACCAAGACTAGCTTTTCCAAGTTATTATATTGCAAACAGATTGTATAGCTGATTTGATTCAGTTATATCATGCTTTCTTACTCCAGTGAACATAATTACGGTGGAAAAACAATGATATCTGATTATTACCATTAACTATAGTGTAAAATGCTAAATGACTTTTTCAATGACTTTACATCTAATGAACCAAAACATGTTTTTCATGAAATTCTATTTCATGCCTCTTTATTGAAAAGGGAATATAATTTTTATTTGTGTTTAACATTCTGTTTGTGGATATTCGCCAAAACATATCCTATCCTTTAGATCAGAATCAGAACAGAACTTTATTCTGGTGTGAAAATGACATAAGGTGCCACATGATCACAGAGCACTTTTATTCCAATAACATATGTAAGTAACAAATAGAATCATTATAATGCAGCCTAGTTATTTTTATATCTTAGATGAAAAAGCATACATCTGTTGGCAGCACATACACAGTCTCACATTAAGGACTTGTTCTAACATGAATTCCATGAACATCTAACATGAATACCATGAACATCACATTATACGCTCACCGCATATTGAATAATCCTATACGCAGGCACTAGTATGGCATGACTGACTCTGGAGATTATTCACCAATGGGTCTCAATAATGTGGACCTTTGGTCTTGAACTAAACTTACTGTTCAGAACCAACTATTTTCTTATATGACTTACAATGACCATGACCTTTAGACCCCAAGATCTATAGGTTTCATTATAACCATAAGTTCAAGCCGTCCAGATACTTTGCTCAAGTTATGTGGTCAAGAACTAAATTTATTATGCAAAACCATTTTTCTTCTTTCAATCAGTGACCTTGACTTTTGACTTTTTTTTTTTGAACCCCAAAATTGATTGGGTTCTTCTTTACCCAAAGTGCAAGCCATCCACATATTTTTGTGAAGGTACATGGTTGAGAACTTTGTGCAGGAGACCATTTGTCTTCTTCCAGTCATAGTAATATTGACCTTTGACCTTATGACCCCAAACTTATTATATGCTTGTTCCTAACTCGATGTGCCAGCCATCCACAAAGTTTCATCCATGTCTGTGATTTAGAACTTATATTATTACGCAGAAACCATTCTTTTCTTTTCAGTAACCAAAAAGACCTTGACTATTGACCTCTTGATCCCATGTTCAAGCTGTCCACAAAGTTTGGTAACTGTAGATGGTGGAGAATTCAAGTTACTGTTCAGAAACCATTATTCCTCTTACAGTCATAGTAACCATGACTTTTTTACCTCAAAATTGATAGGGTTCTTTCTGACCCCAAGTGCAAGCCATCCACAAATTTGGTAACTGTTGATAGTGAAGGACTCCATGGCTTTTTTTTTATGCATCTACGTGTATGTGCTTCAGAAAAAAGTGACTAGAGAGAGACTGCAATGATGCAGAAGTTATGAGTCTTGAAAGGCAAGTTTACTAGTTAGTTTTTTTAAAACTATGACAGAAAGGTAGAAAGTTAGTTTGCTGTGGTAGAAACATCAAATACACATTTTTTTTACCATATCCCTTAATTAAATTGAAAAATCTTACCTTTCATTTAGTTTAAATAATTTGTAATGTGTGTTAATGCAGAAGCTGATCAATACTGAATACTCATTTTGAAAAGGATATTTCAGTAAAAGAATTAGTTTTTATCAGAACAAATAAAAGTTTTAAAACCTGGTTGTTCAATTCACAATACGGAGAGAGAGAGACAGACATGTCAGGTTGATAGTGACTACATACATCTGGGCTATACAAAATATTTTTTTCACTCACTTGTCCTGGACAAGTGACGAAGGAAAAGTGACGTCCATATAAATTTCTTATCAGTTCCATTACTGTATGACAAATGCAAAACAGTACAACAAATTTCTCCAACTCAGAGATCACTTTAGGACATCATATCTGCCTTGTTATTAGAAATTTTAGTAAAATTGATTGCAAAATAAAATTGGTGTAATGAAACAATTTTTTTAAAATATTATTTTAATTTAGATTCATTACTTGCTACCATACATTTCAAGTTGAATTACAAGAAACACCTGAGACACAACTAAGCAGCAGCTGAAATGGACTTTATCAATATATCGAAACATTGATACTTTTGCCATATCGATACACGTATTGATACAAGAGGTGATATATTGATAAATCGTTTCACCCCTAGGGACCACTTTGTATAGAATTGTTTTGTTTCCAAACAGTTATTAGGAAATAAACAATTTCAAGTATAAATATTTCTAATGTGTTTGTCTATGACCAATGAACTGTCTAGTTCACAACTTGTGATCATGTACACGTCATCTTCCTTTGATGTTTTTCCAATCTGTTCATAGACAGTATAGTAGTAATATTAGTATCCCTGCCTCCTTCGTTGACATCTACAAATGTAATTAAGGCTATGATATCATAGCTACGACAGATAATTAAGAGTCGTGTCAAGAGCATTCAATATGCTATGAAACACAACACACATCCAACTTTTGATGCTTTAAACATCAACTTAGTAAACTTTGCCACAGGACAGTTGTCCGACCAGGTGCCTAAGATAAATTCAGAAAACATGATACATATGAGTGGTGAAACCCACTACACGATACTCATGTTTTGACAGGTTGTCCAAATCATACCAGGAAACATGTCTGCATAGAAGCGAACACCAGGTATCCAGTCCATCTTATTGATCTTACGCTGGAAGTAACTGTCAAGATTGTATGCGGTGTGTGTCAGTTGTCCATAAAGGATGTCCTCAGCGTAATCCTTTATATATCCCCCCTCTGACCTTTTCCAGACAAATGATAACTAAACATGCATTTGAGTAATGAGTGAATTTATTACTTTTAAAACAGCATGTCTGATTTTCATTTTTATTACGAAAATTACACTTGCAGCAAAGGTACTTGCCCATCTGAGACACTGGACTTCGGGTGATCCAACTTGTACAGCCCTAGGCTGTCGTAACAACTAAGCTGGATCTTGCACAGATTATAGTCTCTGAACAATTATAGCAGATTTTTGTGCATGTGTATGTATATGCATTTTTTGTTTACATAGAATACAAGAATCTGAACCCAAAATGAGTGCTGCTTTGACGTGTATGAGAGAGAGATGTTGTTAAAGCCCCTTAGAGCATGAGACCTACTTGTGTAAGTCTCCACATCTTTGTATTGAAAATGTTAGTCCAAGAATTTCACAGCAGAATATTAATTTCATAAATACCAATGGTTTATATATTTAGGCAAAAAAGACACAGATGGTCCTAAATGTTTAGCTTTTGTAAATGGGACTAATGCGCATCTGGCCCATAAGAATTTCTAGGAATCCAAGATAAGAACATTTTTTCTTTTTAACTGACAAGTGTTGAAACCATTTCTGATATTTTTGAGCAATAACAAGATTTTCATTTTGGATCAACCAGACATTATAAGAAGTCTTTTGGTGAAAGCCCCATGTCCATATGCCCATCCATTCAGGAGCAGTAGTGATAAGAGTTTCAAGATGAACACTGTGGTGGCCTACTAGATGTAAGATGGACACTACTTTCATTTAGGACCAACCTGATAACATAAGAAGTATTTTGGCAAAAACACTACATTGATTAGACCATACATTCTTGAGGAGTAGTGATAACAAGAATTTCAAAATGGCCACCACAGTGATCAGACTGAATGTCAGATTGGCATCTTTTTCATTTAGGACCAACTAGACTACATATGAAGTCTTCTGGTGAAACCCATGTCAATATTACTTTCCATTTAGGAGGAGAAACAATAAGATTTCTAATTTTGGCTACCGTGGTGGCAATATTGGATGTCAGGTAGATTTCATTTTCTTTTAAGACCAACCAGACATCACCACAACCACATGCTGATATAACCATCCATCCAGGAAGAGTAGTAATAACAAAATATTCAAGATGGTACAAAACTTAATCCTTTCCTTGTTGGACACTTAATCCTTTCATTGTTTGACACAATAATTACAACTTATACAGATGAGGATTTTCTCTGCAAGATAAATCTTTTTCTCAAAGGTCCTTGATACTTGGGGTACTGTGTCCCATCATAGTTCCTTGGCAACCGTACTGTAATATGTTAATGGTAAATGATGAAATAATGAACTGAACATTCTGAAAGTGAGAAGGGACCCATAAATTGAATCCTGTCTCATCAAGTCACCATACCACATGCTACAACTCATACAAGGATGATTATGTAACAGTCTATATAGTAACTACACTCATCAGTACAGCCTGAAATAGCGAAAAAGCTGACCAATATAAAAGGACTCCAAAATGTGCAGCAGTCTGATAGCTAGAAGCTAAAGGCTATTTAATTTTTCTAGTCTGGCTGGCTGGTAAAATGTCTGGCACTTCCTCCTGGATCCCATCGTTGTTGGAGATTAATTTCAGCACATATACAACTGTAATATTGATGCAAGCCAAACTGAGTTAAAATCAAACAATGCTAAGGAAGTCTTGTTTGGAAACCAATGTTCAGAAAATGTGCAATTGTAACTCTTGTAAATAATGATATGGAATGCTGGAAAGCTATACTATTCACGGTGTCATCAATGCCAAGCTGCAGAAATCAAAGTTCAAAGGCCATGCCACCAGGGTCCATAACTTTAGTAAATGATGCCATGAAATGCTGGAAATCTATTTCATATGAGATCTCAAGATAAAGTTATATGTAAAATTTAGTCAAAGTCTAATAATCCATGGTCAAACTATGTTGTGGAAACCTAAGTTAACTGAATGGGCAATCAGAAACAATAGCTCCTGGAAGTTGGAATTCAAATCCATTTGAGGTCCAATTATTATAAAATTGCAAGTCAAATATGGTTGAAATCCAACAATCCTCTGTAAAATTATGCTGTGGAAACAAAAGTTAAGAGAAGAGGGCTATCAGGGGCCATAACTCATGCATGTCACAAAATGCAAGAAATCAAACCCTTTGAGGTCTTGTCACCATGGAGCTGCACACCAAAATTAGTTTAAATTCTGCCACTCCACGTAAAGCCATCTTACAGAAACCATTTGGTTAGGATGAGGGAGGAGGTGCAATCAGAGGCCATAACTCCTCTAAATATTGAAATAAGAAGACTCAAAGTCAAATTCAATCGAGGTCTTATCAACGTCTAACTGTTGACAGATGGATGGATGGACAGACATAATCACAAGCAGAGCCCTTAACTCTGCTAAAAGTGGCATTAACTTTACTCCCCAAAAAGCACACTGGCAGATAAGATGAACACAACAGATCTCCACACACACACACATATATATATATATTTCTGTTCAGTGCCATTTTCTCTGCCATTTTTATGTTAAACTTTGCATTTTTCAGCTTTTTTTATGAATTGGTTATGCTAGGCAGTCTTTGATTTATATATCTCAAGAATGGTAAACTTCACATTATAAATGCAACTGATTAAAGAGATACAAGATCTCTTATTTTCAACTAAAAAAAATATCAAAGACCAGTTATCTGATCCACATGCTTTTGTTGCAAGTCAAAGATGTATTTCCACAATTTACATTTGATTACCTGACAGCTGCAGCTACTAATCAAACAGTTGCAATTGTAAAAAAAATCCAAAGCACAAACTGTATAAAGGAAATGCACCACCTAAAGCAATATCGAATCATGTTACAGATAAAAAGCTCTTTCATGGCAGATGAGGTTAAATTAAATTGCACCAGCACTAAAAATTCACAGCTAAAACACTGTATTTAAAGTAGTAAACCAGACAAAACCAGCAGGTGCTCATTGCAAAGTGTCAACTACGGATCTCCACATTTTCTGATGAATCTGAGTATCCATTGTTTTATCCCTGCTGCAGCAACTTAAACTCAATTTGCACAACACGTTCAATACAAAAAGCTGGCCATGGTCTACACATCAAGCCCATCCACAAGCTTTGATAGACTGAAGTTTAATTCCAAATCTGAAGTGAGGGATAAAATGGTATTAAAATAAAAGTAAAAACTGATTAAAGTTAATCTAAGGTGTGTGCAGATTTATGAATGGACATGCACACTGGCACCAAAGTGATTTATGACACACTGGCACCAAAGTGATCATTATGTCAAGCTTCTGCCAAAGTGTGCTAGACATCAACTATAAATGTGTCCAGACAGGACAGATGCACCCAAATAAAATGCAGTATAACAAAAGGATTCAAGATGCTGGGGTAACTGCTAAGTCAAATAGGGACCATAACTCTCAAATTTAAATGAAAAAGATGAGTATGTCAGGTCTTCTTGATATTAAGCCTCTAACCCAATGTAATTCCAATCCATAGAGTCCTTTTAAAGTTACGGAGCAAAAAAAAAGTAACAACGTCTGGGACACATGTATAGATGGAAATGCTTCCTCCAGATTATACAAGGGGAATAAAAAGTAATGAAAGTATTTTGAGGCTGGTAAGAGTTTCATCTGGGTGATGTATATGCACTCACCCTAACTAGAATTATTTATAAATTCAATATTTTAAATACTTAGTTTATAGTTCCAGAAAATATGGTAGTTATGTTTTCCAGCTGTAAAAGAAGCATACATTTTCTAAAAGAAAAATAAAATTAACAAATTTGTCTATTGAGCCATTACCTTTCTTGCTTCAAAGCAAACTCCAGCATTTTGATTCTTCTAACTAGGTCTTGCTTCAAATTTTCTTGACCTTTCCTTTCTCCTTGCAGAAAAGCGATTCTTGCCTAAAACAATGAGCATACAATTATGGAGAAGTGCCAAAAGATGCTGAAAACAATAATTGCCATTACATTTAGAACAAGAAAAATATGAATTTTTTTGAACAGTTTAAGCTAAGCATCCTCTCCAGGCCACTCCTCATAGTGGTCCCAATACACTCATTTCAACCAGAGGGTCCCAATACACTCATTTCAACCAGAGGGTCCCAATACACTCATTTCAACCGGAGGGTCCCAATACACTCATTTCAACCGGAGACATTTTAGCATCTCCAAGACACTATGCACCAGTGCCAATATGATGTGATCTTTTCCATGATCTTTTCAGCATTATTTTGTTCAATAAACATACTCTGACCTTGTTCCAAACCCTATCCCATAAATGACACTTTACTTATGGTTTCTGGTCATGTAATTAGGATAGTCTCGGATAATTACCCCTCACTCAGTCCTTATATATTGTTCCTTGCTTGGCTTGACTAAAGCTTTTGATACTCATGGAGTCTTTTCACTGACACTTTCACACAATCAGTCAACTATGATGGAGTGTATCTGCTATTAGTGTTTTATATGTCATTTTCACTACCAACATGAAAGGTAGGATACATAATAATTTTCAAGTTTGTTAAATCCTTATGATGAGATAAAAACAATATCAAATTACCCAGTGCCCAGCTACCCCTTTTTTATATTGGCTGCAGAGTTAGCCAATTCAGGTTCCAATAGCAGTATTTCTCAAATGAAATGAAAGAACGATCAGAATAAATGAAATTCTGGCTTTAACACGGAATTAAAGCTTTGCTTTCCTTGGGTGGATCAGATGGTAAGTTTTCCATATTGCTTTCTTTTGGTTCACTCAGCAATGTCATGGGTGAATGTTGGGGATGGGTAGGACTGCATAAAGTTGAAACCACAGGTGATTTTTATAATTTTCAAATCTTCAACTATTTATTTTTTTTATTGTTGTTGCTGTATTTTTCCGAAACATTGTGGTGAAAAAACTCATGAATGAAAATTGCATCTCCTCAAGGAGTTAAACATATTTTTACAAAGTTGATAATGAGAAAAATATCAAGTTTCATCAACTTCATGTGGATGCTGCACAAGGAACTTCTACCAGTCTATACAAAATAATAAAAAAACGGCAACTTTTATCTTAAAATGCAGAAGTCAAAGAAAATTATATGGTCTGCATTTACATTTCAAATAATATTACCAGCACACTCCATAAGCAATTTGTTCATATTAATGCCCTATATAATTAGAAGTCAGGTAGTTTGTGTTGTTATTTTACATTCATTAATAAAATGTTTTCCATTCTTTCAGAATGTTAAAGGACCTTGTCAACAGAAAAAGAATAAAGATTGTTCGGTGGAATTAACTTTCAATCTGTTAATTAAGTTCAAAGACTGTAAAGAATTTTGGCTTGAGAAAATAAAGTAAATTAGAAAAATAAAGACCAGCATGTAAACATATTTACTTCTTTCATATTTCAAGTTTTTCCCTCCTTTACCATGATAATGTATGTTTTAGAAAACCAATTTTGTGACATTACCATACACTGACCTCTATACTATCAAATGTTCCTCAGGATAACACAAAAGTCTGGACCTAGTGTTTTTCATTACTCTAAAAGAATTTAAATCCCAATCGTTTTTGTGAAAGAAATGGAGTTTTTTAAAAAGTAAATGACAAAAAAAGCTGATACATGGTTTTGCAAAATGAGGTAAAGCTATTCTCCAATCTGTACTGAAAAAAATGTAGATACTGACAACAGTATCAAACAACTGAAACCTTTTGAGATGACACAGTGAACCAGTATTAAGAATATACTATAGTCTTCGATTGCATTGACCAATTGATTCAGTTGCCAGTTATTGTTATGAATTGTGACCAACAATATTCTTCCCTACCTGTAACTAGCAGTCATACAGCATTTTCCAGAAATCAATGCAATATTCGCATAACCTATTTATAACATCCCTGCTGGGGTGTTTATAGCACGTGATAGTGTGAGCACGTCTTTTAACTTACCTTACATGTTTATGTCTAAAGTACAAGTCGTACAGGTCTTGTAGGCTTTCAGTACCAACTATTTCAGCTATAGGTGTCATTTTGAAAATTTTATTACACACACCTTTAAATAGCGATTTACACTTTTTTTCACTCCTCATCAAGCAATATTCCTTGGAAGATCATTACACACACACTCAGAAAAATACACCAAAAAAAATCAATGTTAAAGTACGTCTACATTATTACAGAAAGTCAACCAAGAGGTGTGGATCAGGGGTCACGCTACCAGGTGAAGAGGACAACTAAGTCACAGAAAAAATGTAAACTTCATCTTTTTCTATTAGGAAAGTGAAAACGACTTTGCAGTGTACTTTTTTTTATAGATCTATACTAAGTGACAGCAGTTCATGGCTTCTGTGATGCTCTCTCAACCCAGCCAAGTAGTTAGTGTTAAGAACCCCAGGCAAAAAGGATTGCACGTTTCCTTAGCAGGTGTTCATATCAATTGTGCCAACAAAAAATCTCTTGCAAATTCACAGGCATGTGTTTTAATAGGCGAATGACTATTAACTCTAACCCCCCCCCCCCCCGCAAGATATCACAGCCCAATTTCCACAAGTTATCAGTTGATAATGAAAACTTGTGTTTCAAAAGTAAATCATCTATATGTAAATAACAATTTGTGTTTTAAGAATGGAATCAGTGAAAGCATTTTCTAAATTTATATTCTGAAGATTTTAACTGCCATTCTTGCATTATTTTCTTCATAAAATCGGTTTGAAACTATAAGTGAACCTGCCAAGGAGTAATAATGGCTGACATCGCTGTCTTTGAAGTACGCCTTCATTAGAGTGTTTTCATAATTAATTGTGCACATAAATTAAGGAAATTATACAATTTGTAGAAAACAAAGTGTAACTATTATGTAATTAAAAGACGTAGCCATAAAATAAAAATGTATTGGTCAGAAACATGTGGGACAATGCTATGTTGTGGAATCGATAAGTGCTGTAACTTAAGGTCAAGGTTGTTTTCTTACATCACTCATTTTTGTGAAAATATGAGAAAAAAGTAGCCAAGGATAATATCCAACCAATACATGACGTTATTACGAGTACGTAGACAAATATTAAAACCATAAATTTTCAATCCTATCTTGGAATTGTTGTAACAAAGCTAGAAAATGAGTGGTCATATGAAGAAAATCCCCGTTTCTTAAAACAGATGCATCTACATGGCATGTGTCGCATCATATTTTCATATTTGTACTTGGCTGTGAGTCGATTCAGTAACTTCAGTGCTTCAGTTCATTGTCGATGAATACCTAAAGTAGTGTTTCAACTTGATTACATCATTGTAATAAAAACAGGTATAAATAGTTCATCAACTGCCACTAGAACAAGCAATTTAATTTTTATACTTTTTTATATATTTATTGCATTTCTTGCTTTGCTGCCACTTCTCCCTATTCTGCTCTCACTTCTCTCTATTCTGTCCAAAAGGAGAAGTCACTTCGCCCTAAAATTCAATTCTAGCTTGACCCCTGGTGGACCATTGTAAACCAGATTGCATGTCATGTTATAAAGTCACAATGAAAGTGCCACGTATTGGAAACTGTTTAAACTACCCATTGCACTGGTAATAATATGATCTGACAACCACTTTTCTTGACCCAATTTACATCCTTGTAAAAGTCAATAGTGATCGATAATTTTCGTCTGCAAGTTTTGTGATGACAACTAATGTACAGATTACTCAATGATCAGGAATTAATAAATTTGAGAAAACTACTTTAGTATAAAATTTTAGAATAACAAAATTTTATTTAAGATCAGCAAAGGCACCTAGATAACTACACTGACATATACTTGATGAGTGTTGAGGACCTTATTCTGTTTATGTGAGAGAAAATTATGTTCGCTATCTTGAGAAACATTTTAAATATGTTACAGACACTGTGTCAAAAGCTGCATTTAATTTGGTTAATTTTTTTTAAGAGACAGAGGGAGAATACTAAATTGAGAGAGAGAACAGAATTTTCTCTCACACACATGCACATATAAACAATATGGAAAGTTAGTAGGCGTGTTCACAAGATCAAGTGCTATTAAACACCAGGCACTGATCTTATGAATAGGTTATGAGAAGACTGCAATGGCTGCTGGCACATGCTGCATGACCAGCGAATAGGGAAGAACGTCGGCCACAATTCATAATATGTGGCAACTGGGTCAATCAGACAATCTAATCAAAATTTGTAGTATGTATTTAATCAAGTATGTATTTAATCAGTCTCGAGATGAAATGGGATTCCTGGCATTGATTTTAAAACTTCTCCCAGATGACAGATGGGTGGTACAAGTATGCCAAGGTAACACTGATAGACATGTACTTTTAAGTTCGTAATCAATGAATCTTTCACAATAACATTTGCCTAGTATTTATGTAAGATTCTGAACAAAACAAAACAAACATATACGCCCTATTGTTCTGAACAAGTAAATGCTTTTTAATTTCTGTTTTGATGCATGATTTGCAACAGGCAAATGTGGAAGTTCTTGTACAAGTCATCCATTACTGCAAGTCATTGTGGGTAATCTTCTGCACTGTACAGTGGGTAAAACTAGTACAAAGTTTAATTAATATATCAAGGAACAATTTTTCAAATGACAACTGAATACCTGTTATATCTATAATGCTCAGCAGAAAACTACCCACAATGACTTGTAAAAATGGCACCAAATTGTACAGGTATTACCAATGTGTTAACCATCGTCTGTAACAAATCATAATTCTAACCAAAGTCAAAATTCACTTTACTTGTTCAAAATAAATTGACTCTCATGGTATCAACACTTGCAGTTATCAATTTAATTCAGTAAATTATTTTATTTTTCAGAAAACTTGAACATTGCGCCTAATCTACCCATTTGAGACTGACCTTACCACCATGCAGAGTTGACTGCTAAATTGAAAGATTCCTATATTGAAAATACCTAGAAGCTCATAATGGTCTTGTGTATAATGGCATCTAAATCCAATGGTACAACATAAAACTGCATCAGGGATGCTGTTGTCTCTTATGAAAAACGTTGACCCGAGTTTGTTAATTGCACCAGTTACCGCACGACTGTTAATTGCTCTAAATTATATGCTGTATTCTGCTAGCAGCTTGCATTACGTGGTCATGTTTCCCTATGCTAGCTGAAAATATATTGCACGTAACCAGGAGTAAGTAACGATCGTGCGGTAACTGGTTCCGTGCGGTAACCGGAGCTGACCCTCTAGAAAAAGGACAGGCACCTGTCAAATGTACGGCACTTTACTCAAAATGTCACAAATAGTATAATTATTTGCTAAACGTCCATAAATATGACCCATGAAATGCAACTCGTGCAAGTTATATGAAATATTCTGAGAAATGGACAAACAAGATTTCTGTAGTAAACCAGCGAATTTTGACATGCGAGAAGAAAGTCCGCCATGTTTGATTCCAAGATGGCGGACAGATGTCAAAGAACAAAAACAACCCCTTTGATGACAGCAAAATAAGATGCTTTCAGGTCGTGCTTATACTGTGCATTAGCAAAGACATAATTCATAATTAATGTCACAAAAATTACAAAAATGATGCATGCAACGTATAAAATAAAACCTGGAGTTCAGCTCTTTCCACTTCCCACTGACTCCGTTCCATCTCAAAGCGAGCCCATTCTGTCTGAAGAAAGTGGAGGATTCCTGGCATCGAATACTGGGCTCGTTGTCCCTCATCTTGCTGTGGTTTTGTCACCATCCCTAAACTCCCTGTCACTACCTGACCTCCCTGCCCCCCTTGAAAAGAACCTGGGCCTTCGTCGATCATTTTTCTTGCATGGTCGCCATTAACGTTTTCTTAACCAAGAGGGCGCTTGGAAGTAGTAAATGACGTCATGGAACAAGGGCAGGTCCGTGAGAGTACTCGATTCTTTTAGAGCAAGGAGTCTGGGTCCTGGAACGTGTCGAAGTTATGCGCGGAGGAATGGGTGGATTTTCAATCTTCATTTGAATTTTAAGAAAAGGACTTTAGTTTGCGCCTGTGATATCCATAATCCTCTACCAAATCTGGAAAACTAATATCTAGTTTGAAACTCCCTGTGATTTGATGTAATTACTAGCAATCATGGACAAGTATACAAGTATATGTTTCAACAGAACGGTGAATGCATGGCAGGTCCTTCACAAAGATTTACGAGGCAGGGGTTAATCCAGGAATATCGCGTGTGTGTGTGTTTGGAGGGGAGGGGGGTGCTAGACAAGTAGGCAAGGGGTATGTGGAAGTGCACCCGGGGGATGAAGGGCCCACCCACACCCACCACCCAAGGACCTGCATTTTAAGTGTGTCCAGGGCATAATTTCAACCATCTAATTGTAAAGAAAACTTACTCTAAGAAACATCACCCCCACACACACCTCGAATCCGCCCCTGGAGGAGTTCCAGTAGACCCCTTCGACGTGGAATGATAATCCCAAATATATACAGCTGAATCAGGGACGTTTCGGCCCAAGACATTTCGCCCTACTTCAATGGTCATTTCGCCCCACTTCAATGGTCATTTCGCCCCACTTCAATGAACATTTCGCTCCACTTAAAAAAAAAAGAATGACATTTCGCCTCACTTGAATGGTCGTTTCGGACCATGACATCGTTTAATAAATAATTATGTTCTTTTAAAACGGTGTTCTTTTGAAATTATAATTATGTTTGAAACAAGCCTTTTCTCCATGTATCGTGATGAAGAGTATAGAAAATAAGAGATAGTAAAACAAGTTATCCTCATATCAGAATAAGATAGTAATAATGATAATAATACTAAGATGAAGAAGAATAGGCTTATACTTAGACTATTTGGCAGACCCATTTCAATTTGTTAGATTTACATTCGGCCTGTCATTATATCTCACAATATTTTCCCCTTTTTCTTCGTTTATGTACTAAGACTGGTCAGAAAATGAATCTAGTGTTTACCGTGATCATTATTTTCTATACTGCGATATTTTTATTTTCGCAGTTACGAAAACTGATGAAAGTCCATTTTTGGTGATGGTCATTTGCAAAAAATAAGTTCAATGTTTTCTTCTTTGTTTGATTTACAATTCTGATATTATTGTTTAAAATATGTCCAGAAGAGTTCAACGGCATAATCTTTTATTCAAGAAAGAAACAAATGGCATGTACTTGGTGTGTAATAGAAAAAGATGAGGTTTCAGTCCAGCTTTAATGTTGATTGGTCTAACATGGGCCATACATTCTGGCAGAGCATTTCAGTAAGGTGTTGGTGCTGAATTTCAAAAACAAACTTCAAGGAAATGCCTGGTGTTTACGCGAGTAAGTTTCTCAACCAGCGACACGTTTTTTAGTCTCGCCGACAGAAGTCTGAGAATAATTCAAGATGACAAAAAGTATGAGCAAAGATCAAACGAAACGCCGCTTAACTACATGCACTTTAATATGAAGGGTAAACATATTTGTTGGGAATGATAGTTAAGAAATGTAGAAATGTACACTGAATGTGGGGCGAAATGTCTTGGGCCGAAACGTCCATTGAAGTGGGGCGAAATGTCTTGGGCCGAAACGTCCATGGGGCGAAACGTCCAGGTACGTCCATGAAGTGGGGCGAAATGTCTTGGGCGGAAACGTCAATGGGGCGAAACGTCTCGGTGCCATACAGCTACACTATATATTTATTAAAACGATAAGATAGCCTTGAGGCTTCTAATGGAATTTATTAAATATTATCCTTACATGGAATCCGTTCGCTGACCACATGTACGAATTTTTCCGCATTGTGTGGATTTTCGACGTAATTGTTGATATATGGTCGGATAATCTGAGAGTGCGCATTATTTTCATGATCGAACTTTACTTTGTTCAACTTTTTTTTTTTTTTTTTTTACATCGGCGTATTCTCATTTCTGTCGTACTCATGAATCTAACGCTTAATTCCATTTTATATAGGTCTCTGTTACTTGAAGATATTCCATGCTGGTTGGATGAATTAAACAAAAATACCATAAAAAAATGTAAATACCATGACTTTGGTGTTAATTCTACCAATTTCTTTAGTGATTTCCTTTAAATGCTGGCTTTATTATTTTACTGCGGATAAAAGTAATGATTTTATTTTCAAAATCGGTCTGGTCATCCTGGAATCCAAAATTTATAGTATGAGCGATTTCTGACTAATCTGTTAATATTCCCTGTAAATCTTAAATCATCAAAGTTGATGCTATTGCTGAAGATCACTCTCTATTAGACATGCATTTGATGTAGTGGACCTCTATTAGACATGTATTTGATGTGGTGGATCTCTATTAGACATGCATTTGATGTGATGGACCTCTATTAGACATGCATTTGATGTGACGGAACTCTATTAGACATGTATTTGATATGGTGGATCTCTATTAGACATGCATTTGACGTGGTGGACCTCTGTTAGACATTTATTTGATGTGGTGAACCCTTGGTTAGGTTACTGGGCAAGTATCTTTAATTAACATTGCTGAAAACATTAATAATATTCAACTTATTTTGGATTATGACCTCTGGGTTACTGTTCAGGGGGTCGGGTAGGGACGCTACAATGATGCTCTTTTACATTAGGCAATTTTCTGAGCTCTCGTGTAATTTTGTTAATGAAATTACATCGGTACATTTCTATAACAAATTTTTTTTTAAAATTAAGTCCGGTACATGGAAAAGTGGAGACACAATTTTCAAAACTAAGAATCAGTGAACATAAAAAATAAAATAGAGATCCTGGAAGCAGAGACTCATACTACAGCCAGCCCTGTAAAATCCAATGACATGAATGGGAATTCTCTATGCTACCTGCCATAGTTGCTGTATACACGCATTGGCAGCAACTTTTCTGTTACTGTCCCACCTTGAGATTTAATGAGGATATCACGAAGCGTTAACCTCTCTGATACATACACTATTCAGGATATCACGAAGCGTTAACCTCTCTGATACATACACTATTCAGATACAAGGTTTAATGAGGATATCACGAAGCGTTAACCTCTCTGATACATACACTATTCAGATACAAGGTTTAATGAGGATATCACGAAGCGTTAACCTCTCTGATACATACACTATTCAGATACAAGGTTTAATGAGGATATCACGAAGCGTTAACCACTCTGATACATACTATAAAATTTGCCTTTTTGTCCATCTGAACTGCATTGCGATGGATTAATCAGTTACAATGAGGGTTATATAATTCTCTGGTGTCTAAAACGTGCTATAATTCTATGATTCACTAACAATTTCAAAGCGTTGAATATAAACAAACTGACGGTTCATTCTTATAGTGTCGATGGCCAAATGTGAATTTCAAGACAAGGTGTCGGCAACTTATCAATTATTTATACACATATGATGGCGTAGACAGGCAAACTTGTTAGAGGGAAAGTTTTGCCCGTGTTAGGTGGTATATTGGTAGGAATCCGAGTTATAATAAAAGATTAGACCCTGCTGAAGATGCCAGTAGTCCCAATGTAGGGAAAACCGTCTACACATATCGGACTCTTTCAGAACTTTTACAACTAGAACACGAGTTTGAGCTTAGATTAACGTATAATCCAACAACTCAAGTCAGGCATAAGTTTCAAAAGTTTCTTAGGTCTTGACTTGAGCTTCAAAACATGTTGACTCGTTTGAGGCCCAATTATCCAAGACATATTTAACATGTTGACTCGTTTGAGGTCCATTTATCCAAGACATATTTAACATGTTGACTCGTTTGAGGTCCATTTATCCAAGACATATTTAACATGTTGACTCGTTTGAGGTCCATTTATCCAAGACATGTTAAAAATGTTTAATCTGAATGTCTTTATTTAAAAATTTACAGCAAAACATTATGTCCCTGGACTCTTACTTGTGATCAACAGGGCTTCTATCGCTTCCATCTTGGATAATTAACCCCTATTCGTTTTCACATTCCCAAGACATGGTCCAAAATAACAATAGCAGTATCCGCTGTGCTCATTGACCGCCTAGAGAAGATTTCGCGATGTCCTATCATGTGCACAGTAATACACACGGAGAGGGACAAGCAATATGACATTTTTGTTCCCTTTCAAAATAGAAAGGTTTTGCTCGATATGTTTGGTTCTTGACTATTGATGGTGGCTTATCTGAGAGCAACGTCTATTTTGTAGTGCCCATATTAGTGAAATTGGTATTTAATCTAATTGTAAAATCACTGGCGGCGTTTTATGACATGGTGAAGAAAAGAAACAAAATAATGAATTAAAAAGTTTTACGCCACTGGGCAATGATTGTACCATAGGGCAACATAGAGTATTGTGATTAACGGCAGTTATGGATTTTATTTCGGTCAACTAATATACATTAACAATCCTTTCGTATAGTTCTTATATCAAATGGTTGCCGTGTGTATAAGTGCAAGGCATAGCGATGACTGGCACTTCATATAGAAGAAAATAAATATAACACCAAATTTTATATGTAGACCTAAATTTAATGATTTTTATTTCTCCTTCAATATTTATAAGTAGGTTTTTCTTTTATTCGTTGGTGAATTTCTCCTAAATCCTCAAGAACAATGGTAATTACATCCACAAAAAGAGACAAGTCACGTGACAGCTTTATTGTGTTCTCTAATGGAACGGTGGAATTCGACGAAAGCAGGCGGTCGCTTTAAACATGGGATCGCAAAATTAAGCGACATGGTATCGAACCATAACTCCCTCCAATCGATGAGTAGAATACTTCCATTTTCATTCATAGCAATTAAAACGTATTTGGTCTCTTTAATAAACCGACACACAATCCAAATTTACAGTGCTTACAAACTGGACACCATAGTACTATCCTATGTCGACATTGATAGGTTACATGATAGAAATATCGCGGTCTACATTTTTCTTGACATCGGAGGTCAAATGATCACGTTTTACAGACAGCAATGTAGGGAAAAGGCCGATTGAGATCGAATACTGTTGTCGCGAGATTTGGCAATCGTTTGACTAAACAAAGCTGCATGCAAAAGCAGACTTCTTTCATATTAGATAATCGGCTCATTTGTCCGCTATTAAAGTTACAAATGATGTGTTAATGTATATGTCTGAGAAGATAAATATTCTGCTTATCGATACGAGACAGATAAGATTCGATATAATGTCAATGAATTTGCTAACCCCTGTTTAAAGCGACTACCCCAGCACGCTGCATGTTTTCAATAGACAATATATGCTCAAACCTCACACTCCAACAGAAATGTCCAAATCACTAAAACGGGCTGAGAAAGGTCAGAGGAAATTCTACGTAACATGCAAACACGTACAAGTACCAGAATCGATGATATAAATATAACTGCTAAACGGGATAACCCTGTCGAGGTCGCAGTTAGGAGGGGTACGGAAAACACTGTGTACGGAACTTTAAAATCAAGTGCGCAATTGAATGAGTGACTTTTAGAGGTTTCACAGTTCACGTTGGAGCAGGTCCACCTTTTTTTTTATTATTCGTTGAGAAATTTGCTCATTGGTTGACTCCTATTTTTCTAGTACGAACATCACTATTCCTTTCTTACTTTTGTTATATCAGGTACAAGACGTGAAAGAGTCAAAGAAGAGTTCCAGGATGTTTATGTATTGTTTGGGTCGTCTCAAAATGTGTACGTTGTAATTCAGTTTACAAATAAGGTCATCTCAAACTTTCATTTGAAAGGTTTGTAAGAAATACATGTACAGTGTAAGGAATACACGTAGTGTTACATTGACAGAGCTCTTTTTCTTTGAAATTGATCACCATTGATTCAACCATTGTTATACACCCGGGCAAGGGTATATAACAATACTTGTGTCTGTCCTTTTTTACTTGCAGCTGAATGCAGTGTATGAAATTATATTTTGACTGCAACTCGTTTCAGTTTTCATTTGATCCCCATGTAACTTGGTAAATACTATGGTCTTAATCTGATAATGTGCATAGCAACATCTTGTGATCATAACTAGCCTCAGTTTTAAATGAAACTTCGTATATGTTATGGTCATCATCTGAAGATGCACATATTGACAAATCACTGTGGTCTTGCAATTTTTGTCATTATCCTCTTTGTCCTGCAGCTGAATGCAATGTAAAACAGACTCTTGTGAAGGCAACTTGTCTTGCAGTTTTTTATGTTTCACTTTGAAACTTGGTTGTATTATGGTCATCATCTAAAGATGTGCATATTAACCAATCTATGTGCTCCCATGAACCTTTTTAGAGTTATTGACCTTTTTATTTTGCTTATAGTGTTTAGTTTCTTAGAAAAATATAAAAAAGTAGTTACTGATATTTGAGAGTGCTATTTTATATCTGAAAAAGCTCTTTAAAGAAGTTAAAAGTTGCAATTTAGTTTTAAGTTCTCCCATACAAAGTATAGAAAAAAGCTTGTGCTAAACTCTGGCATCGTAAGTGTCATTGGCATTGTCTATAGTTAGGTTAATAGTATATAAGTTTTATTTGACTGATACTGCTGCTAGCTTTGTGCATAAGATCTTAGTGGTACTTAGAGTGTTCCTCGCATCATTCTGGTCCACCCCATGTGAAAGGTCAAAGTGGCCTACTTTTGGCACTAATAACTTTGTTATTAAAGGTTAATCCAAGCGTTGAAGATTTTGTCATCTAGGCTGATCTTTAGCTGCAGGCGTGATATGTTCATGGAACTTGGTCAGTGTGTTCCTTGCATCACTTCAAGAACACCCAGTGAAAGCTGGTCACAGTAAACTACTTTTGGTTCTACTGGTTGTAGACCAGAAGAGCTTATAGGATAACTTGTTGTCTGTCATCCTTCGGTCCATTAGCACAAGTTTGTTATTGTCACATTTCCTAAATTACTTGGAGGATTGTCATGAAACTTTACACATTCATCCCAAGGTCTAGTTGGCTCTGAACAAAAATGGTGTTGCTCAGATATCCAGTATGGCCACAACAGTGGCCATCTTGAAAATCTTGTTATTGCTACTCCTCCTGAACGGATGGTAATATCAACATGAAGTCTTTACTAAAAGACTTGGAAATCTTGAAAATCATTACTGTTCCTGAAAAGAAAATCATATTGACATGTGATTTTCACCAGAAGACTTCTTTTGATATCTAGTTGGTCCTAAATGAAAATGGTGACTGTTTGATCTCCAATATAGCCACCATGGTGGCCATCTTGAAAATCTGATGAACATGGAGTTTTCTCTAAAAAACTGCTTATGATGCTTAGTTGGGCCTAAATGAAACTTGTGCCTATCAGACTTCCAATTTGACCACCATGGTGTCCAGCTTGAAAATCCTGTTATTGCTAATTATCCTGATTGGATGGTCATATGGGAATCAGATTTTCATTAAAAGACTTATTATGATGTCTAGTTGGTTCTAAATGAAGATGGTGTCAATCTGACATCCAGTATGGCTGCCATCTTGAAAATCTTGTTGTGGCTACTCTTCCTGAATGGTAGGTCATATCAACATGGATTTTTCATCAAAACGCTTTTTATGATGTCTAGTTGGTCCTAAATGAAAATTGTGCCAATCTTATATGCAATGTGGTCAGTACAGTAGCCATCTTACAAGTCTTGTTATTGCTCCAGAATATCAGAGATGGTTTCAACACTCAAGAGTTAAAAGAAGAAATAGTCTAATCTTTGATTCCTGGAAATTCTTATCTGTCGGTTGAATGTCAGTCCCTTTAAGTGATTCTTGCTCTAACTCTAATGATCTTTTTGTTTACCACAGTGTAAAATTTCTGTTTTACTGGAACATAGCAGGGTGTATTCTTTGCATCATTGTGAACCACCCATATGTCCCAGTGACCTACTTTTCTTACACCTGTAACTTTGTTAATTATGGGTTACCTACCCCCAGTGTAAAAGTTTTGTCTTCCCAGCAAAGCGAGTTGTTGTGTAGGGAAATTAGTCTGGGCAATCCTTGTGTCACAGATATTTCTATATATAGGTTAGTCTGGGCAATCCTTGTGTCACAGGTATTTCTATATATAGTTTAGTCTGGGCAATCCTTGTGTCACAGGTATTTCTATATATAGGTTCGAACAAGTCTTGGGAACCAAGAAATTACCACAAGGCGATGATATGAATAAAAATGTATTTTTCCACAATCAGGTCTGATAAACATAAAGGTGATGATCTGTAGGATCATCATAACTAAATAGGCTGTCAACATACTTTCATTAATTATATGAACATCTAATGAATACATGCATTTAAATGTTCAAATGAAGGTAGGTGTTTGCAAAACATATATTTCATATAAAATTTCTAGAAAAGCAATAGTTTATTACAAATAGATTATCCTTCACATGAAGCAATTGTACAGTATCCCATTGGGCATGCAATGGACAATAAGGAATGAATGAAGAATGAATGTATCATAGTTATGTGAAAGAAGTACACAAATGTTACATTAAAACAATTCTCAGATTACAAGATTACATTGTAACCAATTCAAAAGCTACATACCTGAAAAACATAAAGATGATGATCTTTAGGAACATCAGAACAAAATAGTCTGGAAGCCAGGACATAGACAATGCGTCCATCCAACGCGCACAGTGCATTGTGACATTGGTGGGAAAAGAAGTGATGCACATCCATGGGCACAATACTCATTGGTTAAACTCAATCATGTGTCAGTAAAAGAAAATTAGCATAGGTTAATAACAAACACGTACTATATATGTCCAAGTATAGTTATCTCTGCGACACCATCCCTCTCTGTGAGGCAATGTTTTCTTTGACATTTACAATCTAAATAACAAAGGCAACACGCGTGCGGGGTATGTAGAAGTGTCATTTAAAGTAAACACTTGTAAGGCATCCATCAAATTATAGTTACAGAGATACAACTGTTAAGAATAATTGTTCAAGTTTTTATTAGCAAGATATTTATACAAATATTTCAATAGCGCATTTGTTGTATACAACATACTGCAGATGCACTACCCACTGTCTGGATTGAATCCATTCTTGGAGCCTGTCTATGTTGCTCTGATCGCCTGGACAATTCAGGCAGATTGTTCCTAGAACTGTTGTTTGAGTTCACTTGTTCATCACCCTCTGCATCTGGTGCAGCCTCCATGATAATGCTCTGACCAGGTTTAAACTCCTCCATAATGTAGGCACTTTTTCCTCAAAGCAGAAGCACAAATGTGGGTACATCCAGATTAAGGTCTGTCCCTGTCGAAGTTCTAGAGCCACCACGTCCTAGACTGCATCTGACCATCACAACCACGAGATCATCCTCCTCAATCTCTGAGTCACTGTCACCAGATCCAACCCCTGAAATATGCACAGGTACCTTAGATGTAGTCAAGACACTTGGAGGTGTGTGGCCGGAGTCAAGCCTTGGATCTGCCGATAGTCTCCTCTGCCCTTTCTGTCGCAATGGAAGAGAGGGCAATACCAAGAAAGGCAAGAGAAGGTTTTTGTGTACTGTCCATCTAGGACCTTTTCCATTCTCCTATTGTGTTGTTCTTTTACCACATAACATTCCTGACTCCATTGGTCTTTCAGTTTATGCTTTCCTGAAAAGGCTACATTCTTGGCGAGGACTTCATATCCAGGTTTAATTGCTGACTCTCTGACTTTCAGATCCTATTTGCATTTGTGGCACTGACCAGCTTTCTCAATTTCTCAAGGTAACACTGTAGGCGAAATCCAAGCGCTCTTGAAGATTCTTAGCATATTCTGTCTTACAGGATAAATGAATTGTTGAGATCAATCCCTAGAAAGGCATCTATGGCAAGCCTTGAATGTTGTCCAAACATCAGGTAAAATGGTGAATACCCAGAGCTATCATGTCTGGTTGCATTCATTGTAGCCATGGGTCAGTGCTGGAATATATGTCTTCCATTGTGTTTTCTTCTCATCAGTCAGTGTTCCGAGCATGTTTAATAAAGTTTGAATAAACCTCATGCACATACCGTTTCCCACTGGGTGGTATGGTGGTGTTCTGGATTTATCATGCAATGTTGCACAGTTTTGATATTACAGCTGATTCAAAGTTTCTTCCTTGGTTACTATGCAGATGGGCAGGGAATATGTAGTTAATGATAAAGTTAGCAAACAGAACTCTTGCACTAGTTCTTGCTGTTTGATTTTAGGTGGGGATGGTCTTGGCATAACGTGTAAAATGGTCCGTGATTACCAAATGTCTGTACACATATTTATCTCTGGGCCATTGTCTGAGTGCCTCTATCTTTTATTGGTCTCTTTCAGTGCCATTTGCTGAGACGTGTCCAAGATAATTTACTTTTGCCCTAAAAAAAACACATTTACTGGGTTTAAACTTTAGGCAGTGGTTTTTTGGTCTTTGAAATACAGCTTCTAGTTTTCACAGTGTTCTTCAAAGGTTTTAGAAAAAACTATAATGTCAAGATAAATTAGGCAATCTCTAAGACTCGGTTCTTCCATACAATGCTCCATTAATCTTTGGAAAGTGGCTGGGGTGTTAGTCAAACTGAAGGCCATCCCTTTACATTAAAAAAATCCAAGGGGTACAGCAGTGAAGGATGTTTTGTATTTGTCCTCTTCCTTGTGAACCATGCACTACCAGCAAGGCAATCCAAAGTCTTGCTATGTGGGAAATAGGATAGGCATCCTTTACAGTCTGAGAATTCAGTTTCCAGAAATCTATGCAAAATCGTAGAGAATTATCCTTTTTCTGGACAAGGACAATATTTGAAGAAAATGGACTTTGGGATTCTCTGATAGCTCTACGCTCCAGCATTTCCCACAAATGTTCTCTCCCTTCTTCATATAAAGCTGGAGGAATTCTCCTATAAGAACTGCTTAAATCGTGCATGATCTGTTAATTTGATCTCATGCTTTACAGTCATGTTATGACCTAAGTTTGTTGGTCCTGTTGAAATGATGGATGTCCACTTGCTCAACAGCTGCTGCACAGTTTCTTCCTGATCGTGATCTAATTCTGTGTCAGTTAGGTCTATACCAAGTTCCTGAAAACCAGGCTTTAGTTTCTGGTACAGAGAGTGTTCATTCTCTAAGTACCGAAACTTCTTGTAGTTTGCAAAGTTTAGTATTGGGGCTAATTGTCAAAACCTTTGTGAATAGATAACAGACTTTTATGGAAACCTTTGCTGTTGATCCCTTTGAATCAACTTTTACAACCCTGGGGCAAATCTGATGGCTAGAAGGAAATCCAGATTCCAAAGGCTCTCTCAGTGCTGATTATGCTTCTCCAGGATTCCTTAAAAGACCTCTTACTGTTGTTCTAATCCACACCAGGTAAAAGTTGGTCAGTGACCTACTATTTTTACACAACAGCTGCAATCTTGAAAATGTTGATATCATTACTCCTCATAAATGGATGGTCACATGAACAGGTTTATTTTACTAAACAACTTATGATGTCCTTTTGGTCCTAATAGTGCCATTCAGACATTCACTATGCCAGCCACAGTGGCCATCTTGAAAATCTTGTTATCACTATTTCTCCTGAATGAATATTCATAGCATGGGGTTTTCTAGTTGGTCGGAAAATGATAATGGTACTGATCTGACTTCGAATATGACTCCCACAATGGCCATTTTGAAAATCTTGTTATCACTACTCCTGGATGGCTGGTTGTATCGACATTTGTGCTTTTACCAAAAAATTCTTATGATGTCTAGTTTGTACTTAATAGAAATGGTGCCAGTCTGATATCGAATATGACCACTATGGCATCCATCTTGAATTTTTTTTATCATTGCTCAAAACGAAAAGTCATATAAAAACTTGGGGTTTCCACCTGAAGACTTCTTATGATGCCTTGTTGGGTCTAAATCAGAATTGTGCCAAGTTGACATCCTGTATGTCCACCACAGCAGCTAATTTGAAAATCTTGTTATCACTGAAGAATATCAAAGATGGTTCCAACAGTCTACAGTTAAAAGGAAGAAATGGTCTTATCTTGAATTCTTGGAATTTTGTTTTAGCTAGGTTAGCATCAGTCTCTTTAAAAGACTCTTGTTTATTTACAGGTTAATCCAGTATAAATATTTGTCCTCCTGGTAGATCTCCAGCTATAGGCATGATATCTTCATAAAACTTGGTCAGGGTGTTTCTTGCATTATTGTGCCCCTCTGCAGTAATTATTTTGTTGTGTTCAGCTTATCCCCAGCATAAGACAAACACCAGTCGACAGGTGTCCCCAGCATAAGACAAACACCAGTCGACAGCTGAACTTGTTTGTCTGTCTCAGAATTCTTGTCTGTAAATATTGTTGATATTCCATGAAACCACATAAATTTTGGGGTTATGTTTTGTTGCATTCCTTGATAATAAAAGATTGTTAGCTACATGTACATTTGGACTAATAGGTGTAGATACTACATTGCTGTGTATATATTGCTTATGGAAGTGTTTAGACTGGTAGGTATAGATACTGCATTGTTGTGTATATATTGCTTATGGAAATGTTTAGACTGGTAGGTATAGATACTACATTGCTGTGTATATATTGCTTATGGAAATGTTTAGACTAGTAGGTGTAGATACTAGATTGTTGTGTATATATTGCTTATGGAAGTGTTTAGACTGGTAGGTGTAGATACTGCATTGCTGTATATATATTGCTTATGGAAATGTTTAGACTGGTAGGTGTAGATACTGCATTGCAGTGTATATATTGCTTATGGAAATTTCTACATCTATAGTCCCACATTGTTATATATCAAAATTTTCAAAAATATCAAGATAGCAGATGGAACAACTGGATATAACTGTGAATAAATGTGTTTGAATGAAAGGATCTTGTTAAACATTATCCATGATTGGGTGTATGTGTATACATGTAATAAGGATGTATTAAATATTATCCATGATTGGGTGTATGTGTATACATGTAATAAGGATGTATTAAATATTATCCATGATTGGGTGTATGTGTATACATGTAATAAGGATGTATTAAACATTATCCATGATTGGGTGTATGTGTATACATGTAATAAGGATGTATTAAATATTATCCACGATTGGGTGTATGTGTATACATGTAATAAGGATGTATTAAACATTATCCATGATTGGGTGGATGTGTATACATGTAACAAGGATGTAAAACTTGTTTTTTAGGCAAATAGCATTCTAGATTACCTATCCAGATAACCAATGATAATAATGCCAATTAGAGCAAGTAAGCATAAACAGATACAAAAACTAGTTTAAAGTCTGTATGTCTACAATGCATAGTCACCCTGTTGTTAGTCTTGATGTGGGTATGCAGTCATTCTGTTGTTAGTCATTATGTCAGTATGCATTGTCACCCTGTTGTTAGTCTTGATGTGGGTATGCAGTCATTCTGTTGTTAGTCTTAATGTCAGTATGCATAGAGTCGTCCTGTTGTTAGTCATTATGTCAGTATGCATAGTCATCCTGTTGCTAGTCTTTATGTCAGTATGCAGTCATCCTGTCATTAGTCCTGATGTCAGTTTGCATAGTCATCCTGTTAGTCTTGATGTTAGTATGGATTGAGTCATCCTGTTGCTAGTCTTGATGTCAGTAGGCAGTCATCCTGCTGTTAGTCTTGATGTCAGTATGCAGTCATTCTGTTGTTAGTCTTGATGTCAGTATGCATATTCATCCTGCTGTTAGTCTTGATGTCAGTATGCAGTCATTCTGTTGTTACTCTTGATGTCAGTATGCATAGTCATCCTGTTGTTAGTCTTGATGTCAGTATGCATAGTCATCCTGCTGTTAGTCTTGATGTCAGTATGGATAGTCATCCTGCTGTTAGTTTTGATGTCATTATGTAGTCATCCTGCTGTTACTCTTAATGTCACTATGCAGTCATCTTGTTGTTAGTCTTGATGTCAGTATGCAGTCATCCAGTTGTTAGTGTTGATATCAGTATGCTATTGATGTCAGTATGCAGTCATACTGTTTGTAGTCTTGGTGTCAGTATGCATAGTCATCCTTTTGTTAGTCTTGATGTCAGTATGCAGTCATACTGTCATTATACTTGATGTCAGTATGCAGTCATCCTGTTGTTAGTCTTGATGTCAGTATGTATAGTCTCATTGTTGTTAGTTTTGATGTCAGTATGCAGTCATTCTGTTGTTAGTCTTGATGTCAGTATGCAGTCATTCTGTTGTTAGTCTTGATGTCAGTATGCATAGTCATTCTGTTGTTAGTCTTGATGTCAGTATGCATAGTCATTCTGTTGTTAGTCTTGATGTCAGTATGTATAGTCATTCTGTTGTTAGTCTTGATGTCACTATGCATAGTCATTCTGTTGTTAGTCTTGATGTCAGTATGTATAGTTTCATTGTTGTTAGTTTTGATGTCAGTATGCATAGTCATTCTGTTGTTAGTCTTGATGTCAGTATGCATCTTTACAGATTGCAACTCTTCAATTTAGGAAAACATATAAAATCTACTCATGTAGCAGAAAGTAGGACCAAAATATATTCATCATATCAACACATTCATATATCTACACTTCTGGTATGTCCTTTTGAAAATTTTATCTTTATATTGGACACAACATACATTACCCCTCTCTCATTGGAGCAATGAAAAATGATCAGAATGTCCAGCAGTAATATTGCATAGAGCTGCATAAATACTAAATAAACAAACCAAATTCTCAATATTCCCTTTTATGGAAACTTTTTAAAGAAATTTCCCCAGTAAAAGGGCCAGAGGAAAAAAGTACAACCTTATAGTGAATCTATACTAACCACATATAAAGCCTTCCATGTTTAAATAAAATCCTATAAGAGGTGTGGGGGGAGCAGCAATGATGAGCTGAATTCTCAAAATAACCCTTTCTTGAAGAATTGTTGAAAAAATGTCAAAAAAATGAGCCAGAGGAAAACAATTTTTTTTCCTTTAGCATCTGCATTACCCAGAAATACAGCCTACAAAGGTTCAATAAAATCCTCCAAGCAGTGTGTGTGAAGAAGCTGTGAGAAACTAAATTCCCAGAATTACCCCTTTTTCACACATTTTAAAGAAATGTATTAAAATATAGGCTAAAGGGAAAAAGTCAAACCTTATTGCACATCTGCACAAACCATCTATCTGCCCTACAAAGTTTAACTAAAATCTTCAAAGCAATATATGAGAGATAGCCATGATACTGATTTCCCCAAATGCCTCATTTTTAACAATTTGTCAAGAAATTTCCCTAAAAATGAGTTGGTGGAAAAAAGTTCACTCTTATTACATATCTACATCAACCACATATCTAGTCTACAAAGTTTCAATAAAATTCTCCAAGCAGTGTGGGAGAAAAAGCAATTAGAAGCTAAATTATCAAAATACTACTTTTTTTAAAACAATTTTTCAAGATATTTCACCCAAAATGAGTCAGAAGAAAACATGAATACCTTAATGGGAATCTACACCCATCACGTACATAACCTTAAAAGTTTCAATAAAATCTTACAAGCACTGGGGGAGAAGAAGATATTACAAAAACTAAATTATTTTTGGAACAGTTTTTAAGTAAACCCCCCCCCCCCCCCCAATGAGCCAGAGTTAAAAAGTAAAACTTGTAATGCACATTTACACCAACCACATATATAATCAACAAAGTTTCAATAAAATCCTTCAAGCAGTTTATGAGGAGGGGGCATGACAAAATGAATTCCCCAAATGCCTCATTTTTATATGCCCGCATTATTTATAAGGCTGCATGTATAATGTTATGATGTCTGTCCATCCATCTATTAACAATATGGTTTTGATTTCCAGGCTCAAAAGGTCAAAGTCACTGTAACTGAAAGAATAACAACAGTTTCTGCACAATAACTCGTGTTCTCCGCTATGTACAGTTATAAAACTTTGTGGATAGCTTGGGTTAAGGAAGAACCAAAGAGATTTCAGGTCTAAAGGTCAAATCTCAAGGTCACTGGGACTGAAATTACCAAACTGTGTGGATGGCTTGCACTTGGATTAAAGAAGAACACTATTGATATTCAAGTCAAAAGGTCAAAGAATAAAGAATAAAAACAACATGACATACCTCAACCAAACTGTGTGGATGGTTTGTACTTGTGTTCAGGAAGAAGGCTATTGACTGGGGTCAAAAGGTCAAAAGTCAAGGTCATTGACTAAAAAAAGAACGGTTTCCACACAATAATATCAGTTTTACATCACAGACCTGACCCAGACTTTGCAGATGGCATGCACTTAGGGTAAGGATGAATTCTATAGAATTTGGTGTCAGAAGTGCAAAGGTCAAGGTCACTTTGGCTGAAAGAATGTTTCCACACAATAATATTAGTTCTATATCACAGACCTGACCCAGACTTTGTGGATGGCTTGCACTTAGGATAAGGAAGAATCTCATCTATCTCATGGTCAAAAGGGCAAAGGTCAGGGTCACTTTGGCTGAAAGAAGAAAAATGGTTTCTGCCCAAAAATTTCTCATATCTTCATAGATAATTATTAAACATGTAGCTTTGTGCAGATCTCTTGCATTTAAGGTAAGGAAAAAGCCTATCAATTTTTTAGTCAAGAAGGCAAAGGTCAAGGTCACTGACTGAAAGGAGAAAAAAAATTTGCACAACAATTTCTCTTATATACTTAGTTGACTATAAAACGTGATGGGCATGTAATGCCATTCACGGTACTCTTGTTGCCCCTTTGCATCAGTTTGTGCGTCTGTCCAACCATGACAGTTTAATAATCACTTTTCCTCCCACACCGCTTGGAGGATTTTAATGAAACTTTTGTAGCCTTGATATGCGGTTGGTGTATATGTACAATTAGGTTTACTTTCATCCTCTGGACCATTTTTGGCAACATTTCTTGTGAAATAGTCTTTTGAGAATTCAGCTCATCATCACTTCACCCACACTGGTTGGAGGATTTATTAACTAGTAGGCCTTATATGTGGTAGATATGCAAGAAAATTTCTCTTCTGGCCCATTGTTTTGAAAACTTCTTTAAAAAAAAAACATTATCAAAGCAAGGGGTATTTTGGGAATCAAGTTCTATTGCTCCTCCTTTCAGACTGGTTGGAGGATTTTTCTCAAATTTTGTTGGCCCATTTTTGTGAACATTTCTTGAAAAATTGTCCAAAAAAGGGAATTTCATGACAAAAATTGTTGAATTAAGTAGAATCTTGAGAATTAATTAACTTGTAATTGCTTCTTCTCCTAAACTGCTTGAAGAATTTTATTATCTTTGCACTTAAGTGAAGAGCAGGGATATTGCCATTACTCAGTGCATCAGTCTGTCTATTGATTCATCTGTCTGCCCGTCCTTGCCAAAATTTGTCATCACTTCTCCTCTCACACTGCTTAGAGGATTTTAATGAAAGTGTGAAGGCTAGATATGTGGTTGGTGTAGATGCACAATAAGGTTTTTCTTTTGGTGGCACTCTACAGTTCATATTTTGCATAGGGTTAGATTTGTAAAGAAAAAGAATTTCCCAGGTTTTCGTCACTGGTTATGTTGGCTATTTAAAAAAAGACCTTGTATATATTAGGTATTATTAAAAAGAACTTTTTAATTCCCTTTATTTTGGTGTATAATTGATGGGTGCATTTTGGGTTATAGAGTATACATCTTGGTCTTACTTCAGATGTGCACCTATCAAAAAAGTGCTATCTCCACTTGGTCATTTTCACTTCCTGGATTTCAAAGATAAATTGTAAAAAAAAAGAGCCGATAACTTTGTTTACTTTCTATATATTTTCTAATTCATTCATTGTACTACAGAAGCTGGTATTGTCTACTCTGGCAAAATTAGTTTTCCGTATTTTAATAACTGCTAAAAATAGTGTACTTTGGACTAATTCAGGCTGATTTTTCGAGCACATGGGAGCGGTCATTTTTGTCAGCTGTGTGCTTAGATCATGTACAATTTCCACAAGTACAACATGTAAAGAAATTTCAGCCACAGTACATGAAAATAGCATAGAGGTATGCCAACATTCTTTTCATTGTGCATGTTGCAAATCCAAAGAACTTCACCTTACACCTGTCAATCTCTCAGAAGTACACAATATCTGTAGAGTGCCTCCTTTTTGGGGACATTTCTTGAAAAATTGTCAGAAAAAGGACATTTTAGGAATTTGGCTTGTCATCGTTTCTTCTAGCACACTACTTGGAGGATGTTATTTTAACTTTGTAGGCTAGATATTTGGTACATGTAAATATGTGATAACATTAGACATTTTCTTCTAGCCAATTTTTGGGAAATTTTCTTGAAAAATTGTCGAAAAAGGGGTATTTTGGGAATTTCCTTTTACATTACATTTTCCACACTGCTTGGAGGATTTAATAATTGAAACTTTGTTGGCTTGATAAGTGGCTGGTGTAGATATGCAATAAGGTTTTACATTTTTCCTCTGGACCATTTGTGGGAACATTTGCTAAAACATGGTCAAATGGGGGTATTTTTGATTCAGTTTGTCATTGCTTCTCCTTCCACACTGCTCAGAGAATTTAATGAACCTTTATAGGCTAGGTAAGGTGCTTGGTGTTGATGCACAGTAGGGTTTAACTTTTTTTTCCTTGGGTCCATTTTTGGGGAATTTCTTGAGAAATTTTCAAAAAAGGGAGTTTGTCATTGCTTCTCCACCCACCCCCACTCAGGATTTATTAGAAACTGCGTACATTTTTATGAAATAGAATCCCAAATGACATCAAAATCAGTAATATTAGCACTTGTCCCCATAAACCATCACCATGGGTCCTGTCTTATGTGCACACCACTTCGTGATTAAGCTAAGTGAGATGGCTTTTCACAGCTGATTACAGTAACAGCGAATAAGCATATAATCATGGCAGGTCAAATTTTATATCGGTGTTTTAGGACTAAGGTCTTTAAGGTGTTTTTTTGTCTTTCCTTTTGTAATTTGAAAAGGAAGAATATTTGTCTAATATTTTTGCAGATATGCACCTGTAAAGATATGCAGTTCCACTAAATTCTTCAGAAGATGTGCAGAAGGTTTCCAACATTAGAAACTGGGACATCTAGAAGGACTATTAAAGGGAGATAATGGATCATTAAATAAATAACGGAGATAACCAATCAATGGATATATAAGAGCCTATGCTACATTTACATGTATCGAGCCAGAAGTATCAACAGGAGGGATCATTCTGAGGTAGCAACTGTGCAAGAATAGCTCACAGAGAAGGTTTGAATTTGGAGGAACAGTGTACACAGATCAGACACTGGGTATGACCTTGGGCCAATATTTGAAGGCAGCATGATAAAGTTTTTACTACTTGTCAACAAGCAGGGTCAGCTTCGCATCAGCAAACATTACCAACACATGGAACAGGAGAACAGACAGAGGCTTGAGAAAGAGCTGATTGGGATCTGTCTGAAAAGGGGAGAAAAAAAGGTAGTGCTCAAACTTTTTTTATTACAGTGAAACCTATCTTACTGCACACATTCATATAAATCACAACTGCTCCTAAAGGACAACATTTATTAACCCCTTTACATCTCACTTACAGATATGACTTTTATATAAAGATCACCTGACCACAAAGGATAGAATGTTTTAGTTCCTTAAACATCCTTTATAGACAGGATCATTGTATGTAAAAGTCAGTTGCTACTAGCCTGGACAATGCTTTATACACAGATCGCTGTATGTAAAGGTCAGTTGCTACTAGCCTGGATAATGCTTTATAGACAGATCACTGTATGTAAAAGTCAGTTGCTACTAGCCTGGATAATGCTTTATAGACAGATCACTGTATGTAAAAGTCAGTTGCTACTAACCTGGTTAATGCTTTATAGACAGATCACTGTATGTAAAAGTCAGTTGCTACTAGTCAGGATAATGCCTTATAGGCAGATCACTGTATATAAAAGTCAGTTGCTACTAGCCTGGATAATGCTTTATAGACAGATCACTGTACAGTGTATGTAAAAGTCAGTTGCTACAAGTCAGGATAATGCTTTAAAGAGATCACTATTTGTAAAAGTCAGTTGCTACTAGCCTGGATAATGCTGTAATAGATCACTATAAAAGAGTCAGTTGCCACTAGTCAGGATAATGCTTTAAAGAGATCTCTATTTGTAAAAGTCAGTTGCTTCTAGCCTGGATAATACTTTATAGACAGATCACTGTACAGTGTATGTAAAAGTCAGTTGCTACTAGTCAGGATAATGCTCTATGGACAGATCACTGTACAGTGCATGTAAAAGTTAGTTGCTACTAGCCTGGATAATGCTTTGTAGACAGATCACTGTATGTAAAAGTCAGTTGCTACTAGCCTGGATAATTTATAGACAGATCACTATGTAAAAGTCAGTTGCTACTAGCCTGGATAATGCTTTATAGACAGATCACTGTATGTAAAAGTCAGTTGCTACTAGCCTGGATAATGCTTTATAGACAGATCATCATATGTAAAAGTCAGTTGCTACTAGCCTGGATAATGCTTTATAGACAGATCACTGTATGTACAAGTCAGTTGCTACTAGCCTGGATAATAGACAGATCACTGTATGTAAAAGTCAGTTGCTACTAGCCTGGATAATGCTTATAGACAGATCACTGTATGTAAAAGTCAGTTGCTTCTAGCCTGGATAATGCTTTATAGACAGATCACTGTACAGTGTATGTAAAAGTCAGTTGCTACTAGTCAGGATAATTCTCTATGGACAGATCACTGTACAGTGCATGTAAAAGTTAGTTGCTACTAGCCTGGATAATGCTTTGTAGACAGATCACTGTATGTAAAAGTCAGTTGCTACTAGCCTGGATAATTTATAGACAGATCACTATGTAAAAGTCAGTTGCTACTAGCCTGGATAATGCTTTATAGACAGATCACTGTATGTAAAAGTCAGTTGCTACTAGCCTGGATAATGTTTTATAGACAGATCATCATATGTAAAAGTCAGTTGCTACTAGCCTGGTAATGCTTTATAGACAGATCACTATGTACAAGTCAGTTGCTACTAGCCTGGATAATAGACAGATCACTGTATGTAAAAGTCAGTTGCTACTAGCCTGGATAATGCTTATAGACAGATCAATGTATGTAAAATTCAGTTGCTACTAGCCTGGATAATGCTTTATAGGCAGATAACTGTACATGTATGTAAGAATCAGTGGCTACTAGCCTAAATAATGCAGAAGGACACATACCAAATTTGCTGGTTATTAAAACTTTTAATAATCTTGTGCACATTATGTTCCATATTGATTTATTCAGAGATAAAGAGAATTAAAAAGAAAGAAAAGGTAAACAAAGAAGTATTTATCATGAGGCATGTGCCAAAGGATGTACAGAATACACAAAATATGCCATTCACTCAGACCTCTCAATAGTGAGCTAGAATCACTGCTTGCAGGATGTCCAATTTATGATTCTGTAATCTCCATTTCCTAAATGTTGTCCATCGAGTACAATATGTTATACTTGCAGGATTAGTGTCTGGTTTTGTTTAGGTGCTTAATGGCTCATCAACTCATGAAAGGTTACATCATGCCTAGGTAATTAGAATAAAGCAACTTGCCCTGAGACACATGACAGTGGCCATCCTGGCCTAATCTGGGCAAGATATGAACTGCACCCATCTGATTGCAAGTCCAGTATGCTAAGCACTGAGCCAACATGGCTCCCAGGGAATTGTGACCGATAACTTCCATTTTCAACATCCTACATGGAAATGTGACTGATAACTTCCATTTTCAACATCTTACAGGGAAATGTAACCAATAGCTTCCATTTTCAACATCCTACAGAGATCTTTGTTGACAAGCATTGACTTGCCCAATTAGAGATAACATTGAAGACAGCAGAGTAAGTCAAATACTTGGGACACTGACAGGCACCTGAAAATATAGCAGCATTTCCGTGATGTAATAAATTTATTTAAAAGTCAATTTTTTTCTTCCTTTTTCATGCTTGCAAAAAACACCCATGTCTCTCTGTCCATCTGCCCTCGTGTTGAATTAAATTCTGTGTTTAGATCTCTGAGGATGGGCAATTCCTTTCATGTTCCATGAACACATGTCATACTTGTTTTGTTTTTTTAATAATTATTTTGTAGGCTATGTGGTTGATAATCAGTAAAGTCATCTTAAAAGCAGTAAGATTTAGCCTGGAGCAGGGATCCTCTTTTCACGTATTATCAACTGAGATTTTTCTTTGAGCCTCATTTTGTTGGTTGCCCCCTTCCCAGCCCCAGCCCCATCCCCCGTATGGTAGATGCTTGAGCTCTGAGAGTGCAGAAAGTCTTCTAAGTTACCCAACATTAGAGATCTGTATTCCTGGTAAAAATAAGAAAAGTGGCCTGAACTGGATTTTTATTGTCACATTTTGTTGACAAACAGAAGCAGTTAATAATATGTAAATTTTTGTGTCAAGTTACATTTCCTATTTATGCCAACATACACCTGAAGTGATTGATAGACACTAGGATTTTTGAAGAATAGATAACAAAGTCAGCTAGAGCTGCATCATTTGTCTTTCTGTCTTATTTGTTAGGGCACAAATATTTACCAGCATATGCATCTAAACATGATGATAATGACTGCTTTAAATAAATTCAATGAATAACTTTAAAGTTGTGGCATCCACTGTGTATGAATCAGGCATACAATTTTTTTGTAAGTGTTAATGTTTATCGTAATACTAGTTGTCTCCATGTCTCATCCTTTGGAAAACAGGATATTACAATAACAATCTGTCCATCCATCTGTCCATCTTTTTGTCTATTGATTTGTCATTTCTTCCTTCCATCTATGCCTTTTCCTACACCTTCAAGCAGACCGCAGCATAGCTGTGATATTTTGAGAGTACCAGCCTTCAGGATTTTACAAGATGTTACAAATGTGAGATTCAAGTAGATTCTTAGATATTCCAATTTTGTTCTGATATCCATATGTATTGATGTTAAATGCAAATAAAATGCCCTTTTTGTTTACTTTTACCATATATGTACTAAGTTGCAGATTATATGGAATATGTATACAACTCCATCAGTAGTTTTACTCAAACTACATTTTATAATGAAAACACTTGCAAGTTATGGTCTTATGGTTCTAGCAGACTTTTTGCATCACAAGTAAACCAATTTAACATAAATAATTTTATAAAAATATCACCAGGAAAAATCTTAACGTATTAAAAATTAATTGTTCTGTGAGAAATAGAACTGAAGGAGTGAGATAAAAATTCTGTGAGATTTTTCTCACTGTGAGATATCAGAGGGGTGCCGTAGGCTACATCATCATTTGATTGGTGTAAATCAGTAACAGAAAGAAAAATCTTAATGGACTAATAAAGTTGAACAAAATCAATAAAAAGTAGAAACCATGGACTGATACAGATTCTTTATACCCATTTTTAGAAACCATGGACTGATACAGATTCTTTATACCCATTTTTTTCCAAAAAGTGGGTATAATAGTTTCATCGAGATGTCTGTCCATCTTTATGTTGGTCCATCGCTTTTGTTTGGTAAATGCAGATACTTTTTTTAGCATTCAGGATAGTCAAACTTGGCTAGTGACTTCCCCACAGGGTTTAATTTTCAATAAGGTTTTTTAATTTTCCTGCGATCCTATGGGTCCGCAGTAGTCCCAGAGCAGGGTTAAAAACTTCTTAGTTGATTATGCTTTTCATTGTCAGTTTGGCACAGTTCTTAAATTGCTCAATATACACTATGCATGTGGTAATATTGTTCACAGTTGACCTCAGGATCCCTGGGATAGAGGGGGTGAGGGTTTAAATGGTCTGTAAGATAAAAAATAAATCATCACCATGACATGTCATTAAGAGTATTGACACATGGTATTGGGTCCAAGGGTAGAGGTCCGAAGGTAAAAAAATAGTATGCCACTGAACCATGTTGTCATGAGCATTAAATTGAAGGTTTTTCAATATCTTTGTAACTGAAAGAAATGTTTTGTTCCTGATACAGCTTACAAACCCAGTAATTAACTATATAATGAGATGTAGGTATTTTATTAGTTTTACAAATTTCATTGCAATCCCAGTCTCCTGCCACCCCCACCCCCAACCTTTCTGAGTCTTTGTGCAGGCCAATAAGTTTAATGAAAAAAAATCTCTTGCTTTTTTTCTGTTCATTAGGCTTTTTATTTTGCTTTTGGTAGAGTTTCTAAATAACTCAGGACATATCATGTACAATATGTTATAATGCTTTTTTTGGCTTCAGATGCCTTGGGGTATGGATGGTAATTTTTTTTTTTTTAAATTAGACATCATCAAAGCTTGTCTATGTGTCAAATCAAAGGTCACTGATAGTACTTTAGCATGGAATGAAGTTTAATAATGGAAAACTTACAAAGGCTGAAAATCAGGCATGTAGAAGATGTAATGAATCTGTTATGGTGCTATAGATGATTTGAAGAGTGACATTTTTAGTTTTTTTTATATTTATATCATTTTTATCATGGAGTCATAGCAGGAAGGCACATCATATATGTAATCAGTATTGGGTTCTGGCCCCCTTGGCAACTGTCCAGAGGTAGACTGGGAGAGGGGGCTGGGGGTTGGTGGTGGTGGGGAGTAGATATGGGGATTTGTGATGACAAGACATTGAAGTAACACTACTTCGGATTGCCTTCAATCTGAATCATATGTAATTTCCAAAAAGTGGGTAGTTTGTGATGGAGTGCAGCCAACTTCTAGGTACAGTTTTCTTTTAGTCCATAGATTCTTGTCATTGATTCTCCCCATACTAGTAGGGGGATATTGTGATACCTCCTTATGTCCATCCATCCATTTGTCTGGCCACATCTCCTAATAAACCACTGGGAGGGGGGAGGGATTCACAAAAGTTTGTTATGTAAACCTTGGGGTAACAATCTTGGACTCCCACCTCCTGGGTCAATGGGAGCTGGTCAAAGGTCAAATTGTACTAATGTTTCAATAACAGTGACATTTAAAAATATTCTGACCAAACTTTATAAATGCAGTCATAGCAGTAAGACATCATACAGATCTGCATCATGACCCCAGGGTCACTGTTTGGGGATGGGGGTGGGGGAGGGGTGAGCATGGGGGCTAATGAGGTTGGGCTTAGAATATGCAAAACAAGCATGGTGAGCAATGGCAGTTGCTCTTATAGTTTTGTTTTACAGAAAGAAACAATTAGGCATAACCTTATGGTGGAGATGGGGATATCCCTCCCAAATCATGGCCCCATATGTATAACTGGAGTCACGTGTGTCTGCATGTGTACAAAATGGTTTATTTTTTCAGATTCACAATAATAATCTCAAGTAGATGTTTTCAGGATTTACATGGTAGGTTTTTCCAACCATCCAAATGTCATGTTTAATCTATCTGAGGATTTTATATGGTGACCCATCAAAGTCACTCAAGTTTTAAAATGTTTACAGCATGTATGTGGGTAAATTTCTTTCTTTTAACATTTATAATGTCATTTAAAATAATTTAGCCTGCACCCAACAGGTATGTGACACAAAATATGTTAGTTTGCACCCTACAGGTATGTGATACATGAAGTTGGATCAAATTATTGTTGATATAAAGAATGTGTACTGCCCCAGGTAAATGATAAACAGGTTTTGCTAAGTGAAACTCGATACAAATTTATATATGACATGTAAACTTGAAAACAAAGCTATCTGACATCTTCTAAACTATCAGCTATCATGTGTGTTTTATTTACTCAGAAAAGTGGAAGGAATTATGTGACATTGTACTGGTGACATGATTACAACCCAAGTTATACTGTCTTATTTACATGTCATATAGCACAAATACTAACAATCACCATTTTTTAAGTTTCAATAAAAGTCTTTGCTAATTTAGTACATGCTACAGCATCAGAATATCTGCAAATCAATCATTGCTTAAATGCACACTACATGCACATTAATGGCATCCTAGGCTAAAAAATGAAAAATATTTTAAAAGATTCAGTTTCTTTGCTGATTGTAGAGGTGTATATACATATGTGCTCAGGGAATTGTGTAATCTACAGTAGTAGGCAATGGTGAATTGTTTAGCTTGGTTAGTAGTATTTTCTACTCCAGTAGAGGAGAAGATAAAACTTTTAACTAACTGTTCTTCTCTTAACAACATGATCTTCCCTGTTTAACATTGGTTTTCTTCTGAGATTTTTTATTTTTGACGTTTTTATAGCATAAGTCAAGTTTTAAACAAATGCATCATTTTGAAACTGAAAGAGGATGTGCCCTAATTACCTCTTGATAACACATTCAAAGAAAATAGGTCACAGAATCCCACTTTTCTTACATGTACATGTATAGATTATTAAAGTCAAAAAGGAATGATTTGACTCCTGGAATATCCATTCCAGTGATCATGATATTACAATATTAGAATTGATTTACATTTTGTTCTTCATTTCATGTGTTTCATATGTGACACATTGTCAGTAGAAGCTTATGTAAATGTACAAATTCTTCAAATCTACCACAATATGAGGATTGTAGTAAATTGCCATAACCATTGTTACACACTTTGTATGTGCATTTCATTCATTACAATGATACTCACATTACGCTTCATTATTCCAGAAGAGAAAGGTCACAGCGACCCTTCTTATGAATTAAATAATTATTAAGAACAGATATAACACCTGCATTACACTGTTACAGATTTTGTTTCTTGAAATATCTTTGGTTTTGAGCCATTTTATTGTCAGGAAATTGTCAGATCTTTACTTGATTCATTTGGCGTTTTAAAAGGTACAGGTAAAGGATGTTTGATTAGCATTTTTGATAGAAGACAATATATCTTTGCACTCATTGCTTTTTAATAATATTTCACCTGGCAATAGTAATACTTCTCCTAGCAATAAATAATTCTTGGATCGCTGTAAAGAGGATGACATAGTCACTGAATAAAATGCGCTGATATTGTTTTATGGGGGACGCATGAGTGATTGGAACAGAGGTCCAAGTTCATCATATTAACTACCAATATTCCTTTTTCAAGAAATAACGAGATCTGCTAAAAATTAATTTTGACTAATTGTTTTTAGTTTTTTTATATCATTATATTTTGAATACTTTTACCATTTAATCAGGGACTTGTATGTACATGTATGTGTAAGTCTCTGATTTAATGAAGCAATTATTGAAACAACCATTATTGCATTCACAAATTTTACTGCTTCTATGCCCAGGCTTTGGCATGGTTATAATAGATCAAACACCATTCAGTACATGCAAGAGTAAAAAAATTAGTTTGAACCACACCATTGCATGATATTTGTACAGTTGTGAAATCTATGTATATGTATCAAATTTTTATTTCAGAGTTCTTTTCTTGAGTATCAAGACTTCGTTCTCATTTACCGATGCTACTCAGGTTTATTTTTCATAGCTGGAGTCACAAAAGATGAGGTAGGGTCATTTTCACAAAGGGTATTGACAATTTCTTTTATATTATTGTTATACTTTTAAGTTTAAAGAAGAGAATGTTAGCCATTTTAAGGAAATGGCCAACCACATGTACAGACTTTTACACTTTTATTAAAAAATTTTATCAGAGATGTAGATTTTGTGGATGGATAATCCAAAAGTGCAGATTTTTGTAATGATCAAAATTACATTGCTAGAAATACTATTTATTTTGAGTTGCTGCCTCTGCTGTTTATGTTTTTTTGAACAATATAAATGATAATATTGAAAATATTGCTTGCTAAGGAGTAAATTGCAGGAAATATCTTCCAAATAATAGGTACCTCAGTTATTTGGTACAGTTTTTACCAATTCCTTGTTAACTTCCTTCAAGTGCAGATATTTTTCACTAACTGCAGATAAAAGTGAGGATTTTTTTGCAAACATTGTCACCTGAAGTAAAATGCATTCACCTTTGCACCTTTAATTTGCACAAAGAAAAAATACTGTAAAATCTGTAAAATAAGCATATGCACTTTTTGGGGGAAATTAGTGAGAATCATATGCACTTATTTTTAATGAAACACCTCAAAATAAAACCTTGAGTATTTGTAACATTTCTGTACTTATGCTAATTAACTAGATTGTACGGCATAGTACATACAGATAAAGAAAGGAAATATGGCAAGAAAGAAAACACAATAACAGAACAGTTAGAGCAATGATGCAAATGTAATTAGTGACACTTATGATGCAAATGTAATTAGTGACACTTATGATGCAAATGTAATTAGTGACACTTATGATCATGTTTTTAGAATAATCATAAGTAACATGAAATTTTATATGTAAGACATTTTCTTCTACATACATATATGAACTTATTTTGCTTCAAGAATACTGGAAGGCCAATGTGTGATTCTTTTCCCTTTATGCTTATTTGAACATAACTCTGTGCTTATGATTATGGCTCCCATGCCCCTGTGGCAATGAAAATAGACCATGCATACTCACTCCAATGCCCCTTTGGCAATATAAATAGACCATTCAGACTCACTCCAGTGCCCCTGTGGCAATATAAATAGACCATTCAGACTCACTCCAATGCCCCTGTGGCAATGTAAATAGACCATTCAGACTCACTCCAATGCCCCTGTGGCAATATAAATAGACCATTCAGACTCATTCCAATGCCCCTGTGGCAATGTAAATAGACCATGCAGGTTTTCTCCAATTCCCCACTGAATTCAAGTTTACTAAAGTTGAAACACAGAAGTTACAATATTGTTGGATAATTTGAAATCTGGATGAGTGAGAGAATATGTAAGTGTATCAGTGAACTGTTTCCCAGATAATATCAAGTTCTTTGCTACAGGTGGTAAATGTTTTTGCAGGTGAAGCAGTAAGTTTCCATTTTAAATGAGGTATGAATCTGCTGAATTTGTGTGGTTCACTCCAGCTTAAAAAAAAAAAAAATTTTGTTTGTTTCTTAATGTTTTGAATTTGGGCTATTTTATTTTCTTTATTATTATAAATGATATACTTTCAGAATGAAATGGCCATTTTTGAGTTTTTCCACCTTATCTTGGAAACACTGGATAAATATTTCCCAAAGTTGGTAAGAGCTTTGAACAATTTAAGAAAATTATGAAATTGAAATTAGGATTATGTGCAAAGGAAGTAAGTCAACTAGATGAGTAACTGTTTTTATGCAAACAGTTACCTCCCTTTGTCAGTGTGATGCACATTTATGTTGTTATTATAGATGATAAAAATGTCTTTATGCCTTGCTTGTGTGTCACTATTTTAATAGCAGTAATACAACACCTGCTACTATTGTCCAAGCTATAAAATTTTCTCATCCATTTAGTACGGGATAATTGGAATGTTGTAGAACTGAAAGAACAAGAACCAGTCTTACTTCTGTGTCACAGCCCATATTGAGAATCTCATCTTTTCTTTGTATGTGTTAGACATGTGCGTTTCACTCTGAGTGAATTTCTTGTTATCTTTTTAGAACGTTGGAGTTATTTTCCCCAGTCGTTGTTGTTACTGAGTTAGTCTCTGTATTTCCTTGCACCATTCCAGTGCTGGGGTAAGTATATCCTACCCAATTTAAGTTACAGGAAAAAAAACTTTTCATGGTTTCGTTGTTTATTTTTTTCTTTTTCAGAGTATAATGTCACAAGGTGTTGGAAAATGGGGGCACAAGAAGGCCCTATAGACTCTCACACCACTTGTTTAGCAGGCACTGGGGTGTACACACATATGGATGCCCACTTTGCTATTTGTGTTCCAATGAAGTCGCTACACTTATAAGGGAAGGAAGAAAGGCCTTTCTTCCCCCTCATTATCATTGGATGATCCCCTCTGTTACCAAGAGGGGTCTGGGTCTCTCCTACCTTTGGGGAGACTAATGCTTCTGTGGGGCAAGTAAGCTCTGAGACCTGTGTGGTGCAGAAATCTAAGACCCTAGGATCCCTGATATTCGATCTGATATCATCAGTGCTGGTGAGGGATTGATCCAGGGACCCTCCCAAGTGAGGGAAGACAACTGAGAGTAAAATGCACCCCCCAGTTAGGGAGGAGCAGCACCCTCTCAAAGCTGGTGTCCTGGTTAAGTTGACTAGAAAATCGTACCTTCCTGAGAAGGAAGAGTTTTGATTTCACTCCAATAAATCTAATGTGAGCTCCTCCATCTGATCGTCATCACCAGATCGTTCTTTGCCAATCACCAGGTTTCGTACACTGATCACTGGTCAATGGAGTCCCATTATTGGGCAGTGGACTGGGATCGGGCTGATACCCCCCTGTTTCCATGCTTCAAGTCCATCCCAATGAGGCAAGGGAGTCGGCGGGTATCAGACCAACTAGGGAAGGAAATCTGATTGACATCCCCCTCTTTCCTATGTTCCTTTATAGTCTGTTTGGGATGTGTGGACACCACCTTATGGGAAGTGAGTCTTTTCCCTTTATGGCACTGTGGATGTCCCTTGTGTGCAAGACAGGACAAACGTCAAAGGCTGCGGTCTTGTGTTGTCCACCTTGAATGGGGCAAATAAAAAGGTGGGGGGCTAATACTCCTTCTTTGACTTGCTTGGAAGGTTGAGAAGAAGCATTCTAAGTCACCTGTGAGGTGGTCCACTAGCAGGGCTATACCTAACACACCCCATGAAGGGATGAGGGACAAGGATAACCCTGTTGGCATGTCTCCCTCTCCTCAGAGACATGCAAGAATTACACTCCCGCCCCACCTCTTGAGTGTGCTCAGGACAACAACGTGATTTCTATTAATGGTGGATTGCAATGAGTTTGAGAAAGAACCAGTCGCTTCAGTTCCTATTGTTTGAGAAAGAACCAGTCGCTTCAGTTCCTGTTCGACTCTTAGGCTCCCAAGCCTCCTTCCACCTCTCAGTCCAGGTGTTGGAGGAAGAGGAGATCTGGACATACTAAAGCCATAATTGTGTCCCAAGCCTTCAGGCTTGGGGGACCAAAAGATTCTCTCTAGCCTGGAGAGACTCTGGGCCAGCATCATGTCAGGAACTGCTTTTGCTTCCACATACTGCCATGGTTAAGGAGAAATATTTCCGTGGCAAAGAGTTTGCCAGGCAGTCTGAAGTAGTAGTCTGTCCCCACTCTACACTTCGACTTCTGGAGTCGGCAACCAATTATAGGGTCCACTCACCTGCTTGGCCTCTAAAGCGCATTCACCCCCCCCCCCCCGATGCAGGAGCATCTAAGGCAGTAGCAGAACCATAGAGGTATGCATTGTCATTGTCCTTGGTGCTCTCTGCTGAGTAACTTCACCGCCACAGAGACACTACTTTAGAGACTTCAAAGGTCTTACTTGACCACATCAAGAACCTTCTAAGGGCAGCACCACTTAAGACCGAAATGCTCTTTCTAGGCTATATTCCCACTGTGGCTTCTCAAGATCTACAGGACTAACAAACACCGGTCCTTGGAAACTGCTCCTGACCCATCAAAACAGGCCAAGAAGTGGGCTGATCCTGACCGCCATTTGTGTCCTTCTCCTAATTTTTTCCAACAGACAAGGTCCCGTCAGTCTCAAAAGTGGTCTCACTTCAAATCCTCCTTTCGCTCATTGTTTGCTATACAAGGCAGCAGGAAAGGCCAAGGGGGAAATTCTTCGGATACTTCCCACTTCCCTATGGATGGAAGGTCCTGACTCTAAGAACTCGCACCCTCTCCTGCTGTGTCTTCTTCCAGACATCCCAGTTGAGCTTGGCTAGCCCTCTTTTAAGAGGTTTCATCAGGTATCACAGACAATTTACAAGTTGTCAAACACAGGATTTGATCCAAAAATATTTGGTGCATATCAACAAAAGAACCCTTCAACTGATAATAACGCAAGAGCCGCAAGAAATACCAGTAAGTGTCTAATATTTACACTGATGTCTTGCTGACAGATTTGTTTCCACCAATTAAACACTTTAATGAATAGGTGAGATTAGACCCAAACCATTCATCATTATCAGTAAAGATTTGGGGGCTGATTTATTGAACTACCCCCTGGGAGCCAGTTTTTGCTTCCATTTGAGTTGGTGTCTTAATTGGGGCAGGTTTCTAACTGGAGTCCAATTCCACACCCCTAATACCCACTTCTTTCTGTACACCAATGCTTCAGATTCAGGATGGGGCACTCACCTGGAACTGGAGAGCATGATCCTTCACATAAACAACTTGGAAATGTGGGGAGAGTCTCTTGCCTTACAAGGGTGTGTCAGCCTAGTACGGGGTCATTGCGTTATGGTATCCTCAGACAACACGTTGGTAGTAACATACCTCTGGAGGCAAAGAGGTAGACATGCAGCTTCTCTTTGCGTGGAAGTCTGGAACCTCCTCCAGTAGGCAGCCTTGGAAGAGATCATTCTCTGAGTGTGCCATATCCCTGGCAAGAGGAATATCCTGGTAGACAGTCTGTCCAGGGGTGCTGTGTGGTCCTCATGGAATAGTGTATGCATCAATCAGTAGCGAAGGCACTTTTCAAGCTATGGGGAGACCCTTGGTTGACTTGTTTGCAACAAAATTGGACAACAAGCTCCCTTTTTATGTTTTCCCAGTTTTTGATCAGAGGGCCTGGGCAATTGACGCTTTCAGTCTAAAGTGGGATCATCAGTTCGCATGCGCCTTCCCACCCTTCAGATTGATTCTGTAGGTGCTCCATTAGGCCATGATCTCCATTGCTCCGCTCATCCTGATATCCACCCTGTGGCTCCAATGGTCATGGTTCAGCAACTTGCTGGACCTGCTGGTAGACAAGTCAAGGAGATTACTACTGAGGAGCTGCTGTCACAGCACAATGCGTTTCTACTCCACAGCAGCCCACAGATTTCCACCTTCATGCTTGGCTCATCTCAAGCTATCAATCTGCCAAAACCAGTTTTCAAGCAAGCTGCAAACTGCATCATCCAGGCCAGGAGACAATCCACTTGTAAGGTTTATAACGCAAAGCAGAGAATCTTCTGTGATTGGTGCAGTAGGAAATGAGTTAATAAGACTGTCTTTCTGCTCTTCATGGCATAAGTGAGGATGAGTGAGCTTTTAAGGTTTGAAGGTAATTATGACTTAGTGTCTCTTCTTTGCTGACTTGGGTTTTTGGCAAAGAATCAGTTATCTTCAGTAGCTGTGCTTCCTATTAACGTCCCCAGTCTCAGTCGTATCTGTGCAAGGGATGACCAAGACAGGTTCCTTTGCCCAGTTAGAGCCTTATGTTTTTTTTTGGCTTCTTCTAAAGGGAGAAGGAAAAGTTGGAAACTTCTCTTCCTACCTATTAAAGATTCCTCATATTTTGGCATACACTATCTATTTCAGAGGGACTTGTTATTTATGAGAATCAAAGCCTATGAAGTTAGGGTTATCATTACTTCTTGGGCCTATTTGAATCACTCTTCTTTGGATGATGTTATGAGAGCCACATTTTGGGGGTCTCACACTACCTTCTCATTTTACCTTCAGTCTTTGGTGCACCAGTGCGAAGGCATTTTTTCATTGGGCCCGATAGTTATGGCACAGAAGTGCCACAACCTTCTGCCAGCTTACAGTAGAAATCTCTTCTACATTAAGGGTAAGTACAATAGTGTATGACTGTTTGTTGAGGCCATCAGCCTCCCTCCTAACTGGTAAATTCAGCGATGCAACAGTAGCAGGTGATGTATTAATACTATTAAAATGTAGTTTTAATATCAGTAATACCATAACTGTTGCTATTGCATAGCTGGTACTTTTCCAGGTGGAAAATACCTCCACTGTATGATGAGAATTAGTGCTCCCATTAGGGTGAACCAGAAGATTCCAGAACACTAAATCATTCCTGGGACACCACATACACACTGCCCATGTGCTATACTGCCCTTCATTCTTTTCACGGTCGCATGGCTGTAATGTCGGCCTTGTTTACATTGATGAAGATTTGCCGTTGCTTCTTGGGTTAACAAGCGAATTTACTATATCTCTTGTGTGCATATTCTTTGTAAACATTTGGATTATACCCCTGATCGAGTTTTTTCTCTGGTAATTTAAGCTCTCTTGAGAGTTATTAGCATTTGTTCTGTACACGTTGTAGACAGCTTTGCATTTTATTCATCGTTTCTACTCCCTTCACAGGACGTTACTGATTCTTATTTAGTTGTGCATTTTTTTAGCTATGGTAGGTATTTTGTTACATTTTCCCTATCCTTGCATAAATTGCAGTCTACTGACTCAACTTGATTCATGTTATTGTTCATTACGAATCACTGTAATTCACATTACCTATTTTGTGAATTGTTATTTTTATACTTGATTAAGCATGTCGCACACCACTTTCTACCTTCATATCATGTGCTCAGTTATCGAACACAGGTTCTTTTTCAATTTAAGTTTCAGAATGCGTTCCGTGACTTCTCCCTTTTTTATTAGCAATTGTAACCTACTGTTTTGTTGCTAATTTAGTAGTCCCTAGCTTTTGTTTAAGCCTGGTTGACTTGTTTATCTTGTCTTTTTCTGTACTGAGATTAGCATTGCATCCTTTTTGCAATTAAACATCGTGAAACACTCAAGTAAAATGACTTCTCACTGAAATTATCAACATATTATCGTAGACTTAGTCCATGCATTACCTTGTGTTTACTTTTAGTTGCATAGAAGCTTTTTGTATAAAAAAAATCTTCTTTTCAGCATTCTCTTACAGGAACAATGTCTAAGCATGGTGTGGATAGGCATGGTCACAGGAAATCTCCTTGGGATCCCCCCCCCCCCACTTGCTTATCTTGTACATGCTGCAAGAGGACAGATGGTTGTCCCTTTTGCAGCCTATGGTCAGACAAGGTCTGGGAAGAAGGTTCCTTACTCGTTTTCTTCAGAATTTTTTGGGTTCTTGTTCTCTAACTCTCTGACTCTGTCTCAGAGAAGGTTTACCCAAGTCTCTTCAGAGACTTTTAGGGTTAGTGGGCCCCCTTCCAAGGGAGGTTATAAATGGGTGGAGAGTGAGTCGCACCCTCCTGTTAGGGAGGAGTAACACCCTCCCCATTCTGTGAAGGCAGCGAGTGAGTCGCACCCTCCCATGAGTGAGAAGCAGCACCCTATCTTTTACACTATGACATAGAGCGACTTGCATCCTCCCCTCAGGGAGGAGCAGCACCCTTTTTTGTCCAGAAGGGTAGAGAATGATTCCCCCCTTCACCCCCCACCCCCATGATGGGAGCAGCACCTTCTACTTGCCCACAGCTCAGTGCAGGCTGAAAGTGCTACCACCAGGGTGGAGCAGCATACTTTCAGTCCCGGGGCCTGTTGACGGTGATGAGATGCAGCCTCCCAGTAAGGGGAGAACTGAGATCTAAGTCTGTCAGATCTGGGGAAGGGTCTTCCTACAGAAACGAGTTGCCCGACCAGTCTTTGTCCCGTGACCAGCATCCCCCCTTCCTTATTCTCCCACTAAATCCCTATGTGATGTCGGGCCTTCGTCCACAGGGAAGTGATTGGCCCTTTCCCTACATGCAGCCATGGACTTTTGGACCTTGGCCACATGGTAGTGAGGTTGTGGCTGTGGACCGTGAACCTACATTATCTTACAAAGTTGGATCAAAAACGAAGGAGGGGGATAGACCTTTTCCTTCCAAATGCTCTAGGCGGGTGTAGAGTCGCCCTAACCCAACTGCTGAGTCTATAGCTAAGGACAGTCTCTGAGCTCCGCAGGAGAAGTTACCTGTTCAAGTTCCTCTTCCCCTCAAGTCTCCTCCGCAACAGAGACATTGGGTCACATAGTCCTGCCTCAAGAAAGAGAGCAGGACGAAGATGTCCTTTCTGTCCTCGTTGATGTGCACGAGTTTGATACAGAACAGGCCAATGTGATACTCCCTCCCTTTGGGTCCCCTGCCCCCTCTCACTCATCTGTTAAGATGACTGAGGAGGAGGAGAGCTGGTCTTTTGATAAAGCGGTAAATGATGTTTACTGCCTTTTGCCCAGTGATCTGTGTGACCTGTATCCCAACCCTTCAGGTTCAGGCAACTCTAAAATTCTTAACAGAGTGGAGAAATTTTCTGGGGCAAACTCTTGACCAGACCTCTTGTTACTTTCTCACTCAGTTATGAACAAGGAGCTCTCTCAAAGATTTTGCAAGGGTCAAGGCTTTGCTAGACAACATAAGGGGTGGTCTGCCCCCTCTGCATTGCAACACTTGGTAACTGCTTTTAGCTATAAGGTTCATACCCCTTCCTGGCCCATTAAACTGCCAACTTTGGATGCTGAAGTGGCTCAAGTGGGTATTTCTACAGGGACCTGGGCTCACCTTCCTGTGAAAACACTGGAATCCTTGGAGCAAAAGGCTAGGTCACTAGTAACCATAACCTCGCATGCCAACTTCTTTTCAGCAGCCTTATTCAGTCTGCAGAAAGAGGAATCTCTGTCGCCAATGGCTGTACATCATTTGTTGGAAGCAGTGGCAAAAACTTCTAGGCATGCATTATCCTTGTCCATGGCCTTGTCAGCAGAGATTCTCCACCTCCACTTGGATGTTGCTTTGGGCACTTCCAAGGTCTTACTAGAGCACAGTAAGAACCTTCTGAGTCTGCTCCCCTGGAGGTGGAGATTCTCTTTGGAGGGCTTATGCCCTCCGTGGCTACTCAAGATTTGAGAGACCAACACACCGGTCCCTTGCATCTGCTCCTGGCTCTTCGAAACTGGCCAAGAAGCAAAATCATCCTGACTGCCCTTACGGTCCATTGGCTAAATTCTTTAAAGCTGCACAGCCACATGCAACAACCCCATTTCAGAACTCCTTCTCGGCAGGCAGGCCCTAAAAGTACCTCTGGTTTTGCTTGGATGGGGAAGTCTTTGAGCTCTGCCTTTCAGCCTAGCCTCCACACAGAGAGCATTGACCAGGGTCATGGGAGTAGTTGCAGCCCAATTAAATGTCACTAGGTATCCCAATTCTCCAATATTTCAAAGATTGGTTGATCCACAATGGCTGACTAAAGTCCCTCGGGCTAGATCTGTCTTGCTGTTGATCCATAGTGACCAGGCTGGGCCTCTGCCAAACCGAGAGAAATCAGAGCTCACTCTATCTCAATATTTTGTCTACGTGGGGATAAATTTCCTCACAAACAAGTGATTAGTCCATGTCACTTGGGACAAAGTAGAATTTCCTCACAAACAAGTGATTAGTCCATGTCACTTGGGACAAAGTAGACAAGATCCTGTCTCTTTTGGAGGCACTGAGAGTAAAAACCACATTGTCAGCTTGTCTTTTTCTCTCTCTGCTGGGTACCTTCATCTCCGCAGTGGACTTGGTTCTTCTAGGCGACTGCACTTGCGTCCTCTTTAGTATCTCCTTTTGGCAGTGGGGAAAGCAGACAGGGACCCTTAGAAAGCTCCGATTTATCTGGATCAGGATTTCCACCATCATCTGGTTTTTTGGACAAATCAGGACCAGTTTCTCGCCATACTCCTCATGCGCCCCCCCCCCCCCCCCCCCCGAACCCCACTCCTACCTGTTCACAGACACATCAGATTCAGGGTGGGGCACTCATCTAGAGTCGTAAGGAATGATTCTTCATGGTTCATGGTCCTGGGAAGAATCTACCCTCCACATCAACAATTTGGAAATGAGGGCAGTGTTCATAGCTCTTCAGGGGTACGTCCACCAAATAAGAGGTCGCTGCATGATGGTCTCCTCTGACAACATGTCAGTGGTGGCATACCTTAGACAAGGAAGCACACATGCACCTTCTCTCTGCATGGAGGTTTGGAACCTACTTTGCTGGGCAACTTCAAAAGGAATTACCTTCCGAGTTCACCACATTCCTGGCAAAAAGAATATTTTGGCGGACAGTCTGTCAAGGAAAGGGAAGATAGTCCTCACAGAATGGTCACCCCACCAATCAATAGCCGACTCCCTGTTCCAACTTTAGAGGACTCCTTTGGTGGACTTGTTTGCCGCCAAGCTAAACAACAAGCTCCCCTTTTACGTTTCCCCAGTCCCTGACCTGAGGGCCTGGACACTTTCAGCCTGAAGTGGGATCGTCTGTTCCCTTATGCCTTCCCACCTTTTGGGATGATCCCACAGGTTCTACACAAAGTCAGGCACTCAACTGCTCAGCTCATTCTGATCGACCCTCTGTGGCCCCAGCAATCATGGTTCAACAATCTTCTTGATATGCTGGTGGACCATCTCAGGACCTATCCTCGGATAAAGGACTTCCTTTCGCAGCACAGGGGTTCTCCTCTACAACAGCCCACAGATTCTTCACTTTCATGCTTGTCTCATCTCAAACAATCTCTCCGCAAAGAAAAGTTTTTGATCAAAGTTGCCAAGTGTATTATTCAGTCCAGGAGAAGATTCACATCTAAGGTGTATGATGCCAAATGGAGAATCTTTTGTGATTGGTGTAGTTGAAAATGTGTCAATCCTAGCTGTCCCTCTATGAGTGCAGTGGCTGATTTACTTCTCTTCCTTTTTGAAGAGAAACAATGCTCAGTTTCTACTATTAAGGACTATTAAGCAGCCCTTATCAACACTTTCAAATTTTCGAAAGGCATCGGGTCAGATCCTCACTTAGCAGACATGATCAGGTATTTTGAGCTGCAAATACCAGTGTCTCACTCTCTAAAACCTAAATGGAATCTTTCTTGTGTCTTGTGGTCTCTTAATAAACCCCCCTGTAAACATTTGGGTGAAGCTTCCTTTGAGAATCTTACCCTTAAGATGGTTTTCATGCTGGCCTTAGCATCTGCGAGATGAAGGAGCAAGCTTCATGCCCTATCCATAGAGCAGGGCTGTATCAGGTTCAGTGGGAATTATGAGTCTGTTTCTCTCCTTTGCCAACCAGTTATTTTAGCAAAAAACAGCTTTCATTGGTTGCTCCACTCCCGATTGAGACCCCCCAGTCTCAGCCGTATCTGTGCTTGGGATGAACAAGATATACTTTTGTGTCCATTTAGGGCCTTATGTTTTTATTTGGCAGCCTCTAAAGGGAGAAGGAATGGTAGGAAGCATCTTTTCCTCCCCATTAAAGGTTCAACTGATATTTCAGCTTCTACCATTTCTCGGTAGATTGCATTTACTATCAAGAGAGCTTACCAGTCCCTTAATGATAGGGACCTGTATTTTATGAAAATTAAAGCTTATGAGGTTCGAGCCATTGCTGCCTCACGGGCCTATCTAACTCATTTGTTTTTGGAGGATGTGATGAAAGCTGTGTTTTTGCACTCTCACACTACTTTCTCCTCCTTTTACCTTCCCTCGTTAGCCCACCAAAGCGAAGGCATTTTCTCCTTGGGCCTAATCATCATTGCTCAGAAAGTGGCCCATGCAGATTACATCCCACAGTAGTCTCCTGCTCTTCAATGAATGTGAGTATTCACTGTATTTGTTTTTATTCACCAGTTGTGAGATCATCAGCCTCCACCAAACTTACAATTTCACCTATGCAATAGCAACAGGTATGGTATTACTGATATTAAAATGTGGTTGTTTGTTTTCTGGGGGGGGGGGGGTAAAATTAATTTTAATGATGTAAAACTTACCTGTTGCTATTGCCAGATTCCCTTCTTCTGCCCCACACTGATGTCCCGCTAAGTTAGGCTGCTCCCTATGAAAAGAATGAAGGGCAGTATAGTGCATGGGCAGTGTGTGTGTGGCGTCCCAGGGGTGATCCACTGTTTTGGAATCTTCTGGTTCACCCTAATGGGAGGACGAATTTTTGTCATACGGTCGGAGTATTTTCCATCCGGAAAAGTACCAGCTATGCAATAGCAACAGGTAAGTATTACATCATTAAAACTAGTTTTACCCCCCCCCCCCCCCAAAAAAAACTACATTTTTACATTTTTTGGGAGGGTAAAATTAATTTTAATTATGTAATACTTATCTGCTACTGTTGTAAAGACTCTCTCCTCCCATCCTGCTCGGATGTCCTGCATGGCCAGATCTAAGGCAAAGAGGATGAGATTCTGAGTATGTGCTGTGATGCAGGAGTCAGACTGCTGTTTTTGTTCTTTCAGTTCTTGAACATTACAATTTTCCAATACTAATTAGAGGGGAAAATTGTATCTCATGGACGGGGGACTTTCAGTCCCAGAAAGGAAAGCAGTGCAATAGTAGCAGGTAAGTATTACATAATTAAAATTAGTTTTAACCCCTCCCAAAAAAAATAACATTTAATTAAACTCAGGTAAATTATGATGTACTTGAATTTGTTTTTTTTAAACTGACATAGTACAACATTCTCTCACTATAAGGTCCATCATTATAACACTATTCCTGTTATAGGGCAAGTATGATCTTGGATCCCATTTCATTATGCAGTTGTAAAGGTACATGTATAATATATTTCATTATAAGGCAGACTCACTATAATGCGTTATGCTCTATGGCTCCCATGGACTGCAATTTAATGAGGGAATACTGTATAATGAACAAGAAATTCAGTAGACATTCTCAAGCTGCATATGCAGACCTACTTACATGTCATTAAATGTGGCAAAATGAAAATCATTAAATACTTTAAAAACTATTTCCATCGGAGTATCCTTTTTATTGACTACAATTGATTGTACAACTGATGCTTTTCATAATTTTCTTTTTCAGTCAGAGGTGGATGTATCCTTTTATTTATAAATCACAACATTTTTGTGAATTTAGCAAGCAGACTAATATATGCTGGATAACATTGTGATCAAAAATATGATAAATGCTGATATCTACCAGATGGATAGTTCTGGAAGTTTGCAACAGTGGTTAGATACTAGTGGCCACTATTTCAAAAGCCACATGCTTTACTCAGGATTTAATACCAGATGGACTTTGGGATATTACCTAGAAGAAATGTTCTTTTTGATGTTTGGTAATGTATAATTTTATTTTATTTCAGCATCTCTCATTATTTGCAGCAATTCAAATTTTTTGCAGTTCGATAATCCCTTAAGTTGGAATAAAATGACCATAGCATTGACTTGCCATAGCAAACATTTACATGGGCCAGGTCGGTTGGTTGTTATGGGTTTAACGCCATTTTTCAGCACATGATAGGCTATGCATGGCGGCCAGTATATTTGGTGGAGGAAGAACCCGAGAAAACCCCAGGAAGAACCACCGACCCACGGGAAGCTACTGGCAAGCTTTCTCACATAACCATGTTGGCCGAGCCCGAGACTCGAACACACACGGACAGTGGTGAGATGTCAGTGATCTGTAAAGCCGAGCGCCTTAGACCACTTGGCCACCCGGGGCCCCTACATGGGCCAGAATTGACCTTGATTGGAACTAAGTAGACCGCACTGCAAAAGTTTTGTGTCTATGATAACAGCATAAATACACATGTGTTGAGTAAGGACACTGACCATGGGCCACACAAAATGTGTCAGCATGTGGCCCATGGGCCATATATTATGCACTTCTGGCATACGGTCATATACAGTGGTCCCCCTCTTGAATGGTCCCCTGACCAGTGGTCACCTGCTATTTATGGCAAGAATCCCTTGGCACTGAAGATTTAGTGTTAATAAGTACCCCTCTAGGACAGCCACCCCTTTAATGCAGCCAGCAGCCAACATATTAATGTACGAAATGTCAAATTTACATGCTTTTCATTAAGAAGGTTAAAACTGCAAGCAGAATTTATGTTTCAGCCTATCAGTATTTTGCAAAAATTTGATTGTTGATAATGTGTCAAAATGGGATCATCCAGATACACAATAAATGCTGGTTAAAATTCCTTCAGTTCTTATGACCTTTTGTTTTTTCTTTTTAAAACAAAAGTAATGTGGCTGCTGGACACTGAATATGAAAATTTGACATAGATTATACATGTATCACTGGAAGTTATATTTGGAATACTTTGGAGTTAATTGACAATTTGACAGTTTATTATTTTATGGCCATGTTTCTTAAATATGTTGAATCCAGCACTGGGTTTCTGCATTTACTGTATAAACAAATGATCTTGAAGCATATTTTTTATATGGAGGGTGGGACTTCATTTTCTGTGCTAGGAGTTGTATTCTTGTATCCTCAAATTCCAAAGTAAATGGATAAAATTTTAATTGAAAATAAAAAATATTTTTAAAATACATTGTTTAAAGTAAATTTCCTTAATTTCATGTCAGTCTGTTTTTAGTCTTTGATCTTGACAAGAAATTTCATGTTAGAAAAAGTTGCAAGACATGTATTATTATTAGCATGCAAGAAACATTCAGGATGAGTAACTTGTAGTAATAAATGTAAAAAAAATGCAATAAAATTAAAAAGAAACATGAAGGAATTTCCATTTCTTTCAGGGTGCTGCATTCTTATTTTATCAGCTAGGCTTGTAAAGTTGCTTCCTTGACTAGTTCCAGATTCAGTTTAATCTTGACAAGGTGCATATGATACTTGATGAAATGATAATCAATGGAAATATTGTGGAAACCAGTCCAGCTAGAATCCTAGCGCCAGTTCAGCTTTTGGATGCAGCTAAGAGATGATGATCCATGCAACTGGGCAAGACTGGATTAATGGCTTAGATTTAAGACATTTTGTTCCCACATGAAAGCAGGAGATGTTTACAGACTATCATTCATAGGGTTGCAATTAATCTGAAAATGTAAGTAGGTTGATAGCATGCTTATTCTGGTTGTGTAGGTGTGCATATCAGCAACAGGTATAAAATGTACAAACTATGGGCAGCACTTGTGACCATATAAACACCACATAAAATTTGTCCTGTTAGGTGTAATCATCTAATCATTAGTGGATTGGAGGTTGTGACCATGTAAGCACTAGAAACATTTTTTGTCCTGTTAGGTGTAATCATCTAATCAATAGTGGATTGGAGGTTGTGACCATGTAAGCACAGATAAATTTTGTCTGTTAGGTGTAATCACCCTTAGCAGAGTGGATTAGAAGGTTCGATGAGACAGATCAGCTCAGAAGTTGTCAGTCATGGACTGGAGCCCAAACAGCGGGAACATTTTATTTTTCCTAGGCCTTATTTAAAGCAAGTATACCTCAAATTGTCACATGATTTACTGGCTGAAAAGAATGTCCAAGAATCCATAATAAGTCTGTTTCTTCTGTCCTTCTATTCTTTTTAACTGCTGAGCTTTAAAAACTGTCTTAGATATTCTTGAGAAATTCCAACATAACAAATGTATGGCTACTTTTCGTGAATGGATAGTCATATTGGGGTTTTCAGTAAGAGGCTATTTTAATATGTAGTTCTAATAGAAAATGCTACTGATCTGATCTCCAACATGGCACCATAGTGGCTATCTCAAAATCTTGTTATCACTACTACTCCTGAACAAATGGTGGCATTTACATGTGATTTTCACTAAAATATTGCAATATGTAATAAGTCCATCCTTATATCAATCACACAATCTTGTGATTGCAACTAGTCTCGCAGTTTTTGATGGATTGCTATAAAACTTGGTAGATACAATTGTCATCACTCAAAGATGAGCATATTGACAAATTGCTTTGCTGCTGCAGGAGTTATTGCCTTTTTTACTTTCAGTTGAGACGGTGTATGACAAAATCTTGTGAACACAGCTAGGCTCAGTTTTCAGTGGATCATCATGAAACTTGGGAAATGTTTTGGATGAAACTTGGGAAATGTTATGCCCATCTTTTGAAGATGTACATGTTGACAAATTACTTTGCTCCTGCAATTTTGTTAGCGTTATTGCTCTTATTGACTTGCAGTTGATACAGTATATGACAAAATCTTGTGAATGCAGCTAGGCTCAGTTTTCAGTGGATCACCTTGAAAACTGGGTATATTATGCTCATCTCCTGAAGATTGGCATTTTTATTAGAGTTATTGCCCTTTTTGTCTTTCAGATGAATGCAGTGGCAGAATCTTTTGAATGTAACTTTTTGATGAATCTCTCTGAAATTTGTTACATATTATGGTCATCATCTGAAGATGTGAATATTGATAAATCACTGTGCTCTAGCAATTTTTGCTATTTTTGACTTGAAGCCTGATACATGTATAGTGAATGACAGAATCTTGTGAATTCCATTAGTTCCACAGTTTTGTATGAATCGCTGTGGAACTTGGTACATATTATGGTCATTATTTGAAGATATGCATATCATCAATAATCACTGTGCTTCTGACATTTTTGTTCAAGTTATTGCTCTTTTTGACTTGGAGCTGCATGTATGTATGACAGAATATTGTGAACACTACTCAGTTTTCAGTTGATTGCCTTGAAACTTTGTACATGTTGTGGTCATCATCTGAAGATGGGCATATTGACAAATTGCTCTCACAATTTTTTTTAGAGTTACTGACATTTTTTGTCCAGCAGCTGAATGCAATATAAGACTGAATCTTGTGAATGCATAGTACATATTATGGTCATCATCTATGATGCACATATTAACATGTCTTTGTGCGCCCAAGATTTTTAAAAAAGTTAATGCCCTTTTTTACTTTTAGCTGGATGCAGTATAAGACAGAATATTGTGAATGCAGCTATTCTTCCAGTTTTCAGTGGATTTCTGTGAGACTTAGTACAAATTATTGTCATCAGAAGATGTGCACTTTTACAAGTTATTGTACTCACACATAGAGGAGTTATGCACTTTTTTGACTATGGATTCATCTCCATCATAGGGGTAGGTCTGGGAATCAAGAGAGGCGGGGGTATATTTTCTCACCATTCCTCTAGTACCTCTCAACATTCTTAAAATATTTATTTTGAATCAGTCATAGATTACATTTAAAAGATAACATTTAATTAAATTTCAAATAAAGAATTCTGAGCATGTTTGTTTTTTAATCAATTTTATTGGCAGAGTTAGTAATGTGAATTTGTGTGACATCAATTGATCTTGTTATCTGTTTTGTGTGACATCAATTGATCTTGTTATCTGTTTTGTGTGACATCAATTGATCTTGTTATCTGTTTTGTTTTTCAGATAAATCATCACTCATTTGGAATTAACTGTATTTCAGAACCTGTCATTTGTTCTGCCTTTACAACTTCAGTGGAGATTGATTTTACCTGCAAGTAGGAAAAACTAAAATGCATATATGATTGATTTTACCTGCAAGTGGGAAAAACTCAAATACATGTATGATTGATTTTACCTGCAAGTAGGAAAAACTAAAATGCATTAATGATTGATTTTACCTGCAAGTAAGAAAAACTAAAATACATGTATGATTGATTTTACCTGCAAGTAGGAAAAACTAAAATACATGCATGATTATGAAGCTTACAGTGATTTTTATCATAAAGAAGATTCTTTTAAGAAAGGTCTCAAACTTAATCATCATCATTATTATGACCTCTAAACCTTGATTAAATAATTTCTCATCAATACTGTTGTTGTTCTTATACTTTAATTTGAATTTGATTATGTTGAGTTTCTAGCACATGATTGAGACACCTCATCATCAGAAACCCATGGGTTATTATTATTGATTGCAATTACTGTAATCCACAGTGACTTGACTAAGCATGTGCACAGATGCAAGTGCATAGCAGAAAAATTTAAATATCGTGTATTAGATTCCAAGGAAACTTCACTATAACCAAACAAGACGCTGATATTAGATACATCATAAAACTGTCTAGCTCCCTCACTCGTAGGAATTTGATGATTTCTCCAATTATCAGTGCTTTCAAGAAAGGGGGTGGGGTGGGGGCACAGATAGTTCTGTAAAGTCACTAAGGAGGTCTCGGAGGTCAAGGAAATTGGAAAACCCAGAAAAGAATAAACAAACAAGCAAAAACTATCAAAGTCAAACCCTTGAACATGCTGTTACTGGGGCTCAAACCCATCAATGTGGAGGAACAAAGAAAGTAGTGGTACAGTTGTGTTGAACTGATAGTATTTAGTGGCAAATATAATTCTCGAGATGACAAGGGTTACAATATTTAATCTTTGAAACATTGATATGCTATGTGTTTTGGATGGAAAGGCAAAATATCATGTGCAAAAACAACTTTTTTCATACTTTTTATATAATGACCACGTACATACTGTGACATGCATTCTTAATACAAAAACAAATATTACAACTGCCAGTTGTCATTATGATCAGACGTCTTAATTGTATAGCACTCTTCACAAGGAATCTGCTTAGCATAGTTACATAAATGTCGGCAATCATGTTTGAGAAATTCAGCGGAACACAAACTTAACACAGATAACTGGAGAATGAAATAAAGTTAATAATGACCTAAGTTTTGTCGCATGGTGTAGTGCTTATGAGGCATCTATGTACTGTATATGTTTATATATGACTGCAGGCAATAGTGTATGAGAAGTTGGCAGAATGCAAAATGCAGAACACTGGAGCATCAAATATTGGTTGCAGTAACCTGTTTTGTCTAAATGATATACATGTAGTATTCTTCATATGTATCCTCATAACTGCAGCTACATAATCTCTGCAGGGAATAGTATCTAAAAAGATGAGCTAAATGCAAACGTTAACCAAAACATTCACAGACCAAAGTTGCTTTGCAATTAGACCAGAAAACATTAGGGGTGACAACAGGTTCTAGGAAGAGATTTTTATAGAATGGCATTTTACATTGTATAAAAGAATCTTCTCAAAATACAATATGTAATGTTTGTTTTGCTTGAATTTCTGCATATATAATCACACTACGAAATTCAATTACCTATTTTGTATTCAGTTATACGTTTAGAATGCATTTTGATACTTGAAAGATTATCACATATTGTTAGAGTTTCCTTTTTCCAATTTTTATGTTTCTTTTAATCTGCCTTGCTTGGAGAAATTGCAGAGAACTGATAATGTTCTGTAGAAGAATTTGCTCTTTATTAATTGTCTGCAGGTGTGTTTGGTTCGTGTTGCATAAATTTAACTAGGGTGTAATGTATATTTCCCATCCCACATACTGTAAAGTTCATGTGCATTTATTTCATTGATTCTGTCTACCTCACTCCCCCAAATATTTTTCTCTGAAATTCAAGCTGTAAAACTAACTTGCAACATTTTTACCTGAGGTGAATTATTCAGTCTTAACGCACTGTAACTGAAATTGAATTGCCATTTGTACTCTCTGTTCCTGGAAATAAATAATTAAGAAAAATAAAAAAACGACAAAAATTACTACATTTTATTGTATGCAAACCTGAATTTAGCGAGCAAAAAAAGTTTCTTGACTTTTCTCTGTTCCACAACCAGTGGCAGATCCAGAAGTATTCAGGGGGAGGGTCATAAACAAGTAGGCGAGTGGTCTGTGGGATGGAACCCCCAGCGCATAATTTTAACTATCTCACTGTATAAAAACAAAAACAAAAAAACTTACTCTAGCAAACGTTCGGGTTGTTTCGTGCTCAGTTTAAGGGGGAAGGGGCCTGACTAGGCCCCACTCACACCTGACCAGTAAAAAGTAATGTTATGTAGATTAAGTCAGTTAATGGAAAATCTGATGAAGTGTTCTCTTTCTCTCTATCTCTCTCTTATTACGAGTTAAGATTTTGTGTTACATGCTTGCTGATGTTAAGTGTATTTATCTTGTTTGATTCATGTAAAATTAGTGTTAAATACCATTAGGAATATTTTATAAAGGGAATGGCACTTAGCTCCCATTTCCTTGGCTTGATATAAGCAATAATGTATTAAAAGTGTGTTACAACCATCAAAACAAAACAAACATTTATTAAATTTATTGTCAAACCTGTTTGGGGTTCATTTTGTAAACCTCTCAAAAATTAGTTAAAATTGAAATGCATGTCAAATGTATTCATTAGCGAATTGATCAGCCGACTCTTATGTATACAGAGTGAAACCAATATATATATGGACAGGTGTCATTTATAGAGAGGTGAAATATGCATATAAAGCTAAGAAAGGATTTAATAAATACTTTTCTGTAGTTTTCACTGTATATATACTATAGAATGCAAGTCTGGACAAAATATTTGCGAGGTGCAAAGTGTAAGCATTTAAAAACGCACTGAACTACTCTAGTATATGCGGTACGGTGATTATATAATATGCGAATATTATTACTGTAACAATATAATGGGGATACTACTGGCAAGACAGGAGCGGACATAATTCACTTAATTGGTTCTTCCGTTAAAATTACACGAAAGATCGGTGAAGGAAATATTGTACTACACAAATTTGTAATGTCTTTAGACTTGGCTTTGTTGATATTGTCACAGGATCATCATATTCTAGCTGACGTTAAATTCAATTTTTCTATATTCTGTTTTTGGCTCCCAGTTTCAGAGGGTATATTAATTATTCCGGTTGCCAGTTAACTATCAGGGGTTATTCATGTCACTAACTTAGTGATTTTTCACAAAGAAAAGCTTCCACGAAAAAGTGTCTTTTTAATGAAAAGTGACTTTCTTTATGTAACAAGTGTTTTTTTCAGAAGATTTGTCTAACCAATACTTTTTCACGATTTGTCTGGCCAATAATTTTTTTTCATGTAAGAAAATGCGTACCCAGGTCCATCATATTACCAAATAAAGATATTTTTATGAAGAAACTCCTTCATGAAAGTCGCCAATCTTCATAAAAATCGGGCCTTTTTCATAAAAAGTTCATATTTTCATACAACAAATTTTTTAAAACTTTTTCACAAAAACTTAACTTTTTCATAAAAACATTTGCATCGCTGAGGAAAGGCACTGTCAAAAAAAGTGACATTCTTCATGAAAGTTGCGCGTGAAAAAAAGTGTCACAAGAAAGGTCACTTTTTCGTAGAGAAAGTTACAATGTTCATGAAATTTACACCTTCACGAGAAAAAGTACTATTTTTGTGACATTTTCCTTGTACGCGTACTGACACCTTTTTCGTCATAAAAGTGACATTCATCCAGAAGATTGCTCTTTTTCACAAATAAGTAATTTTTTTTAATGAAAACAACTTTTATAAACAACAAAGTTACATTGTTCGTGAAGACTTGTACTATTTACTTTCTATGTGACAAATAACGATTCTTCATGATTTTACTTTTTTCCTGCAGAGAGTAATTTTTTATGAAGGTTTTAAAATTTATGTAAAAAAAACCCACCATTTTCGCAAAGAAATCAATCTTTGTAAAGATCGTACAACTGGCTGTTTATGTTATTAAATGCGTCAACACTGGTTGATAAAATAAATGGACAATAAAAGATTGGTAACCTAATCAATAACTAGGTAAGATGCAACGGATCCACCTGGGTCTAAGACCCTGTAGCATATCCATGGCGGATCCAGAAATATTGCTAAGGGGGAGCGTAAACAAGTAGGCAAGAGGTCTGTTGGACAGGATTCTCATTGGTGGCCTAGGGCACGAAGCCCACAGAAGCTCTTGCATTTTAAGTGTTTCCTGGGCATAATTTTAACCATCTAACTGTAAAGAAAACTTACTCTAGGAAACGTCCCGCTTGATTCGAGCTGAAGCTCATCTTTTTAAATGTTCTTGTTTATATTTTGATTTTTTGATTTTTTGATTTTTTGGGGGCAGGGAAGGGGTCAAAGCAGGCAAGAAGATAGCAAACGTACATTATTTGTTGATGTTCATTTATTGACTATCTTCATTTACAAATAAGATAAAATAATGTATTGTCTTTCATCTAACGAAAGGATTGTACAACACAATATATTATTAAATATCTAATATAAAATGTTATCATTCAAAACTTGCATGCTCTCTCTCTCTCACTCTCACCTGTCATCCACCTATCCTTTACAATACACACATATGAATGGCTAAATTAAATTTCAATTATTAAAACATTTTAACGTAACCAAAACAATGTATTATACCAGAAGCAAATCTCCTGGAGAGTAACTAGCAACTTTACTGATGAATTGATTCTCAACACATTCTTATTTCACTCCCATGCAACTGTTCCTTTTATCAGATATTTAAGAAACATAATTAATAACTAAGGGTGTTATAATCAAACATGCTTACTAAATGGCAAAATAACTTATCTATGTCATTATGTCATATTCAACTTTCTTTAAATTATGAAATAAGATTTGTCCCCCGTCTTCATACTTAGTACAAAGGCAGAAAAATGTTTTTCATCCTTCACTTACCCTATATAAAAAGGGCAGTATCTAGCAATGATAACTGACAGTTTCAATATGCAGAGAATGAGCACTGATTCTAAACGGGGTAAATTTTTGAAGCTGTTTCTTTTCCAAGCATAATAATAGGTATCTCTCAAATTCCAAACTTTTCTTGATTTTGCTATGAACAGATAATCTAAGACTTGTAATTATAAAGTTTTTCTACTATACAGTGTACTTTTGTAAAAGATTTTGCTTTATGGCATGCATCCATTTATCTTTTGAGAATGTACTAGAGTTTTCCAAAACATGTCCAAATCCTAAACATCTGAATAAGTTTTTGAGTGCTTTGAACCATAATGAAGTGTTACTGTTTGTGTTTTCTTGTAAACATTTGTATGCAAGGGAGTTCTGGGGATTTTAATAGATGTAACCAGTATTTTATTGTTTGTACTATGATGTATATATGTATAGGGGATATTCCCCCAACTCGCCTCTTGTTGCCAAGTTGCTGCTAAATTTATTAGTGCCCAAGTAATATTTGAAACTTCTGATAAATAGTTTGTCATATACATTATTATTATATAAATCCTCTAAGCAGTATAAGAGTCTAGCTTGTGAAGTTTACAATATGCAAGACCCCGAATTTCACAACAATACGTTGTAATAAGTCAAATGATAGAGTTCATAAGTTTAACCCATACCTTAGCATTTATGGCCACAGTGCCTAGTTTCTGTTCATCTTAAATATTGCTTTTCTGCCTTAATCCGAAACATGATCAAGTTTACCAGACTTTTTAATGTTTATACCAAGATGCTTATATTCTCTGCTAACCTCAATACAATTATTTTTTATTGTAAATTGCCATTTATTGACAAGTTTACCACATGAACCAGCGGGCAAGCCAGGATGATCAGCAAATTGGATTAGGCAAATACAGAGAGATTTGGTACTATATATGTATATAGAGTCTGGTAAAATAGCTTTAAAAAGGTACTTATTTCTTAACGAAAGGGTGCAATTTTCATGAAGAATGTAGCTTCCTTCGCGACAAAAATACCATTACACGTTGATGCAAATCTATCACCAAAAAAAAAAAAACGTTACTCCTTTCACAAAAAAAGATTACTTTTTTGTTTTAAAAAAGAACAATCTTTATGAAGAATATCACTTTCTTTATGAAAAACATGCCATCGGTGCACATTTTTTTTTACGAAAAAGTTAAGTTTTTCGTGGTGAAAAATTACAGTATTCATTAACAAATATATATGCAATTCTTTGGTGAAGAATGAGGACTCGTTAGTCAGAATGTGATGCACATAAATCATGTGCGGAAACAAATAAAATTTCAAAGTGGGTTTTAAAGTAAAAATTATGGCATGTGCTTTCAAGGTTACCGTCGATTAAGAAGCAGAATATAAAATACATAGGTTGACTGATCATCCATCTTAATTTCCAGAAAGCTATCGTCCTAATCCAGTGCGAACGTTTTGCCAAATCGCCTGTTTTAGTCAGTTACCAAAGCAAACAGCTCCCCATGTGGCGCTTTAGAGTCTCTCCAAACGCCACTGCCACAACAAGTTTAAAATCAGTCACTTTATTGCAGAAACGCCTGCTCTTGTTTTTACGTTATTTTTCAAGGGATTCGCAAAAAGTAGCGGAAAATATATAAATATGCGCCACGAGCAAGCAACTCTAGCAATGTTACTATTAACTTTTGACGCCAAAATTTAATGCAAAAATGAAAACTAAAAACGATTATGGCTCTGTTGTCCAAGTGTCTGTGCAGGTAGTGGCGTTGTTTAACTGCGTCACTGGAGAGCAGTTTGCTACCCAAGTCGTCTTTTCAAACATTTTTAACGCTCGCACCTGCCCTTTAACCCTCGAGACTTGGGCCAAATCTGGCAACTTACGTCGCGTCGCTCAGTTTATATCTGGTACTTCTACAACCGTTCCTTTACCTTAACCAGATTTTTAAAATTACACTTTGCGAATCAGTTTTTCACCAAAATGAAGTTCGTATCCAAATCCTATTCCACAATTAACACAAGTTTTACACCTTGTAACATATTGTCCTCACTTTGACTTTTATCGGATCTCTGTTTTACCTTGAACCCATAACATAATTTTGTTTTATAAATCAAGTCAAGCAAACTAGCTTATTCATTAATTTAGCACGGATTTTTTCCCCCTTCTGTTCAGCTACTTCCGCGCAGGATAATCTCTAAACCATGTAATAGCAAACAAACGGTTGTAGAGATCCATGTATTGCAGGCATGTGTAACTTCCTCCAGGGAGCGGGCCGGACAGCGAGTTTTAAATGTACACGTATGATGTAAATGTAACCGGATAAAACCAGGTCGCGGGCCGTAGGTTGCACATGCCTGATATACGGACTAAGAGACATGACGTAAGTTGCCAAATTTGGTTTATCGTGGGTCAAACGGCATGTGCGAGATTTTAAAATGTCTGAAAACTCCAAAGACGGCTTGGGTAGATGACCAAAAAAGGCAATTTGGTGAAAAATTCATTATGGATTGGACCGACATCTGTCAAAAAGTGACGATCGATGATCAACCGACCTACGTGTTTAATATTTTGCTTCCTAAATGGAGTTAAACTCTTTAAAACAGCTGCCATCCAAGACGTTGGCAAATTCAATTTTCTCCGCACATGATGTATGTGCATCACGCTCTGTCTTGGAATATTGGAATATCCGAATAAGAAAACGCTTTCCAAAACAGGAAACTCGGTAAAAGGACTCCTTAGAACAAATGTTTCTTCAGGAAAAATCTTTCGTTTTTTTGCATGTTCGGCCAGGGTACATTAGTTATGTTAAAAAGTTATCTCAATTTTTTTTTTTTTTTTTTTTTTTTTTAAAGTTTACAGTATTATATAAACAAATGTTCATGAAGAAATACTTTCTTTACGAGAAAGTAATTTTTTTTCTCAAAAAAATCAATTTTTGGTGAAAGCCTTTCTTCGTGCAAAAAATCACTACGTTAATAACATGGACAATCATTGATAGTTAACTTCTTTAACCTTTTATCTGCAAGGCACCTTCAGAGAAAAATATATACTTTTTCCAGAACGGTGCCTAAAAAACACATCCATTAAGCGTCCATAGATGGGTATAAAGAGGACAGAATTTGACCAAGTTTGACAGAAAGAGTCTTCGCATAGAGGACTCTCAGTTTTGTGCAAATGATGCCTATCCTCTTTCAAATATGGCCACCGTTACTAAATATGGGAAAACCATTATATGACTTCACAGAAATTGCTTAGAAGAATTTTAAAAGATTTTACAGATATCATTTTGGTACGTTTACAAATTTGTACAAATGAAGCCGATTCGCCATCAAACGTGGTTTATAACAGAAATTTTGTATTAGGAGTCCAGGACTCACAGCTCCCAGAACTCGAGAGTCCCCTGCCATTTTCTAAGAGTCACAACCTCAGTCTAGAGTCCCCAGCTTTGCTAATCCCATCTAAGCTTTCTTTTCTTTTTTTTTCATACCAACTATTAGTTATGATAGATATAAAGATAGATAAATAAAAAAAGTGGGTTGGCAGAGCAATAAGTATTTTTGAAGGGGGAATCACACACGTATACTCACATACCCTTGTTAGTTTAAGTCTTAAAGACCATCAATTTTTAATGGTTATATGCATATTAAAAAAAGCAGTTGCTTTTAACACAATGAATATAATAACTCAACCTTGTCGTAAGTTATCGCCAAAATATTAATACGAGTTGTTTCCCTTTACATAATATTCTCAACATTTATTTCACTTCCAAGATGGACAAACAGTACAAGTTTGTTATATAAATCTCAAGAGAGGATTTTTTGATCAACAACAAGCAAGAAATAAAATTATCGGCAATACTTTTGTGTGTGTGTGCATATATATATATATATATATATATATATATATATATATATATATATATATATATATATATATATATATATATATATATATATATATCTGGTATCCCGCTCGTTCATATCGTCTAACTAATATTTATTTCGGATCCAAAACTAGGGTCGAATCTGCACTGGAATTCGCCAGTACTCTGTGTTTGCACTTTATTTGTTTTAGACCCAAGGTTGCACAAATATCCTCAACATTCAAGGCTGCACGAATGTCCTCAATTGCCATCTGCTTGAATTAGCAGCATGGGTATGTGCATTCTCCGACATTGGGGCCACTTATATGTTAACTATCGCGAAATGTCAGGCGACTAAAATCTCACGAAAAAATTTGGATTTTGCTTGTGAAAAATTTTTAATCTTTTTGATAGTACTCTAACGTCAAAGACACAAGTTAGTCAAGCACGCCTTCGCAAAATTGTCTCCCTTTCTGAAATTCGATTGGTTGGAACAAATTACAAATGGCAGCAACCTGCCGTATTATCGATTCCAGGTCTGTTAATAAAAAAGGAAATATGTTATTTTTATTTAACTTTAATTATGAACTGCGATTAATTCACTGCATTTCAAAAACACACACACATATATATATATATATATATATATATATATATATATATATATATATATATATATATATATATATATATATATATATATATGCGGATCATGAAGTCTTAAGCCTACTTTCAAGGCTATTAAAGCCTACGCTGCTAGTAACTTCTTTTGAATTTTTAAAATTATTAAAAATGGCCCCGGTGGCCTGTTCCACGGAGCGGCTTTATCACCAAAAATTACGGTACGAAAAATAGAAAAAAACATGTAAAGAACTTGATCTAAAAAATAAAGACCTGAAAGAATTTGACTCACTTTGACAGAAAGCATCTTGACATTAAGGCCTTTCAATATTGGACAAACGATGCTGATGTGCCATCAAATATGGATGAAAATACCAATAATAGAAAAAGTTTTTTCATCACCAATGCAATTAACACCATAGGAGAAAATTTATACAGAAAGCATCCTACTGCCCTAGACTTCTTGGTTAACTTCTCTTGCATTTGGCTATGAAGCAGATGTCAGCCAGTTCAGCGATCTCAGGCCCACTTTGACCTCTTGTCTCTATTACTCGCTCAAGAGACCCATATCTAAGAAGAATTGCGTGAAAATTAAATTGAGATTATTATATTTAAGAATAATTACAAAAGTACAATGGAAAAACTTATATGGGTGGTATGCGTGCCTTTTTTCTTTGTTTAACAGTCTCGCGATTCTCAAGCATTGTACATTGATCAGCGTTTTCCGAAATGGGCTTGAAATTTCGTTATAATGTCAATAATTCTTTGAGTGACAGCGATTACATATCTATGATTTACATTTTTCAGTCATTAAATTCCACATTTGGATTAAAATAATAGCTATTTACAGTAGTCAGCAGGTCAGCGTTTTAGTATCGGGTCAACAAGTTTTAAGTGGTCAGCAAGGTGATGATGTTAGCAGACTGATCAGCATTTTAGCGGCCTACTTTAGGCGACCTGTTTGAGATTCTCGCCTAAACGCCAAGAATACGTTCTCTCAGATGTTCTCAGATATTCATGAGTGTGCTCGCCCTAACAACTCGGTTGATCTCTGAACAACAACAAAAAAATCATGACGGATCAACGCTAGGCATCATTCGCAACTTAGAGATCAATCCTACGGATCATACCTCCTATGTAAGCCGATAGTGCCGTTCGGACCAACTCGGTTATTTACGAAACAATGATTGACAGAGAAGTTGCGAATGCATTGAACTATTTTTTCATTCGCAACTTCTCAGTCAGTTATACAGGTAATCCAACCATAGAAATAGCAGAGGCTATCCGAATAGATTGGGGTTTCTTTTTTGCAGAGAAATTTCCGGCGAACAAAATTTATGATTTCTCTGTAAATTACGGCGCCGACATACATCCGAGGCATATACTTGTCTCACAGAAATAGTTGAACACGTTCCTATTGCGCTAGGCATCATTCGCAACTTAGCGGTCAATCCAACTGATCAAACCTCTGAGGCATATTTTTGTATCGCAGAAACATCCGAGGTGGTCCGAATGTCTCGGCATGTTCCGCCATCTTTGTACTTGTCTACTCCTACCTCAAAGGTGGCGTGGGTTCTCAACCTGAGGACGAGTTTCTTGACTCTTCTCGAACAAGGTTCTTGGCGTTAGGGAGAGAAGAGCCATACGAACATTGTACTTGGGTAAAGAACCTTGTTCTCGTGTCTCACCCAATGATACCCACAGATCACAACTACTCTCCCATGACGTAGGTAACAACGCCACTGCCAGCGCATACCCTTTAATCAATGAGTCAGCCACTCTTTGAGTTGTCCTTTCAGTCAATTTGGCATTGAATTTTGGAGAAAAATAAGAAGAAAAGTTAACTGTCATAACTGTTAAAGTTGCTGGCTCAAAGCTTCAAATGTGTATATTTTCCATTACTTTTTGGAAATTCTATGAAAACTGAGTTAAAAACAGGAGCAGACGTTTGCGCAAGAAAGGTGCAGATATCAACTTGAGGTGGCAGTGACGTTTCGAACGAAGCGAGAGCTCCACCTGGTGATCAGTTTGGATAAGATCGCCGTTTGATTGGTTAATGCCATGGAAGACATTGACAAGTCCTGATACTCGCTGCCATAATGATTGTTTGCTAGAAATTCGAAGACTAACGACAATCGTGCAAATACTTACAAATTATCTTGTTGAACCTTGTGGAAATCGTCAACGTTTGTTTGGTAGGGCGTAAAAAGTGAAGAAAGCTACCGCTAATCATAGATTTTTTTTATAAAAATGGTGCTTATTCTCTTGGAAAGGGTACAGCCCAAGATCCGCAACTTCATGTGGCGACATGCTAGTACGTTCAAACATGTCTGAAAGGCCACCATTATTAAACAATCAGCCACGTTTTCCAGATCCCACAGGTGGCTGCATTCAGACTGGTTTGGCTGTAGTTATAAAAGGTATTCAACTACGAATTCAAATTATACATGCTTCTGAGCATCCGTCGCTTTTAAATACAGCAAATACTAAACAAAATAAACTAATCCACACGTCTATATATTGCCTCGTTTATATATATATATATATATATATATATATATATATATATATATATATATATATATATATATATATAGAGAGAGAGAGAGAGAGAGAGAGAGAGAGAGAGAGAGAGAGAGAGAGAGAGAAAGCCATATCTGCCATTATGACTAAATAATCGATCTGAATATACTGGGTTTCAGTAAATAATAATACTGCTGCTACTGCTACTACTATTACTGCTACTACTATTACTACTACTACTACTGCTACTACTACTAATAATAATAATGCTTACCTGGTGATTGACTCCCTGGTATCCAGAAACCTCCTAAACAATATTATTAGAGATAGATGTAGATAGATACATATATAAGATTCGTTTACATTTATTATGTGTACAGGATTGTAATGTACATTCTTTAAAACAAATCAAACTCGGAGACTTTACTTACAACCAAATGTACCAGCAGACTCCATAATGTTGTGTAGATGTATATCATCTGTTTGAGAACAGACTCCATAATGTTGTGTGGATGTATATCATCTGTTTGAGAACAGACTCCATAATGTTGTGAAGATGTATATCATCTGTTTGAGAACAGACTCCATAATGTTGTGTAGATGTATATCATCTGTTTGAGAACAGACTCCATAATGTTGTGTAGATGTATATCATCTGTTTGAGAACAGACTCCATAATGTTGTGTAGATGTATATCATCTGTTTGAGAACAGACTCCATAATGTTGTGTAGATGTATATCATATGTTTGAGAACAGACTCCATAATGTTGTGAAGATGTATATCATCTGTTTGAGAACAGACTCCATAATGTTGTGTGGATGTATATCATCTGTTTGAGAACAGACTCCATAATGTTGTGTGGATGTATATCATCTGATTGAGAACAGACTCCATAATGTTGTGAAGATGTATATCATCTGTTTGAGAACAGACTCCATAATGTTGTGTTGCTGTAGATCATCTCTTTAAGAAGATAACAACAATCCTATAAATTATGGATTGCTTGCATTTATAATATTTTATTTTAAAACCAATCTCATCATATTCGTTTCCTAATATTTTACTCGACTTTTCTCACTCGGCAAAAGTCATTACATACTTCAATGAAATATCAAATAATTCTGCGACAGGCAATGTTTAAATACCTTTTAATTCTGGTTTTACTGTTTTTATAACAGGCTTATACATTATTACCTTGGAGTATAGTCGTAGTTGGCTTGATAGTAGTGTCTACAAAATTAAAGAAAAACAAATATGCTAACACCAACTTATATATATATATATATATATATATATATATATATATATATATATATATATATATATATATATATATAGATAGATAGATAGATAGATAGATATTGGAAACATGTAAATATTCATATTTAGGACAGTAAGTATTTAGGTAAGTATGTTGATAAACAAGCAACTCATAATATATCTGATCTAAGGAAATGCCAGTATTGACATCAACACATATCAAGGGATAAATACACTTTTTACAACAAATATAGCACAAATTCTGCGTTCTTGAAAAGAACAAAATATATCGATCCATGGCAGGGATCACTCAGACTTTCCAGAATGGGCGAGAAAACCTGCCAAAAGGTGTAATGTCTGAGGAGGGGAGTATGTTTTGAAATACGAGCCTGTTTTGAAATATAATTTAGACCGGGGGACGGAATGAATGGAAATCTGGCAACGGGAATCTAAACAAGTACGTTCCCTTAAAAAAGAAAAGACGAACTCCATTCAAAACTACTTTTTAGTTCTTTTCTGCAACATTCTGTTTAATTTGTATATACATATAAAACAACAACAACAACAACAACAAAACAATACAGATCAGGGGGTTGCATGCAGACATAACAACCTTTTAACTTTCGAACAAAGAGGAGGAGGCGGGGGGGGGGGGGGGGGGCCCATCATAAGCCTGCCAGTTTTTCATAGCTAGAAGTCTGGAGGTGTAAATAAAAATAAAAATTAGCAAGGTAGGTATTGAATCAAATGCTACATTATTTAACATCCAAGTTTTACAATGCATTTTAGTAGATGAAAATCACAAGCAGTGAACTAATTTGCGCAACAATTAAATAAAACAATTAAAATAAAAGGACAAAAAGGTCTGTATCTTGCATATTTTCATTTGCCTCATCAGAATATAAGCGATATACGAAACATACACGAATTAGAGACTACAGTATCACAGGACAAGCAGGCTAAAATATTATCTTTCTTGGCAATTTTATCAACCCTAATATTGATTGGGAAACTCAAACTTACAACTTTGGCTCAGACGATAGAAAAGTTAAAAAAACATAAAAATTAATACATACATTCATTGAACACGGTTTTACACAGATCCACATTAGATATATCCTGCCGATATTAAACAAGCATATTTGTATTTTTTACGTTTTCATATATAGGGATACGAGAACATTAAAAAATTGTAACAATAATAATACACGAAAATTGTGTTTGTTGTTGTTGAAATTCATAATTAAAAACTTACTGGAGAAAAGATTAATTTCTTTACTGTAAATAAATTAATATTTACTAGACCAGCACGACCTAGGGTTGTTTTGAAAATCAGACTTAATAATGAGAAGACCAGCAACACTTGATGTGTTTTGAAAGTCATTAAAAATTACTGGACAAGAAAGACGTCAGAGACTCACCGAAGGTGCACTCGATGATATTTGAAACTCTACTACTACACTAAATGCTGAGGATAAAATGATACGATTGTGGTATCGAAAATCAGTAAACGAAATTGGTCAAAGGAACACCAGATGATAACGTCAATTCCACTCCCAAGTTTTCACGATGTGCATCAGAAGATATAGACTGGTGTACGTTGTCTTAAAAACAAACAAACAATAACAAAAAAATAGTTAAACTGTTGTAAATGATGATTCCATCTCGTATAATCTGGAATACTCATAGAGCATTTTGCATCTTACAGATCATAGACGCAGATCATGGAATTAAAAAGAGTTTACAGGAATTTCAATAGTAACTTCAAGTAATATCCCTGACATGAGTAACCATGTAATGGTAGTAACAGACCTTGACTAACTTCATCGGATTGTTAAATAAAAATTTGAAAAAACATTATATCTTTAGCAAAGAAAATTGGAATTGAATTTTCTGCCTAACTAAACCTTTGTCAGCATAAACGTGTTGATTTATGTAACTTCCATGGTTACAAATTGAAGAAAATAGTAAAAAGGGAAGCTGATCTTTAAACGAATGCCAAGAAAATCAGTCGATGGGATCTCGTCAAAGGTTTTCAACGTAAAAAGAATTAGCAAAGCAGAGATAACCTTTACAGGGCCGTAGCCGCCGAAGTTCTTTTGGTATAGCCATTCCCATACCATGATTGGGTGGTGGGGGGGGGGGACGTTTTCGTGTAAAAAAAAAAGCCTTACTATTTCGCAGGGTTGATACTGTCTCAAAATTTGACACCACTATGACCGTGACGGCCACTATGACCTTGCTTTATTAAATCTACAAGGCTTAGATAAGCACAGTGCAAAACCCTTTGTAAATATATAAAATCCAAACATCAGGGCAACTTAGGCATCGTCTTCTTCGTAATTACAGTAAAAAACAAACCGAAAAGAACAATATATGTCTGTAAATAATTTCATAAGCGGAACAAAAACCTTTTCTTCGATAGTTGCAGACACCTTACATAAATATTACACGATGTATTAGGAGAAATTAGTAAACAATTGACACGAAGACTTGAGTTTCATTATGTGACATTAGTATTTAGGTATATTACCTGTTAACAAGGCGGTTGTTTTCGTCATCATCTCTGTTGCTGCAAGAAAATTTTCATTTTAAGTTTGTCACTGCATTCACCTACTTACATTTAAAATCTGCTAGCGCTTTATTAACGTTCAGGTGAAATAGAATTTTCGCAGTAAAGTGACAGTTAGCATAATAAGTTATACTAACCATAGACAATTTGCCAGTTACTTTGGAAGAAATGAAGAGAAACTCACAAGTAGATAAAGATAAAATAAAGGACTGCAAGTTATTTCCTTTTCTTCATTTTTTCTTTCTTTCTGCACAGTTGCGATAAATCAAGAGCCATGTAAACAAGAACTAAACATATAAATTTAATGCTTCTATTATATAAGGATAAGGGGAAATTCGGCATTTATAAAATGCAAAAAAAAAAAAAATAAATAAATAACTTAATTTTAGCTGTCTTTCGAACAAAACTTACCTTTTGTTACTGTGGTTGATTCTGACGGTTTTGCTGTTGATCGAAATAACTAGGTGTTAAGATGTTTTCAACGGAGGTACATTCCATGTTTTTTGTGAAAGTTAATCGTACAATGTACAAAATCTCTTTCATTTGTTCCTATTTTTTAAATCTTATTTTGCGTCGAGTAATATCGCTTTCTTATATGTACCAGAAGTAGCAGAACTTTTTCATCGAATAGATAACACGAATGCATTTTTAAAAATAAGAACATAAAGTAATGATATGTCATTAGCACAGTGTCTTCTTGTAAAAATGTACATATATGCAGTTTTAACGAAGTTATAGCTCAATATATATATAATCTCAAATTGGTAATGATTTCATATTGAACTTATGAAACCAATTTAATATTTTCCAGCTTTACGAGCCTTGGCAAGCAAAGGCTGTAAATTATTCAACGAGTTTCATAAATTCAATATTATATCATTACCCATTTGACATTCTGTTTAGCACATAGTTTTTATTTAGAGTGGAAATAGTCTAGATAGAAAGACAGAAAGATGAATGAAATGATTTTCGGAATTTCATCCAATTCTGGCTCCGACGCTGCACCTTTCCCATCTTGCGCATTAAAAAATAGTTCCAGACGCGAGTTGAAGCAATATTGCACAATTCGATAACCAGTAACATTTAGAAGTATATTTGTTTTCTTTAAAAATTATAATTCAAAGTGACCCAGTACATTGGTCCTGGAAAAATCAATATTATCGTTTGCAGCATTAGTCATGTCACGTGATTCAGCTCGTGAGGTTTGCACTTTTGACCTGGATTCAATGTTCTGACCTGGATTTCGCAATATACAGAGAATGATTCATTTTGTTGACCAGAAGTTAGAATAAGATCGTAGTAACAAGATGTTGATTTGAGATAAGAAATGGGTTTTGTTTGTTTGTAACACGTGGATTAAGAAAACTATATAATAAGATGTATCGCAGCGTTCGTCATTCTTCATAAGTACGTTCAGCCTGAGAGGTCATACACGAGATTGGTTCATTTTATGTGTGATTATTCTGCTTCAGAGATATTTTTATACAGTACATTCTGGATTTAGTACTGCTACTTAAAATTTAAGTATTATCCAGCTCCGTTGGAATTATCGGAAACATTTCTAGAACTTGTGTGATATTCCATATTCACAAGGATTATTTGGAATTAATAATATTTGGATATAACTGATTCTTGTTAGTACATCAGCACAGTGGTGTTTTTATTCGGAATATTCTCCATTCAGAATAATTGGGATTAACTTCCGGATCAGTGAACTTTAGAATAATTTAGGACTTTTAAGGATATTCTATACTGTAAGTTAATTTTAATTCTTTCACTTTGATTGTTTGTTTAAATATTTTAATATTTTAGGAAATGAAATATTTGTGTTTTAAATCTTGAAAGCTTGTTTGAGTCTTTTCTTTTGTTACATTACCCTAGTCGTAACAGATAGTCGCCCGTTTTTTCCTAATGTTCATTCGGCGACCAATGGGAAAGACAGACGGCTGCCATATTGTTAATAGTAATAGTCAAATAAAGTAGTTCCAGAACGCGGGGTAAGGAAAATTCCCACGGTCGCACAGCCAATCAATAATGAGAAAAATGGGCAAGGATTTCATGGGCTTATTTGGACCAATCAGATTCAAAGAAAGTGATATGTTAACAACAAAAATAATAAACCGCAAACACTGTATGTAAAGTGTACCAACTATGTGATATATATATATATATATATATATATATATATATATATATATATATATATATATATATATAGAGAGAGAGAGAGAGAGAGAGAGAGAGAGAGAGAGAGAGAGAGATGAATGATTGTAATTCAGTTTGAGTAAAAGTCCGTAACTATATGTACCTGAAATTGGGGTAAAAGATAAAATGAGATGAATATACAATTAAAAAAGTATACATCTAGTGATAGATTGATAGAAAAGAAAAAAAAAGAACAAACAGAAGAAGAGACAAAAATATTGTGTGGTGGTCATAGTCTTTGTAACTAAGATAAAAAAATTTCATGTGAACACATTAATAAGAAGATTGTAGAGAATAAAATATTTTTTTTTAAATGCTGGTATTCTTATCTAACTACTAAATCATAACGAGTTTCATATGTTTAATGACTCACATGTTCAGACAATAAATTAGTTTTTTTTTTCTTCTGTTTAGATACTCACTGAAGAACCCCCCTGAAAACTCGTACAGTAGACCAAAAGAGTACAAATTTCAAAACAGAAGGAATAGAAAGGAGAAAAATACCTCTAGTAGTAGTCACAATCTCTGTAATGAAATGTAAGAAATCACATTTACGCAGTACACAAATAAGCTACCATAACAAAGACACCACCGCCAAAAACTCATATACAAAGACTTTATGTGGACAAAGTGCCTTGATCATTGTTCATGTAATAAAAAGTAGGAAAATTTAATGTACACAGAATTTAAAAATTGTATTCTTGTGGTCAATTAGACAAGGGTCTACGCTGTGTGTTCCACTTCTGATTTCAATTGAACAACATAAATCCTATCTGAGACGGCACTATGCGATGGCAGACATGACTTTACACTGTTATATCATTTGTGTGCGCGTTATACAAAGATTAAATACCGCACTTGTGAGATATGTATTTTTATAAGCGGAGCATTTTTTTATTATTGAACAAACCTTTGGATATTTTATTATTCACATGTACTAATTTATCGATTAAAAAATCACATATTATATAATTAGATACGAAAAGAAACGGAATGTTATTGGTTAGAAATGCATTCCAGGTAACAATACCTTCAGTCCCCTCAGTAGTCATGATAGTAGATGATGTTACCATTTCTGTTAAACAAGAATCACATTTTAATATATACTCGGTGTCTAAGATCAAGGAACTAACTCTCTCTCTCTCTCTCTCTCTCTCTCTCTCTCTCTCTCTCTCTCTCTATATATATATATATATATATATATATATATATATATATATATATATATATATATATATATATATATATATATATATATATATATATTCGGTGTCTAAGATCAAGGAACTGACTAATTCGTGAGTTATGTGATCTTAGGCACTCTTGAATTATATTAAACATAATCGCTATATTAACTGATATTATCCTCTTTTGTAAAAGGTAAACTAGCGAAACAAAGCAAACACAAAATATAATTGTTATATATTCAAGTGTTTATACTCTTCTGAAATTCTATTACAAATAGTATTGGTCTGCTGCTTCTAAGTCCAACAGGCATGCATTCATTTATATATATATATATATATATATATATATATATATATATATATATATATATATATATATATATATATATATATTCTTGCCTACTTTTGAAACTCGCGTACAATACTTCAGTGGCTGGAAATTATTTATAAAACTGTTATATGAATGGTCTACTATTGCAAGGAATGTATGCTGGGCCAAAATGTAACACATGACAATACAATTGTATATCAGGTATATATTTTTGACAATGCGTCATACCTAACACATTTTTACGAAAAATAAATATAAAAGAACTCTATAATATTAACGTTTCTCGTTAGGACCAGTGCCTAAAAATGCGATTACACTCAGACTCCTTCATAAGAGATAGAATACAATACATCTAAATTATATACGAAACTATTGACATCAGCATTGAGTCAAATGAGCCAATAAAATATGCCAGCAAATATACCATAGAGCGAGACTTTTATTGCTAATTTTTTTTTTTCTTTATCGTTTAGCGGTCTTATGGTCAAAACAATTACGTCAAAATGTATCACTTAAATATTTTACCTGTCAAAACTGAAATCCCGTTTTTGAACAAAACTTTCCAAATTATACGTACGCGTACATGATATACTATATGGTATTGCATTTGTTCACTCGACAGGTTCCAGAATTCTGTACTTTTCTTTCTTTCTTTCTTTCTTACGGCTCTCTGTTGGCATTTACTTTTTTTTCAAGGCCGAAATGAAAAATGTAAAGGGCATTGTTAGCAAGTTACTGTCGTTATTTATCTCATTATCTTTGAAAGAAAATAATTATACCAGGAGTGCCTTCAGTAGATGCCATAGTTGTTGATTTTGTCGTAGTCATTGTTTCTGTTGTTGATCTTTTTGTCGTCACCGCTTCTGTATTTTCCATTGTTGTTGTTGTTCTTTTTGTCGTTGACATCATCGTTGTGGTTGTCACTAATTCTTTTATATAGCGAAGGAAAAGATTTTTCAAAGTAAAAGTTTATGTTCAGCCTAGGATTTTATAAAGCAAAGATATTTTGTCATGAAATCAGTCTTATTTGAAACAATAGAGAACATTATCATACTTTAACCTAAACTGTTGCATAGTTTTATGTTCATGGAATGTCGTCTTTTCTTATGTATAACGCTTATTCAACTGAAAACAGCAAACACCCAGACCTGCGTTGCATGATGCGTCGACTGATCTTCGTGTATGCTGTTCGTTATATAGTCTCGTTCAACCAGACTTCTCGCGTGGCTTCTGCGGCCTTCCCCAAAGAGGGACCATGCTATCGAGAATATTTCACCGAGCCACGCGAGAGTCGAGTTGAACGAGATTATTCGTTCCAATAATGATTTAAATCGAACAGCTAAGACCCTTTTCTGCCAGCGCATTATGCGACGGCAGATCCGGGTCTGACCTGTCCACAGCTGGATATGGGCGTTTTACACAGGTACATACAGTACGTAACGACGATATAAAGGACTATTATAGCTATTAATATAAGGTCCGCAGACCCTATTCTGATTTCTAAAATTACCTTCGCAATACAGTTTTAATCGCAATATTCTGTCTAGATGAGCTAGACTTACAAAGCTGAGGCGTATTGCATGAAAAATGGATAAATAATTTGTGTCCGCGATGACTGTAATACTTTTGCAGCTGACTTTACAATGATCAATTTGAGCCTTTGTTACCATTAAACCTATGCCATTTTCCTTAGTTTATTACATGTATGGGGTAAACTTATAAATTCATATGAGTAACGCTGCCATGACATTTTTCAGATTGTGCATCTCTTCCTGTTATTAATCCGATTTCAAAGAATAACATGTAATATTCATCAGCATTTTACCAAATATTATTTTTATACAAAATTTTCTTTTAGATTATAAAGGACCACTGTCTATGTACTTTATTGTTAATTTTATCTTGCTAAGACATTTTTCGTGTTCTATAATCATGTTTCGCTTCGTCAAAAAAGGTATCAAAACTTCTTACAGTATTTTTAGTAGTAATATACAAATGAAATATAGCAACGACCGTATCTGCTCCACGTTAATGATTTAAAGCGAACACAGTAGACCCAGTTCTAATGGTGCATTATGCGACAGCAGATCCGATTTCACACTGTTCGTAATTCATTTAGCGTTATAAACGAGTAAAACAGGTTAGTGTTACTTCCGCTCTAATTAGACCAATCTCATTCTATCAAGTCTTGCAGTTCAAGAAGGCAACAAAATGCGAAAATGACTTATTCTCCAATCCAATACTGCTAGTTCCTTAAACCTTATATCCACCAAGGCACACACGACGATTGTGAAGAACAACAAAAATAAAAATTGATGAGATAGTTACGCTTATTGTAAAATATAGAGGATTTTACATGCGTGCTCGTTTCAATGAAATTTATAAAACGAATCAAATTATTCTATTTGTGCGAGCCTTAACAAATTTAGAGTACATTCCGATGCATTGGACATTATACCTTTACCTTGTATGGCAAGATGACGTCATCATTGACGTCATGGGGTATTATTAAACGTGAGTAACATATTATAACCATTCGGAACGTCCTCGGCCTTTTCCATCGTATGCTAAAAAAACAAAAACAACCTCAGATGTAAATAATGGCCATTCTGAACTGCCCTAAAGTCCGTGGTTGTTATTACGTCATAATAACTTCATTAACGTCACAATGACTAGATGACGTGTCATCACTAACAGCAGTGTAAGCAATCGCTTAAGACTATTGAAACCAAATGATTTCTTAAATTTTTTCATTCCAAAGCTGCAGGAATAATATTAAAAAATTAAAAGTGCTGGTATTTCATTGATTGCTGAAACGTTAACGAGTGTTAGTTTCAACACCTATCATTTTATAAGAATATGTTCTTAGCACATCCAGCCTAATGTTCGTTCGTCAAAAAACTTACCAATTCGGGAAGCATCACTAAGATTACCTCTTTCAAAGTGTCGAAGGTATTCGACTTGCATAGGAAACAGACGAGGATGTTCCGAATGATATTAATAACCTGGTTCCGGTTTCACTCAAATTCTCAAATGTTCTTCTCATTTAAATTTTCATTATCATGCTTACCATACTTCAGATAATATCCATATTTCTGTCTCAGAGGTAGATATAGTGAAAATGATGCAAAATCACTTTTGAGTTTTAAAATTGAACACGTGGAAGCCTTTTTATTCTTGAAAATAGACTTGAGGAATTCCTCCAATTTGAGGAAATCCTCAAAAAATTTCAACATAGAAATAACAAGACTCGTGTCAGGAGAATATAAGATGTTAAGACTGTGTTTTAATCCCTGACGACTGCTGAATGTTGTGTGAAAAAGTTATTGTTGTCAACTAAGCAGAAGAAAAATATTTAGAAATCTCGGTTTGAAGAAAATATTTTGAGAGGTTTTGTGAAACTGGGACCTGCATGGCATAGTAGTCATGGGATAATTCATATTCACTTACCCGCACATGCTGCCTGCTTGATGTCTTCCCGAATCTGCTGAAGAGCCGTGAAACCGGCCACGGCAAAGACGTGGTTACTATCCGATGCGATTCCTGCAAGAACGCGGAGAAATTCTGTTTAACTAATTACACAATCAGGAGCAGATTCTTGTCAGTCATTATAAACTTAGAGATTCAAAATCTTCATTCCAACGCAAACTTTACAGTTTATCTTGGATTTAAGTTTTAGGGGATTTAAAAAATACAAAAATACAACAATTATTAAAGCACGATTAAAAGTACAAATATAAATTGCCAGCAAAAAGAATAGAATGTTTATAAGACATGCGGAATGTCGATAGCACGATAAAAAGTACAAATATAAATTGCCAGCAAAAATAATAGAATGTTTATAAGACATGCGGAATGTCGATAGCACGATTAAAAGTACAAATATAAATTGCCAGCAAAAATAATAGAATGTTTATAAGACATGCGAAATGTCGATAGCACGATAATCATAGTGAAAGTAACAACTATATGACACTTTTTTTTCTTTAATGGGACACCACATCGTCAAGAAATGAAACTTCCTCGGATGTATAGACGATATCAGGGATCGAACCTTATTCTTCTCACTTTTTGAAACGATTTACCAGAACTGATTTTTTAAAATGAGACTGATTTAGTTGTCTATTGATATGAATCTTGTGACATTTTAAGATACGAAAATACGATTATTGGTGAATGCCAATACGCTCATGATGCTGGATATAGTTTCATCAGATCATTTTAAAATAAGATTTGTAAAGTTTTACTTTTCTAAGAGTCAATGTATAAGTTCTTGATTACCACAGTGACACGTGTGCTAGCTGGTTTAAAGCAATATATCCCTGTATTTTTCTGGTATATTTTATTTTTAATTTCAAGTTGAATTAAAAGTACTGTCTTCTATTTTTCGAATCAAAGTTTTGCAAACCTGTAAGATTTTAAGTAATTAGTTTCCCATTGTGAAAGCAGTGTCAAAAATAATGAGTGCTTATGTAGACACACAAGACGGTCTAGAAAGAAGTTTTACCATAGAGTTCATTCTTATTGATGTCATTTCCGATTCCTATAGCGATGATTCTGATGCCTTGCTGTTTCAGATGCTGAGCTGCTGCCAATGTGTTGTTCAGATTGGTTGAAGCGCCATCTGTCAGTATAATCAGGTAATTCTGAGCATCCGCGCGGTCACCGTGGACAGGTGTGAAGCTGCTGCTCCCGGCAAATTCTAGACCTTTATCGGTGTAAGTCAGACCGTGCATATAACTCACCCTCTGAATCTGGCTTAGAAGTGTAGATTTCGTGGTGAAAGTGTTTAGATAGAATTCATTTCTAGGGTAAGTTGCGAAAGTGATCAAGCCGATCTGAACCTGATCTTTCCCGATACTGAAATCATTCGCCACCCTTGAAACAAAGTCCAATTGCTTCTGAAAATTAGTATCTCCTTCGCTCGAAGATGCATCCACCAGAAAGACTATATCTGCCTTTTGAACGAAGCTGCAGGCTGAAATAAAAAATTTAAGTGACTCTAACTTTACCATGTCCACGTTTAAATACATAGGTAAATGTATGCAAATGAGAATCTCTCTTTATGTATGTATGTGTGTTACGTCTAGGGGTTAGAAATAGTAACAAAAGAAAGAACGACTCAAACAAGCTTTCACAATTTCTAAAATATGAACTTAATTTCCTAAAATATGAAATATTTCAAACAAACAAAGTGAAAGAATTCAAAATAACTTACAGTTTAGAAATTCCTAAATAATCCTAAATGTCCTATTGAATTTTGATAATCCGGAAGTTAATCCAAAGTATTCCGAATGAAGTCACTAATGTTTTGATATGCCACAAGAAACAAAGTTTTAAATCCAAATGTTATTAATCCCAGGTAAACTCCCGTGAATGTAGAATATTGTTAAGTTCCTTGAAGAATAGTACTTAAATCCAAAATGTACTATGCAGATAATAGATTTTCACCAGCTGATTTTACAAACAATAATAATCTTCCTCAATAACCTTATGACCCTGGAGAACTACTAAGAATGTCGATTCAGTGTTTATATTGGCTCTTACGGCGTAAAAGAGAATTTAAACTTCTAATACTGCGACTTAGAATGAGTTCTGTCAACAACCTTCTTTAACCAATCAGAAACTAGGTCGTGCATGTTACTGCTTGTGGTGCCTTTGTACTACAATTAAAATACCTTATTTCAAATCAACATGATGTTGACATAGCATTCAGGTCATAAAATCTGCACGCGCTACCACGTAACTTCTACATTGTGGGTTAAGCTGATCGACATAATTATTGATTTTCCGAGGACATAACATGACTCATGTAAACATGTTGAAGTACATTGTACTTTACAATTAGCTTAGGCTACTGAACTAAGGAATTATAATACAATGATTATAAACCCAAATGAAAACTGTTATAATTTAAAGATAATACATAATGCCTTAACAGTGTGTATGTATGTCATAATAAATAAAATTATTTTTACAATTAAAAAACACACACAGATATATATATATATATATATATATATATATATATATATATATATATATATATATATATATATTCTTGTCTGTTCCGTTTGTGTGCAAAATAAACCTATATCCTATATGTTTCCGAAGGAAAAACACTCTGAAATTTGAAACGGTCAGCTCCAACCAATAAACAGTCAAACAGACATGCACATACTCTCTCACACACTCAATATCCTATTAACTTACAACACATGTCTGTTGTACGAGGAATGTCACAGAAATCAACGAGAGGATAAAGTCAGTAATTAATAGTAATCATAAAATGCTTAGCCAGCACATTCAAAGCCTGCAAACTGTATAAAGGGCAATCCTATTGATTTAGAAGGTATAACAGCTGGACGTTTAATAAAATGTCAAAGCCGGTAGAAACAACGATGAATGCGGGTAAGTGCTAATCAACGGAGCATGTTCAATTAGGCCAGTAGTGAACCCATTTTCTAACTGAAATTAAGCGTTGGACTGAAAATTTGACTATCGCCAAATGACACTATTTTAATATCTTCCAAGCACATTTTTACAGAATGTGTAATGCATGAACAAACACATTTAAATTCGTCTTACTTTGGCATGCTGCGAACGTCAGCTCCGATTGTATCTGCTGCAAAGCATTGAAATTCGTGACTGCTAGGGCATGGCTGTGGTCTGAAGCGATGACTTCCAATTCACTATGATCAACCCCACTTCCGATCCCAATGGCAATTACTTTTGTGTTCGTTCTGTTTTTGAGCAATTCAGCCTCCATCTTGGTTCTGAATGGATATGTAGACTGTCCGTCCGTGATAACAATAATAATATCCGTCACGTTGTTTCTACCACCATTTGACGGTAAGAAGCTGTGTTGTCGAACATACGACAGGGCCAGATCTGTATTAGTTGTCCCCCCTGTGTATGCCACTCTAGATATAGCTGCCAAGAGAGAGGTATCGTCGGTGTATTTGTTCAAAGGAAAAGCTTCATGAACCGTTGTGCTGAAAACAACAACACTAATCTGGACGTTCTGAGATCCGATCTTAAATTGATAAGAGAAATCTCGCACGAAATCCAGCTGACTATGAAAGTTGTCTGAACCCTCGCTGGAAGAGGCATCTAGAACGAAAACGATGTCTGCAGCCTTGGTTCCGCATTCTGTGTACAGAAAAAATATATAGATATTTCACTTTTCAAGAAGTTCCTTGGCTGAATGCAGAAACACCATTCTGAAATCGCTTATGAAATTTGGAAGTAAAGATACGGCAATTATATACACAAAATGTAAACGACATAGTCATTTGTGTATAATAGTGGACAAGACACAAAAAGTTTAAAGTCTCATTGCAATTAGGAGATAATTACGTGATAAATATGTTCTTTCAACTGTTATTCTTCATTTTGTAAAACCTTTTTTTACAGCAATTAAAACCTTCAAAATTTTCAACACGACAGTGGTATGTCGTCATATATTAAAAATGCATAAAATTCGAAGAGTTATGATATGTCAATGATGAAGTGCATGTACTTGTAAAAAATACGAGACAAAATATTGCACAGGTGTTCCCAGATAATGATTGTGTTCAATGGCTTGAATTACGCAATAATAATAATAATAATAATAATAATAATAATAATAATAATAATAATTATTATTATTATTATTATAATTATTATTATTTGTAGTAGTATTATCGTTATTGTTGTTGTTTATTGCTGTTGTTGCTGTCAGCAACAATGAATTATATGACTATGCTTTACGTGCTCAGCTGCGCATGCCAGTAGTAGACCAACCGTTGAATCCAGGACATAGCCCTGATTTGTCAAACTGTATTTGATCGTTCAACTTCATGAATTTTTGGAAAAATTATTATGACCTATGGATTATACCCACCACCACCACCACCACCACTAGCAAAACAAAAAATGACGAAAATGTCTTTTACAGATATGACGTCTCTTTTGTCTCGAAAGCGAAAAGTCCATTAACGATGTGCTTGCCATAACTCCCCCATAAAATAAATGAACCAATCTCACTGCCGTCTTTTCACGAAGACGACTTTTGTGATCATTAGCAAATATGACAATTTAATATCCAAACCGTTTGGAGAATCACACATTTCGATTGGAAAAGATTTCACGTTTTCTGGTACTGTAGGCACGGACTGTTTGAAACATACGTTGCCGATTGGTTTAAAAGGTTTACGTCACTGGTCACTGGGAACTTGTTGGCTCTGGCGTTATACTTTGCTATTGATTATTTTTAGGTGTTCTCAGGACGGCACAACCAGAAATATGAAAAAAGGAAAGCCCAGAGAGCAATCCCGGCTTGATACTGTATAGCTTTTCAATATCCCCGTGAGGCATTGTTGCTCCCAGTCTGCGGCTGCATTTGTAAACTCTGCAATGTACAGCTTTTACCTTGTTTTACATTTTCGTCGTGTACTACATTACCTGTTTAAAACGTATGCTTGAGGAACTGCGTCATAGCTCTCCATTAAAACGTCTTTTTAATAGATATGTCATATTACTTGTGCTGCCATCCTGACAATACGTACAAGTTTCCATTTTGAAAAGAAAGTGGTCCTGCAGTTAGAACGAATAATCTTTGCTTTGCCAATACGGATAAGAAAACTAAATAATACAAAATATGAACATTAGTTTTTAAGCATTTACACCATCAAATAAACATGACAATTTTTAATAAAAAAAAAGTATATAATATTTCAAAGGTATGCATTTTATTCGATTTTGTTTTGAAAAATAATACTTCAACTCATTTTTATTTTGCAATTTGTTAACTTCGATGCCTAAAGAGTTACATATGTTATGTATGATGTTTATATAATATTATAAATATTTTAGGAAATTATAAATGTTTCTTCACTTTAATATTTGCTTAAATCTTAATGTTTATCATGAAAAACATGTTTAACTAGTGTCCTTGAATTAGGTTGTTTTGATCAATATGTTTTCTCAATTTGAAGGTCAAGGTTGAATTTTGTTTACAAGTAAAATTTCATTAAGATGACACATGTTCTAGAACATTCTGTCATGTGACCAATCTTTATATATGCCATGTTTGGTGGACATTTTTTCAGTTTTGACATTACCATCAGTCTTGTAAAGAGCTATTACAGTTGTGAAAATTCATTCCAAATTCTAAGAGAGGAATTATTTTAAATATTCATTGGATTATAACAGTGCTCATAAACTTTTGGATTTTGGATTTTTAATTAATGATTTTGGAATTTAACTGAACTTATTCAGAGATTTTGGAATACTTCATTTTGACATCAGCACATCAAGATTTCTAGTACATCAGGACTTTGGAGACCATTAGCACATCATAACATTCAAGGACACAGCCGTGAATTCGGAACATTCTATATTTAGGACTTGTGATTAGAACAATCATTCTTATTAGATTATTAGGATTTCAAAACACATTACTGTAAGTGACTTTTTGATTTTTCATTTTAATTATCTAGTAATAAATTGCTTGTTGATTTTTTACTTGATTTGTTGGTTTCACTTTCTTTCTGTTACATTTTTCTTAGACCATAGAGTCGTAACAGAAATTGGGGGCTCGTCGTCATCCGCGATTGAATTTCTTTAAAGCATATTAGAGATATTAAATTTATCTTTGAAATTCATATTGATTTTGTCTTGGAATTGTTTTTTGTTTTTGTCTTTGGCAAAGATTTTTAAATAGAGAAATTTTTTTTGTGTGAAACCAACAAGCATTTACAATGGCATCTAATGTTCAGAATTTCATTTCTAAACCTACCCAGGAGGGGTTAGAGTGTATGAGAAAGGATGAGTTGCTCGAGCTTGCCAGAAAATACAGTCTATCTGAGGCAAAAGTATCATTGACAAAACAGGAGATAAAGATTATTTTAATTCAGTATTTAGTAGGAAAGGGAAATTTTTGAAAATAGTGCTTTAAGTTTGAAGAGAAAGCCTGTATCTGGTTCTGACAGGAAATTAAGGGAATTAGAGTTAAAGAACCAGATGGATTTAGAGTTGGCAAAGCTTCAGATTCAGAGAGAGAGAGAGAAAGAAGAGAGGCAGATACAGATGGAGAGAGAGAAAGAAGATAGGCGGATACAGATGGAGAGAGAGAAAGAAGAGATGCAGATGGAGAGAGAGAAAGAAGAGAGGCAGTTACAAATGCAGAAGGAAGAGAGGCAAATACAAATGCAGATGCAAAGAGAAGAAAGGGAAATGCAATTTAAATTAAGAGAATTAGAACTGGCAAACAGAGCACACTCCACTCCTTTAAACACAAGTTCAGGTTTTGATGTTACTAGGTATATTAGGTTAGTACCCCCTTTTCAGGAAAAAGAAGTAGATAAATACTTTCTTCATTTCGAGAAAATAGCTGAAAACTTGAAATGGCCCAGAGAGCATTGGACTTTGTTATTACAAAGTGTAATAATTGGCAAAGCTCGTGAAGTGTACATTTCACTGATTATGATGTGGTTAAGGAGTACATCTTGAAAGCTTATGAGTTGGTACCAGAGGCATATCGACAAAGGTTTAGGAATTGTAGAAAAGAAACTGGACAAACTCATGTCGAATTTGCAAGGGATAAAGAACAACTATTTGATAGGTGGTGCTCAGCCAAGAAAGTTGATCAAGGTTATGATAACCTCAGACAGCTCGTATTAATTGAAGAGTTCAAGAGGTGCATCCATAGTGATGCTAAAACCTATCTTGACGAGCAGAATGTGGAAACTTTGGAAAATGCTGCTCGTATGGCTGATGATTATTCCTTGACTCACAAAATTTCATTTGGCAATAAGTCGTCCTCTCAGCAGTTTTCTGGTAAAAAACCATTTCAATCTCATACGAGTACTTCCAAATTTCACAACAGCACAACTGTTAGGAATCAAACATCTGATAAGACTGATCAGAAATCCTTATCTCTTCCTACGTGCACTTATTGTAAAAAGAAAGGGCACGTTATTTCTGATTGCTTCAAGTTGAAAAATAGGCAACAGAGTAAAGACAGAGCTTTTCCAAATGCTCTTATTTCTACGAGGTCAAGGTCACGGTCTTGTATTGAAAGCAATACATTTGTTGGGAAAAACAAACCCCAGTCTGATTCTATTTTGGAGGCTTATGAACCATTTATGTCAGAAGGTTCTATATCACTTATTAGTGATTCTGCCAAACCTATCCCAATTAAAATATTAAGGGACACTGGAGCTTCTCAGAGTCTTTTATTATCTGGTACTTTGCCTTTGTCTGAGAAGTCCTCTTCAAGTGAAAGTGTTCTTGTTCAGGGAGTTGAGTGCGGCTTTGTAAATGTTCCTCTCCATTGTGTAAATTTGGCATCAGACTTAGTTTCTGGACCTGTGACTGTTGGGGCAGTGACTTCTTTACCCATAGAGGGTGTTCATTTACTACTAGGCAATGACCTAGCTGGAGATAAGGTTGTGGCTAATCCACTTGTAACTGACAAGCCTTGTTTGGATCAGAAAGTTGATCCTGTCGAAACTGAAATCCCTGATTTGTACCCTGCTTGTGCAGTTACTAGAGCTATAGCAAAAAGAGCTCTTGAGAGTGATGTTGATCAGGATATTATTCCTTTAGCTGACACATGTATTGGTCAGTCTTTTGATGAGGTCACTTTTTCCTCAGGTATTGATCAATCAAATGGTATTGATCACAGTGATCCTCTTTTGGCAACTCATTCTCTTTGTTCTAATCATGATGACAAACGACAATCCCTTGTCGTTGAACAGGAGCAAGATCCCGAGATATCTTGTTTGTTTCAGAGGGCTATTAGTGAAACTGAAGCCACACAAGTTCCAGTGTGTTACTTTGTGAAAAATGGGGTCCTTATGAGGAAATGGAGACCACCTGATGTACCCGCTGGTGACGAGTGGTCAGTGAGCTATCAAATTGTTGTTCCTAAGTCATATCGACAGGAAATTCTTAATTTAGCCCATGAAACTCCTTTGGCTGGTCATTTAGGAATCCGTAAGACTTATCGCAAGATCTTGAATCATTTTTATTGGCCGAAACTCAAAAGTGATGTTTCTAAATACTGCAGATCTTGTCACACTTGTCAAATGGTAGGAAAACCCAATCAGAAGATACCTAAGGCTCATCTGCAACCTATTCCTGCATTTGATGAACCATTTAGTAGAATAATAGTAGACTGTGTTGGTCCTTTACCTAAAACCAAGTCAGGCAACCAATACTTGTTGACCATCATGTGTACATCTACAAGATTTCCAGAGGCAATTCCTCTGAGAAATATAAAAACTAAAACTATTGTGAAAGCTTTGGTGAAGTTTTTTACACTTGTTGGCCTTCCCAAATCTGTCCAGTCGGATCAAGGATCAAATTTTATGTCTGGAATTTTCCAACAAGTTATGCATGAATTAGGCATCCAACAGTTTAAATCTTCTGCCTATCACCCTGAAAGTCAAGGTGCTTTGGAAAGATTTCATCAAACTTTGAAGAATATGATTCGATCATATTGCTTTGATACAGAAAAGGATTGGGATGAGGGTGTTCATTTGTTGTTGTTTGCTGTTAGGGAATCAGTTCAAGAGTCGTTGGGTTTTAGTCCCTTTGAACTAGTTTTTGGTCATACTGTCCGTGGACCATTGAAATTATTGAAAGAGAAACTTCTTTCAAATGAAGATTCAGAGATTAATCTTCTTGATTATGTTTCTGATTTCAAATACAAGTTGTCAAAGGCCTGTGAAGTAGCAAGAACTCATCTTCACACTACCCAGTCAAAAATGAAATTAAGGTATGAGAGAAATTCACAGGAAATGAGTTTTAAACCTGGTGACAAAGTTCTGGCTCTCTTTCCCATACCTCAGAATCCTCTTCAGGCTAAATTTTATGGTCCTTATACCGTTGAAAAGAAAGTAAATGACTTAAATTATATAATTAACACTCCTGGGAGACGGAAACAGAAACAACTTTGTCATATAAATATGTTAAAGGAATATTTTGACAGAGATAGCTCAGCTAATTATTCTGTTAGTTTAGTTGTACCTGTCCCACACAGTGAAGATATCAACGATGGAGTACAATCACTCTATAGTGACTCTGGTATAACCAATCTTCGGAATTCAGAAATATTGAACAACCTAGACCAGAAACTTTCACATCTACAACAACAGGAAAGAAATGAACTAAAACAGCTATTACATGACTATGAGCACTTGTTTCCTGATGTTCCAACATGAACAAGTAAAATTTATCATGACGTTGACATTGTAGATTCTTTGCCTGTGAAACAGCATCCTTATAGGATGAATCCTCTCAAACAGAACTATCTGAAGAAAGAAATTCAGTATTTACTGGAGAAAGATTTCATAGAACCAAGTAAAAGTAACTGGAGTTCACCATGTATTCTTGTTCCCAAGCCAGATAATACATTCCGTATGTATACTGACTATAGAAAAGTCAACAGTGTCACCAAAACTGATTCATTTCCAATCCCAAGAATGGACGATTGCATTGATAAAATTGGAAATGCGGAATATGTCACCAAGTTTGACCTTTTAAAAGGATTCTGGCAAATTCCACTGACGGAAAGGGCAAAAGAAATTTCAGCATTTGTAACTCCAGATGGACTTTATCAATATAAAGTCATGCCGTTTGGAATGAAAAATTCGCCTGCAACGTTTCAACGTCTGATGAACATAATAACATTTGGTCTTGATAATTGTGACGCTTATATCGATGACGTCATTATCTACAACAACACCTGGGAAGATCATTTGGAAACCATTCGAAAATTCTTCCATCGACTCAGTGATGCGAATCTGACAATTAATTTGAGCAAAAGTGAGTTTTGCCATGCTTGTGTCACATTTTTAGGACATATTGTGGGACAAGGTCAAGTTAAACCTATAGAAGCTAAGGTCAAAGCTATCTCTGAATTTCAAGTTCCAATTTGTAAAAAGCAACTGATGCGATTTCTAGGTATGGCTGGATATTATCGGAAATTTTGTTCCAATTTTTCCAAAATTGCTGAACCTTTGACAAGTTTATTGAGTAAGAAAACCAAATTTCATTGGTCTGACAAGTGTCAGGAATCTTTTGACAAGTTAAAGGCCATGCTTAAGAATGCACCAGTTCTTTCTGCACCAAATTTTAGCCAATCATTTAAATTATCTGTTGATGCAAGTGATGTAGGGGTTGGTGGAGTATTGATTCAGGAAGACAAAAGTGGTGTGGATCACCCTGTGTGTTATTTTTCTAAAAAACTAAACAAGCACCAGAAAAATTATTCCACAATTGAGAAGGAATGTTTGGCTTTGATATTGGCTTTACAGCATTTTGAAGTGTATGTCACCTCAGCTCTTTCTCCAATTATTGTGTACAGTGATCACAATCCAATTACTTTCATCAACAAAATGAAAGATAAAAATCGGAGATTGTTGAGATGGAGTTTGATATTGCAAGAATATAACATTGACATCAAACACATCAGGGGAAAAGACAATGTGATTGCAGATGCACTCTCACGTGGCTAGAAATGTAATATTGCTTGATGTAATTAAGTCCAGTATCATAAAACATGTTCTTATGTAATTTTGGTTATTATAGTATTGGATGTATATTCAAAAGAAAGCTTTATTATATAAATCTTTCTTTTTCTTTATGACGGGAGGTGTTATGTATGATGTTTATATAATATTATAAATATTTTAGGAAATTATAAATGTTTCTTCACTTTAATATTTGCTTAAATCTTAATGTTTATCATGAAAAACATGTTTAACTAGTGTCCTTGAATTAGGTTGTTTTGATCAATATGTTTTCTCAATTTGAAGGTCAAGGTTGAATTTTGTTTACAAGTAAAATTTCATTAAGATGACACATGTTCTAGAACATTCTGTCATGTGACCAATCTTTATATATGCCATGTTTGGTGGACATTTTTTCAGTTTTGACATTACCATCAGTCTTGTAAAGAGCTATTACAGTTGTGAAAATTCATTCCAAATTCTAAGAGAGGAATTATTTTAAATATTCATTGGATTATAACAGTGCTCATAAACTTTTGGATTTTGGATTTTTAATTAATGATTTTGGAATTTAACTGAACTTATTCAGAGATTTTGGAATACTTCATTTTGACATCAGCACATCAAGATTTCTAGTATATCAGGACTTTGGAGACCATTAGCACATCATAACATTCAAGGACACAGCCGTGAATTCGGAACATTCTATATTTAGGACTTGTGATTAGAACAATCATTCTTATTGGATTATTAGGATTTCAAAACACATTACTGTAAGTGACTTTTTGATTTTTCATTTTAATTATCTAGTAATAAATTGCTTGTTGATTTTTTACTTGATTTGTTGGTTTCACTTTCTTTCTGTTACATTTTTCTTAGACCATAGAGTCGTAACACATACTAGACGCATGTGAACTTGTGTCTATGTTTTAGATCGATCTACTAGCAGACGCGTATACAAAGCGCCTTATGCATGGAAAGACTACCAATCTAAAAGACCATCTCATGTCAATAAACAGCTTATCTGTTTGAAAGATCACTTGTCATATCGACGGGTAGAGGTCGGCTTGAGTGTGTATGTCAGAGTCTTCAGGTTACTTGGAATGCGTTCTTAATTTTTTGTGTTTGACTGCATGTAATCTCAGGGATTATTTGGGCAATGAAAATATCACCGCGTGACTGCATGACTTTGACATATGGCCGTTCCCTCGAACGCTCAATTCTGATGGAAGCCCCGCATGAAACCAGGCAACAACAAAAAAGAATCGAAGTTCTTCAAACTTTTCAAAGTAACATTCCCAGGTATTACCCTATACATCAGTGGGTTTCGAAACATCAGCCATTTGCTTCAGCTAAAAGACGGCAAACCTTTTAGGAAAGGTAATACTTATAGGTAAATACTGTCTCTTGTGGTAGAAGTTAGGCCAATCCACATGCTCTTTTTTTTTTTACCCCTTACCTGGATCCGGCGTTGGTGTCACCTTTCCTGTATAAGAAAATGCATTGTATCATGTGCTTGTATTCTTAATATCAAACGCAAAAATAAAATGATATGATGATTTGGTAACCAAACAGAATAAGTTTACAAAGCATTTTATTTAAACCGAGTACTTATTTTTACCGAGTACCAAGTGGGAAGGAGAATTTGATCATAGATATTTGACGAAATTGACAGTGAAAAATTCATCTCGTCCCTTTTTACAAAATAATAATCTTTATTGTAATTATCTGAAGGCAAGTATCATATTAACAACAGTTAAATTGGATAAGTGATTAGTGACGAATTATTAGGAGTTAAGAATTGCCAATGTGGAATATATGTACAGCCCTCTATACATGTATTTTGTTTTTTTTTTTGTTTTTTTCTTCTTTTTTTTTTTTCGTTTCTATAAAGGGAACCTATTATTTTGTCAAAAAGCCAGGCATGCTAATTCCCATCCTACTTGATATGAAAGTCTTGTAAATTTTTTATATAATTAACATTTAAAAACGCGGCTACTAATCTTCAATTATAATTGCGTTGCTTGAACAATGAAATCTAGAGTAGTTAATTGATACATTAAGTTAAACTTAATAGCCATTTCCAAATCTGCGATATTGATTAAAAATGTGCAACAATAATACTACAAATTGACCTTGGGCTTACATGTACTATATATTCTTAAAAAATATTGATTTATACCGCAAGTACATACATCTATTTAAAGGTATACTGAAACAAAAATGAAATATGACCATAACTAAGAAACATAAAAATGTAACAATACATTGGCACTACATCGCCACTTTTGTGCTGAGGTGCCGTAAAACCCTACAACATACAGCAGGTTTCTGTCTTGGACAGAAAGGATATTCTAACTTGTTAGAACAGCCATGTCAAAGTTAATAATGTACTTTCTGACCACACATAATTTACAGAAAATAATTACCTCCACAAGCCGTGGATTTAAGGTCAGTCTGAATAGTATGCAGAATATCGAAGCTGCCCACGGTGTACAAGTCGCTTTTACTGGATGCAATATTGGCGAGTTCGTATATGTTCAGATTGTTTCCTATGCCGATACTGATGACCTTCACCTGTTTCTGTTGGAGCAGGTGTGCTTCATTTATTGTGCGGCTGACGTCGCTGGACCGTCTATCTGTTAAAATTATGGCGATTTTTGCTGCGTTAGGGCGGGCGCCGTGTCTCGTTTGGAACTGGTACATGTTGGCGTAATGCAAGCCGTAGTACAAGGCCGTTGAACCACCATTGTATATCACACTTTGGACATTGGACAAAAGGCTCAGCTTGTCCACGTAACTGAATTTTTTAAAAATTCACACAGAAATAGTAAGCAAATTTACTTTACAATGCAAAAAGTTAATATAATCTTGAATAATTAGGAAATACTATACTGGACCAAATCATAACTATCTTCATACTGGACCAAATCATAACTATCTTCATACTGGACCAAATCATAACTATCTTCATCGTCATCGTCGTAGTTAATGTTGTTGTTTCAATAGTGATTATTATTTCTTTCTTAATATTCTGAAAAATAAAAACGCAGTGAATCTTTCTAGTGTTTTGAATTCCTAACAGCATATAACCATATGAGTAACTATCTTTGACAGTTAGATCAAAATTGATAAACACTTACAGAAAACCGTGAAATACCTATTCCGTTGCAATGATAATACAACAGCATAATCGTTACTACGAAAATTAACTCACGTGTTTAAATAAAACTCATTTCTGGCATATGTAGAAAACGTCACCATCCCAAACTGCACGTGATTCGGACCGACAGCAAACTGTTTGATGAAATTACTCACAAACTGGAGCTGCTTGTTGAAGTTTGCGGCACCTTCGCTAGAGGAGGAATCCAGGATAAAAACAATATCAGCCTGTCCGCCGCATCCTATATAATAATAATAATAATAATAATAATAATAATAAAGAAAGGGGGCTAATTTCTACAAGGAATAATATAAAGTGTGGGAGAAAGAAACAGAGAAAAAGATAGAACATCATTTGAATCGAGTCACAGGGATTCCATTCGCTCACAAATTTGACCTCGCGAGAATTTCGACCTTAATATTGAAGCTACTCAGAATTTGGTGCTGTACATGTACAAATAAAGCATATTCTTAATGTTGTTGCTTTCTTTATATATATATATATATATATATATATATATATATATATATATATATATATATATGTGTGTGTGTGTGTGTGTGTGTGTGTGTGTGTGTGTGTGTGTGTGTGTGTGTGTGTGTGTGTGTGTGTGTGTGTGTGTGTGTGACAAATACTAAATTAAATTAAACAGACCAGTTCACGAATCATTTCAGTTTGAATGGCTGGTTCTTCGTAGACTTATCAAATATTCAATACAACTGCAAAGCAGGAACTTTGACAAAACAATTATCGAAATAAATTACTTGTATTTTGCATATCTTACACATAAAACGCGCATAAAGTATGTTTGTCAGCCGCTGGCCTGTTTTACTGTGTGATACACGTTTCAAAAATCGGTAAAACTTGTACACGTGATATAAGCTAATTTGGAAGTTTTTCCTATGATAATTGTAAATACACCTGTATCTTTCTATATTAAGTATTTTTGCAATCTTTAAATTCCAAGAACAACAATATTAGTACATTCCAGGACCTGCAGACTTGAACAAAAGAATGACATTAAACTGTTTAATCCTAATATTAGAAGCTTGCGAAATAAAATTTTGTTAATTAAAGACGTTATGGATAAATTTGAATTTATATACCTAACTGTAATTAAGCGAGACTATTCGGTTTCGAGTCATTGTCTATAGTTAAGTTAATTGTCTACATAGTCATTCGAGTCATTGTCTACAGTTAAGTGGCTTTCACCTTCAAATTCGTCAAGTATGTATGTAGATATGTATGTATTAGCGTTTAACGGCACCTCAGACCAATAATGCCTATATGGTGCCAATTCAAAGTAAAATTCTAAAAATGCAAAAATAAATAATCGCACAACAACTTTAGGAAGATAAACCCTTCCAAATAAATTTAAACACGAAGTAGATAAAACATAAAAGGTAAAGATGTTAAAATTCTACAAAAGGTATATAAAATAAAAGATAAAGGTAAAACGTGTAATAGAGAACAAGTATGACTGGAGGAGTAGTATCTGAAATTCTGAGACCGATAAGACGTATCGATCCTTAAAATACAAAACAAAACAGAACATATAAAGTCTTTCGTTGGAAATACTTCATAAAATAATTTGATTGTTGGCGTGTCTTTTGTACCTGCTACCAAATAATACATTAGGTACCGTCCACCAAATAATACATTAGGTAATAGTTTCTGGTCAGTGTTTGAAATGGCGGTTATGGAAGCCCATTGGTTCCAAGTTGAGACATGGAGAAATACAAATTTATTGCGAATATTTGCACTGGCAACCAAACAGATTGGAAAAACATACAAATCTCAGAAATGAAACTCATAATATGAGAACTGATGCTTAAGAAAGATTATTATTAAGTTTTTTTTAATACTAATTTAGATACAGACCTAAAACTTGCTAGTACAAACAATACCAACATATTTTGGAGAATTACTAGATATTTCATGAAAAAATTTAAATCCACGAACCATATACCACCTCTGCAAAATACAGATACCAGTCAATCCAATTCATTTGTATATGAAAATATTGAAAAAGGCGAATATTTAAATTAATATTTTGTGTCAATATCGACGATTGGTGATCAATCCCACGCTCCTCCCTATGACTAATAATATTCACAACGTCTTTCGTGCAAACAATCTTTTTATAACGATCAAACGTGCATTTCACCGTCGAATTATAAAGTGTTTAAATATATTGAGATTGACAATAATTTATGTCAAGCATGGGAAAATAATGAAAACAGCTGAATGATGTTATGTGATCTGTCTAAGGTACTCAATAGAGTAGGGGTGTCAAACTCGTTTGCTATGGCGGACTGGATTTGATATAAATAATAATAAATAATAATAATAAACAATTAGTCTGGCGGGCCGTATGTTTGACACCCCTGTCAAGAGTGTCATCGAAGACTTATTTAAAACTTTGGGAACATGGAATAAATAATGACCTACTTGATTGGTTTGAAAGCTATCTTTCCGATTGATCTCGTATTATAAAATACCAACAAAAAAAAAGATAATAAAACTAGCAACTTACTATAGAATTGTTAACGTCGAGGAATTGATTCAACCTTATGTCAGATAAGTCAATATCCGTGACATAATATGTCAGACACTGTTAAGTTCCAAGCAGGCATGTTCCATAATAAAACAATATATATATATATATATATATATATATATATATATATATATATATATATATATATATATATATATATATATATATATATATATATATATATATACTATCCAGTGTTAACTTGTAAAATACTATTTCAGAGGATAAACGTCATATTCCGTCGTTGAGGGCATTGAAACGATCTTTTTTTCCAAAACCCAATATTTCTACAATCTTTTGGCTTGATGATAGATAGTTATCGATTCCATTTGATGATAGATAGTTATCGATTCCATTTGGTGATAGATAGTTATCGATTCCATTTGATGATAGATAGTTATCGATTCCATTTGATGATAGATAGTTATCGATTCCATTGATAGATAGTTATCGATTCCATTTGGTGATAGATAGTTATCGATTCCATTTGATGATAGATAGTTATCGATTTCTTTTGATGATAGATAGTTATCGATTTCATTGATAGATAGTTATCGATTCCATTTGATGATAGATAGTTATCGATTCCATTGATAGATAGTTATCGATTCCATTTGATGATAGATAGTTATCGATTCCATTGATAGATAGTTATCGATTTTATTGATAGATAGTTATCGATTCCATTTGATGATAGATAGTTATCGATTCCATTGATAGATAGTTCTCGATTCCATTGCCCCTAAGTACCCTCAGGGTTACATGAGATGACGTCGAGTGACATCATTGGTCAGTGCGTGAGTCTGTGTAAATGTGTTGATAGGTTTGAGCCATTGTTGGATTTTTTTCTGTGATGTTTTTAGATTTACCCACGTGTTCTTTTGGAAATAATGCTTTCTTTGGAATAAACACGCTTTCCCCGTACTGTTGGTGCTAAATTCATGGTTGGATGAATTGATGTTATATCCACTGTGACCTGTAATTTATTTTTGACCATTGCCTGCGTGTGAGGTTTTATAATACAAAGGCAGATTGTGGCGCACTGCCATCCTCTTAAGGGGCACAGACGAACCCCAAACGCAACTCTAATGATACCGTTTCCACTCTATCAAAGAGGAGACCTCCGAAACCAAAATCTATCCACCAAACAATATGTGGTGCCCCCCCCCCCCTATTTCATTGCCAAATACCACAAGTAAAGTAGTGGGCTTGTTGAAAGTGATTCCACCTGAATATGTGATCACTATTGTGCTGCCATAGTCTTCGGCTGGCTCATATCAAAATGAGTTTATGACATCAGTAGCCCCTACATTTCGCGTGGTTTCTCGAGACACTTTAACAGCAACATGACAGCCTCCGGTGAATTCGATGTCAACAAGTGCCAATTCTACACGCGAAGTTCAGATTAACGATGGTTTCCAACAACAGCTGCAGCAATATGATACATTTTTGCAGCATCAAGCAGAGACTATGCGCGAGTTTGCCGCATCTGTTGCAGAGTTAAAGAAAAAAACTCTCAGCAACCGCCGCTGCTGAGCGTGATTGTGGGCCAGCGGTTTCGTCCCCAGCCTGAGACTATTATAATATTTCGGACGAGGAATACGACCCGCACAATGATAATTTTGAATCGCCGCAACAATTTACGTCGGATTCTGAGGATGGTGCTGTCATTTCTAACACATTTGCCGGTGCATGAGAGGTAGGCAGTCTGAGCACTCAGGTCTTGCATTTACTGACACAACCCCGACCCTCAACAAGTAGCTCTTCGTCGACAGGAATGAAGTCCTTTTCTTCAAACCAACAAGGAATTTCTTCATCAAGTATTTCAACTTAAATGTTCTTGCCGATTTGGCGCCTTTTTTAATTAGACGACAAAGTTGGCCCTCTAATGTCTGACTCGTTTACTGACATTGTTAATATTGGCATTCGTCTACAGGTCAATGCTGATAAGGTCAAAGAACTGTCTGACAAAATACAAGAGACCCATTAACTGTACCAGTATGGCTGTGCCCAAATGTAAATTTGGGTTAAACTCCAAAAATCCACAAAGGCTATATACCTACATAAAATTTCAATATGTTCAGAATGATGTAGTATCTGCGATTGTGCTGGTTGTCGCTACAATGAACTCCTTGTTAACAGGACCCTTGGAGGACAAGACTCGTACAAAGTGGCCGGAATGGAGTGCGAATGCATTCCGTTTGTTTTCTATAGTTCAAAATGATTTGCCGCGCATACTGCGTTTGATCTTTTGGTCTGATTTGAATACTCAATACCGGCGACTATGCGATACTCAAAGCAAGGTTTCCGACTATCTATTTGGGGATGATTTGGGCCAAAAAATCTAATATATCAATCAGGCCAAGATTCGCTAAATTTTCTGGTTCAAAGCGGGGTCGCTATCACCCAAACAACCCATCACAGCATCATTTCAAGATTGGATAAACATCTTGAGGAGGCAAATATTTTTTACAGTTTGGGCCCCCCGCAAAAAAACTGAGGTAGAACAAGGCATCGACCAGTTACGGGCCTTAGCGGTAGTACCTGCGGAGTCTGTAAGTACTTGCAATATTCTTAAGAGTAATTCAGCCAGCAATGCCCACCAGACTGGATTTTTTAAAATTTGCCGACCAATTTCGCTAGGGGGAAAGCTTCTCAATTTATTCATACCTGGGTTATAATGACACTGACAATACAAGAACTAGGTACATTGGTCATTGCAATAGAAACGTTTTCACATCAAATACCCTGAGCTTAAAGCTGCTTTCCTAACAATAACTTCCTTTTGTGCTCGAATATTCATGTCAAAATCTACCGTGACAACACAGTGGTTGTGAAATACTTGTCATAGATGTTTGGCGAGAAAAGACAATTGAACAATCTCACACAAGATATTTGGTTGTGGTATGCACATATAAAGATTTTGCTGAGTGTTTTTCATATATCTGGCAAGCTTAACATAGAGGACGATAAACTACCACGCAACATAAATACTGACATGCAATGGATGTTGAAAAAGCATATGTTTCTGATTATTGTTAAATTTATGGGTTCTGTTGATATTGATTTATTCACTTCACGATTAAATCATCAAACTGAATAGTATGTTTCATTCGTTCCAGATTCAAGAGCTTATGCAGTAGAAGCCTTCTTTTTGCTATGGTCACAATTTAATTGTAGTTATCTCTTTCCCTCTTTTAGCATCTTTGGGAGAGTTCTACAAAAAAGAAGAATATCATGCTACATTCTGACGGCCCCGCTTTGGCCAGCCCAGCCTTGGGTTTCTAAACTTCTGAGTCTTGTTCACAATCAGTTTTATATTCTTCCGCCTGTCAATAAAGTGTTGAATTTACCGCAGGACCCAGCCAATAAACACCCATTGACCAAAATGCGTCTGGCTGTTTTCCTTTGTAGAATTGTCTCAACGGTAAAGGCATTTCAGCAGAAGCAACCAGCCTGTATTTTGGCGGAACTCGACGAAAAAACAATATTGTACTGTATCAACAACCAAAATATTGTCACGAAAGGAGTTAGTTTACATTGTCCTGGTTTCTTTACAGCACTTTACAATTCTGGACTCGGATATAGCGCCCTCAACACAGCTAGGTCTGTGCTTTCGTCGGAGGTCACATATGACAGCGTGACACTTATTGGTACCCACCCATTAATTCGTAGATTTCTCAAAAGTGTTTTTCATTTCCGCTATTCGCTGCAAAGATATTCCACCATATGGGAGGTGACTGTAGTTTTGTGTTATTGGAAACAGTGTTTTCCACTCGCATTATTGTCTTTGAAACAATTTAACTAGCAAGCTGGTCATGCTTTTAGCTATTCTGACTGGGCACAGAGGGCAGGCATAACATACTGTAGATATTATAAATATAGACGTGATTCTGGAGTAAACGTTCCCATTGGGGATTTTCTTAAACAATCTACACCAGTTGTTTACCTTTCAGAATTATCTATTAGCTAATACCCCATAGATTCTATCTTATGTGTGTTGGTTACAAGAATATTTGTATAAAACTAGTGAAATTCGTGGGAATGAAACGCCATTGTTTATTAGGATTCAAGCTCCACACAAGCGAGTGACAGCACGATAGCTACGTGGATAAAATCAGTTATGCAGGCAGCAGAATTGATATTTCTTGTTTATCTCCACATTGTACCAGATCCGCATCTTGTTCTGCTGCTACTGCCATAAAGTACCCATTGATAATATTTTAAAAACCGTAGGTTGGCACCAAGATTTGGTTTTTTTATGAAATATTATTAAAAACCGATCACAGTTGACGCTGTTTTCAGTGGTATCATTGTTACAAGTGCTTATACTTAACTTGCACAATACGTTTCCTTGACTGTATTTGAATTGTTTACTTGTTATAGTTGCATGCTTAGTTCTATAGAAGTATCGGATTTTTGTGAGCTTGTTTAAAGGTTTTTGCAGTTGTTTCGACTTTATTATTAAAAGTTTTGATAGTACACCTTATTGCTTGTTACCCATTTTTCTTGGGTACATCGACTCTAAAATCTCCTGTGACCGTGATGGTACTCAGGGGCAATGGAATTTGTAATTAAACAAGACTTACATGTAAGTTGAAATTTGATGATAATTTCATTGCACCTGAGTACCAGAGTTTACAGGCCCTAGCTTGTATCTCCAACCCTTGGGTTTCTTATTTCACTGCATTCTTTAAGTATTTATGTGTGGTCTTTTGGTGAAGTGAATCTGTGGCTCTGAAGCAAAATAATCATGTGACTTGACGTCATTTCCTGCAATCCCCATAGATATTCATGTGCAATGGAATTATCATCAAACTTCAGCTTAAGGTAAGTCTCCTTTCATTACCACTTAAAAATACAAAGCCGATAAATAATTGTAGTTCCCCATGGGAGCATCTCTACAGAGTAGGTGTAAGTGACACACCTATCTATGTATGTGGAGACGGCTACGAAAAGTAATGACCATTATTTATTTTCATGTAACAGGTATATTAAACAAAGAAGCATGCTATTTCTTGAACTAAACAATTTCAATTTTGATTAAATATTAAGAGGAACTCCGAACTTACGAAACCGGAAAACCAACTTATAGGTTTGTCAGTGTTCAAATATACTAAAACTGCGAAATTCAAATCATACCAAAATGCTTTGAACCATTTCCTGTAACTATGACTTACAAACTGGCTTCTTCTCTTTTGTACCTCTGCTTTGTCCTTTTCTTCCATCTTTTCTTTTCAATATTTTCATTATTGTCTTTATAATGATGCTAAACAGTGTGCTGTCCGTGGAATGGAGACGTTAAATGGAGTCCCCGTGCTGGGAGAGTCACACTCTATTTAACTAAGAGATCTCTTTCGTGATATTCAAAAAAAGACAAGGTGTCTGTCGCCGCAACGGAGGTTCTCCCCGCACCAGTGCATAATCACACCTGCCCGTAATACTTCTTGATATACGCGAGGGTGTAGCAGTAATAGATAATTAGTTTTTTTTTACATAAGCCATAAAAATTTTATTTTGTTTGTATGGGAAAGGCAATACGTTGTAAGAACTTTTTAGCCGATCCCAATTGCATTGTTGGGAATACAAATATGTTGTAACAAATATGTCCAATTGTGGCAAAAGTAAAATATAATTTCTTTACGAAATTAATTTGTTAATGAACATGAAAACGTTCTGTAACTTCAATTATTAAATCATTGTATATTCTGCTTTAAATTGTTTGTAAAAAAATATAAAAACCCCACAATTACTCTCAAATCTATTTAACAACGTTTGAAATTTGATAGCTAATATTGAAGTGTTTCACTTAACATTAATGAGTTTATTCTGTGGTGTTCAAACATGCAATCTACTTTATGCTATTGCTTCATTTTATTCCTTGTTTTTTCTTTTTAGTCCCCAATGCCATTGCTCTTTTAGTCCCCAATGCCATTGTTTTGTTTTAGTCCCCAATGCCATCGCTTTGTTTAGTCCCTAATGCCATTGCTTTATTTAGTTCCCAATGTCATTGTTTTGTTTCTGTCCCCAATGCCATTGCTTTGTTTAGTCCCCAATGCCATTGTTTTGTTTAGTCCCCAATGCCATTGTTTTGTTTCTGTCCCCAATGCCATTGTTTTGTTTCTGTCCCCAATGCCATTGTTTTGTTTCTGTCCCCAATGCCATTGCTTTGTTTAGTCCCCAATGCCATTGTTTTGTTTCTGTCCCCAATGCCATTGCTTTGTTTAGTCCCCAATGCCATTGCTTTGTTTAGTCCCCAATGCCATTGCTTTGTTTAGTCCCCAATGCCATTGCTTTGTTTAGTCCCCAATGCCATTGTTTTGTTTCTGTCCCCAATGCCATTGTTTTGTTTTAGTCCCCAATGCCATTGCTTTGTTTAGTCCCCAATGCCATTGCTTTATTTAGTTCCCAATGTCATTGTTTTGTTTCTGTCCCCAATGCCATTGCTTTGTTTAGTCCCCAATGCCATTGCTTTGTTTTGTTTTTATTTCATATAAGTTCGAGAATACAATTTTTATGTATGTTTTACGATAATTGCAACAGATTATATTAATTTTGTTTACGAGGGATTAAAGATGTTGACTTACCTGACTCTATTTTACCTGAAATAAAAGCATGAAAACTTTTGTACTTGATAAAGAGTCAGTTTTAAGTCCTCACAAGGAACACAACGTTTTCTAACTATGCATGCAGTAATATAAGAGAAATGAAAGAAAGCCTACAATTCTTAACGTTTACAAACGAAGACGACAATATCGTCGGAAAAGTTTTACCTACTGTATATTTTTAGGGTGAAGACAACAATCAGAGAAATTTTGTGGCAATGGTCTGTTTTAAAAGTGATCATGTAATCCACAGCTACACGGAGTTCTTGCTTCAGTAAGCAATCAGTCAGTAAAACTTACATGCTTCAGTGAGCACTTGTCTCTCTATGGTATGTAAAGCGTCAAAACCGGAGACATTGAAGACAAGTTTGCTGTCGCTGGCTATATTTTTCAGCTCTGTCTGGCCAATGCTGGAACCGATTCCGATAGAAATTACCTAAAGAAAGGAATATTTGCACATGATTACATTGTTTCATTAGGAATCTGTCTTTTTTTTTTGTCTTTTTTTATATAAATAATGCCATTTCAGAAATTTCCAAGAAAAATAAATGTATTATCGGACAAATTTAGAAACATTTATCCAGAATTCTCTGTGTTTCTCTAAGACACGTCGTTGAGGTTCGACCAGAATAACACATTTCATGGATTCCAGATTGAAAGAAGGCTACAAGTGTATTGGTGTTTAAGAGCAAATTATCAAAGGTAAACCTATTGTGAATATATTCCAGATCTTTGCGATGACATCCGGACAGAATTCATAATATCAATTTGTTTTCTTTGACAAAACAAGGTGATGATCTCCTCTGCATTTTCAGCTGTTATCCTTCATCCGAAAAATGTGTTTAGTAGCAACAGCGAGAAATAAATCAATATCTTGCAATCAAAATAAAGGCCAATTATGGTATGCTCACAGCATCAGATTTGAAAAGTAAACAGGGAATTTCTGCCCAATTTTTAAAGATAAGTGAGAGATAAAAACATTTTTATAAGTTTTTTAGGAACTGAAAATAGGAAAGATCAGAAGAAACTGGATGATCATGAATAACCTTCAAGATGGTGACATCTTCATCGGCAAAGGATTGTATGGGATCTACTGTCACCGAACAAACTGTTCATATAGAAGCACCTGTGGAAACCTTTGGCTACAATGTTTTTTCAAGATTATTTTGAAAAAATTCGTTAACAATTCAAATTAAATTTTACATAAAGAAGTAAGCATTGTTGATGATAGGTATCAACAGTATAATTCGCGTGCTTTGAGAAACCAGTCTGATCTGTCGTGGAATCATACAAAACATCGAATTTCGATCAGTGACTCAGTCACAATCACAATTTGTATTAGCCTGGCTTCTCATGTTAACAAGGAACACAAGCTGTAATCAGCAATATTTTTGTCAGATAAGAACAGGGACAAAACAGACCTATCGAGTAAATGTGGGGTAGTGTAATTACTATACAGAAGTAAACAAAATTATCAAATACACTTGTCCGCGAGCCAACCGTCATCAATCGAACGCTTTACAGGCTGAGCTATCCCGCTCCACAAGAGATACCTGCAAATGTTTATTTACCCAAGAAAATAATGACCCCTTATTTACAACCTAATTACTCACCTTGACCTCTGATTCATGAAGAAGTTTTGCCTCAGCAGCTGTGTTGGCTGGATACTGCGAGTTTGCGTCAGTGAAAACAATCACTAGTTTTGCCACATTATCTCTACCACCATTCATCTCCAAGAAGCTGTTCTCCCTGATGTATTTCAGTGCTGCGCCAGTATTGGTGATTCCCTGGTCAGACGTGACGCTCCTAATAGCATGAAGGACATCTTGTTTATTATTATAAGTGTTGAGATAAAACTTGCTGTAGGGAACTTCGGAAAAGGTTACCACGCTGATCATAACGTTGTCGGAACCAACTGTAAGTTTGTCTGTCATGTTGTGAACAAAGTCCAGTTGTTTCTGGAAGCTGTTCGAACCATCGCTGCTAGAGGCACCGAGAAGGAACACGACATCAGCTCTCTGGCTATCACATTCTGGAACATTTGTTTAAACATATTTTATAGTCATGAACGGCAACTGTACACATGAAAAAAGGAATGAAAACAAGTTCTATAACCAATTCCCTTACCCCCACCCCCAAAGTTATGAGCTATTCAAGCTCTTCGTTATGGGAAGAACCAACTTACAAAGACAAAATAAATAAATAAATATATAAAAATAAAAATAAAAATAATTTTAAAAACTGGCACGTAACACAAAAGCTCAGGGAAAACCAGAATTATTTACATGTTTGAATGACAGGGACAATCTACAAAAAAAAAGTTAACAATTGGAACAAAATAAGATGAAAGACAGTATCAAAATGTGCAAACTACATGTCTATTTTGTCTTGGGATCCGAATAGCAAACAATTTATCTAATCCAAGAGAGAGAGAGACAGACAGACAGTCGTCTTAATTAGAATTCCTATAACAGACTGTGGGAACACGCAACAATGCGCATATCAGTACCACTCATCTAAATGATTTAATAATATGAAATAATTTTGTAAGCTACAGTCTAGTGTTATAAATGCAAGTGAAATTAAAAAGGAAAGAAAGTTCCTTCTTCCCATGTACTTAGAATTTGTATTGTATTCGATAGATACAAAACTGAAGAGATGATCTATATTCCTTATTGCAGGATTGTCAAATTGTCAAACATTATTATTATTATTATTATTATTATTATTATTATTATTATTATTAATATTATTATTATTATCACTGTTAATGTGTATGTATAATACTTGTCGGAACTTCCCTGGGATAAAACGTTTCATTCCTGTTGTATTTTAGACATTTCAAAAGCATTACAAAGATATTGCAGCAAACAAATGTGTATATTATACAATTTATACGCATACATGAACATTATGAAAGAAATGCAACTTTTAAATCCATCCAAGTAGGCCGAGTCTCTTTGTGTATTTATTTTAGTAAAAGTTCATTTATCGCCCGATTATATTAAAAATTTGTCAGTTTGAACTATGGATGCTAACAATTGCTCGATTGACAAATTACCTATACTGTATATACATATAATTGTATACAACGATCCCCCTTCAAACAATTTAAACATAATTAAACGACAGGCCAAGAAACCAATAATAATAATAATAATAATATAAAGCACACATCGAGAAATCATCGATTGCTTATAATTGTGTTAGAATACATAAATGCGACGATGGATTTGCTCATAAAATAATAAAGCTCCACTCACCCAACATTTCGCTTATGCCTGAAAAAGGACAGAGTTTGTTAGATGAGATTTATATAGAGGATATCAATGTTTTTGAGTAGATATACGGAAATATTACACAAATGCTGTAGAAAATTTATTGTCACAAGTGGCGAACCTTCGTGACAATATGACATGTTTCCACTCCACGAATTAAATATTTCCGTATATTTAGTTTTTTTTTTAATCCTTAGATTTTTTTTATCGTATAGTTTAGAAGGCAAAAACTGTCAAATTGCATGGATTTTTCCATTCTGTTAACAGCTGTATAACAACATCAATAGAAAAAAGTACAGAAATTTTACAATAATTTAGGACAGTGACTTTTTATAACTTTGTCTTCTGCATATAATGTTTCAAATTGTGTACTTTGTCAAGTTAATGACTGTTTTCATTTTTATCGTTGTTGACACCATTCCTGTGCGGATTGATACAATGGACATTTTTGGGATGGAGGTGTGTTGTTCGTTCTTCGAGTTCGAAGATCACCATAACATCGATAACTGGTTTAGCTTCTGTGAACACGCGAGTGGCTGATCAGACCAATTTGTGCTCTGAATTGTCTGTGGCACACTGCACATAAGATGCCGCTTGGGGGTGCTTGATCAACAGAGGACGTGCTGCAGATTTACGCTGCTCCCACTTCAGCACTACCTCTGCAATTCTCCTTAGCTCATAGTCTGTAGCTCCAGTATGGATGAGATTGCTCCAGGTGGAACGATCCTGTGCGATATCTTCCCAAGACTCAGTGTCAATGTTGAAGTGTCTCAAGGATGACTTGAGGGAGTTTTTGAAGAGTTTCTTTGACCTCCCTGAAATCGCTTTCCTTCTTTCAGCTCGCTGTAGAAGATCTTCTTTTGTAGTCGCTCGTCTAACATCCTGGTGATGTGGTCTGTACCATCTCAGCTGTGATTTCATCAGCAGAGTGTGGATGCTTCTAATGCTTGGCCGTGTAACTTCAGTGTCTGATACCTTGTGCTACCATCTTATCTTCATCAGTTTTCTCACGCAGATCATGTGAAAATGGTTCAGCTTCTTGGAATGGTGTCTGTACACTGTCCAGGTTTCGCATGCATACAGCAAGGTCGGCAACACACTGGCTTTGCAAACCTTCAGTTTTGTTTGCAGACTGATGCCTCTGTGCTTGCATACATTTGCGCGTTGTCTGCCGAAGGCCACGCTTGCTTTGGCAATTCTGGTGTTGGTTTCATCATCGATATGGACTTTACGTGACTGTGTTCTGCCTTTGGTTGCTGAACTTGTCCACTGCCTGTAGGGTTTGGCCATTCACTGTGATCGTAGGCTCTACATAAGTATTTCCTGGTGAAAATTGAAGCACCATCTCTGTCTTCTTATTACTGATTGTCAGACCGAAAATGTCACAAGCTGACAAGAAATGGTCCATACTATGTCGCATGTCAGACACGTATTTAGCATTCAGGGAACAGTCATCAGTAAATAGGGGATCACGAACAGTCACTTCCTGTAACTTTATCTTGACATCAGTCCGGTATCTGATGTCGGTCTCAGTGTCATAGTCACTGAAGGCATCTGTGAGCATGGCAGAGAACATCATATTGAAGAGGGTTGGGACTAACACGCAGCCTTGCTTGACTCAGTTGATGACTGGAAATGGTTCAGATGGCACGACGCGAGCAAGCATGCCATCATGGAATTGCCGAAACATTACGATGAACATCTCTGGGCTATCAAATCTTGTCATGATCTTCCGGAGGCCCCCACGACTGACTGTGTCAAAGGTTTTTGTCAGGTCGACGAAAATCGTCTAAAGGTTGGAGTTCTGTTCCTGGAATTTCTCCTGGAGCTGACGAGCTGCAAACACCGTGTCGATGGTCTCTTGTCCTTTCCTGAAGCCACACTGACCCTAAGGCAGGAGCCTTTGATTGATGTGGTGCACAAGGCGATTCAGCAGAACTCTGGCGATTATTTTGCCAGCTATTGACATCAAGGAGTACCCCCCAATGGTTGCAGCAGGATCGTCTGTTGCTTTTCTGCGGTTCAAGTGGACTATGGATGCATCATTGTACTGAAGGGGCATAGTTCCTTGAGTCCACATTGACTGTAAAAGTTCAATCAGTTTCTAAACCGTGTGCGAGCCTCCGGTTTTGTAGATCTCTGCTGGTATAGCATCTGCTCTAACTGATTTGCTAGCAGGTCAGTTGCTTTCTCAGTTGCAATCAGAGTTGGAGGATCAGCAAGTGACATGTTGATTTCTGCTTAGGGCGGTCGATCAGTTGCCTCCTCACTGATAGATTACTGTTGATTGATGGTGTTTTTGAAGTGTTTTCCCCATCTTCGTAGCATCTTTTATTTGTCCGTGAGCAGTGTGGTGCCGTCAGCACTCAGTATTGAATATGTTCCTGATAACTGTGGCCCGTAGATAGTCTTCAAAGCATCGTAGACGGTCTTCATGACAAATGTCTGCGTAGGACTGAATCTCATCTGCCTTGTTGCTCAGACATGAATCTTGCAACTCTCTAGGTTTGCAGTGGACAGTCCTTGATGTTGCTGAAGGCCGCCTTCTTAGATGATGAAGTCCTGTCTTCTAAACAGGCTTTTTTTGGAGCCGATGTTTCTCGTTCCGTGTTCTCCGCATGTCAGCATCGTTCTCATTAAACCAATCTTTATGTTTACGTGTGGTGGGACTGAATGTTTTGGATGCAGCCCAGTATACAGGGTATCTGAAGGATGCCCATTTTTCCTCGACCTGCTCAGAGTTCGCATGAATTGTTACTAGTTGACTGCACAGTTCTTCAACAAATGCCTGTTTCACGTTCTCCTGTTTCAATTTGGTTACATTTGAGCTTTTTGTGTGCTTTATTGCTTTGTGGTTGTCTGCTAAGTTAAATCAGGATATTGAGCTTGGAGAGCATGAGCCTGTGTTCAGTCCAACATTCTGCATTTCTCATTGCCTTCGTCACTCGGACATCTTGCCTGTCTCGTCTCCTGACGATGACGTAGTCATTGAGACGCCAGTGCTTGGAACACGGGTGCATCCAAAACGTCTTGTTGCGGTTTGTCAGGCGGAATACTGTGTTGTTGATTAGGAGGTTGTGTTCAGCGCATTTCCTAGTAGGAGGAGTCCATTGTTGTTGCATTTGTCAATTCCATTTTTGCCGAGGACGCCTGGCCGTGTCTGGTGATCTTCATCAACTCTGGCATTGAAGTCACCAAGGATGATGAGCTGGTCTGCCTTCGGTACTTCTGCGATAAGAGACTCCACGTCTTCATAAAATGTGTCCTTGATCTCATCTTGTTGGTCACGGTGTGTGCATAAGCATTGAGCATAGTTGCATGTCTTTTTGCAGACAGGATAGTCTCATTTGCTTGAGTCTGTCATTCACGTCCTTTGGGAGATTTGTGAGCAAGCTGACTAGTTGTGATTTGATGGCAAACGCAACACAAGCTTCACGTCGCTCTTTTTTTCTGCGGCCACTCTAGAAGAAGGTGTTTCCGGTTCCTACTTCAATCAGTTATCCTTCCTCAGATAGGCCAGTTTCACTCAAGGTCGCTCTCTGTATATCCAGTTCTCTACCACTAGAGCTGTTCTTCTCTTTTGTCTATCTGCTGATGTACTGAACATTACTGTGCGTACATTCCAGGCACCGATGGTGAGTGTTATCACCCTTTGTCTTGTTAGATTTTTGAGGGCTAAGGTGGGATCCTTGTCCAGGGTTAAGGTGAAGCAGACAATGTGTATGGCACCTTTTCTAGCCCCTTCTTCCTGCTACAAATGTGAGCAGTGCGATCTTCAATAGGACATCTCAGTCGCCTCTAGGACTGCCGAGTTTCACTGCTGCTTCGATCCGGTCAAAAGCGACATAATATGCTGAGCCACCTGTGTACAGGTTTGCAGCTTCGCCGCTCGCCCATCGCCACAAGACTTGAAGATATCTGTTATAGTGAGGGGGATACTTTCATGACTTGCGTGTGAGCTGGATTAAGTGAGGGAAAGTTGCGCATAGTCAAACCTCTCTCTCTCGTCCACGTCTGTGTGAATCCAGTGGCCCGACAATGTCGAGACGTTTGGAGACAAATCAGGATGCAGTGTGTGTCCATCAGGTCCTACCGCATCTGAGATAATGCCCTGCGCTGTCCACACAATACTTTCCATCTGCCTTCACAGTCGGGAGGGGGGGGGGGGAAACGGGATGAGCATATCTGCTCAGTCACCTGATCCATCAGAGAGGACTTTCCAGAGAGAGCCAGTTGTAGCTGTCCACTCTGGGTCAACAGTCACAGGTAGTACCGTCTACTGTAACATATGGCAGCCTGACCTGACCTAGCTGAGTTATAATCATCAAGAGCGGTCGGATCTGACAAAATTCAGAGCGTAACGTCTCTAAACTAAAGGTCTTAACGATTGTGAGTTCACCTATTACGATTATAATTATTTTGGTTTTCTCTGCATTCAGAAGTGAATTTTGTGACTTGACAAGATTGTAGTCTCGTTTTGTAACAGATGCTGCTTCCAAATTTTGATAGTCACTTAATTTCGGTTTGCAATCAACACTCATCTATTCTCGAATTTCTCAATCGTTTTCAAAACTGGCTATGAGTGTGATAAGAGTTAAAATAGCTAATTAAATACTTTTTAGAATAATTTAATCCATAGTTTTGCCCGAAAACGATACCGTTTGTCCTAGAGTGCAACATGTCTGGCAGAAGACCAGTGCTCGCCGCGTATCAGTTGTCATCACAGAGCTAATATCTGGCGAAGGGGGGAGAATTTTTACTTATTATCCAAACCTTTAAAAGTAAAAGTATCTCGCAAAATGATCTTTACCAGTATGCATGCGAGATATTACCCCTATGGGGACAATTCGTACGTGGCGAGAACTGGTCCTTGGTAAGTATTGAATAAGTGACCTTGAATATCGAATAAAAACAGGTCATGGAAGTTCAGTCAATGACAATTTACACGATTAATGTAGAAATCTTTTTAGAAAAAAAGTCATACTTGAAACCTACTTCTGTTTGGAGTTTGTGTTTAGGTATATTTTGATGGCACTTTTTTTTATTGCTCGCATAAATGTAGTGTTGACATATTTTGAAGGTATTTTCATCCTCATGGATGGGGGGGGGGGGGCGGAGAGAGGAAGGGAGAAAGAGAAGAAAAGAGAAGAAAAAATTAAATTCGCCGTGGTTAGATATATTTCCTAAAAGGAAAATGAAGTTGTTCCAGAGTTGATATCACCACAGTGGTGATAAACATGGTACATAAATAATATAATATAAAAACTATATAATAGCTCTATCTATCACTTATCACACACTTTGACGACTTTATGTCGAACAACGATCGTTAGTCTAAAAGAAATGTCAACAGTGTGTACATTTCTGAGTATATGCATTGCTCGTTCTTTCGAGCTACAAGGAAAAACTCAGATAGACTATAAATGACTCAAATAATTTCTATCTTGAAATTTCTATCTAAAAATTATGACATGGGTATATTGACGTAAATAACACAGAAGTCAATGGATAAATTTACATATGCATGTATTTCTGTCTGTAATTATGTACATAAGTGAAAATACATTTTATCACATGACTGCTGTTATTTACGTTATTATATCATATCATAATTTTCAGATGTGTAACCCGTGTAATAACACCTCATGATGTCACAAATAAAGTCATAACGATGAGTAAAGGAAAGGCGTAACGACCGAGGCATCCGAATGAATACAAAGTCATTTCATTACACTATTCTACGGTTTGGTCAAATACAATCAGCATATTTCATCATGCGATAAACATAATCGTACATTTGTACTTATTTCAAACGAAATTTACGAAACTCGTCGAATAATTTCAATAGTTTGCTCGTCAACACTCGCAAAAGATAGGAATTATTTAACTCGTTTCTCAAATTTCCTTCGGAATGAGCACTAATGTAAGTTGCACCAGTACTTACATGCAGTTGCTTGAACCTCACTGATAACAGTGCTCAAAGCTGAAAAGGATGGCACAGTAAAAGCATGGGCATTGTCGGATGCTATATTCCTGAGTTCTGTCATGGATACAGAAGATCCGATGCCGACCGCAATCACCTACAATATATAATACATATTTTTTTTCTTACAAATCCTCTTCCTATCATTTGTTTGTTATGTTACTTTATCTCTAGGTATGAAACGTTTGTATGTTATCTCTGGGTATGAAACGTTTGTATGTCATCTCTAGGTATGAAACGTTTGTATGTTATCTCTAGGTATGAAACGTTTGTATGTTATCTCAAGGTATGAAACGTTTGTATGTTTCCTCTAGGTACGAAACGTTTGTATGTTTCCTAAAATGAGCAACATTTAATTACATAAAGATTGCAGGTTCCAGGTCAGCGGAAAAGTCTATTTAATCAATTTAAAAATTCGAAAATATTAATATTAAAGATTTGGGATTTGAAATTCTTTTTTTTTTTTTTTAACGTATTTGTACACCCACGTACCAGTGATATGAAATGTGTGAACACGTTTCATGCGTCAACTTGATTATTGTTTTCTTGAATTCACACGACAGACCATTCCATTTCATTTTCTAATTGTGTTAGAACAGTGCTCAATAAAGTAGAAAAAGTTAAAATAACTTTTTTCCTTGTTTGAAGAAGCAAACGTAAATCGCACTGGTCAATCATAACGCACCGGCAACGATATTCCTGCGCACTGGCGACAATAAAAATGGAGTAAGCAGGAGTCATAGAAATGGTTCGTGACCGATTTATGTTTATTCACATAAAGATTCGAAATACAATAAATCTGCTGATGGTAGTAGGCACACCGAATGCCTAAAAATATTAAACTTTTGGCCCTAACTTTCCGTAACAATAAATTACTTAATGTTTGGTTATAAAACTGATCAACATTTGACATTCGCTCATTTTAAAGACACGGTTGGAGTGTAAATGGCGGATTAACTCAACTTTGTCATTTTTGTGGTATCTTGCGGGCGACCATGCAGGCGTCCATGTTGGGCGACTCTTTGGTATGCTGTGGGGCTTCCACCAGAAATGAGTGTTCAACGATGCATCCATATTTCACCGTCATGCAGTTACACAGTTCATAGATTTGAAAGCTTTAATTGCACAAGAAATTACTGACATTACATTAAAAAAACAATTTAAACGTATTCCAAGTAACCTATAGACTCTAAAATACATACTCAGGCCAACTTCCACTAATTGTTCACTAAAATGACCTTTAAAACAGAGAACCTTGCGATTGGTTTTTGTCACTTCTACTGAAGTACAATTTCCAGCCACGACATATTTTCCTCTTTCGGCCTGGCAGTTTTTTTCTAAAAACTTTACGTTTACTCCCTATGCTTGTGACTTTGCATTCCAAATAATACTGTGTAGAGGGTTTGGACCATCGGGCAGATACTGATACAAGTATAGTTTGGTCAGTCGTTTGCTGTGCACATTGTAAAGAACTTACGTGCATAATTCACCATATGTACCTGTATGCTGGTAGACCGCGCTGACAACTGAGACTAAAAGATCACGCTTGTCTAGAATGCACCACTGAGAAATGAAGTTAGCAGATGAAGAGATAATAAAATTGAGATCTTTTATTTCAAATGTTACGAATAGGGGTAATGTAACAAAAGAAAAGACTCAAACAAGCTTTCAAGATTTTAAATACAAATCTTTAATTTCCTAAAAATTAAAATATTTCAACAAACAATTAAAGTGAAAGAATTAAAAATAACTTACAGTATAGAATATCCTTAAAAGTCCTAAATTGTTCTAAAGTTCACTGATCCGGAAGTTAATCCAAATATTCCGAATGAAGTATTCCGAATAAAGTAACCTTCACTGTACTAATATGTTAGTAAGAATCAGTTATATCCAAGTGTTATAAAGTCCAAATAATCCCTGTGAATGGAATATCACAAGTTCTAGAAATGTTTCCGATAATTCCACGGAGCTGTATAATTATTAGAGTTTAAGACGCAGTACTGAAACCTAATGCACTGTATGATGATGATGATGATATATATATATATATATATATATATATATATATATATATATATATATATATATATATATATATATATATATATATATATATCACAAAAGTACAATATCCCGCACACAAAAAGAACCAAATTCGTTTATGATCTCCCTCTCAATCCAGTGTAGCTATGAAGAATGCTACAATGCTGCTATAAATCCTATAATATAGTCTCGTACTACGCAGAATCGAAATAAAAACCCATTTAATCCTTCTAGAAACAACCTTCTCCGAACCAGTCAGAAACTATGTTATGCGTGACATCTCTAAAGTACCAGTGTACTACCATTTTTAACAGTCAACAAAATATTTACTCAGAGAATCTAGGTCAGAAGTGCATACCTTCACGCGCTCTAAAATCTATTGATATGACTAAGGCTTCGAAATATTGATCCAATTTACCGTATGTGTACTCACAGCAAGACGACAGCTGTTAGACTAAGAACAGAGATCACAAACTAATAAACTATGCAATTATTAAAAGAAAAATGATATATAATTCCGTAGCACAAACAAATTAGAATATAATGCAAACCTTTTGAATTATATATTTTTTTCTTCTACTTCACTCTGTAGTATATCTTTTGCAGCGTAAATGCTTAAAAAATTTTGTTAATATTTGTGTTTATTTAACTTTCGGTATCATGTTCCCAGTCTGTATCGGCAAATCATGGACTTTTCATTCTAAGATCACAACCACTTATTCTTTAAAATAAAACTTGTCTCTCTGGCTGTGACAGACCTCTGAATAGACACCTGATTGATAAAGTACATGCCTTATTGTTTCGGTTGCCAGGCCTGGATTCACACCGGTACAGACCGAACAACCAGATTTTAAAATCCTGTCTTTAAGTGTACGGTTTCAACAAAGAGTTTCATTTTTCGGGAATTATTTCGTTGCTCACTTATCTCCCACTTAGATGGCGCCACAGAAAATGTCGGTAAACTTTCCCCGCCGTCTGCTGCTCTCACTTACTCGCTATACAAGCAACCGGCAAGGTGGAAATAACATTGCACCCACGAGACTTGGACAGAAGTCACGCTAGAGTTCAATGCAAAACAAACAAATAAAGCAAAAATTGCGCCTAATGTACAGATCCCGACTGCCGTGATTGAGACAGCCTTGAACCATGTCAACACCATGTAAGATCAGGAATGTTGGTTTTGTCTGTAAAATCGTAGATGCACCCTCAAAAACCATAGTCTGTCTCCGGTCCATTATGAATCGTACCCCACATCCTGCCTTCGAAAGTATTTACCTGGCACAATTACAATCTAGCTGAGGATTATTTAATCTCTGCATACATTACAAATGAAACCAAACCTTGTTCCGTCGGCGCAAACTTTTGTAATTTGGAAAAATAACGTTGTCAACGGCAAGAGTAATGCTAAAGCTATGCTATTTTTAGTAGACGAAGCTTGTTTGTTTGTTGGCTTTAACGGTACGTATAACACGTTATTAGAGATATAATGCTGAGATAATGGGAGCAAAGTGCCTTTCCCCAGGACAGAGAGGCCGCCGACCCAAGCTAGCTTGGGCGGTTATCGATCCCGCGTTTCTTGGATTGCGAGTTCGACACTCTACCAACTGAGCTACCGTGGCTCCCTTCAGAAAAATGAAAATCTTTGTTGAAAATGTAAATTTAAATGCATGGTTATCAAACAGCAATAGTTTTGATGTCAAACCTTAAGGAATCTATTATTATGGAAAGTTAGGGTCAAAAGTTGAATATTTTAAACATTCCATGTGACTATTACCAGCAGCAGCATTATTGTCTTTATATGAATAAAACAGAGATATCAGTCACGAACCCTCACCGGCCACCGCCATTTTAACAGTTACAAGCCCGGTGCTTTATAAACTTATGATTGACCGCTGATAGTAAAAGTACGGTACCATATATGGAATCAGCGACCGTGTCGTAAGTTGCCAAGATTGGACAAAGATTTCGGGGGAGAAGAGAAGGCGAGGAAGAACATCAGAAGACGGCTTGGATAGCTGAACAAAAAGCGATAATGAAAAAATGTCATGCTGGATTAAAACGTGAAGTGTAATGAAGTGAAGATGGATGACAAAGCTAGCCAAGGAGGTAACCTTTTTAATCTTAAATGTAAGTTAGCTTTTGAAAAATCCTGCCATACAAACTACCAAGCCGCTTTTGTTTCCGCTCAAGATTTGTGTAAGGTTCTCTGCCTCGATGCTCGGTCAGCGATAGCCAAATTACAAAAGCGAATACCAATTTAGAGGAAATCGATCTAATTCCAATGGACCGTTGACCAGCACTATCACGAGCTACGTTTAAGTCACTGCGTTATGGTGTCTACTCGTTACACTGGTAGCTTTTAGGAGCATTCAGGTCTCATGTACTCGGAAACCTCGGTGACACTCATCATATATCATATGCAAACTTGGATTGTTATAACTTCAACATTTTTCATCTAATTTACACATTACTTTGTACTGGGGATATTGTCAAAGGGAAATATTCAAATTTATTCAAAGGTTTATGTTAATGGATAGGCGTGGCTATTTCGACTCTTGATATGTTCACTGTACAAGCCCCAGCCTCCCATCTATCCCCTTAGCTTTTGAGTTCTGTAAGAGAAAGACCCTGTCTTGTTAAGATCACTATAAAATATTTGAAAATCAAACGTAACATATAACTTGTACAAAGAAGTAACCTGCCAAAGCCGTCCACTTTTACTTCCTCTAGAAGGTGGATTTTGAATAAAACTATGTTTAGTAGGTACGAGGTTATTGCTTTTGATTACTTCCTCGTATGTTCAGTAAATGTTTTTTACTATAATCTGGAACTGAAAAATACAAATTTAAAGATTTGAAGATTCGGATATAATGAGGCGTGATTACGACAAGACTGGTACATACCCTAATTCCAGCTGCATGAAGCATGACCGCTTCTTTTGCAGTGTCTGTGGTAGACATTGACGTTCCATCAGTGAGAATAACAACAATCTGAGAAACACCTGTACGTCCACCATATGCCGGTACAAATGCATTTTCACGTACATATTTTAAAGCCTCGTCTGTAAATGTGATTCCTGGAATAATAATAATAATAATAATAATAATAATAATAATAATAATATTTATATCAATATTAATAATAGTCATAGTGACAAGGAGAAATAACCCAATAGCTAGAGAGAGCGTGAAGACGCTAGCCATAGCAATTAAGCCAGACCTGCTAAAAACAGCAGCACCCATCGGAAAAGCAAGAATACAGCAAAGTGTAAATGAAATTAATGCTAGTAGTAATCAAAGATTATTTTTTCATCGCCATGAATAATTTAAATTTTTTCCATGCTCTTAGTTGGGATGTGTAAACCCCCCCCCCCCCAAAAAAAAAAACAAAACAAAAAAACAACAAAACAACAACAACAGCAACAAATACCCCTTGGTGTCATAGATTTGTGCCTTTGACTCAGACAGTATTGTCCATGGCGGAAATAATATATCTTTATCATACACACTCACTTGTAGAAGAATCTATATATCTATCTATCATTTCAATTTACTGGAAATCGTGACAAATGAATTATGTTTACTTACAGCGTATTTAATCCAGAACTTGTCGTTATAATAAAATGTAGATTATTGAGATTGTTATCATCATCGTTATCGTCATTATCATCATAACTACTATTACTACTACTACTACTTCCAGTACTATAGTATCATTTGACACCATGAAACAGAGTAGATAGATTAAAATACCTGGTGTGTATGGGACGTTGTCGATGGCGTTTAGAAGTGCAGGCTTGTATAGGTGATCCTTTAGGTGGAAAGCGTTATGTGGGTGGGTGGAGAAGGTGACCACACCGATCTGTACATGGTCTATCCCTATTGTGAATCCCTGTGTGAAGTTCTTCACAAAATCAAGTTGCTTCTTAAAGTCTATCAAGGACTCGCTGTATGATGAGTCCAGTAGAAAGATAATATCCGCCTTGTCTTCGCCGCAAGCTCAAAAAGATAGAAGAATTACGTACAAGTTTTATAGCATTACCAGACTGATCACATGTACGGATTGTTCTGCACTAAATTGATTTTTCGTTGTAGTTGCGAATATACGGACGGACAAGAGAAAAAAAGACTAGATGAAATAAAAATTCTTTATTTCATACTCTTAAGTCCATAGATAGATAAACCCCCAAAATGGGGATTTTGTTGTCGTCATCGAAATTACAAAGTTCAGTTTTAACTATTTCTTTAAAATTTCTGCATCTACTGCTTACTTAAATTTCAAAATATTTCTGTTGATTAAAATCCATTGCAGGGTCAGGGATAGGATACGAAATAAATACCTTAACAACTATATAAAAAATCACTTTAGTCCAGAAAAATCCGTACAGCCTGTTAATGTTAGACAACTTTTTTTTGTGTGTGTTATTTTCACCGCTTTTGATATTAATTTTCTGAAAATGGATATTTTTTCCTCCTTAACTGCAGACTAAAAGTATGACAACTATGCATTAATTATTACTTGCTGTTATGGGATTAATCTATTCCACCTTTTAAAGATAATTGTGGACTTTGATTTTAATTAAAGGTGTAAAAGTATCTTGACTTCATTTTTTTTTCATATTCTTTTCACATGTAAAGTAAAATACTGGTAATATGCAAAATAATAATAATAATAATAATAATAATAATAATAATAATAATAATAATAATAATAATAATAATATAATAATAGTAATAATAATAATAATAATAATAATATTATTATTATTATTATTATTATTATTATTATTATTAACTTTATTTTCTGAGGATAATACATTTGGTTCTGATTCAATTAAATAATATTACATGTAGTCCTCAATAATAAAATATTAAAACTTTAAATGCAACGTATGTGTACAAATAAAACTCTTACTAAAGTGTCTAATACACATGTAATCATAAAATATACATAGGCACACATACATACACAAATTAGATTAAAACAGATATACATGTAGGTTTGGGGTGGAAAGGTAGTGGAGTAATGCAAAGAAACTACGAAGGGGGGTGGGGTGTCTTGTTAATCCTCAAAAAAATGCGTATTTATGATTTCTTTCTTTCTTTTCTACATATCGTTTGCTCAGGGCACATATAATAACAATGGAAATTAATTTGGTTGATCCCATCATTATTACAGTACCACAGGAATATAATGAGAACGGAGATAATACATCTAGATATGGAAAAATTCCACAGGAATATAATGAGAACAGAGAGAATACATCTTAATATGGAAAAGCAACAACTCAAGAATATAATGAGAACAGAGGGAATACACCTTGATATGGAAAAAAAACACAGGAATATAATGAGAACAAAGAGAATACATCTAGATATGGAAAAAAACACATGAATATAATGAGAACAAAGAGAAAATGTCTTGATATGGAAACAAACCACAGGAATATAATGAGAACGGAGAGAATACATCTTGATATGGAAAAAAAAAACAACCAAGGAATATAATGAGAACAGAAAATACACCTTGATATGAAAAACCCCCACAGAAATAGGGAGAACAGAAAGAATACATCTAGATATGGGGCAAAAAAACCCACATTAATACAATAATAATGACAACGGAGAGAATACATCTTGATATGGAAAAAAAAAAAAACCACATGAATATAATGAGAACAAAGAGAATACATCTAGGTTTTAAAAAAAAACCCCACAGGAATATAATGAGAACAGAGAGAATACATCTAGGTATGGAAAAAAAACACCACAGGAATATAATGAGAACAGAGAGAATACATCTAGATATGAAGAAAAAAAAAAAAACACGGGAATATAAGGAGAGCAAGGATAATACATCTTGATATGGAAAAAAACGACAGGAATATAATGAGAACAAAGAGAATGCATCTTGATATGGAAAAACCACAGGAACATAATGAGAACGGAGAGAATACATTTTTATATGAAGAAGAAAAAAAACCACATGAATATAATGAGAACAAAGAGAATACATCTTGATATGGAAAGAACCCCACAGGAATACAATGAGAACAGAGAGAATACATCTAGATATGGTGGAAATAAACCCACATGAATATAATGAGAACGGAGAGAATACATCTAGATATAAAAAAAAAATCCACAGGAATTTAATGAGAAACAAAGAAAATACATCTATATATGGGGGAAAAAAAACAGGAATATAATGAGAAAGGAGAGAATACATATTGATATGGAAAAAATAAATACAAAAACACAGGAATATAAAGAGGACAGAGAAAATACATCTTGATATGTTAAACAAAATCCACAGGAATATCATGAGAGCAAGGAGAATACATCTAGATATGCAAAAAAATTTAAAAAAAACGACATGAATATAATGAGAACAAAGAGAATGCATCGTTATATGAAAATAAACCCGACAGCAATATAATGAGAACAGAGATAATACATCTTGATATGGAAAAAAAACTCACAGGAATAAAATGAGAACAGAGACAATACATTTTGATATGGAGAAGAAAAAAACCCCACAAGAATATACTTAGAACAAAGAGAATACATCTAGATATGGGACAAAAACACATGTATATAATGAGAACAAAGAGAATGCATCTTGATATCGAAAAAACACAGGAATACAATGAAAACAAAGAGAATACATCTAGATATTGTAAAAACCCACATGAATATAATGAGAGCAAAGAGAATACATCTAGATATGGGGGATAAAACACATGAATATAATGAGAACAAAGAGAATACGTCTAGATATGAGGACACCCCCGGCCCCCCCCCCCACCCCACACACACACACATTAATATAATGAGAACATAGAGAATACATCTTTATATGAAAAATAAGAACCCACAGGAAAATAATGAGAACGGAGAGAATACATCTAGATATGGAATAAATCCACAGAAATATAATGAGAACAAAGAGAATACGTCTTGACATGGAAAAACCCACAGGAATATAATGAGAACAGAGAGAATACACCTTGATATGGAAAAAAAAAAAACACCACAGGAATATAATGAGAAAAGAAAGAATACATCTAGATATGGGGAATAACCCCACATGAATATAATGAGAACGGAGAGAATACATATTGATATGGAGAAGAAAAAAAAACCCCACATGAATATAATGAGAACAAAGAGAATACGTCTAGATATGAAAATAAAAAAAATCCCCCCCCCCAAGAATATAATGAGAACAGAGAGAATGCATTTTGATATGGAAAAAAAACCCCATAGGAATATAATGAGAACAGAGAGAACACATTTTGATTTGGAAAAAAAAACTCACAATAATATAATTAGAACAAAGAGAATATATCTAGATATGGAGAAGATAAAAAAAAAACACAGGAATATAATGAGAACAAATTAGAATGCATCTTGATATGGAGAAGAAAACAAACATAGGAATATAATGAGAACAGAGATAATACATCTAGATATTATAAAACCCCATCATGAATATAATGCGAACAAAGAGAATGCATCTAGATATGGAACAAAATAACATAAAAAAAAAAAAAAAAAAAAAGGCACAGGAATATTATGAGAACGGAGGAAATACATCTTGATATGGAAAAAAACCAACAGGAATATAATGAGAACAAAGAGAATACATCTAGATATTGAAAAAGACCATAGGAATGTAATGAGAACAAACAGAATCTAGATATGGAGAAAAGAAAACCCACATGAATATAATGAGAACAAAGAGAATACATCTTGATATGGAAATAAACCCACATGAATATAATGAGAACAGAGAGAATACATCTTAATATGAAAAAAACACACAAAAAAACAAAAAAAAAACAGGAATGTAATGAGAATGGAGAGAATACTTCTTGATATGGATTTTTTTTTTACAAAACACAGGAATATAACGAGAACAGAGAAAATACATCTTGATATGGAAAAAAAATCTCAGAGCAAGGAGAATACATCTAGAAACGGCAAAAAACACATGAATATAATGAGAACAAAGAGAATACATCTAGATACGGAAAAACACCCCACGGGAATATAATGAGACCAAAGGGAATGCATCTTGATATGAACAACAACAACAAAAAAAAAAAAAAAAAAAAGAACAAAAAAATCTGAATCAAAGAATATAATGAGAACAGAGAGAATACATCTTGATATGGAAAAAAAGAACCACAGGAATACTATGAGAACAAGGAGAATACATCTTGATATGAAAAAACCCCAAAGGAATATAAGGAAAACAAAGAGAATACATCTGGATATAGAAACAACAACAACAACAACAACAACAACAACAACAACAAAAAAACCCCAACAAAAAACACGTGAATATAGTGAGAAAAAAGAGAATACATCTTGATATGGAAAAAAAACAACAACACAGGAATATAATAAGAACAAAGAGAATACATCTTGATATAGAAAAAATGTACTTAAAGTATACTAAAAGCATTCTCTATGTTGCTTATAGACTGAGTTTCCTCCTGAAATGGAGAAAAAAAAAGAAAGTAGGCTGATTCTGTCGCGTGTCACTTTTAAATTTATAATATTGAATAAGTATTTGCATTTAGCCGATTTACTATCAGCAAGTATATACATATATATTTTAGTTAGTCACAGCAAGTATATACATATATATTTTAGTTTATCACAGCAAGTATATACATATATATTTTAGTTTGTCACAGCAAGTATATACATATATATTTTAGTTTGTCACAGCAAGTATATACATATATATTTTAGTTTTGTCACAGCAAGTATATACATATATATTTTAGTTTGTCACAGCAAGTATATACATATATATTTTAGTTTGTCACAGCAAGAATATACATATATATTTTAGTTTGTCACAGCAAGTATATACATATATATTTTAGTTTGTCACAGAAATTTATGGTGGCACGTTTGATACATCAGTAAAACAATTATACTGTGTGTACAAATATTCAATCAATACAAAAAATATACACTTACATATACATACACACATACATAGCGTTACCAGAGAATATAATTGCCTTCTTACTTTGGGATGAAGGATGGAATGAATTTTAATTATAGTTCGGTATTTTGTTTAAACTTTAACTCTTGTGTAAGCATGACAACAATATTAGTACAGAGTTCAGGTGCTCTGGACGCATAGGCAACCTTTCATACCACTTGAATATGATCTTTGTATGATCTATATATACACATGTGTTAATTATTCAAATAATCAGATTTTAATATCCGTGGAAACGTACTTTGTAACCATTAAAACCATTAGTTAGAATCTTTTGCAAGTTTCAAATTCCGTTTAATAAATTATGTTCTTTACGTTAATATATATATATATATATATATATATATATATATATATATATATATATATATATATATATATATATATATATATATATATTCGGAAAATAATTGTATACTTCTTGATGAATAGAGAAAAGCATAAATTATTGTGTAATATTTCAGTACCTGCCTGAGCATAACACGTTGTAAATGCCAAAATGGCGACCATTAAGACATAAATCGAATATGCCATCTTCACTAGTGATACAACGAGATGAGTGATCAAGTGATAGTCAATGCTTTTCTTTTATAGTAACTTAAACTGTCTATCCTATTGAAGGGAAACTTCCACATAGCTGTCCCATCTAGACTTCCAATGACGTCCCTGACGTTAACCCGATATTTGTCTATTCGTTGTGAAACATCGCTTTTTATGGCATCATTCCATATTGACGAAATTGCAAAGAAGTAGATGGATTCAAAATAGAACATGACGTGGAAACAGTTTTAAAAAAAAACAGCATTGACTCTATTACATTTCTGATTAGACTTTTGGCTGGGTAGATACGATAATCGAGCATTGACTCTATTACATTTCTTATTAGACTTTTGACTGGGTAGATACGGTAATCGCTCTTAAGGTTTGTGTAGTTATTGTCTTGTGACCGGCGGTCGGTCTGTATGTGTTTATAAACGGAAAATTAAACCTTGATTATCAGCGTTTGTTCTCGGGTCGGTTGTTGATCAAATTGGTAATCCACAGTATATTTGTATGTATATACTGTGTAGAGTATCAGTCAAATTGACCAGTCTAATTTGGCCTAAATTGCTGTTAAGAAGTCTACACATTGGTAGTAGTGCCCTAGTATCAGTCGCAAAAACAAACAGTTTAGAAGGATATTGTTTTCACGGAAAACTTTGTATTACTTGAAGATGTCTCAGATTTGTCCATCCTCCCTTCATTCCTCTTTTTACCTAATAATTATTTTATTATATAGAAAAGTAAATATGCAGCAAGCCTTGTTGATCAAAAGTTGTCACTTTTGTATATATACTTGAAACTCTTGATTTTTTTCCGCAAGTAATCGGATTATAAAACTTTTTTTTTTTTTTTTTGCTGTATTTTGGCTTAATATATATCCCACCTGCGTAGTGGGAAAGACATACTCCTCCTCCAGTATAGTATGAATAGAAATCTCCTTGTAATATTGTTATAATGTGCATTATTATTTGCCTGTAAATATAGCATTAAATGCTTTTGCTTCAGGGACCTTTTTTGAGTTAGTCATTTGAATTGCCTTTTAATTAAACAGTCATTACTATTAAATGATCATAACAGACTATTCAAGTTTCTAAGTGTTATCCAACTACTTTTAAGCAAGGCTGGGTAATGGAATTGCGAGTTGCATCTTTCGTAAATTTTTAATCCCGGTTTAATTACATGATCGATCGAACTTAGTTTTTATTTCAAGGCATGTTGTTCACAACTTTATAAATTAATTGCTCATATATATATATATATATATATATATATATATATATATATATATATATATATATATATATATATATATATATATATATATATTGTTAAGCTTCTTCCATTCTTAATTCAACCCTAATCGCAAGCAATGAGTTTCAAAACATAACTCGTCTAGTTATCTAATCACTTCCAACGCATGTTAAAGGGAAAATCCGGGCTCAGGTATATGTACTCAATTGATGGTGTTCACTTTATTTATCACATCTGTAAAGTTTTAGCGTACTTTGCCCACAAGTTTAGGATAAACTATTTTTTGCCCACACAGAGGTTAGCCATTTTCTCGCAGTGGGCGCTCCATTACTGACGTGCAACCAGCACTTTCGGTTATTGCCATGTTAGAGCTCTATCTGGTGCTACGTCTAGGGGTTAGAAATAGTAACAAAAGAAAGAACGACTCAAACAAGCTTTCCCAATTTCTAAAATATAAATGTAATTTCCTAAAATATTAAATATTTCAAACAAACAAAGTGAAAGAATTCAAAATAACTTACAGTTTAGAAATTCCTAAATAATCCTAAATGTCCAATTGAATTTTGATAATCCGGAAGTTAATCCAAAGTATTCCGAATGAAGTCACTAATGTGTTGATGTGCCACAAGAAACACAGTTTTAAATCCAAATATTATTAATCACAGGTAAACTCCTGTGAATGTAGAATATAGTTAAGTTCATTGAAGAATAGTACTTAAATCCAAAATGTACTATGTACATAATAGATTTTCACCAGCTGATTTTACAAACAATAATAATCTTCCTCAATAACCTTATGATTCTGGAAAACTGCAAAGAATTTCCATTCAATGGTTCTATTGGGATTATATAGTCTCTTACGGCGTAAAAGAGAATTTAAACTTCTAATACTGCGACTTAGAATGAATTCTGTCAACAACCTTCTTTAACCATTCAGAAACTAGGTCGCGCATGTTACTGCTTGTAGTGCCTTTGTAATACAATTAAAATACCTTATTACAATCAACATGATGTTGTCATAGCATTCAGGTCATAAAATCTGCACGCGCTACCACGTGATTTCTTCATTGTGTGTTCAGCTGACCGACATAATTATTGATTTTCCCAGATATAGCATGACTCATGTAAATATGTTGAAGTACATTGTACTTTACAAATAGTGTAGGCTACTGAACTAAGGAATTATAATACAATGATTATAAACCCAAATGAAAACTATTATAATTTAAAGATAATACAATATGCCGTAACACTGGTCGTCGTGTGTGTACGAGAGAGAGAGAGAGAGAGAGAGAGAGAGAGAGAGAGAGAGAGAGAGAGAGAGAGAGAGAGAGAGAGAAGAGAAGAGAAGAGAGAGAATGAGCAACTCTTATCCGCAAATTTAATTTAATTCTTGATACCCACGATCATTAAAATATAAAATCTGTCACGTGTTGTGAATGACGTATGACGAGGCATAACCATGTCCAATGACGTGTTTTATACTTAACTACGTCAATTGGCGCGTTTAATTTTTGATAGATCTGTTCACCAGATTGGTGAGATGCCTCTCAACATCTTGAGATGATAGGCCAACTTCCACACAGTATGAATATAATAAAATAAATAAAATACAAATAGCATTAATAGTATTTGTATATGGTTCATATATAAATGAACTTATCTCTTACTACAACTCTTTGTTTATAACATTCACCGACGTTCACGAGTTTTCGATTGAAAAACGACGATCTTGCACGAAGTTTGTATAAATTATATGTGAAGAAGATATGATTTACCGCTTATAAAACTGTAGAATTCGTATGCATACATATTTGTTTTAATTAATATAAATCTTAATAAATATAGTTTACAAAGATTTAGAAAATACAAAAATAAAGAAACAATATGAGGAATATCGAATCGAGTAAAAACGTTTACATCGTAACCATTATCAACAGAGAGACATGCTGGTGAGACGTTACCGGAAGGAAAAGGGAGTTAATTCAGGATGACCACAACTTTAAATATTGGTACAATAGCTTAGAATTCAGGGAGTATTAATATATGATAGCAAGTCTGAAAGCTCGATTTCCCCATTAATATTAGAGATATATAATAAAACAACATTTTTTTCGACTGAAAACTAATATATACACCTTGTTACTCATTACTGTCACCATGTTATAGTAATGTGCAATCAAGCAAAGCTTTGAGACGAGGACAAAAGAGCAAAAATGACAGAAAATGTAAATGTTCGAAACGTGAATATCATCTATTTAGTATACTAGTCGTCGCGACCTTCACAATTGTACGGTGAATGTGACTTTTGGAGTTTCTTCAGCACACGAGCAACATTTATAATTACCTTTCCGATAAAAGTAAACATACAGTAAACCAGAAATTATATTCTCACAATTATAATTCATTTTCGAAAGATCAGTTTACAAAATCATACAGTCAAGGGGCGAAAAAGATGCCTGACCAAACGTTTCAGTCTGCTTTCAGTTTAAACAAAGTGTATAGATTTCTCTACTTCCAAAAACTTCCTTTAATCAACAAGACCTCCAAAGTATAAAAATATAAGCGATTGATAATTTCTGCACACTCTCAAACTTAGAAATAGCATCAATATCAGTAATGCAATATTCCACAAACAAAAACATCACATGCAACTTCCGCTTTGGATCTTTGTAGTTCAGTAGAAGTGACTCGATGAAAATTCAACCAGCATTACCTTAAATACGGTATTCGAAAAACTTTTGACTCTAAGTGTGGGAGAATGACATTCATTCTGTACATAATACGTGCTATCTTTAAGGTCATGAGGATCATTGTATTGTGATTATGACAATTATAACAGAGCATAAGGTCGTTTTCCGATACCAAAGTTTGGAGCAAATTTGACTGAAAGTCGTAAACTGTGACAAGTTTAATAATGCATATGCGTTTAATTTGGCAAATACAAATACATGTAAATATTTACAAGGTCTGTACCATTTAAAATACTTATATAGTACCAGAGCTATCTCTCTTTCTCTCTCTCTCTCTCTCTCTCTCTCTCTCTCTCTCTCTCTCTCTCTCTCTCTCTCTCTCTCTCTCTCTCTCTCTCTCTCTCTGTGCAGTATCCATAACATAAATGTATGGCAATGTATCAATAATCAATCAGTGTTTGAGAAATGGACATTGTTTACAATAGTCACTAATCGTAACAAAATATACTACATACATGTATACAAACATAACCAATATTAAACCTACAAGATGAATTCCACCATAATGACGTGGATGGGAAAGAAATAGGTGTGATAAAAATGTTTTTTATTAACGTATGCTGATGATATTGTAATTTTATTTGACTCATCAGTTGGTTTGCAAAATGGATTTGACACTTTAAAATTGTACTGTATAGATTGAAATTATTGGAAATAATTCTAAAACAAAAGTAATGATATTTAGGAAAGATGGAAGAATACATCGAAATTGTACATTTTTCTTTGATAGGAAGAAGGTAGAAAGAAACTGTAGACAAATTTTCTTATTTTTGTATTGTTTTTTTTTTTTTGTTTTTTTTTTGTTTTTTTGTTGTTGTTTTTTTTGTGTTTTACATCTGGTGGCTCTTTCTCAAAAGCTAAAAAAAAACTCGCTCTCGTCTGGCTCGTACAGCAGTTTATAATTTATGTAAATATCTTTACAAAGATACCTATGTTTCTGTAAGCCAAGTCTTGGATATATTTGACAGACTTTTAACTCTCATATTAAATTACGGAGCAGAAGTAATAAATTACTGGGTGTACGACAGTGCACATAAATGATTTATTTATGAGGATGTGAGCAGAATGTCATGCATTATTCTAAGATAATTTATGATATTAAATATTGGTTAAAAATTATTCAGCTGCATGAAAGAAAATATACAACACTAGTGTACAATGTGAGGTTAAATGAGAGTACTGTTTTACCTGAAAAGCAAAACTGACATTGCCATGGTTATATATCTACTATATAGTCTATGCTTTTATGAAATTTGGCTTTTGCAAGATGTTGGTGATATAATTCCGTATGTAACTATTGTAAAACAAAGGCTGTCGGATAATTTTATTTAAAATTAAAATGCTAGCTTGGAAAAGTCATCAAGAGTTAGTTTCTATAGAACGTTTGCAATTTTTAATTATCATTCATACGTAAAAGAGATTAATATCAGAAAAATATACATCTGCATTAACTAATTTAAGAGTATCATCACACAGACTGGAAACTGAGTCTGATAGATGGAATAGACCAAAAATACTCACAAAGAAAACAGAGTATGTAAACTTCCCTCAATTCTCGAAGATGAATATAATTTTCTCCTCCAATGTTCATTGTATTTAGATCTAAAAGAAAGAAGTATAGACTCATGTATTACTGGAAAAAACCCAACAAGTTTAAATGTGTCACTTTAATATCTAGTTCTAATGCATGTCTTGTCAGGAAGTTAAGAATTTTTACCTTATAAAGCTTTTCAAATGAGAAATAATGTGTTTCTTCAGCTATCTGCCTAGATTTGTAAATTGCACTAAATAATGACAATTGTAATAATTTGTCTTACAAGATACAACAATGGTAATTCATCACTTACTTTTTAAATGAGATTATTGTGATGATGGGTATCTTACAGCTGAAATAGGTTTTATATTTGCATTGTTTATTTTTAAAAGAATGAATAACTTTATCGTATGTATTCTCAAGGGTCAATTGGCTTACTTGCAATAAAATTTATTTCCATATGTAAAGCAGACATCAATTTGGTAAATAGAGAAAATCCTGCGTAAGTGGTTGGGTGGGTTGTTCTACCTTTCTTTTCTTTTCTTTTCTTTCTTTTTTTTTTTAAAATCTAGAAACCAGAACAATTTAGAGGAAGTAACTGAAGAAGCGGGGAATTTTGGGGGTATTAGGAAATTACTAGTATGTGAACAAGAATTCACAATTGTAACCAGTCATGTACTGTATTGCCGTAACCAATCGGGAAGAAAGAATCATATTTCGAACCAGTCGGAGAGCAAAGTTCGCGTAAGTTACGTAGTCGAACGCAACTTGCTTTGCACCTCATCGATAGCGCTCTACATTCAAGACTTGATGGTCGCTAATCCATGGTCAATGTTTTTTTCTTGGTAGTCCGGTTTTTTCCACTTCAAAGATCACTTTATTCTACTTCCTGTACTTTCGTACAGAAACGTACTTTCCAAAAGTAGTGATTTTGGACACATGTATGAGTATTTGTAGAGTTGGAAATTAGTCCTTGGTTCATTCATCTGCTTCATTGATGAGTTGTTCCTGATATGGATAGCGATACTGTCTTAATTTTCTTTGATGTGGATAAAATCTGGGATTACCTTTCTGTATGCATATACTTCCACACCATGAATATCCTCTTGAGTGAATCCAGAGAACTCAAATAGACTGGATCCATTGAAATTTTTCTACAGTATTGACATTGTTAGATTTACCACCATTTTATTTGTATGCAGAACTCTGGCAAGGATTTTTAAGAAATAATACAATTTTTTAACAGCATCAGTCACAGTGAGGATTTACCAAAAGCATTTAAGTACTTAGATGAACAATATCCATGATTACAAAGATAAAACATGAATGAATAATCGTATGATATTTACTGATTTTGACAAAGTGCTTCTAAGCAATTGTTTACTTGGCCACCATCTTGCAGCATGAATTAAATGATGCGAAACCAAGTGTTTTCATCATTCAAAATGGCACACATTGTTATATGGAAGAAATGGTCTTTTCGACTAGTAGAGCATCAGTTCCTTCTAGGCACTCTTGTTTTTTTTAATGGGGTTATCTTCCATCAAAATCAGCTTTTATTTTTGACATGTAGATTTCCAATAGATCTGATGTATGAAATAAATTCCATGAATGCATTAAAACACATAAAATGTTCATTGAAGTTAATACTACTCTAAGACATATACAATATTCGTTGAATTTAATACTACTCCGAGAAAAACGTCAAAATAACGAGTTTGAAAAATACTCTTTGCTATGAATATCTTCACGTCTGTTTAAAAGATTGAAAGTCTACGGAAGAGAACAGAGGTTACAATATGTGCTGAAAAAATAATGTTTCAGATATCAGAAAGATCTATCATTTGCAAAGTGAACACTAAAAGATAAAAACTTGTCGTTAGTGAATTTGTAGAAGAATAAGATCAGATTAACCTAAGTAACCTGTTTAGGGAGGTTCTGCTGTGCTCAAGTTATGCAAACGGTTCATGTACGAGTTTTTGACTACAACAAGGTCAGAAACAAATAGGGCGAATATGGGAGGTTGTTATTGACATATACGGATTCGTTATGCACTCGTGTAGAGACAAAATAGAGACAAACCAGTGAAGCCACCTTTACGAAGACATGATACAATTTATACATATTTATAACACTAGCGACCATCCACAGGAGTTGTCAAACAAGAACTTCTCGGACTGTTTAATGACGAATATGTGATATTCCTCTACCGGAGCTATGTGGGTTAAGAACAAAATTATATTCCTTCAAAACAGACAGATAAAAGGATACATGCAAATGTATCAAAATGTATGTAGTTAACAAGAATTTACAATACGAGATGCACCAAACTGTCTCTTTAACTATACTCAGAAATATCAAATGATCAACTTATTAAGATCATATGTTCATCAGATCTGGAGAATCAAAACGAATAATGTAATAATGTTTTGTTGTGAAAACAATAAATAGTTAATAGATAAGATAAACACATTGCTCTGTGGATGTATTCTATCACAGTGCAGTTAATAAAAATTCTTGTTTCAATATAAGCTTGTTCTTTCCTTGTGTTTAAGGGTATCATCTATGCTCGTGTATAAGTTGAACCCAACTACAAACTGCATCGACCCAGATATGCCGTCGCATAATGCGCCAGCATATCTGGGTCTATGCAGTTTGTTAGGAATAATCAGAAGAACAAACAACGCAGAACCTGGTCTGCCGGTGCATTATGCGACGACAGATCAGGATCATTGTTGCTCGCAGTTGGAACCGAATTATACGCGAGTAACGATGGTTTATACTATCTCTCCCTACATACAATCATGTGACCGAGCAGCCATTTTTAAAAATGCTCACCTCAATAGCGTGAGGAAGGGACTAGAAAATGTGCCCTAAACATTGCCTGCTTCACTTTAACCCTGGTCAGCACACTGTGGCTGACGGGGATCCCGCCTTAGCGGTCGAAAACCTAACAAGAAGACAAAGGTGACGCAACTCACTATCGGAACGTACGCACACTAATGGACATTAAATCAGCAGATAGACCAGAGAGTTGTTGTTGTTGTGGGTTTAACGCCATTTTTCAGCACATGAGAGGCTATACATGGCGACCAGTTTTATCTGGTGGAGGAAGAACCCGGGAAAACCCCGGGAAGAGCCACCGACCCACGGGAAGCTACTGGCAAGCTTTCTCACATATCCACATTGGGCGAGCCCGAGACCCGAACCCACGCAGACAGAGTTGAGACGGCAGTGATCGGTAAAGGCGAGCGCCTTAGACCACTCGGCCACCCGGGGCCCCGATAGACCAGAGAGAAGAACAGCTCTAGCTGGTAGAGAACTGGCCAGAGTCAGCATCCAGATATAAGAATAGTATATGATGTAATGTTTTACACGGAAAAGCATAACATACCATGTATGCTAAAACAAATTGACTTTGAAAAAGCTTTTGATTCTGTGGAATGGAAGTTTTTATTTAAAGTAATACATTTTTTCAACTTTAGTAATTCAATTATAAAATGGGTTAAAACATTTTATCACAATATAAAATCTTGTGTAGCTGTTAATGGACATATTTCATCTTGGTTTATGGATATAGAGGATGCAGATAGGGCGACCCCCTTTGACCTTAATTGTTTTTACTCTGTGCAGAGATACTGTCATTAATGATTAAAAAGAATAAAGATATTAATGGTATCAATATAGATGGAGATGAATTTCTTATATCTCAGTATGCTGATGATACAACATTGTTTTTGGACAATACAATGCTTACATTAACATTATATGCAAAGACCTTCGGCCTTAATGTAAACATAGAGAAAAAATAATAATATGGATATTAAGCATGAAAAACAGCAACAGGCGTGTTTGTATAGAAAATAATTTATGCTGGGTAGATGATAGTTTCAAAATATTAGGCATTATCTTCTCTACACATTTAAGTCACATGATAAATCTTAATTATGATAGTAAATTAAATGAAATTAAAATATTATTGACCCTGTTCTATGCTTGCGAAACCTGGACGTTGTACAGACGCCATGCCAAGAAGCTGAACCATTTTCACATGGGCTGCTTGAGGAAACTGATGAGGATAAGATGGCAGGACAGGGTCCCAGACACTGAGGTTCTCACACGGGCAGGCATTCCAAGCATCCACACTCTGCTGATGAAATCACAGCTGAGATGGGCAGGCCACGTCACCAGGATGTCAGAAGAGGGACTACCAAAGAAGATCTTCTACGGCGAGCTGAAGGAGGGAAGGCGATCTCAGGATGGTCAGAAGAAACGATTCAAAGATTCCCTCAAGTCATCCTTGAACATTGACCCTGAGTCTTGGGAAGCTCTCACACGGGATAGATCCACCTGGCGGAGTCTCATTCATACTGGAACTACAGACTTTGAATAGAGGAGAACTGCAGAGGCAGTGCAGAAGCGTGAGCAGTGCACAGTGGCGTAGCGAGGCAAAGTGCCGCCAAGGGCCAACTACCTAAATTACGCCCCCACTCCATTCGTATTATTTATGATATATACGGTACTCTTACCAAATTGCAGCCCACAATTATAGAAATTGCTGCCCGGGGCCACCGCCCCCTCTCCCCCCCCCCCCCCCCTCGCTACGCCACTGGCAGCGCAACTCTCAGAACTGCAGCACTTCCTCTAATGATCAAGCAAACCCAAGCGGCATCTCCTGTCAAATGTGCCACATACAGTTCGGAACACAAATTCGCCTGATCAGCCACTCACATACTCACAGAAACCAACCAGTTAGTGATGTCATGGTCATCTTCGACCTCGAAGGACAAACAAGAAACACAATCAGGCAAGACATGATTTTCTTCAAACAAGGTTTCTAATACTTGTTTTTCGAATAGTCATTGCATTTGCTCTGAAATCTTTGACGATAAAATCACATTTTTGTTTCATCAATTGTCATACTTTTTGACAATTGAACCTACCGCCACTACACGCCACACGTAAGAACTGACCAATCACATGTCAGCTGTGATTGCTGATAAGACCTAAATAACTGCACACACCTTAGACAGTTACTCAACTGACCATATTTTAGTTGAATGAAATAGTAAGATTTGAACATGATTATCTCACAAAAAATAAAGGCCCAATTTTACAAACTTGATAGGCTCTACTCATTTTCATATACACTATCATTGTTTAAAGTTTTTTAAAAAATGTAATAAAAAAAAATGAACATGCTAATGAGGTAGGAGTAGTTAAATGTAGCTGGGTTGTTTGCAAACAGTATATGTTTCATAGTGCCTAATACTGAATGCTAACTTGGAATGAATCTGACAACCCTTAGTAAGCGATTCTGTAATCATCTAGTCAAAATTTGTAATAAAGGGAAACAATTCAGTTCAGTCCGTTCATGCTACCACATAATCCGCTGTACTGCTGCTATTATTTTGTAATACATATTATATAACCAACTTTATTATTGATTAGTCTATCATTCAGTGCATGTATGTTAAAAGTTGTGCACAATTGTACAAATGACAAAGCTGAAATTATTATAAGTTTCAAAAAAATATTTCGTGTTAAGTAGTAAAGAAAAGTCATCATTATCAGGTGAATCAATGAACGAATACAGTTTATTGCATAAAGTCAATCAACCATGGAAAGTACATAATAAATATCATATAGATGAATTCGGAAGGAGGCACAGAAATAAAAAAAAAAATGGGTAATATCTATATACATCATTGCAACTACATCTCTGTATTATTCATCAGTGAGAAGACTATTCATTTAGTCCACATGCTCCATACGTGTGTGTGTGTGTGTGTGTGTGTGTGTGTGTGTGTGTGTGTGTGCAAAGAATTTTTTAAATACTATTTTTTGGTTCAAAGCCGTAAAATCGAATTTTAGCATTATCTAGTATTTTTCCACACCTTTAAATTAACATAATTTTTGTCCTGTTTGTATTTACTTTTAGGCACCATTTTTACCAATAGTTACCATTAGTATCCAAGAGTATCCAAACAAATTTGCTATATCATCTGCATAAAGAATTAAAAAAAAAAAAAAAAAAAAAAAAAAGAATTTAAAAAAAAAAAAAAAAATGCAACTTAATTAAATCTATCCACGGAACTTAATTTTCTGAAAATTTCGCTTCCAAATTGTTAATAAAAATAACAAATTAAAACGGTGATAAACATTCGTCTTACCGTACTCCAGCTGCATGCATATATTCCTCAGATAAAATATTATTAACTCTGGATTTAACATTTTCATACAGAGAATGCATACGTATAATACATACTATTACAAATATTTCATCTAATCCCTAACTTCAGTAGCTTGTACCATGACAAGAAAAATCTGCATCGAACATAAGATCAAAATTATCTTCAAGAATATGGTCCAATAAATTTTGTATACAAGCATTAAATTCACTGCAAGCATCAAAACTGCATCACCGTGCATGGTTTTAGTACATAATAATTTATAAGTGATTAAATGAAAATCATTTCATTAGGATCTGTACAAGCTGGAGATCTCCATGGCGAAGCAAATACAAATACCAATATAATATTCTTAAGGTATGAACAGTGGCTAAAAAAAAATATGTAGGTTTTCTCTAAACTACTACATTCAAATTTGAATACCTATATCATAGCAAAAACTTAGCTTCATACGGATACTATGTCTCAAACCTGAAGAAAATGTGTCCATTCATCTCCAATACACAAGCTTTTAAAGTTTAGAGCCTGGAAATTTTGAATTGTCTGGAGTATTTGATATGAAGATACAGTCAAAAATCTCAGCAAAGTCAACCAACCTTGATTACTGCAAATATATGCCATTTGATTCCTTAAAATCTACGACCAATCGCTCAAATTACTTACAGTTTAACAAAATCTGCATCCGTCAGTGAAAAAATAATTAATGTTAAGTGAGTTTTGCGTGCACTACTACTCCTACTTCCTATATTAGGTTTAGTTTCTTAAACATCTGTTAGTAATCATTACTTGAAATTAGTTTATCTGTCAATATTGATGTTATCATCAGCTGTGTTCCCTTTTCGAATAGTTTATGAAATATTGATGTTATCATCGGATGTGTTCACTGTTCGAATAATTTATGAAATATTGATGTTATCATCGGATGTGTTCCCTTTTCGAATAGTTTATAAAATATTGATGTTATCATCAAATGTGTTCACTGTTCGAATTGTTTATGAAATATTGATGTTATCATCGGATGTGTTCAGTGTTCGAATATTTGATGCAATGATCGTTGGATATATTAGTTTATTTGAAGACAAATTTTTATTTTAAGAAATCACTGGTATGTTTTTAAAAAATTCTATGTTATTTTAGCCCAGGCTTCAAAACAAGTCCTAAGCAATGAACTAGTCGATATTGAATTTATTTATTTATTTTAGTCGTTTCTCTATTGATTTGCCATACCAGCTCCCTTAAAAATAGACATAATTTCAATTCAGCAAGCAAAATTGCAACCAAGTGTTATAAAATTATAATTAGCTATATGTGCTGGTGGTGGTGGTAGTGGTGGTGATGGTGGTGGTGATGGTGGTAGAGGACATTGTGTTAGTATCAAAGATCTTGATAATGAAAGTTAAATTAACCTATCGCCGAATGTCAAAGTCAGACACGTGTCAATACTAGGTTGCCACCTGTTACGTATTTAAGCAACCATTCCATATTGAATAGTAAAATCTAGTGTTGTAATATGTCAATTTCTAAATGGTTCACATACGTATTCCGTATTTTGGATCTCTTTAGGGCCGCTGATCAATACTGTTACTAGAATAGTTATTACGTATTATGTTATCACAGACACAATGTCAAGCTTGACTGACATTCGGGTCTAACGTCCGTCACATTGCTTAATAGCATTACATAACATATATTAATTAAATTGTGCATAACTGCGCCATTTTTCAATCAATTTATATGAGATTTTCAGTTTATACTTCGCGTTCAAACTAGTTATATGTGTGTAATTGCGAAATTAAATAAAACTGATTTTTGTATGCCACTGAATAGAACATAACGATTAGAACTTTCTTTAAAACAATGCGATGACAGGGGTCCATGTCATCGTTGCCATATTTGCAGAGAAGGGGCAGGGGACTTTTTTCTTGCATGTGATATGTTAAAAGAGATGAAATATTTCGAGGATTCAGATTTTGCTCTGTATTTTTGTTTCTGATCATGACAAAATTTACCCCGAGATTTTTGTTTTCTAAGTAATTGTTGCATGTTTAATTAACATGGGTTTTTGCTGTTGTTGTTGTTGTTGTTGTTGTTGTTGTTGTCAGTTTAGGTCTAAACCGGTCAAGCACACTCAAAGGGATCCCCATACTAGGGCGTCATTTGTACAGTGGGACAAATTAGTCAAAAATGTTCTTTTATTCGGTTTCTATCAGCTCTAGCTGTAACTTTGGCTTTCCACAATTTGTAATATTATATATAATGATTTTATGTGGGTTGTTAAAATACATAATTTAAAAGTTAGATAAAAGTTCTGTGCAGGTATATAAAAAAGGTATTGGCTTCTCTCGCTTTTCGTAAAGGAGGTATCAGAATTTCTCTTGTTAGCCTAATCAAAACTTAATTCCATGTGAAATAAATTTGGTTTCGCTATATTTATATGACGGTACTTTTTGTGTTTTAATAGATATATCGAAATCTTGAGTGAAACATATCCTGTCCAAACAAAGAAGGGATTGTTTATAGTTTGATCACCGTATCTGATTGGCACAAAATTGGCAAATAACTTAAATACCGCCATGACCATACCAACACTCTTTATGTTTATTTAATTGCCTTTTAACTTGTTAAGTATCTAGTACACTAGTATTTAATCTTCTATGTTTTAGTTACGTTTTAAGAATATAATCCAAATTACCATCGGATTCTGAATATGATTCATTTTCATTGCATCTGTAAAAACATGCAATATTTCACTTGGGCATTGTTTGGATAATAGACGTCTTCTTACATGTCAAAGATATATCAATTCATTATTGTCTTGTTATGTTTTTGAATTTTTTTCCCCGGTTTGGTAATTATTATGAATTCACATGCACCTATTTTCTATACTTTTTGCTCAATTGCTCATTCTTTTTACATCTGTCGCACTCCTAAAAAAGCACCATGAAATTTCAAAATGAACTTCATCATATATTTCTTTAAATCGCAACCGTTTAAAACGTTATCGATAAAATGTATTGCTTTGAATGCTAACCTAGACATCTGTAACAAATGATATATTCATTTTGCGAGCCTCTACGTTTTCTTTTCTGTTCATCTTCGAGTGTACCTTGCTGGACTAACTAATTTCACATTGCTACAATGCAGTCTATTATCATACTTGCTGTGCAAATCAGTTCAGATGCAATGGTTGGTTGGTTGATTTTAACAGATGCAATGGTTGGTTGGTTGATTTTAACAGATGCAATGGTTGGTTGGTTGATTTTAACAGATGCAATGGTTGGTTGGTTGATTTTAACAGATGCAATGGTTGGTTGGTTGATTTTAACAGATGCAATGGTTGGTTGGTTGATTTTAACAGATGCAATGGTTGGTTGGTTGATTTTAACAGATGCAATGGTTGGTTGGTTGATTTTAACGGCATTTCGAACGCTTTTGTTACCTATATCATGGCGATGACATGGGAGCTAAACGCCTTCTCCAAGGACATACTGATGTAGCCATATACAAAGATCATCAGTATATTGCTCCTCAAGGAAATATTTTGTTTCTCCAGTTGTACCCCTAATAGTAAAACTTATTGGGCAATCCTTTCACTGTAAGCAAGATCTTTTTACAGCTGGATTTAACAACTTTTCGGGATAAATTTCTCTGTCAAAACTTCTTTTAAACCTATACGTGGTGACTCAAGTAGGCATTTGTAAAGGTCATATCAGCTGCTGCATCAATAATTCTCAATCCAGTAATTAAGTCGTAGTCATACTCTAAAAAAAAATTTCTAGTTGAAGTCCTTCAACTTGAAAAGGTCATAATTATCATAGGAACTGGTCATATCTTTATAAGCATTTTCCTCATATTGTTTTATCACTGCATTATTAATATCTTTTATTACCTTTACATTAAACGACATGAAAATATTACCAGATACAATCAGAACATTGGGCTGCAGCTTAGTTTGGTATTGCAACTTGTAAGTGTATGTCGGATTAAGATGTTTAACATCATGTGTTGTTATTGTGTGTGAGGAGTTATGTATTTACCATACGTTACCATCCTATGTTATTAAATTGCCACAAAAAGCATGCATAAACACTAACACAAACCACAACGACAAGAAATATATTCTCATACTTTATCCACTGATCAGAAGGATGGCATAAAGCACGAAGTTCAGGTTGTCTAATTTTCTTTTTAGTAGCATCAGATTATTTAATAAAATCATCATCAAAATTATTAAATAACCTTGTAGCTCAATCTTGTTTTCTCAATCTTTCATTTAGATAGTCAAATGTCCTTCTTTGTTTTATATAGTATTTTGGTTTATTGTAAACGATACCAATCGGGTTCTTTCTACCTTTTTTCTTGAAGATTAATTGCGAAAGTATCAAGAGTATCAAGTTGATTGTTTGCCTGTAATCCAATAAAAAGTAAAAGCATAGGAAAGTAATATTTGACTTCACAACCCAAGTTGAGAAAAACAGTATATAAACCAGGCGTTTGCATTTTAATGACATATTGCTCTAGAAACTCTAATGTGTCTGAAACTTGTATTCAGCAAAGATTGATAGAGCATAGTTAAGCACAAAAGTTCTTACAATTGGATGAAGCATAATTCAGCCTTAAAAATATTCAACAGCCCTTTCTGGGGCTATATCTTATAATATGTGATATGTGTACGAATATACAGATAAATGTTCCCTATCGGTATTATGTTCTGTATCTTAATTCTTGGTACATTAATTCATAACGGGCACCTTTATCCGATAATTTGCTCATGAACCAGACATTATTATATTTTTCTGGTTAAACATTCTTCAGCAAATAATATTGTATCAATACCATCTGGATACACCTCATTTCAAAAAGCACTACACGTTGGATATTACTTTGGTGGAAGCCGCGGTAGTTCACTTGATACAGTGTTATGCTCATAATCCTAGAGTTGCGGTTCTATACCCGCCCTCAGTGTGTTATTGGGAAAGGCGCTTAGTTCCCATTTTCTCGACTTCATATAAAATATAATGTGTTGAAAATGCCTTCAAAACCCACCCAGCCAGGAATTCAATTCGTTTTGTTATATTTGTATTATAAATTTCCTTTTTCAATGTACTTAATGCAAGAATCTTTACTTTCCCTTTTTTTTAAAAAAATCCATTTTCGCTTTGAATGCACCAGGTTAAATTTTTGTTCTAAATGGATAAAAACTTTGTTGCAAGTTTTATCCTTTTGTCAAATTCGTCAATACTATTATGTAACACACCAATATTATTAACCAGATCTCTGTCAAAATTTTCATTTGTAGCTCATTTTATGGTTATATACCGGCAGCAACCTTATCTTTGAAAGTTGGTGTGGTCTGATCATTTAACATTTTGATTTTGTTCTTTAATCAGTAATACACAACTTATATGTTGTTCTTATTCTGCTTATCATAATTTTATTGAAATTTATTTTTATTTTTTTTTGTCTCTCAGATTTTGGGTTAATGTTGTCAAAACATTTCTTTTCTGCAGTATAAACAGGCATCTTGTTGCTGAAGTTAGTATTACTGGTACTAAAACCATTCATTCGATCTCTATATTGTTTCGTTTAGTTTCACAATTTGAGTATTTCTGTAATTGCTCCAATTGAGATTACTAAGTCACTGAGTCTTCCAGAATTCTTCAACATTTTCCCCATGTCACTGTGTAACGCATCTATCTCTGAAGTTATCCCCTGTTTAACAGGTTGCAAAAAGTGTTGAATATCTGATATTTGATCAGTCCTTTATCTTCCGATTTGTATTGTCTGCATCAGACATCGTGTTGAACTCTTTTAAAACCAGTTATGTGCATCTAAAATCATTTTTCTCTTCTGTTGTAATCAGTCTGTTTTTGAAACTCTTGAATTATGTTTTCTCTCTCATTACCATTCTGTTCAATACCTGTTAATTTATTGTCTACATCTTCTTTCCATGTTTTGATATCATGCATTGCATTGACTCTAGACTATTATGTATTTAAATACCAGAACGTTTCATTGCAAACTCTCTGTTAGCTGCATCAGATTTATGTACACAATGCGTAAGGCGGTTGTTATTTAAGTTTAAGTCATTGTTAATTGACTGACCAAGTGTTACATCTTTCTGTTCTTAACCAAAGTCACTAAAACCTCTTTGAGGTATGTTGTTTATTTAATCATCACCAATTTGGATACATCAACAAAATTATAAACGATAACACATGTTGCGCACCTCTTGTAACAGGTGTACGATTTGGCTGGTTATCGTTATCTAGAGGATGATCGACCTCGGTGTTATTGCCCGGATCGAGGAAATAATAAAATAAAATATGAAATTTATAGATGGGATAAATATAGATCTGAGCAGAGATATATAATAGAATAACACGAGCCACCGTAAGTGACATATAACAATTTAATCAATTACATAAAACAAAATGAAATAGTACATAACGTTTGAAAGATACACTTCTTTTAGAACTCAATTACCGAATTTCAACAAAATGAAATTAAATGATCTGTTTATATCGATAAGACTCAGTTCATCATGGAATCGAGTGAACATTCGAATCAATTGCCCAGCATGCCTGCATAACCTTGTTGTTGCTGATCACTCTCAATTCCTCGTTGCTGACAGGTCAGGGTTGATGTTCTCTCTCTCTCTCTCTTATCTATCAAACTGAGTATGGGATGCCTCTTCACTCTACTCTCTAAGTGGATACGTATATGTGTATCGATGGACGGGTGGGTAGGTAGGTAGAGTTATTTTCCCTTTTAAAACAAACAAGAAGCAACCTAAATATTCTGTCAGATTTACTTCTGGGGAGAATAACATTACCCCACTTTCGTTACGTCAGATATCGTCCTATCGGAATTCAAACAGATACCAAAGGCTACTAGTTTCAGAAGATTAATGTACTTTCTAACGGCTATTTCATCACTAACTCACTCTAACATAACACGTTTTAATTATACAAATAAAGCAATGAAATTCAATTCATGGCAGTGAATACTCACTCAACTCTTTAGCATACCTAATTCATATCATTAAGACAGGTAAATTCACACAGATTCTCGCAACTCATATCAAATAAAGTAATGCATGAAATTCTTAGAATACATGATTCCTATAACAATCAAGACGACAAATTCAAACAATTCGTCAACTCGTATAAAGAAAATTGTTGTACGAATTCAGACAAATGATTTCAAACAAATAGTTATACTCATATGAAGAAAATTGATGTACGAATTTAAACAAATAAATTCAAACAAATAATTACTAAGTATATTGATATCAACGAATAGCATGAGATTGACTCAAATACCTTGTGCTTTCGAGACTCACTCGCTTCTACCGCCAGAATCGTGCCCCTCAACTTCCAGACATCAGTCCATTGAAAACTGTTTATACGAGAGGATTTCGTTTTATTCTGGTTAGCGTAACCCTCTAGACTTCGCGCTTTATTTAAATAACCGATTCTGGAGACTTTCAAAGATGACACTACTTCAACTGGTTTTAAAAATAGTCTCTGCATACTCTCAACTTTGACATTTTCGATACCTAGACCGCAAATTCATATTGCGCTTTTACAACCAATGCTTAATTAAGAATCAATCGCGCCCCAAACAGAGACATTAAAACCATCGCAGTCTAGCGATTTAATACGGTACCTTTCCTCATAAATCTGATTAATTGTTACGTGCCACACTGACCACAGCAATGATGCGCTCTACGGAATTTGCACCCTTACAACACATTTACTCTGTTGATTCTTTTTCTCTTCTAATCTTTTCTTTCCTCTTCTATGTATGTCGACTTTGCTTACACATACCTTTAGTCTACTTTTGTTTTGCAACGTTCATCAAATGAGTTAATTTTTTTTATCATTGCACCACATCTGCATTTAAACCTTTCATCATAAATGATTTCAGATAATGTAATTGTAATATCCACGACCCCGTGTTTGATGTTTGAGCAGTTCTTACATCTTTTGTACTTTATTCAATGTTTTTCCAACTCTCTATTCTCTTTTGTAACTCTCGAATTTTACAGTTTCCGTGTTATTGCCAGACTAAATTTGTCATAACCATAGTAATACATATTGGTAAAGTAATGGTTGAAAGAGTAGTGTGGTCATGAGTATTGCTATTCAAGAACTTTTTTTCTATTTACAATTTTTTAAAAATATTTTTGGCGGCGCCAAGCCCTCGCTATTAAGTAGTCCAGTAGCCCCAAGAAAGCGGCTGAATACCAAATACCTGTGAATATAGTAGTGTGTCTTAGTCGTTAATATGTATACTATTAATATTGGCCCTGTTCGTTTAAAGGAGGCTTAGGTCATTTGGAAGAACCCACTAGAGTATAGGCTGTGACGGAACTCTTTTCACTTATGTGAAATCAAATTGTATTTTACTTAGGTGACTCAGATATGTGACTTTTTTCATTTAAGCGAACAAGAATTTAACTGAAATACACAAATTATTTCACTTTAAAGTGAAAAAGAATTTCAGTTAACTTTACACTTTTTACTTACATGTAAATGAAAACATAGTTAATTTCAGTCAAGAACATTTTTGTGTTGAAGTCACATTCTTTGCACTTAACTCTAAATATTAAATATCAATTTATGTTAAAAACTCCTTGCTAAAGGAGATACAAGGCCACAGAAAGTGATCTGATCCCAGGAGATAGAAGACCAGTAGAACTCTATTGTTGTTGTTGTTGTTGTTATTATTATTATTATTATTATTATTAAAATGTTGATGTATACCCTTATTATGAAAGTGATGTCGATGCTTGGCCACTTATCTTAACCACTTATTATGAAAGTTGTTCTATTGGTCAACATTTATTATGAGGATTTTGTCATTGCTACTGGTGGTAAAGGAATGTTCGTTCAGCAAAGACTTCTCTCCGACCTCCCTTTGCGAACGTATCAGTCCTTGCGATGTTTGCTGGTTACATCGCTGGGGTGCGAGAGGGGTACCGGGTTCGAACTGCAAAGGAAGTCAGAACTCTAAGATGTAGAGGCGTAACAGGTTTTATTAAATTGACAACAGTCCCAAATAAGAAATACATATGAAGATATCTATTCTAGATACAGAAATACACGTATAATTAATATATTGATTCAAAGTCTGCCGACTTCATACGATTATCTAATTTCTGTACTTTTAAATTATGATGTAAATAACTAAATATTGAATAAGCCAAAGATAGCCAAAAATAATTTAAAATATAGTAAAAATCAATATTTCGAACTAAGACCAAAATCTTTTTATCGTGAAGACAAATTAATAAATCTTTGGACCTTAAATACCGAAATATCATGTTTTTGTAACCCAAAAGTATTTTACTTCTAAATTAATTATCAAGAGCATGAAGTTGGCAGCAAATCGTTTTACAATAATTCACTATTGCAATTACAATACATACAAATTCCTAATAAAAAATCTACACAATTACAATGCATATAAATTCCTAATAAAAATCTACACATTCCATAAAACAATATAATTTACAATTAATATTAAAGAATAAAAAAACATGTTTCAAGAGAGAAAGAAATACTTTCCAGCACCTAAAAGTATTAAAGTTCTACAAAAAAAGTCTTTTAGAATATAATAAAACAATTTTGTCTTACCTGCAAAGGAAGTCAGAACTCTAAGATGTAGAGGCGTAACAGCTATTCTCTCGATGTGGGCGACCGCTAATATACAGTTCTTGGTCAAGGAATACGTCACCTGCTCCATAGAAGGCTATGGCCAGGGCGAGACAGACTCACCTTCAAGCTCTGGAGCCGCAAGATTTTACGAGATCTCTACATATCGCATTCCTTTTTCCAAAAATGGTCACAGGTTGGTTAAAGCTCACGCCCTCTAACATCCGAGTTGCTGACTTGGCTAGTGACCTTGCTGATCTAAATCTACGTGAAGGAATTCGCTGTCATCCGCAAAATTTTGCCTGTATGATCTTTGAATTTGCTAGCGTAAGCAGAGTTTTGCCTGTATGATCTTTGAATTTGCTAGCGTAAGCAGAGTTTTGCCTGTATAATCTTTGAATTAGCTACCGTAAGCAGAATTTTGCCTGTATAATTATAGGACTCAAGTACTCCAAATTCTGTTTTATTAAGAATTAAACAAAATTGAATTATAAAACAAACATTAGTTTTTATAAAATTTCCTTGAAAATTCAACAATAAAAAATTATAAAAATTTGAATTATACAATCGCCTTGAAAATTCTATCGTAACATTATTATTATTATTATTATTATTGTGTCACAAATACGCTCTAGGAATTTTTAAACAATCAATCTATCAAATCCTATGCGTGCAGCTGTTTCGGGGATATGTTGTGAATAACGAACGAAAATACGGTGGTCTGTTATAGTTTGTCGCATGATAAAGACGGAATCGGTTTCGAGATTTTATTTTGATGTCTTGAAAGAAGAATCACCAAAAAAAAAAAAGGGGTGAAAAAGCAATTCAAGTGTAAGCCCTATTATTGTTCTTAAAGGGTAAATGAGAAGTAGCTAAACTGCATACTGAACTCCTTCTCTCAAACATTGCTAAGGTCATTTATTTATGATAATATTGTTGTTGGGCGACATCTCCCTTCAAGACCTTAATTCCTACCTTTAAAATAGTCATTTAAGGACTAAATTTCGAAAAATGGCATGCAAGCAGCATGCAACAGCATAGAAATAACCTTCGCAAACTGTGAAATATGGCTCTACTGGGATAGTAACGGTCCGTTTAGACCTTGAATACCTTCGAAATATTCTGTTGATGCCTAAAGTGCTAAAAACGGCATGCATGGATCATGCAACAACGTCGAAAAGGCTTCATAACTGTGAAATAGGGCTACACGGACTGATAGCTATTATCAATATACACCTTTCCTAACTTCATAATATCCTTTTCATGCCATAATGATTCAAAATAACTAATGCAACTGAAGAAATAAATAAAAAGTAAAACAAAAGAGACACATGCACTATAAATTTAAAATATTATATTTAGGTCTAAATTCCCAAAAATGGCAAGCAGACATCATGCAACACTTTATAATAGGCTTCATATTCGTGAAACGGGGCAATAATCACAGCCCCATGCGATCTTTCCTACCTTCCGAATATTCTTTTAGGCCTACATTCCGAAAATTCCCTTCAGGCATCATATCAGGCATCATCTAACATCTAGGAATAGCCTTTATTATTGTGAAATATGCCACCAGGAACATTGTCTTAAGGGATTATCTTTTTCACAAATAGTTCTGTGCAACATTCTTAAACAAAATGTTTTTAACACTCTTTTTCAGCAACATACTCGGAACTCTACACATGGTACAAATATAATACAATAAAAATAATATTATTGGCTAAATATAACTAAATGAGTAAATAAATAATTAAATAAATAAACAAAGAAAGAAAGAAAGAGAGAATAAATAAATAAATAAATACAAATTTAAATATATAATAATATTAAACATATTAAGTTGTTTTAAATATATTTGAAATACAAATATTTAATAAAAATTTATGTCATAAAGTAGTAAAATGAATTTAAATAAATAATTAAATAAATAAATAAACAAAGAAAGAAAGAAAGAATAAATAAATACAAATTTAAATATATTATAATATTAAACATATGAAGTTGTTTTAAATATATTTGAAATACAAATATTTAATAAAAAGTTATGCCATAAAGTAGTAAAATGAATTTAAATAAATAAATAAATCTTTGAAAGCAAATAATATATAATTAGACAGCTGAGATAAGTACTAAGTTTGAACAATATGAATGGCTAAGTGATTCGGGCTCGCTCATTTAAGTCGCTTCTTAAAGGTTCAACCATTTTAAAGGCATCACAGCATTTAGATGGTTGCTAAATAAGATTTTAATTTGTAAAACTTCTTTATTCTTATACATAATGTAAACTCAAAGTACACTATACATGACGAAATCTCTAAAAGAAGCCTTATAATAAAGTCTGACTGAAAACACAGTAAACGTGACCATGCAATTTCTCAAGAAAGAGCGCAACAATTTGGAATTCCAAGTTGTTGCGCGCAATTTCTCGAGAAATGGGTTATTCCAAGTTGTCGCCCAACAGAACCATGAGGAAATCGAAATGGTAAAATTCGGCACAATAGGCCTATTTCACGTCGAAGGAAGACTTCAAATTGTTGAAGAATGAAGATGATACATATTTAAAAAGGTAGAAAATTAATAGAAAAGTCATATAAAGTTTTTTATGTGAAGGAAACTACGAGACACCCCACGGACCACGATAATTCCTTTCGTTGAGGGATTTCGACTGGGGACCGGGGGTTATTGTTTTATTTTATTTTTCACACTGTTCGAAATTCCTTCGCAGGTTTTTTAAGAAGTTACTTTGGAGATTATGTACGTTGGATCTGTTAACATTTTAGATAATTTCAACGTTGATACGAACGTCCACATCAGCAAACCGGAAGTTTAATTGCGATTATTCTAGGTTCCGAGACCTGAGACGCAATTAAGGTTCGTCATGGCACTTCGGTCATCACAGCATGTATTTTGGACATATGACTTCAGATGAGCATAGCAAAAACTACTCATTGTAATGAATTTTAACTGCAGGCAGTACCTAGATTACATTATTTTCATTACAAATTAGGTAACAATATTGAATAAACTCCAACTAGAATAAACCATCCCTTTTTATATTTTTTTATTACAGTTTTTTTTATAGTTTTTAAAACTAAAACAAAAATTGACCAAGTTCAGAACATTCACATAAACTTTTGAATTGATTCCTTAAGCATGTAGTTGGAAAGTTGAGGTTACTAACCCGTAACATAAGTGACCACTGCTCAGTATGGTCGGAATGCATTACCACTGTACTCGGGTAGTGTAAAGATACCTGTACATGTGATGTCATGTACAATACATTTTATAGGGATTGTTTCAGATTACTTTGAAAATGTTTGGACTTTGTACAAAAAAATAAAATTTTTAGAAACAAACAAAAAATGGTACTTGATCTCCCCATACATTTTTGATAGCATCGGGGTAAGTGCGCGTTATTTTCATTAAATGTTTTAAAAAAATGCACATTATCGTCATAAAAGTGGAAAAATTAATATCAATGATATAAGGGAAGTACATATATTTATAGTATTCGTTATTTTCCAAAGTTATAACGTGATTTACTGTCAAACTCATTTGTCTTTGAATTTAAATAAATTATATCCTTCGTTTCTTCGCATCCCATATATTTTGATTGCCACATTAAAACTAAAGTCTTTTAGGCAAAGTCCTTCTGTACTAATTGTCATAAGGTAATTCAGCATCCTCTGTGTTAACCTGTTCCTTAATACACTCCTAATTATATTCATCACAGACAATGATATTTCAAAGTTTGGAAAAAATGGAACATAACTTTTATTAATGGATGTACAAAAAGATACAAAACTACCAGAATCCTAAGTTAACTACCAGGTACAAATTCTTCAAGAGTCAAGACAGTGATGTGTTTTCAAATAATCATGACAATATAACTAAGATAATACATATTCCTTTCCATTAAGAACAATATATCAATGTGTTTGTCATTGTTTAATTTAATCATTGAATATATTTCAAATAAATGAAGGAATAATTCAACCCTTTTCATTTATACATTTTCAAAACAGATAAAATTTGAAGATAAAAATTGCTCTTTTTCTTTCTTGGATACAAAGAAAAAAGAAATGAGAAATTAAGTTAATGTCTGCTGATCAAATAATTTTACTATGTAAATACAGGGATTTACAAATCCACTTGCCCTACTCCCAGGACAAGCTCAAATTCGGTTTGGGCAAGCTCAAGTTTGCATGGCACTTGCCCGCGGGCAAGTCTAAAAAATTGAGAGAGGGATACAAGATACAAGAAATTTTATTTAATGCCGGTGGTCTGGATCAAATACATGAACAATAGCTCTGTGTGAGCTATTTCACCAACAAGGGGTCGTGTTAAGTTCCTAATGCTTTCTGTTGTGCAAGTTTTATACCCTGTGATCTTTCCGCAATACATATATCAATACCTTTATTTAGCGTTTATATGTAGCGCATTTTTCTTCTACATAATTGGCCACAGTTTCTTTTTTTATTGTATGTGTCATGTCCACCTTGTAGTCAGTATCAAGGTCGGTCTCGCATTTTCTCACGCAGATGTGATGATGTGAATATTTACTATTTAAAGCAAGTTTTGACAAATAAGGAACAACTGTTTATATTTTAACTTATCAGTTACATTTTAATCATAATATTTGTGTGTATCCGGGATTCGACGACTTTCAGGTCCTAAGTTATCCTCAGGCAGTTTGTCAGATTACTGACTCTAAACAATCATTCTTTCAAAGATTGTTTTGATACATGTCACCGAGTTTATGGTGAGTAAGTCTTAATAATACTACACGTAAGATTTTATTGACAGGTATGTTTGGAAATACAACGATTAACCACCAGTGATTGATGTTGTGAAAATTTGGCACCCACATGCGGTGTTTATGATCTGTTGTTTATGTGATAATTACAGGAGACAGATACAGACTTACTGCTTTGCAGACAATTAAAATGGACAAAACTAAGTGTTGTCAGATCATTCTCAAAAGTCGGATTGTCAAATATTTTGATGCATGTCGCTGATTTCAAGATGGCTAGATGATAATTGTTAAGTAAATGGATAAAATAAGTATTCACAAATCCTTCAGTTGTGAGTATAAATGTATAAATAAACCATTACAAAAAGTCTAGCTTTCATTATTTCTCTCTCTTAAAATATAGCTATTTCCAAACCCTTTTCTACCTATCCTTTTACCTGTCTATATACATGCAAGTGTCTGCTTTTGCTCTTCTAACTACATCTGCTTTCTAATCTACGTATAATCTACATGTCTTATTTAAGTTAATATTTTTTTTTAACTTTAATTATCAGCATATGGTTTTAAGGTGCCAACAAAGATAACCAGACATGATTTTTCCCCGTTTTAAAGTGGAATTCTGCTTTTCTCCTGACTTGAATCCGATTTTTTATGATATAGTCCGTTTTTTATATCATTTCCGTTCCAGTTTTTAAAACAACGGTCTGTCAGGTCCCATTCTGCAATGATCCTTGTAAAGTATTCGTTCCGTGTATTATTTAACAGACAATAGTTGTAAAGAGCATTCTGATTGGTCACAAGTTTCTACTCGTTCAATGAATCTTTGCATAACGGAAACTGATGGAAATGGAAAAAAAGAAGCATGCTTGCAAAACATGGTGTCTAGAGTTATTGACAGAGACCAGGACACAAAATGTTTCGATAAAGGTTTGAAAAATGTGTGGAAATGGGAATGGCTTGAGCGGAAAATCGATGGAAATGTAGTTAGTCAGTTCATAAGAAAACTGAACACTAGAGGACTGGCATTTTGTGATCTTTGCAAGAAAGATTTGAACTACTCCAATTGCGGCTGGAAGAGTTCAGAGCTGCAATCCATCCAGATACCAGAGGCCATTCCTTGTCTCTCACATACCTTCAGAGATTGCAAACTCTAGCATCAAATGTGTTAAAAGAAGACGAGTTAGACCAATATGATTTGGAAGTTAGAATATTCCAAACTGATTCCCTTCCTGAATTTAAGGAGGGACGTCGCATAGATCACTGGTGGTGGAGTGGTGATATTATTTCCAAATACCCTTCTTTATCAAAGATTGTCATATCTGTCCTGAGTTATTTTCATGGCCCACAAGTAGAGTCATCCTTCAATGTCATGAATGATGTTATTGATTCTAAATCAGGGAGGATAACCACTGAAAACTACAACTCAGTACAGAACATCAAATATGGCCTGCAGGCATCTGGAAAAAGTGCAATAAATTATTTTAAGAAGGAAGATTTCTTACAAGAGAGGGCAGATTTAACCCTGTGTCAGAATATGCGCACTGCATAGCGACGATACAAGAAGGAGCTTGAAAGGAAAAAAAACCATTGTTGAGAATGAAAAGAAAAAATTGAACATTGAGCCAAAAAAGTCAATGGTGACAAAAAAAAAAGCAAAAGAAATCTTTGCCAAGGCTGCAAAAAGAGCACGACTAGCATATCAATATAAACAGGTTGTGTCCAGTGGGGGAAAATACAAGTGAATTTATGTGATTATGTGTATATAGTTGATGTATTTAGGTTGGTTTTTTTTTTTTTGTTGTTTTTTTTTTGTTTTTAATTTTTTTTTATGAAAAGCAAAAAGTGTAATATGTGCTGCAAAAATTGACAAATTACTGTGACTGAATTACTGTATGAACACTGACATGCACATGTAATAACTTCAGCACTAATATTATTGGAGAACAAGTTGATGTGACAATGAACATTGTGAAATTCTTAAAGCACTGTGTAAAGTTGTGGTAAGTTTGTTATTTTTTTCAGATGATTATTTTGTTGGTATGAAGTAAAAACTTTGTAATATATTATGATAATATTGTCCACCATGAGCAGTTTTGTATGAGTCTAAAATACATTTTTGGCCGGGGGGGCTTCGGACCCCTGGACCCCCTGATCAGGGGCACTGCCACTTAATACCCCATTGGGGGAGAACCACAATCATGTCTGGATAACAAGTTTAAATAAATATAACGCAATTCCTTAAAATATACCATATTTTAATTTATCGTATTGTTTTACTGATGTTGGAATATTATGTTTGGGGCAAGCTCAGATTTTCCAAGGGCAAGTTAAACTTTCCAATCAGGTTGCCTTGGGCAAACTGACTTTTACAAAATGTGTAAATCCCTGAGATATAAGAGCAACTTGTGGATAAAATGCAACTTTCATTCCTTGTCACATTTTCCAGAAAATAATAAGAACAACAACAATCACAACTACAACTACTGCTAATACTATAAAACTAAAAATATTCTAATAAAATTGCCAGAGGAATTGCCCACCACCCCCATCTCACTTGTTGATACTTGAGGAGATCTGAACCAAAATTTAGCAAATTAGTAAACTTACCAAATGATCCAGTAAATTCCACCCAAGGACATAAAGTCTTCCATTCAGTGTTGAACCCCTTCCTTCATTTCTTAAGCTCTTTCTTTGGGGGAAATCACGCTGTCTGGATCTGAATCACCATTGGTGACACCAATCTCTGATCTTCGTAGCCAGGCCAACATGGGGCTAGCCATGTGCTGGGTAATTTTACATATTTTTGAAGGTGGTGTGTCCATTTTTCACAAGAATTTGCTTAACTTTTTTATCTGGTAGTGGAATTTATATCACACACTGAGTAGATTCCATCATCGCTGACCAATTACGTGACTATGTCACTGTAAAGAAAGAATCCCACATCAAAGGTTGCACACCGACAGTCAGGTCAGCCAGGTACAAAATATAATGGCTAAGTGAATGAGTAACTATCCTGGATTATCTTAATTAAATCCTCAAGACGAACAGGTGTCATTTGAGTAATAGGGATTTGAATTAGGTGACAGGATGTTTATTTAACAGATTAATTTTATAAGGATAGCGGGAAACATAAAAGTGTAGCAGCACAAGTGGATATCGTAGTGGTGGGTTCTAAAGCGTAGTGGGCTGAAATGATAGTGTAGTGGGACTGCTATGCTAAAAGACCCTGGGGAGAACACAGAGACTGTTTATTCTAGTGAGAATTCATTAAATATTTTTACCAATTTGTAATTACCAAAATGTAATCAAGGTTCTACCAGTAGTTAACATTCATTGGAATATATAGTTTTTGCTGTGCTGGTATAACATTACATGGTCAAAATGCATGGTGTAATGACCAAAGTGGTATGATAAATCTTAAGGAAGAAGATGATGATGGAGCAACCCTGGCTGTTTTTGACACATGTCTATTATTGACATACTTTCAATAAAAGTATTGTTTGCCAGTTACAATGGCTATGAAATACCACAATTTTCACGCAAAAACCGATATGTTGTCGTGAATCTTTTGTCATCTTTGAGATTCCTGCATATGCTGGTGTATCATGAGAGATGGTCCTTCAATGTAAAACATAGACCCTGATAGTTTTGAGGGAGTGGATTGACATCAGGGTTCGCATGGTCATTGAAAGTCATTGATTTTTTTCCTAGGCTATTGAAAGTACTTGAATTTGAGAGCTTTTGCTTAACAATAAAATATGATTGAAAATTCTGCCTTTGATTCATTTATTTAATAGGCTAGGATTAGAAACTACAGTTTGATTTTTCCGTCATCTGTTAGCTGTTCTACCGTTATCAGAATCCAAGCAAAGTAATTAGACATTGTGCATAGCATTCTTTTTGCATGATGTAATTGCACACTCTTTCACTTCACGTGTTTCCGCTAAGCAAGGATGGTTCATTAGCAACTGAGTCTTTTTAACAGGCAACCATTGCAAAATGCCTGGAAAGTGCACATTCAGCAATAGTTGGCTGCAAGACAAAGCCTTCATTAAGTGGCTGAGAAAAGATGCGAAGTTGAAATACAGAGTGTTTTGTGTAATGTGGCAAGAAAAACATCGATATTGCAGGAATGGGAATTGCTGCCTGAAGTTGGAACAACTGAAAACACACGAGTCTGCTCTTTCGATGTCAGCATTCATAGGGTCAGCACAAACAGTGTCATTTAATTCTTTGTCATCACTGTCGTCTGCATCATAAAAGCCAGTTTCAACTTTATCAGCAGGTTCTTCAAATTCAACGACTGACAATGGGGGTACAGTTTCGGTGACAGGTTTCATGCAAAGCAGTGATGTACTGAAGGCTGAAATATTATTGATGTCAGAAGCCATTTCCGGGCAGCAGACAAGCTGGCAGATGAAGCAGAAGAGAAAGGGAAAATCAAACTAATGTCTCAGTCCAATGAACTTGGAAAAAAAAGGAAAAGAAAATGAAGAGCAAGTGATAGTACTAGAGTTGCAGCTGAATGAGAAAGTCAGCAGCTAAAGAGCAGTGTTTAATATTTGGGTGCAGTTACGATGACTTTATTATCATTTGCGTCTCATATTTCATTACATTTATTTATATCTCATGTTTGTTTTTGTTTCTTGTATTTAAATTAGTAACTGAAAATAGAACACTTGATTCTGAGAGTAGTCACTGAAAACTGGTCATTAAATTGTCGTTGAATTTCAGTTCTCCTGATCTGTATGAACACTGGGCATCTTACTGCACAATGCCCTATAACTCTTTTCTGACTGTGTGTTGGGGTATTGGAGGCTGATTTTGAAGAATATCTCACATAGTTCAGTGATCTCCCCAGAAACTTTTGATAGCATCAGGGTAAGCGCGTTATGGTCATAAAACGTTTTAAAAAGTGCGCATTAACGTCATAAAAGTGAAATAAATTAAGATCAATGAAATAAGAAAGAAGTGCATATATTTACATAGTATTCTTTATTTACCTAGGTTATAACGAGACTTAATGTCTATCTCATTTGTTTCTTAATTTAAATAAATGATACATGTCTCTTCTTCTTTTTGCCATATATACTGACTGCCACATCAAAATTAAAGTCTTTTAAGGATTGTCCTTCGGTATTACTTGTCATCAGGTTGTTCAGTACCCTCTGTGTCAACCTGTTCCTTAAAACACTCTTAATTCGATTCACTGAGGAGAATAACCTTTCACAATCTCAAAAAAATGGAACAAACAATTTATGAATAGATGTACAAAAAAAGACAAAACTACCTGAATCCTTGTTGTATTGTTTAATTTCTTCACTGAATCAATGTCAGAGAGCTTAATGTTGTTCAAAAGTTTAAATAGTTTTATTTACCTGCTGTTGACACAGTTAGCCCCCCACTCCCCAGTAGATCTGAACCATAATAAAACTTGCCATCCGATCCATTAATTTCCACCCAAGGGTATAACATCTTCCATTTGTTGTTAAATCCCATCCTTCGTTTCTTGATATCTTTCTTTGTGGAAATCATGCTGAAGCTATCGAAATCACCGACTCTATTGGTGACGCCAATTTCTGATTTTCCTATTCAGGGCAACATGGGGCTAGCTGGGCGCTGGATAATTTTACGTTTCTTGGAAAGTGGTGTGTTCATTTTTCACACGAATTTTTAATGTAATATGTGTAACTGCTTTGGCTGGTAGTGAAAATGACTGAAATATATATAACACACTACCAGTCGACTCCATCATCGCTGGCCAATCACGTGACTATGTCTGTGTAGATGAAACACACACCAAAGGTCGTGCCCCGGCAGTCGCGCAAGCCAGGTACAAAAGATAATGGTTAAGTGAGCGGGTAATTATCCTGAATTATCTTAATAAAATACCCAAGAAGAGGGGTAAGAACAGGTGTCATTTGAGTAATAGGGCTCTGAATTAGGTGACATGATTTTTGTTTAACAGATTAATTTTATAAGGGTAGTGGAAAACATCAAAGCGTAGCGGCACAAGAGCATAGTGTAGTGGGCCCAATACGGTAAAAGACCCTGGGGAGAACACTGTAGTTGGCAGCCCATGCTGACACTGTTGCATGGCTTAAGAGTTTTTTATACTGTATATATTTTAATGTACTTTTCTTTACTGAAGAAAAACCAGGGACAATCGGGCAGTTGTGGTTTCAACATGCATGTCCCTCTGATGAATGTAATCAGAACTCTCGGGGACCCTAGCTTCCGCATCAAATATGTATGAAATTCTCAGAGGGTGCACCTTTTCTCCGTGTAATATGTCTCTGTGATGTACCTCATTTTCCCCCCTGCTGATCCCTGTTTTATATTTTTGGTCAGCCATGGCCAATCTGTGGAGTAGCTAATGGCTAGACTTTAGGTAAATGGTCATGAAGTCACTGTGACTAATTAACAGTTAATCCTTCTCGGATGTGACTTCAAAGAAACCGATGTTCTGTTGAGTGTGTATGTAAGCGCCTGCGATTGTTTGGCAAAAGAATTATACCCTTTTGTGTTTCAACAGTATTTAAATTGGTGCTGACATGTATATAAATCATGAAAGTAATAAAAGCTTTTTCGGAGTTTGAGTTGGACAGTATTGTCAATTTATTGATATGTCATTATAATAATAATAACTGCCACTTTAGTGTATGTGATTTAGGCTAGGGCACTACAGCATCAGTAAACACTTTTTTTAAAAGTGCAGGAAAGTACTTGCACTTGTGCACTTGTAAAGACGAGCCAGCAAAATCTATTTTCATTTTTCGGGCAATGGACTAGCAATGAAAATGACACTAATGCTAACAAAAGCAAAAAATAGACAAAAATGAGAGCACAAGTGAATTCACCAAAGAGAACTCGAACTCGGAATGTATATTTAATGTTGACTCCATCTCAGCTAAGGTGAAGGATGCTGATAACAATTGCAGCAGAACTACAAATGTACAAAGACAGACAATCATATATGCAGCTGAGAACATTTTGAAATTAGCGTAAAAAATAATGACTCTAAAGCAGCACAGTTCCATGCAATGAAACAGTGATTAAATTTATCAAAATAATTGAGGGTGTCCTGTACTTGAAGACTTCGATAACCAGAATGCCATATATACATTTGTCAACTCAAAGAACAAGAAAAAGCAAAGAAACTAACTGATTTGAAAAACTAGTTTGCAGATGGTAGAGTGCAGTATGATATAAAAAAAATTTGGACAGTTACTGAAAAATAGTTGCTTTCTAATGTGATCTGTGATGAGGCTGAGAATTTAATCCAGATAACTAATAAAGTAATGATGTACTTTTTCATTTTCCTTTCTATCCTTTTAAAGGTGAGGTAATTGTGAGTTTATGCCCGGGGACTTTCAGAAATAGGCTGGGGACTATCGTTCCATGAATGAAGAGTTCAGGGCTCCTTGTCCTGAAACTCTGTTGAGGGCCCTGCTAATTAAGTATAAATAGAAACAAATATTTGTTATGTCAATAAAAAATAAAGGCAGGGTGTCAGTGATATAGTGTTTCCCACTGGCCATTTTGGGATGACATCGTACCATGCTGTTTTATTCCCTTGCCATGCCATTTTCGTGTCTTGCTAACAAATACAGTTCCTTATGTGCTGGAGTTAATTTCCATGATCGTAAATGGCAATACATCTGTGCCAAAAGCTCAGGGTGTTCATTATAACCACTGATTAGCACCACATGGTGATGCATAAACAGTGATAAAGGAAGTTTTTTGTTAATATTAACTGCACGCGGCAGTGTGTCCATTCAGTGCCTCTTATTGTTTCCAGTGAACGTAAACAGTCACTTCTATAGTATGTTTAATTTCAATATTTTATGATCATAAGCTTCATTATACCTGTGCCCAAAAGGTACACTGTGGAGCAGGTCAATGTTAATGAACACCATGCAGTGATGCATAAAGAAGATCACTGTTTATTGTAACCGAACTACTCACTGCATTGAGAACACTCATGGGATAATGTTTTAACACACAGCTGAGTAGATATGATTAGAAAGCTTATCTTTTTCAACATGAATTGTCTTTGCAGCCAGTGGCTGGGTATGGTCAATTTTGATTTTTTTATAAGACATGATTATTTTTTTTCCCCACTGTAATATCCAAGAAGCAGGGGTCACGCAACCAGGTGAAGTGGGCGACTAAGTCACCGAAAAAATTTAAACTTCGCCTTCTTATATTAGGAAAGCGAAAACGACTTTGCCCTGTCGTTTTTTTTTTTTTTTTTAAAGATCTGCCTGTAGTTTATGCCTTTTGAGATGCTCCCTCAAGCCAGCCAAGTTGTGTTAAGTCCCAGACGAAATGGATGGCATGTCGCCTTAGCATGTGTTCATATCAATTGCGTCAACAAAACAAACTCTTGCACATTCACAGGCATGTGTTTTAATAGCTGATCGACCAGTTAACTCTTTCCCCCCACAAGATATCGCTACCCAATTGCCGCAAGTTATCATTTGTTGATGAAAACTTAATAACTTGTGTTTTTAAACTAAATGATAAATCATCTATATGTAAATAATAATTTATGTTTTAAGAATAGAATCGGTGAACACTTTCTATATATCTCTTTTGAAGGTTTTAACAGCTGTGCTTGCATTATTTGCTTCATAAAATCAGTTTGAAACGATAAGTGAACCTGCTATGGGGCACAGGGGCTCGTTACAAACAAAATTAGTGCTCTGGGGTAATAATGGCGGACATCGCTGTGTCTTGGAAGTACGTCTTCATTAGACTGTCTGTTTTCGTACTTCATTGGGCACATACATTGAGGAAATTATACAATACGTAGAAGGCAAACTGTAACTATTATGTGATTAAAGATTTGGCCTAAAAATTAAAATTTGTTGGTCAGAAATGTATGGGACAATTCTATGTTGTTGAATTGATAAGCGCTGTAACTTAAGATCAAGGTTGTTAGCTTACATGACACATATTTGTGAAATACGAAAAAGAGTCGCAAAGAAAAAAATATCCAACCAATACATGACGTTATTACGAGCACGTAGACAAATATTAAAACCATAAATTATCAATTCTATATTGGGATTGTTGCAACGAAGCTAGAAAATGAGTGGTCATATGAAGAAAATCCCTGTTTCTAAAAATAGATGCATCCACTTTTAAAAACAATACAAAAAAATGTCAGTCAAAAGATTTACATTTAATTCAGAATCAACTCCCTCAAAATGCATTTGTAAAGATGAGATTACTCATCAGTGATCACTGGTTTTAATGGATGAACACTATGATGTTGAAGACACATTTACATGTGCTCCCATGTGCGTGTAATAGCCAAATACAGGGGTTGTTTCAAAATAATTTGGAAATGTTTTCAACTGACATTTTCTAGTGAATAAACTAAAAAAAAATTAAATTTGTTCTTTAGCTGGCAATTGCTTAAGTATTTTTACCTATTTGTAATTACATGTACAATACTGTAATCTAGGTACTCCTGTCAGTTAAAATTTATTGCAAGTATAGTTTCTGCTATGCTTTCTTGAAGTCATATGGCCAAAATACATTACATATTTCTCTCCATCTAAACATACACATTTTTAAGTATGAATACACTGCATATGAGTATAATACATTCATACACTTACAAAATGTTTATAATACATAAAACATGGAGAAGTTTCTACTTGAAGATGAAATATTGCTTAAAACTAATGTTAAATGCAAATATGCATAATGAGAAATACATGACACAATTCAAATAAGAGAACCATAGCGCACACACACACACACACACACACATATATATATATATATATATATTGCGTTTTTTGCATCGCTGCCACTTCTCCCTGTTCTGCTCTCACTTCTCCCTATTCTGACCAAAAGGAGAAGTCACTTCTCCCTAAATTTCAAGTCTAGCTTGACCCCTGCAAGAAGATACAATAATTTAACGGGGATACATGTAGCATTGCATTGAATCTGAGCCTATCAGAAAGACTGTTTTGGTCTCAAAGTTTCTGACCAGTTTTTACTGTTGTCAGTTAATAACTTAACGACATTTATATGGTTTATTGCTTCAAATTAAAGCTCAGTGTTAACCCTCTCCAAAATGGAGGCCGCAGACTTTGTTCAGCACCTTCTTGAGTTTGGATGATTAGAATTATGACTATGAAAGCTTCATTAATTTAGATATAGGCTCTGATATCAATGCATGCAACACTGATTAGAATTATGACTATGAAGGCTTCATTAATTCAGATATAGGCTCTGATATCAATGCATGCAACACTGATTAGAATTATGACTATGAAGGCTTCATTAATTCAGATATAGGCTCTGATATCAATGCATGCAACACTGATTAGAATTATGACTGAAGGCTTCATTAATTCAGATATAGGCTCTGATATCAATGCATGCAACACTGATTAGAATTATGACTATGAAGGCTTCATTAATTTAGATATAGGCTCAGATATCAATGCATGCAACACTGATTAGAATTATGACTATGAAGGCTTCATTAATTTAGATATAGGCTCTGATATCAATGCATGCAACACTGATTTTTTTAATCAAATTTGGATGATTAGAATTATGACTATGAAGGCTTCATTAATTCAGATATAGGCTCTGATATCAATGCATGCAACACTGATTTTTTTTATCAAATTTGGATGATTAGAATTATGACTATGAAGGCTTCATAAATTCAGATATAGGCTCTGATATCAATGCATGCAACACTGATTTTTTTTAATCAAATTTGGATGATTAGAATTATGACACTGAATACTTCATTAATTCAGATATAGGCTCTGATATCAATGCATGCAACACTGATTTTTTATATCAAATTTGGATGATTAGAATTATGACTATGAAGGCTTCATTAATTTAGATATAGGCTCTGATATCAATGCATGCAACACTGATTTTTTTTAATCAAATTTGGATGATTAGAATTATGACTATGAAAGCTTCATTAATTCAGATATAGGCTCTGATATCAATGCATGCAACACTGATTTTTTTTATCAAATTTGGATGATTAGAATTATGAGTATGAAGGCTTCATTAATTCAGATATAGGCTCTGATATCAATGCATGCAACACTGATTTTTTATATCAAATTTGGATGATTAGAATTATGACTATGAAAGCTTCATTAATTCAGATATAGGCTCTGATATCAATGCATGCAACACTGATTTTTTATATCAAATTTGGATGATTTAGTGATACAGATGTAGACAACGAACTGGTAGATTTTGAGGCTCAGCAAGGTCAGCTATGGTTGATCACACAGCTTCACTGGCTTGATGGTGTATGGGTTCTCTCAAAATTTTAAAGCATATAAAAATTCTTCTGTGAAAAATAATTATACAACTATAAAGATCAGATTTTACTCTTAAATCTATCAGTAGATAACAAATATGTATGAAAAAGGTAAAACTGTTAAAATTTATGTTGAACTTAATGTACTACACTGCTATGAATTTTACAGGCAGGCCTATTCACACAGAGTCATTTAGGTAACAAGTGTTCTATTTATAGCACATTGCACTGTGTGACTTTGGGACATGCACATGTGTATCGACAGCCTACACAGTAACAGATGCAATGAAGGAAAGGGTTAACATTGAGCTTTAATGCCTGTAGTTTCTAATAGGGTGTTTTCCCCGAAGGTGGCACTACAAAAAACAGCTAAAAGTGGCTGATGATTACAGTAGGCATCTAAACATGCTTCTATGCAGATGGTGCACAGGCATCCAAATGCTTGTATGTGAATCAGATGTAGACAATCAATAGCGCTTCCATGAGAATTAAGTGGAGGCATCCAAAGCGCTGATGTGAGGTAAAGGGTTAAATAGGACCTCTCTATTGCCATTGTAGCAGTTGACAATATTTTCAAAGGGACGAAATCATTAGGTATACTTAATGCTATTGACTGGTTATAGCATTCTTTTTTAAAGGTACATCTAATGAACAATTTAATGCACAGAACCTGCCCTTCAGTAAATTAAATCATAGTTCATCCAAGAAATGTATAGGGTTCATGAAAAAAATGAAGAAATATAAAGCCTAGTAAGATTAAGAAATTTATTGTATGTCACCTATAGTCACTGTAATTAACGTTAACGATTATTATATATACATGTACTTCATAAACAGTCCCATATTAAACGTTGTTGCTACCAGTCAATATCCAGCGGTATTGACCATAGTTAAGTAAAAATATTCACTACTTTCTTATATGGTAAACATGTGCTCGCATTCAAAGAACCACTTCTGGCTACAGCTAAATAAAAATGGTCATGGAAACGTAGATTGCTGACCATGTCATAAATTTGATGGCCACCAGATGCTGTCAATGACTGTAACCCATTCTATCTGACACAAGCACTTGAGAATCAGTAGATCTAGCTCTTGTCCAAATAAAAATATCTATCATCCAAATTAAACAAAAGAAAATCTGAATACATCCAAAGTTTTAAATTGCCAGGAGAAAAATAAAAAATAAATATGATTTCTGAAAATATTGAAAATGGATGGCAAGTGATCGCTAGTTGCTGCTGTTAGTGAGAAGAGAGAGTGTCAGACTGACCTTTGCTTCAATGTACAAGTCAGCAACCTCTCTTTCATGTAAACAGTGCACTTTTATCCACTTTGAATAGCAATGTTTTATCCTGTACTCAAAATTTAATGAAACACAAGCGACTCCAAAATGAATCAATATCCTTTTTTTTTTGGAGGTATTATCCAAGACAGATTGACCATAATACCCTGGCATAACACACACTGCACTTTCAAATTTACCTGAGACAATGATAGCATCATTGAGACAGTCACAACAATAACCCTAGACTGAATTTTTCAGACTTGTCTTTGTTATCTTCAATTTTCATTAATGTATTGCATCATTTGTTCCTAATATCAATATTTTGTGGTGTTTCTTTAGCAACATGACATTCTATCCTCTTTAACAAACTTGGTTTCATTCAGTGTTGAATGAGAATTGTCCTGTGTATGCGGGGGCCCCGGGTGGCCGAGTGGCCTAAGGCGCTCGCCTTTACAGATCACTAACATCTCACCTCTGTCTGTGTGGGTTCGAGTCTCGGGCTCAGCCAACATGGGTATGTGAGAAAGCTTGCCAGTAGCTTCCTGTTGGTTGTTGGTTCTTCTCGGGGTTTTCTCGGGTTCTTCCTCCACCAAATATACTGGCCGCCATGTATAGCCTATCATGTGCTGAAAAATGACGTTACACCCATAACAACCAACCAACCCATGTATGCGCTTGCTTCCATTGCAGTAGCATGTACATGTATTACTGCATTGTGGTCAGGTTTCATTCATTAAATGAACAATGTGTAAAATGTTCAGTAAAAGTTTGAAATAATTTGTTGTTTCAATTGTGTTATTTCTATAACAGAATGAATAATAGGCTTGTTTTTAAGTATATAATAAAAAGGTTATTGACTGAGTAATACAAAAGTATTGGGCTACATGACCTCTGGTCCAATATTTTTTAATACTCAGTTAATAACCTCTACTTGTTACTATTGGTAAGATTTTAAATTTGTGCCTGTATCTAACCATGCCTAAAATTTCCTTTCAAAGCAAGTCTGCCACATGTATCAATCATGTATTGTGCAGGCTGTCAAACAATGTTCAAATGATTGTAAAGGGATTAGGCAAAGCTGTATATGCCAGACCTTCACAGAGACTAAGACACCTGTTAATTGATTGTAGGTGCCTAATGATCTTTTTGATCAAAAGACTAATTACACACGCATGTGCTCTGACACCTCTCTTTGATAAGCATCACTCAGCACACTTTTAATTATATTTTTAATCCTTCTGTGATGTTTGGAACACTTGCATTTTTTTGTATACCGTATTTAGAAAAAATAGTTCCAAGAGTGAATGAAATATGGTCTTTTGTTTCTTCTTCCAGTGTCATGGCAAATTTATTGATTTGAAATGGAATTAAATAAATTAATATAGAAAAGAAAATAGTCTCTTCCTGGTTTCTTTTAGCTGCACAAAGAACTAAAGAATGGCATGGTAAAGCCATTGATAATTGTTGTTGTAACATCACAAACGATCACAATTTTCACTGTTCTCAATTGCCTTAGATTTTAATTCTTTTATTATAATACTGAATATTTCACAATGAATGGGCATTACCAATCTGATGACTTTTATATTGGCGACACAACAGTACATGCATAATGTTCTGAATTATTGCATGAAAAAAAAGGTATTGTTATTGGGACTCCTATTTTTAGAACTGGGACTCAGTTTCTTAGCAGCTATATCCCACACTGAAAGCCGGGGCCCCGGGTGACCGAGTGGTCTAAGGCGCTCGCCTATACAGATCACTGACATCTCACCTCTGTCCACGTGGTTTCGAGTTTCGGGCTCAGCCAATGTGGGTATGTGAGAAAGCTTGCCAGTAGCTTCCCGTGGGTCGGTGGTTCTTCCCAGGGTTTTCTCGGGTTCTTCCTCCACCAAATGTACTGCCCGCCATATATGGCCTATCGTGTGCTGAAAAATGGTGTTAAACCTATAACAACCAACCAACCACACTGAAAGCCCACTATTATGAAAATGTACCTGTACTGCAGACATTTTGATTACAGGCAAGATATTTGCAACTTTATACTGATCAGCATCATTACAGGTATACAAGGAGTTGCTTTTAAATGTTTTTTTGTGATTTTGTGTATCAAGGATTTTTCTGGTCCTGTTTTTACACCAAAATTTGGCCCCATTTCCAATGCCAAAGACTGTCCATTTTTCACAATTTGAATAAGAACTTTTTTTAAAAATATGATGCCTTTTGCCCAGAGAGTTACAATAATGAGAGTAGCCAGGGACCTAAAGAGCCAAAGTAAACTAGGTAATCTGATTATTTAAATCTGTAATGATCATTCTTTGTAAATTTTTGTAAATTAACTGTGTACAATAAATTCAAAATTTCCCAATGTGACCTTTTTAAGCATAAAAATTCGCAATTTGTACATACCCAGGGCCATATTTGAAAATGGTAGAAAAATCTCTGAGTAACTATTAAAAAGGTAAAGAAAACTTTGTTTTGAGTAAATAATTATCACTTTGCAGCAGATTGTACAACAGCACTAGGCGGCTATACTCCATTTTACATAATCACTTGACTGTCTTGCCCTGTGCTCAAACTATTAGTGGTACAGGTTGATTTTTATAAGAGCACTGTACACTTTCAATTTGGGACTAAGGTGATAACAGAGTAAAAAAAACAACTTTCAAAATTGAAAGAATTTGTGAGAAAAACGTATCATCCAACAATAACTTTGGTTTTCTGATGTAGACTTTCATGCCAACATTGAAATTGGTTCAGATGTTAACCAGGTCAAACACATACATACAATTCTCCCAAACACCTTCTTTTGATCCTGCAAAGGGATTTCAATGAGGGTGAACAATAAAATCCAATTAAAAATAACCCCGTGTCAAAATCCCTGAAGGGATTAGGACCACTGTACAGGTATTGGATGCAATTGATGGACGAATCTGTCTCAATAACGGAAATTTTATTTTCAAGATCAGTAATGACTCGGAATAAAAATTTTGCTATTTAGGCATATCTATCCAGTGCAGGCATTAGTCGTACAATGTAAAACTTTGCCCCCCTCACCCCCCCCCCCCCATTGCAATTATATAACTCTCTGGGTCAGGATCAGTGTTAATCCAATCAGGAATTTCTACTTGTTGTTTTTTAAGCTCTTCTGGTCATAGACCAGAAGAGCTTTTGTGATGGTCTGTTGTGGATTGTTCGTCTGTTAGCACAAGTTTGTTATCGCTACTCCGCCTAAACTAATTGGAGGATTGCCATGAAACTTTACGCACACATTCGTCCCATGGTCTAGTTGGTCCTAAATTGATATGGTGCCACCCGGACATCTAATATGGCCACCACAGTGGCCATCTTGAAAATCATAAATGAAAATGGTGCTGATCTGATGGCCACAGTGGCCATCTTGAAAATCTTGTTATTGCTACTCCTTATGATATCTGGTTGGTCCTAAATCAAAATGGTGCTGATCTCATGTCCAATTTAGCAGAATGAGTTGTACATGAATTAATATAAAAACAGAATTTATTTATATCCTGAACTTTTTGCTTTCAAAGACATATTCATCAATGTGTATTTTTATAAGAAAACTGCCTCATCTGCTTTCTAAAACTTATTATGTAAGGATTGTTTCATATACACATGTATATCTATCTTGGTGGAAATTAATGAAATCAGTAAAATATTTATGAAATGTTTGCAACAGTACAGCAATACCATTTCACTGAAATGCATAAAAGTTACTTTCTTGTTTACAACTAATTGATTGGTGAAAATCGACCATGACCTTGAAGACCTAACAAAACTCCACCCCAGGGTCATGATTGACAGTTTAAATAATGTATTAAACGTTGTGGGTGCTAAATAGTAAAATAAATGTGTTATTACAATTTTAATAAATAAAGTCAATTAATCTAAATTACACTGCTAATGACTGGAATAATCGCAATAACCATGGACCGTAGTTGTGGACAGCTGAGTCTGTATGGCAGACACAATAAATAAGGGGTTAATCTTGATTGATACTGCATGCTCATTGGCTACAGGCTTTTGATATATAGGAGTCTTGCTTTAAAAATATGTGCATCTTCGGAATGTGTGATCTTTAAATAAAAGAGGGTCCAAGTCTTGCTCGTGTGCATCCAATGCGTGGGGACATACTCTAATGAGAGTTCTGAACAATCAGAAGTAATAAAGCAGTTGATTGCGTGGCATACCAGAAGTTGACTGGCTACCGTGTAGCTTTCAGGCAGCTTAGTCAATAATAACATATTCCTGTATTATGTCCAGAGCTCCATGGTAAATAGCCAGTGCCATTTGAAAAATCAAATTAAAGGTATGTATAGTTATATTTTCACCATCTGTAGTATTCCAAATTTGTTTTCCAGTGATTATTACCCTAGGATATAGTTTGCAGCACTATGTGACTATGTCTAAAGCCACCAAAAGAAAACATGTTGTCCAGGAAATATTGGATGATTTCAGCATGCCAAAGAAAGGGGAGCAGATTGTCAAGGTAAGTTCCAGGCAGGAGTCATATTTAAAAAATAACCTTTTCAAAGTTGATAATGTTCTGCAAAATGTATTGTAGGCTTGCAAATGAGATGGTTCCTGTCAAGAGTCCAATTGTTATTTATATAAAACTTGTTAAAATGTTAAGAGCTTCCAGCAGATTTGTTTTTCACATTTCTGAGAGTCTGGGACTCTCCTTATGGGGCGAAGAGAAAATAATCCTGTTTATAGAATTGAAACTTGATTGACACATTAATAAAAAAGTAGGTCACAATGGCCCATTTTTATACCACAGTGATTACGGAGTTTTTGCATTCAGCTCATTTTGTATTACACTTACATGTTAGTCTTTTAACTTGACAAGTGCATCCATTTTGAGGGCTAATATTCAGTATTCTCACCAAATAAAATTAGGTTACATAAACTACATCTCAGTTTCTTGCCCTAATGACTAAATGATTTTATGTTCATATAGTGGCAGAGAAGGTAAGACATTATTCTGCATAATTCTTGTTTTGGTTAGCAATGTGTTAATATTCCTATATCCATTTGTTGTTCACAACTCATTTTTGATGCATCCTCAGCATTTATGTATCAATAATTGTGTATCCAGTAGCGCAGTGAAATATGTAAAATATGGTTTTTAAGGCTTACTACCACAGTAAATTATTGCTCAAGTTTTCGGCAAGACTTCACAAAATATGTGGAGAGATTTTACATTTTGATGCATTTTGGCTTTCCTTCCAACAGTATGTTTTCCAAAGCAGACATTTCAATCTTCTGTGTTTCAATATGTATGTTTTAAATGATCATGTTTAGTCCACCAGAGAATTTTGGCTCCAACCTAGTAAAGACTTGGTTTAGTGTTTTATGTCACAGCAATGCAAGTAGGTTATTTAGTACTGAGACAATTAGAGTAAAGTGCCTTGCCCAAGAGCACATCACTGTAGCAACCTGGGCTGATCTGATGGTAGGATTCGAACCAGCACCCTGTAGTTCAAGAGTCTGGCATGCTAACCACTGAGCCACTGTGGCTCCTAAGGGAAGTGTGGGTGGGTTGGAGGGAACAGATTAACCTATTGATAAGCATGTGACATGCAGGTTTATTGCAGTTTTCGGGTCTTATCTAGTAGTTCTTCAGTGAATGACCAGATTTAAATATCAAAGGGGTTAATAACTGGCTAAATTGTCTGTAAATTTGTCTTAGATCTTTCTTTGTGTTTTGTTTTTTTGTTTGTTTTTGGACAGACAGTAGATTTATGTTGTCTTTGTGTACTGTATTTTAGTGTATTTTGTTTTTGTTACGGAATTATGTATCATCTTTTAAATTATAATATAGTTTCATTTGGTTTGTGACCTTTTGTATTATAATTTATATTTTCTTTATTAGCCAACGCTATTATTGAGTACATGAGTCATTGTTTCTCACCAAAGAAATCAATAATTATGTCGGTCAACTTAACTCAACAGTGGTGAGTCACATGAGTAGCGCATGGTGATTTGTGACCTGGATCCCATGTTTCAATAAGAAGTCAACAACTTGTTGATTTGGAATAAGATATGATATCGCAGTGCGAAGGTACTTTTAGTTGGTGACATGTGTAACCTAGTTTCTGATTGGTTCAGTAAAAGTTGTTTACGATAGATTGAATTGTTTTAGAATGTAGTTCCAGAGTTTAAATTCTCTTTTACGCAGTAAGAGACTATAAAACTAGATTTTAGTCACTGCTTGGACATTCTTTAACAGTTACTTCAGATAGTAAAGAGAGAGGAAGATTATTTATTGTTTGTGATTCAGCTTAGTGGAAAATCTTATTTCTAAATAATACTTTTTGGATTACGTACTAAAGATCTGAACATTATTCAACTCTGTTGGAATTTACCTGGAATTAATATTTGGATTTAGAACTGAAAATTGTTGGCACATATGCACATTAGTGTTCTCATTGGGAATACTTTGGATAACTTCTGGATTAGTGAATTCTATTGAACAATTTAGGACTAATTAAGGAAATTCTACACTGTAAGTTATTTTTAATTATTTCACTTTGCTTGTTTAAAATATTTTATATTTTAGGAAATTGAATTTGTATTTTAGAAATTGTGAAAGCTTGTTTGAGTCTTTCTTTCTTTTGTTACATTTTAACCCCAAGTCGTAACAGTTTCTAATATTTCCAGGTTGTTTGTAGCAGAGGTAACAACCTACATGAGGTAATGACCGCTCAAGGTGACCAGTTTCTGGTCAGTATGCCTACCAAGTTCAGGAAGAATGTTTGGATCAAAAGAGGTACAGTTCATGATCTTTACATCAATTATTTGTGTGCCCCAGCCATATCTATGGAGGTGGCATGTAGTGTTCAGAGCCCTCAGGAAGCACTTCCAGCAGATCCTGTACCTTCAAATGCTTGTCTTGGACCTCCAATGTTCTAAGTTTTGTGCATCATATTGCCCCTCAAATACTAGGCCATGAAACTAATATTTCTGAAATTCTGATTTTTGTGGAAGAAAAAACCCTACTTGGCAGGCGAGGTCAACGGAACAGAATTAAAGAATCCACATGTTCATAAGTGATGAAAATAAAGTGAAAAATTAAATGAAACCAAAAGATAATAATAATTATGGTCACTGATTTGCTATTGTGAAGTTTTATTGGTTAGCCTTGAATGTAATGACTTTATGTCCATTAATGTACTCCCAGTCATCTTACCTGGACCCTCAGTTTTCTAAGCAGGATACCCAATTTCTGGTAACTGAGGGTCCAGGACTTGCAGTGTCGAAGGTCTACAGAGAGCTCTGGTATTACCCATATTGTTCCATCTCCTCCTGTTCTGTTTGTAATTTTGTCATCAATTTCTTTTCCGCTGGACAAGTTTTTGAAAGGCTTATGGATTGAAAACAAAATTTGGTATGATATTTTATATCAAAAAGACCCAGGTCAGGTGTAATGTTTGACCATTTTTCTGACAAAATTGACAGTTATTTTTTTCAGTTCGACTTTTTATACTGAGAATGAGCAGCTAGTGTCACACAGACTTTGGGTAATAATAATGAGTAATTATAATCATCTGTAATTGATTACTGATCTAATGGTGATGGCAAGTTAATTGTAATAAGAAATTATTTTAATATAAGTAATTGTAATTTAATCAATTGCAGTCAAAAGTATCCTGCAATCATGATTATTTCTGATTACATGATTACAACTTTATGAAAGCATCTACTGAGAACTTATATCAAACAAAACATTTCTAATTATAAGGATGGAGGTATGACTTTTGAAATGTGTAATACTGAGGCTTACATATATTTGTGATTATCTAGACAAAGTTGATTAAAAGCAATGGAAAACCAGTTGATTACACGAAAATCTGTACAAATTAGAGCACTTAAAAATAGTTTTTTGTTGTTTTTTCTATAACTGTAGCATAACTCGAGCAACAATTTGTTCGTTTTATTCGAAAGCTCATTCATATGTTAGTTCTTTACTGAAGTGTCAAGTACATCATTGATTTGCTTGAGGGTGTTTACTTTCTGCATACAAACTGCTTTGATAGAGGTATAACACCACCAGAGATTTACAAATTCACTTGCCCAATTCCCAGGACAAACTCAGATTCGGCTCAGGCAAGCTCAAGTTTCCAAGGAACTTGCCTTGGTCAAGTTCAAAATTGAGAGAGATTGGGAGAAAGGATTGTATTCCATTCGTAATGCTTTATGTTCTACAAGTTTTATACCCTGAGATCTCACCACAGTACATATATCAGCACCTTTCTTTAGTGTTCATATGTACTGCATTCTTCTCTTACACTAACTGACCTCGGTTTGTTTCATCTGTCTTATGTCATTTCCATCTAGTAGTCAGTGTCAATGTCAGTCACGCATTTTCTCGCGCAGACATGATAATGCGAATATTTACTATTTAAAGAAAGTTTTTACAAATAAGGAATAAATATTCATATTTTAACTTATTAATTACATTTTAATCACAATATTTGTACATATCCGGGATTCACCAACTTTCAGGTCCTAACCTAGCCTCGGGCAGATTGTTAGTTTGCCGACTCTAAACAATTGGCTTGACAAAGATTTTTTTTATGTATGTTGCCAATGTTAAGGTGGGCAGATGTTAATCATTAATTAACCCATGAGATTTCTTTGACAGGTATGTTTGGAAATAAAAGGCACTCATCACTAACGATTAATCACCAGGAGGATTTTTTTAAAAGAATCATTGATGTACCAAAAATGTAGCAACCACAAGCTATGTTTGTGACCTGTTATTTACGTGATAATTACAGGAGACAGATCATGCTTACTGCTTGGTAAACAGAGGTGCTACCCAGATTTTGTTATGTCCAGAAAGCAACTTGAATGATAATATTCCAATTCTTTGATTATTTAAATGAAGATTTTTAAAATTTTTTTTTTTAAAATGAAAAGTTTTCATCTTGGAGGTTGTGGATGTTGATTTTTTTTAGTGTCATTTTATGTCAAAAATAACCATGCTTCATGATTATAGACAAAAGGTGATCAAAAATTAAAAGTCACATGGTCTGTTTGATTTCCTGTCACAATCATGTGGAAAGGGCTTTGGCTACAGTAAACATGTAGTAAGAAATATATAATCATTCAATAAATACGGTATAAATAATCTTACAGTTGATACATATATCTCAATCATGACTTAAATGATTGAACTACGAACAGTCAGTCAGTTTCATTGTATACATGTATGCTTCTAATTCTCAGTGCTAACAAACCTGCATACATGTAGGTCAGTGTACGAGTTTTTACATACTGAGCTTCAGTAAAGTATAAAGGTAAATGGTATGAAATTAGTTCAAAGCAAGTAAATGGAACAAACAAAGGACAAAATATGACATAAAAATGAGCAAAGGCTAACCTTTAAAAATGTCAGTTATGAAAGAAATACTTCATAATTTCCTTTCTTCTTTGGATCTCAGCAAAGTAATCTGTTTGAATTTTACTGTATCAAAGATTGTATTTTTTTTAAATTTCAGGAAATGGCAATTTACTATGAACAAATAATGCCTGATGCAATCATAATGTCACAACACAGGTACATCACTACATGACTGATAGTCATAAATTCACATAGGTTAGATATGCTACTGTATGTTTGGGAACATACCTCGATGTAAGTCCCTATATGTAAAAGGACACTTTCCTGTGGATTTAGAAGAGTGGATGTGATAGTACTAATAACAAAATCTTGTCCTTCTCAGTTTCATTATTCAACATCAGAAACAGAAATTAGAGTGAGTTATTTCAAAGACTGGCAGTTGGTTGTACATGGCTCATACCACCTTCAAAAATTGTTGAATTTGAGGCATCGTCTTGAAAATTCCTTGAATTTTGAAGTAGTTGGCTTTATCCTTGAAAAGTCCTTGATATTGTTGAAAATATTCTTTAATTTTTCCCAAAAATACTTGAATTTATTTGAGGGAATACAATGCATTAAAACCGAATAAAATATGTCACTTTTTATATTCAGAATATGTGTTATTTGCATATTTCCAAAAAATAGTGAATAATAAATAGAATAGGATAAAATTGAATTGATCACATGACACTTGACATGGGTTGTACCAGATGGAGTAGAGTTGCTTTTGCTGTAGTTGTGCACTAATTAGTCATTTCTTTGGGGTTTTTCCTTCTCCTTTGGTACCTATTTATGCAGTGATAAAAAGAAAGCAGCAGGGAAAAAGTTCATTTTCTGCATATAAAAAAATGCTCTTTGAACACTTTAGAAAGTGCTTAAACTTGTTGAAAAGTTCTTGAAAAACAACTCTTGGGGGGGAAGGGCTGTATGAACCATAGTTCTAGCTATTATTTGAAATCGACAACAGTCATTGCCTTAATACTTTGATTGTGTAATACATTGCTTGTTTGCAGTAAATCGTTGTTTACTGGAGTAAATTTTTCTCGTATGATTTTTACATGCTTGTGTGACTGAACGAAGAAAAAATAATCTAGACTCAATCTCTCCCATGTAAAAGTGATCATCGATATCTTTGGTGATTAACAAAGGTAAAGTACTAAATGTACATGGGGATAAAAAATGCCATTGTTCTATCTCAAGATGCAAACAAAACCCTATGCTACTGTGTACAGAGATAAAAACATGGAAAAAAGTGTGTATTATGTTTGAAATGTGTACTAAAGATGGTAAGTGTTTCAAATATTTATGCAATCTGCACCATTGTGATAAACTGATAGTTTAAAATGTTCAGAGGAATATACAAGCAAAAAGAAGATACCGGTACCATCACTCAAAAGTCCTACCGATATATGGTCATTCACATGGAAATTCATAAACTTCTGATTTAGCACATTCCACAGGCTGAACTGCCCACCCAAGTATTTTTTCAGACTTTTTTCTTTTTCATTTTCTCACTTTTGCTTACCCTGTTGGTCAGAAGGGTTAGATTTGAAGAGGTTACCAACTGAGATTTGGGGTGCAAAGCAGAAGCTTTCATTCCAACATCTTGTGTAGTTTGGCCAATTTGAGCATGAAGTCAGGTATTTTTCTTTGGGTCAGACAGAAAAATGTTTGTCTTTTTTACAAATTGAATACCTGTTACTTTTTAACCACCCTTAATGATTATAAAAAGGACCAAAGTTCATAACTTTAAAATAGCAAGCAAATAATGCAAATCAGACTTTTCTGTTAGTTTTGGGGCAAAGACATGCAGGTAGTGACGCTATAAAGGTCCCAGATACATGTACAAATGTAAATGAAATGATGTTATATGAATAATATTGTATAATTTTGCATGTTAAGAGAAGAAATTATGTTCTTCTTTGCCTCAATTTTGTTTGATGTATTTTTCCTTTCTTCACATGGGCAGGTGACTATGTGATTGTTGAACCCATTGATGAAGGAGACAAGGTGAAGGGAGAAATTGTATCAATATTGTACAAAGACAGAATCAAGTACATTAAGGAGGAGGGTCACTGGTGAGTGAACATTGGGTTTTAATTGTGTGTATTAAAGCTGCATTTCTTCAAGAATGCATTTTTGAGTGATTTAAGATGAGGTGTGGTAATGATCCAGTATTTTTATTTTTTAAAGTTATTTTAATAATATAATGGTGTCCCTTGTATGAGGCCATCCATTTTGCATAGAAAAGATGGTCTAGTAAGAGTTTTTGCCTTTGGTTACAGGTACAAAATGGTGAAGATGTGCTACCTTAATTCAGACTTGGGAGAGGAGGGAGGAGGGGCATGCAAGATGGTGCTTTTTATGATAGGGACACTATTTTGACCAGAGGGGCATTTTTTTGGCAATCAAAAGATCCAGCAATGAATTTTGAAAGTCATCTATTCAAAATAATAACAAAAGTTAAAAATCACATTCTAATCTGTATCCTACATCAAAGAAGCTTAAAAATGTACAATAATAGAAAATTACAGTTTTATGGAGAGGTTTAAGTGATCTGGAGAAAAGCATAGGGGAGGGTCCCAGAAAGGCAGAAGGGAGGTGCTAGAAGGACACAGAGGAGGTCGTTAAGGACAGAGAGAGGAGTTTCCATCTATTTCTATCTAGTTGGAGCACTCTGTGACCTCTCTTTAAAGGTACCTTCTAAGAAAGGGATCAATGTACTCTTTCATGAGAGTATTCTTACAGAACATTAAAAAAAATGTGAATAAATTTCTAAAATGACAGCCAAATCAAAATAATGGTATTGTGAGATGCTGAATACTTAATGGTAATCTTGCAAGTGATTATGCTGGCTGTGTGGGCGGAACTGTTGAGATTCTTAAAAAAAAGCGGCTTAGGTGCTGTTTCCATGTAGGGTACTTGGGGCTGTCACTTTTACATTTATAAATTACATTGTTCTGTGTTTGTTACGTAAATCAGTATTTTTTAAATGAATAAAATGTTACGCATGACGTGAAAAAGAGTTTTGATTCAGGTCACATAAAAATGACGGACAAAAACAAGTGATCTGTGGTTGGGAAATATGTCACAAAATTAGAAATAGTGGAATTAAAGAAGGTGAAATGGTACCTATGTGCAATAGAGTTAGCTTACCTGGGTGGTAGTGCCAGCACAATGTTGAATCATCTAAAGCACAGACATAAATTCCTTTAGGCAGAACAAATGGCCACTGAAACTGATTCAAAAGAAATTCCAACTCAACAAACAATTATAGCTTTCAAAACTCCAATATTTTTATATGGCCTCCATAAGGCAGAGCATATTATGTTATGATGTCTGTTCGGGCAGTCTATTACTAATTTCATTTCAGCAACATGACTCAAGTTCTTCACCAATTACAGTTGCCAAAACTCTGTGGATGGACTGCATTTGGAGTAAAGAAGAAGTCTATTGATTTTGGGGTCAAAAGGTCAAAATTCATGGTCACTATGGCTTAAAAAAGAAAAATGGTTTCCACACAATAACTCATTCTCCACCATCTACATTTACCAAATTTCGTGTATGGCTTACACTTCGGGTAAGGAAGAAGTTGATTGCTTGTTATGATCAATAGGTCAAAGGTCGAAGTTGATTGCTTGTTATGATCAATAGGTCAAAGGTCAAGGTCATTGTTGCTGACTGAAAGAAGAAAAGTTGTTTCTGCACTATAACTCAAGTGTTTCACCATGTATGGTTACCAAACTTTGTGGATGGCTTGCACTTAAGGTAAGGAAGAACTCTATTGATTTCAGGGACAAAAGGTCATGGTCACTGACTGAAAGAAGAAAAATAGTTTCTGCACAATAATTTGATTTTTACACCATCAACAGTTGCCAAACTTTGTGGATGGCTTACACTTGGGGTAAGGAAGAAGCGGATTGATTGTTATGGTCAGTAGGTCAAATGTCAAGTTCATTGCCACTGACTGAAAGAAGAAAAGTTTCTGCACAATAACATAAGTTTTTCACCATCTGCAGTTACCAAACTTTGTGGATGGCTTGCACTTGGGGTAAGGAAGAACCCTATTGATTTCGGGGACAAAAGGTCAAAGGTCAAGGTCACTCACTATACAAATTAACGTGAATAAAAATGGTTTCCACAGAATAACATTAGTTGTACATCACAGACCTGAACCAAACTTTGTGAATGGCTTGCAGTTGAGGTAAGGATGAAGCCTGTCAATTTTGGCATCAAAAGGTCAAGGGCCAAGGTCATTGTTACTGAAAGAAGAAAATGGTTTCTGCAGAATAACATTGGTTCTACTTTTATTTTGGAGTCAATAGGTCAAGTTCAAGGTCACTGTGGCTGAAAGAAGAAAAGTGGTCTCTGCACAAAAATTTCAATTATCTCCATAGAGGACACATGGCGCAGCCGTATGATGTGCTGTTCATGATACTCTTGTTTTTCATTGGTGAAAGTAAAATGGCGAAAGGGTACTGATAAACTCATGATGATGTGTGTGTGTAACCTGACATCTCGGCATAGTGGAGAGGGATGGTTTCAAAAGTTTCAATCTAAACCCGTCATATTAATGTTGGTACCCAGAAAATTGCGATAAGCTTTATAGGGTTGAAATGTCAGCTTTTCCAGTCTTAACTCTAAGCGATGGTACTTCATCTAAGTCAAGGGTGTCAAACATAAGGCCCACTGGCTCGATACAGCCCACCAGACTCATTATTTATTTTTATTTATATCAAATCTGGCCCGCCATAGCAAATGAGTTTGACACCCCTGATCTTAGTGTTTTGTTTTTTAGTAATGTGTTTTGAGATGACCCCCTGCTGGTACCTAGTGACTGCCTGATATAACATGGTTTTAACCTACATCAGGTGTACTTTTCCATGTGGTATACATGTCAACCTTCATCAGGTGTACTTTTCTATGTGGTATACATGTCAACCTACATCAGGTGTACTTTTCTATGTGGTATACATGTCAACCTACATCAGGTGTACTTTTCTATGTGGTATACATGTCAACCTATATCGGGTGTACTTTTCTATGTGGTATACATGTCAACCTACATCAGGTGTACTTTTCTATGTGGTATACATGTCAACAGAAATTGGATTAGTACATTTTAAATCTAGAATAGCAATTCGTTTTGGATAGAAGAGAAATTTAGTCTTGTTCATGAAATAATTACATTGATAAGCTGCTTAATCAGTAGTTAACTAGGTACCAAGTAAAAACTAGTGTAGTACTTATATTCAACTGAAGTCATTGTGATGGATCTGTATGTCACTAGGTACCAAGTAAAAACTAGTGTAGTACTTATATTCAACTGAAGTCATTGTGATTGATCTGTATGTCGCTGTTGATTGTCAAACTTGTCGGAAGTGGGAAGAATGTAAAAAAGTTATTAAAAACCAAGATACTTGCATACATAAGCAACATATATAATTATTCTTCAACATCAAGACCATTAGAAACTCAACATAAAGTCTGAAAATCATTAACTTTATGCTTAGAGAAAGCCACCTTCATTATGGTTCACTATGGCAATATAACATTACATGCAAATTCTGAAATTTCTCAGTTATTATTGGAGATATAACAATCTTCCAGGCCTCAAGCATTTGATAAGAAGACGGCCATGTCTGATGAGTACATTCCTGAGGACCTGCTGCCTCCTAGTGATGACTCTGGAGATGAGGACATTGCCCCCAAGGTGGTAAACACCAACCGAGTGCAGCCAGAGTACCAGGAGGAAAGTGATGAAAGTGAGGAGGAAAAGGAGGAGGAAGAGTCTTGATGATGGACTTGTATTAGTGTGCAGGATCATGACAACAAGATCTTACAAGTTTGCTGTAATCTGATATAGCTGGTGTTACACTGGAATAAATACAATATTTTCATGCATCCATGTTCAGAACTCTCCTTTGCAAGAGTACCTGTTTTCCAGACTTGTGTTTTTTTGCTTGTGGACTTTTAGTTTTCAGATTTGGTGTACATTTTGCTATATACTAGACTCTCAGTTTGGGAACAATATGGCCCTGCACTTCCATTTTCAAAATCCTGTGAAGCACTCTGAATGTCAACTGAATGTTGACAAATATGCACCATATTAGATGTGAAAAACGTATATTATTCTCTTTAGCATGAGGATTCATTCTGAATCAGAAAACCAATATGCCCTCTTTACGAATGTCATATTACTTAAGAAAACAATGAGTTATTGTACATTTTGGGGACCAATATGAAGAAACCTTTAATGTTCACCTTAGTGAAAAATAAATGCCATATTTAAATCAGTATTTGGGTACACATTAAAACAATGAATTCATTTTAATAGCATCTGTTGCAAACTTAATTTTGTGTGTGTCTTACCTGCATAAGAATGATGAGATATAGCAGTCACTTTTCTGCCAACATCATATAGCTGCATTCAAGTGAAACTCTTTGATAAAATCACTATAAGTCTAAAGTTTATACCATGTTATGCTAGGAATTCGAGTTGTGCAGGTTTCACCTGCTTAACCCTTTACCTTATAGCGTTTGTCACTGTGTATGCTATCGATATACATATGCCAAAGCCACAGAGTGCAGTGTGCTATAAATAGAACACTTGTTACCTGAATGACTGTATATGAATAGGCCTGCCTGTATAATTTAGAGCAGTGTAGTACATGTTATGTTTCACGTAAATTTTAACCATTTTATTTTTTGGGTACATATTTGTTATCTATAGACACGTTTAAGAGTAAAATTGGATATTTATTGCTGTATAATTATTTTTCATAGAAGAATTTTTTTACATGCTTTAAAATCTTGAGAGAACTCATTCACTGTCAAGTCATTGATGCTGTGTGACCAACCGCAACTGACCTTTCTCAGCTTCTAATCTACCGGTTCATTGTCTACATCTGTATCACTAAATCATCCAAATTTGATAAATTATTTAAAAAATCAGTGTTGCCTACATCGATATCAGAGCCTATATCTGACTTCTTGAAGCTTCATAGTCATAATTCTAATCATCAAAACTCGAGAAAGTGCTGAACAAAATCCACAGCCTCCATTTTGGAGAGTGGAGAATCCGACCCAGTTACTTTAAATAGCAGATTACAACTATATCATAAATAGCAAACACGTGATGTGATGTAATAGTCATTTACCTCAATGCCTATGGTTTCTAATAGGGGTTTTTCCCTGAATATAGTGCTACAAAAACCAGCTCAAAATGGCCGATGTTTACTGCTGGTGTTGCAACGCACTTCTGTGCAGATGGCGTACAAGCGTCCAAATGCACTTGTATGTGAATCTGATAAAGGAGTCGAAAAGTTCTTCCATTGGAATGCGGTACTGGTGTCCAAAAGTGCTTATGCGAGATAAAGGGGTAAACATTAAGTTTGTTGTATCATGGTGAACAGTGTTAACATTTTGTGTTAAAGTTGATGAAAGTCACATATCTTCTTTGCCATAGTTCAACTGAAACATTAGGATTATATTACTATCAGTCTAAAGTTTATATATTGACATGCTAGGAGTTCCATTTTTGTCTTGCTTGTTTCACTTTTTAAGCAGAAATTTTGATTCATCATTGTGAACAATGTTGAAGTTTTTGAAAGTCACATCTTCTACATTTGTTGCTGCATTCATTGAAAACTTTGGGATAATATTATTATAGGTCTAAAGTTTATATGCTGATTTGCAAAGACTTCTTTATTGTCTGTCTCGCCTACTTAAGCAGAAATACTTGTTGCATCATGGTCAACAGTGTTAAAGTCAGATACAGTGGTTATACTGACAGACAGACAGATGCAGGCAAGACACCAAGTTCTGCAGAACACTTGTTTTTGGCAATTTGCATTATGCCAACCTAGAAATATCCCATAGCATTTATACATACCTCATTCCCACCAAGCTAGAAATATCCCAGAGCATTATACATACCTCATTCCCACCAAGCTAGAAATATCCCAGAGCGTTTATTCATACCTCATTCCCACCAACCTAGAAATATCCCAGCACATTTATACATACCTCATTTCCACAATGTAAATATTAGTCTTGAGTCCATTGTTTCAGAAACTCTTCAAAGAAACCAATGCATATATCACCACTGTAGTTATGCTAAAAGTGGGCCCAAATACCACACACAAATTCTTATGTTCAGATGCAGACTCAAATCCAAATTCTAGTTTGATTGATTAGTGATGTGACATAAGCCAATCAGAGGCTGAAATTTGGAGAGAGTTCTAGTGGGGGTATTTTTTTGCAGTCTTGGGGCCGAGTCTTAGAAATCTCCTGTCATTGCTCCAGTTAGGAATCTTTTATAGAGGGATGGGTAAATGGGACAAATGTTATAACGGGGGATGTTTTTAAAATGAAGCAGTATTGTTTGATATCTATTTTAATACTGCTGATAATTTGTATCAATGATGTTGGTACTAAAGAGTGATGTATTCACTAATAATTTGTAACGTACATAACAAGTACATATTTAAGGAATTGTTATAAAATAACACAAGTTTTAAAAATACATTACACACTAAGACGTAAGTGATTTCAAGGAAAAATAGGCAGACAACAGCACATGCCTATAAATTTTCAGTCTTCAAAGAAGTTGCTTTCATTTAAATCAATTTCCATCTGAGAATTTTGATTGCTTATGGCGTGTGTAGTGATCACTAATGCCAACACAAAAAAGAGAGGCAGAGGGGAGGTCTTAAAATGGCAAATGTAAGGGCATTGAAGGCAGAGGGGATGACACTAAGAACAAAAGGTGGAGAAGAGTTGTTTCTGTCTACCTGGTACATCTAGGTATACAGCTTTTTCTTGGAGTGAGGATTAGTCATTATCACTTCAACTAAGGCATTAACTGTTTGACAGAGCCAAAACCAAATGTGTGTGTGTTTCTTATTGTTACTCCAGAATTATTCACTTGACCATGATTCATACAAACCCTACCACTCTTCAGATGCCATTGTATGTATACTATACATGAAGACTATGAAAAAATGACAAGTTTATGTATCCATTTATTGGTGCTGACAGAATGTTTCCTTGATTCTGCAGGTTTTGTGAAGTTGTTTTTACTGCATCTTTTATATTGTCACACACCAGGTAAATTGAACAAAACTTGACAATTGTCAATTCCATTTTAAAATAATTTTTGTATATTAATAATGGGTATGAAAATAAACCAGTGACATATTCTTTTCATCCATGTTGTATTTTTTGTGCTTTTTTGTGACCCGTCAGCAATTTGGAAATGGTTTATGTTATCCTTGTCCAGCCATCAGTCTGTCCAAGTATCACACCTGGTTAAATTTTGGGTTTATGACGGGGGTGGGGGGAATTCATATATTGAAAAGAATGTTTATTTTGTGGATGTCTATCTGGAGGCAAACTAAACTTTTAGTATGGTCCACCCACCACAGAGTTCATTTCTGTTTCCTTGAATGCTAGGCCAATAATTTACCAGGTACATGAATACATCTGATGAGGGACTCTATGAAAATGGCAGCATTTTTAGTGAACTTCTAATCTGCAGCTTAAAGTAAGACTGAAGTTTAAATATGTTAAAAAGAAAGAGAACATCTTAGCATAAAGAACATTGAAAGTTTAGTCAAAGTCTGTTTAATACTTTTCTAGATATTTCAGGCAAAATATCTTAAAGGGAGGTAACTTCTCCAATTCTCTTTAATTTGCAAGAGTTCTGATGTCATATAAGATGTGTGTATTAGTTTTTAATGGCACACCAGCACAATAATAGCTATATGGTACTAATTAAAAATTAAAAGTTATAAAAATTTAAAAATGAAGAATTGCACAAAAACTTAAGGAAGAAAACCCTTTCAAATAAATGTAAACATGAAGTACTACAAGATAAAAAATAAAAAGGTCAAGATATTAAATTCTGTAAAATGTATATAAAATAAAATATAAAGGTATAAATTATAAATCCTGAAATTATTGGGTCAAATTTGTTTTATATAAACTGCATTCCCTCAAAAAGTCCAAGATTAACTGATGAATATGTTATAAAAGCTTTAAATATGAAATAATGCCAATTAAAGGAAGCCTTCAAGTGATTTTCAAGGGGGAAAATATATAAAATGGTAATACATATTTGCATAATTATTTTAATAGTTTAAGCAACATAAATATACAAAATTTGAATGATTGGAATAAAATTTAAATTTTTAAAATTTTAAACTCTAAATCATTATTTTTATATGTCACTGGACACTTTTGAAGTGGTTTACTTGAACTAAATTTTACAAGAGAAACACTAAAAATAGTTGTTCGCTCTCTTATAATTAAATTACGGCATGTATAAGTCAGTCTCGGAGATTGCTAGCCTATTATGGAAAATCAATTTAACATTGCAGTACAACACATGTAGCAAAAGTGACTTCTTTTTTTATTGTGAAAGTGTTTTTTTGTCATGATGTGTACTTGTGTTAGAATTAATTTTAAGTGATCCTTTTTGAACATTTGTTACAAAATGGAAATCTATTTTCATAATGTTTAATCATAACTGCTAATGCTATTTTGAAAGGTAAATAATTTTTATGTTCTGACATGGGAAAATAATTCTTACAGAAGTTTTACAGAATGTAACAGAACTTTTGACAGTCAGGGATTTCTCAAGTTTGAAACATTGACAGGAAGGTATTGTAAGTGTTCAATTTTTAGCTTTATTAGTCGTAGACCAGATGAGCATATGAGATGGCCTGTTGCCCATCATCTAAATGTCCATCCGTCTGTTAGCACAAGTTTGTTATTGCTATTTCTCCTAAGCTACTTGGAAGATTGCCATGAAGCTTTACACACACATTCATCTCAAGGTCTAGTCGGTCCTAAATGAAAATGGTGCTGCTCAGACATCCAGATGGTCACCACAGTGGCCGTCTTGAAAATCTTGTTATTGCTACTCCTGAATGGATGGTCATATCAACATGAGGTTTTCACTAAAAGACTTCTTATAATATCTAGTTAGTCCTAAATGAAAATGGTGCCAATCTGACATCCAATATGGCCACCACAGCAGCCATCTTAAAAATCTGTTATCACTACTCCACATGAACAGAAACTCATATCGACATTGGGTTTTCACCAAAAGACTTCTTATGACGTCCAAGATGGCCACTATCGCTTAACAGGCTTGAGGCAGCTGCTCCGGATTTTTGTGCCGTTTTTCATGATTTATGTGCTTGTTGTCTGTCTTCGTTTACGTTATTGTGTTCATCATGCATTGGCTGTTCTGTTGGAATGTGTTTCATCATCATCTTGTTTTGGAAACGAGAACTATTGGACTTTTTCTCAGCCGTCTTGCTACACTGCTTCAACTACCTTTGTTGTTGAATATACCGCCATCACGTGATACTCGCCAGTCCACCCGTTTATGGTATGATGGACCCTCATTAATTGCTTTAAATGACCACTCCTTGGCTCTCCACACAACATTGTGCACTAGACTAAACGACCTGGGACTACATTCATCATTACTTAAATGTAAATGGAAGCGAAAAAAGAAACGTTGTTTCAAAGCTGGCCGGCGTAGAACAGGAAGAAGAATTCCAGTTATCTCCCTTTCGCCATTTCCGGCACAGCAATTTGAAAACTCTGCCGTTAATTTAGATAACTTAATTCAAATTCCTCTTAAATCGTCAACCTTTGTGTCAACTATCCAAGAGATACCACTGCGCATCGCATTATTCAATGCCCAATCAGTAGGACCACCGGAAAAACGCACAGAAATAGTTAATTTTATCAACGATCAGAATATCGACATCTTTTTCCTGACAGAAACATGGCTAAAAACATCAGGCGATGAGCCCAAGTGCGCGGATCTAACACCCCCCGGTTATTCCATCAAGTCGTTCCCCCGCCACTCCCGCGGAGGTGGAATTGCTGTCATCGCAAAGAACTCCATGATCAACCGTCTTAATCACACTACAACCTTCAATTTCTACCACACATCGTTTGAACTAGTCCAAACCACACTCACACTGGAACAAAGGTCAGTCCATTTTTTCTTCCTCTACCTCCCTCCTCCTAGTAGAAAAAACAAGCTGACTGAATCTCTCTTTTTGGAGCAGTTTTCGAATCTCCTGGAGTATGTAAATTCGATAAGTGGCAACCTGATTATTCTTGGAGATTTCAACTTTCACTTTGACTGTCCTGGAAACCCATACACATCAAAACTCCTATATTTCATTCACGTTTTCAACCTCAAATAGTCAGTTAGACAACCCACCCATAAACATGGTCACATTTTAGACTGGATTCTTCATAGACCTGATGATAATATTCTACAGTCCTCCCTGGTGTCCCACGAACTTGCATCAGATCACTTCTGCATTATATGCCATCTTGACGTATCAGTCCCTAACCCTCCACCTTTATTTGCTACTAAGAGAAACCTCCGTATGATAAATAGAACCCAACTAACGCATGACATCCAAGCAATCCTAACAACTTTGTTACCTCCTACAGCAGAACAACTTGATAACTGCCTGCGTTCATTGCTTGACAAACCTGCCCCAGCAACCAAGTGCAGAGTGTCAATTCAAAAGTGTTCTCCGTGGTATAGCAGTGTTAGGGACCAGCTTCGCGCTGCTAAAAGAGACCGTCGTAAGGCTGAGAGGCTTTGGCTTTCCACCAGACTCACTATTCATAAGCAAATCTAAGAAGCCGCTAAGAAGAATGTTACAAACATAGTCCATGCAGCGAAATCAGCCCAATACAGTACTAAGATTACTGAAAGTTCCAGCTGCAAAGAGCTCTTCAAGATTACTAACAAGCTAATGTCAAGGAACATATGTACACCACTTCCAACTACCTTCTCTTCAGTCGACCTTCCGGACCAGTTTGCAAATTTCTTCCGTGACAAAGTACAAACCATTAGAGATAAGCTTGACAACACAATTTCAGTTGACTCGTTGTCGCTATACAGTTGCGATACAGAATTTCAGCGGCAACCGTTAGCAGCATTTGAACCTGTAGCTATGGATTTAGTATGTACAATCATGACGAAGAGTGCCCCTAAGTCATGTGAACTTGATCCGATTCCGACATCACTGCTGCTTGAGTGCTTAGATCCAATATTGCCTTCACTAACTGATGTTATTAATTCTTCTCTCTCATCCAGGAAATTCCCATCATTTTTCAAAACTGCCATTCTAAAGCCTCTGATGAAGAAACCAACAATTGACCATGACGATTTAAAGAACTACCGCCCAGTTTCTAACCTCCCATTCATGTCAAAAATCTTAGAAAAAGTTGTTCTATCCCAACTTGTATCTCATCTGAATTCAAATAGTCTTTTTAGCAATGTACAGTCTGCATATCGCCCTCGCCACAGCACCGAAACTACCCTTCTGAAAGTAGTTAACGACCTTCTCTCTGCTTTGGATAGTGGCAAGATTACAGTCCTCACCCTCACTGACTTGTCTGCAGCATTTGACACAATAGACCATGATATATTACTTCACCGTCTCCATCATGTATTTGGCATTCACGATACAGCCTTACTATGGTTCAAGTCCTACTTGGTCAACAGGACACAAATTGTGTCCGCAAATGGAAAACACACCAGCCCAGTTGATCTATGTTTTGGTGTTACACAGGGTTCTGTTCTTGGACCTGTTCTCTTCATTCTGTACGCTCAGCCGCTCTCAAGTATCATAGATCGTCATCCAGTGTCTCGCCAATTGTACGCTGATGACACCCAAATATACAAATCGAGCCACCCAACTGAAGTTGATGCTACCATCCAAGGTGTAGAGAGGTGCATTTCCGATATGAAATCATGGATGACATGTAACAAGCTGCAGATGAATGATGATAAAACTGAAGCCATTCTGATTTGAACACAAAGACTTTCTCATTCACATCCCTTACCTCAAACAATAAATATCAGCAACACCAACATTAAATTCACACAGTCAGTACGAAACCTAGGTGTTACTCTAGACATTACTCTCTCATTGCACCAACATGTCATGAACATATGCAAGGCTGCATATCTTGAGCTAAGACGCATCAGCTCCATTCGCAATTATCTTTCAGTTGATGCCACTAAAACACTTGTGTGTTCCTTAGTACTTTCAAGACTGGACTATTGTAACTCAATTCTATCTGGTTCGTCTCAGTATCTACTCCAGAAACTTCAAAAAGTTCAAAACACAGCTGCTCGGATCATTCTTAGAGTATCACGAACAGAGCACACCTCCCCCCTGCTCTGTATCCTACACTGGCTACCCATTCGATCCAGAATCAAACACAAACTTTGTTCTCCTTGCTACGTTTCATTGACTGGCTCCAGTCCAACATACATATCTCACCTCACCCATGTGTACACACCAGCAAGATACTTACGCTCCTCTTCCGACACTCGTATTCTCATTATTCCCACTATCAAAATGAAGTCATACGGACAACGTTCTTTTGCATACCAGGACCCAGCAACTTGGAACGAATTGCCCACTGAACTTAGACACAAAGACACAGTGATCTCATTCAAGAGTGCTCTTAAAACTCACCTATTTCGACTGCAAGAATAGACCTACAGACTTAATAATGTTTCCTTACCTTAACTATTTTCCGCATGTTTTTGCTTTCTAATTTCATGGTGTTTGTTTTTTGTAATCATATCATTATATATGTTTTTAGGTGTTATCTAATGTTGTAAAGCGCTTAGAGCTTCTAAAGATTAGGCGCTATGCAAAGTCCTCATTATTATTATTATTATTATTATTATGTCTAATTGGTCTGAAATGTAAATGGTTCCATTTCGACATCCGTTGTGGCCGCCACAGTGGCCATCTTGAAAATCTTCTTGTTGTGGCTATTCCTGAATGGATGGTCATGAGATTTTCACTAAAAGACTTTTCATGATGTCTAGTTGGTCCTAAATGAAAATCGGGCTTATCTGACTTCCAATATTGTCACCATGGCCAGCTTAAAAATCTTGTTAATCCTACTTCTGAACGGAAAGTCATATCAGCATGGGGTTTTCATCAAAAGACTTCTTTTAATGTCTAGTTGGTCCTAAATGAAAACTGCTGCTTGGACATCCAATGTGGTTACCACAGTGACCATCTTGAAAATCTTGTTAATGCTACTCTACATGAATTGATGGTCATGTCAGCATGAGGTTTTCACTAAAAGACTTTTTATGATGTCTAGTTGGTCCTAAATGAAATTGGTGCCAGTCTGACATCAAATATGGCCAAAACAGCAGCCATCTTGAAAATCTTTTTGTTGCTACTCCTGAGCAGAAAGTCATAACAGCATGGGGTTTTCAACAGAAGACTTCGTATAGTGCATCCAGTATGGCCACCATCTTGAAAATCTTGTTATTGCTACTCTTCTTAAATGGAAAGTCATATCAACAAGGAGTTTTGATATTGTTGCCACAATGAACTTGTTCAAAATCTTGTCACTAATTCTCCTAAATGGATGGTCATATCAACATTGGGTTTTCACCAAAAGTCTTCTAATGGTGTCTAGTTTGTGATAAATGAAAATGATGCTGATCTTACATCTAATATTGCTGCCACAGTGGCTAATTTGAAAATCTTATTGCTGAGGAATATCAGAGAGAGTCTCAACACTGAGCAGTTATAAGGAAGAAATGCTCTTTTCTTGAATTCCTGGAAAATTCTTTTGGACTGTAGAGTGTCTGTCCCTTCGAGGGACTCTTGTTTTACTGATTTTGGTGTATTCATGTGCATCGTTTATACTCGATATCACATGCATATGATGCCTTGATGATATAACATGTTTGGTACCAGTGTACATGTATCTCGTGTATTGGCCATTTGCTGTCCTTTGACTGACCATACAATTTAATTTTCTCCAAATTTTTTTAAATGTTCAGACAGCTATGACCCAAATCGATTTATAAGTATTTCTTGCACATACTCGTGTATAATATTTTTTTTTGTTCTGCGGGGCCCTATTTGACGTCACAAGATTCTTTTCAAGTTTCTTAAACAATCAGCTTTCTGTGAAGTGCACATCTAACTCCATCACAAAAGTCTTATTTGTGGATCCCTAGAGAAAAAGGACACAGTTTACCAGAGAGACTAGACAGATCTCGCCATCCTACGTCATGGACATTTGGATCACTTTGGACTTTTCAGCATTAGCTTTCAATCTCGGGTTCCACTCCACAGTTATATATTTTCCATAGGGTTAAATTTTTTAAGTAATGCGAGTATCCACATTTGACCTATGGGATCATATGTTATTTAATGAAGAATACATGTTGGCGTAATTCAGTTTCATTTGAGCATTTAGTACGTACCAGATGCAGTGGGTATCTAGCTCAATGTGATTACCACAACGTTCAAATGCGAAACTATGTCCTCCGAGTGACTCCCCGGTTTTATAAAGCAAAAAAATGTGTACCAAATGTTTTGAAATGAAATTAAAAACATTTAGCTGACAAGATTTTTCTTCACATTTTTTGCCAAGAGATGGGCAAATTAAGGTACTTCTTCATATTTTTGTCTAGAGTTAGGCAAATTAAGGTACGTCTTCACATTGTTGTCTAGAGATAGGCGAACTAAGGTACTTATTCACATTTTTGTTTAGAGATAGACAAATTAAGGTACTTCAAACTCCATAAGACTCTAGGTGTAGGAAACTTCGTTTGTTAGAACAGGAAGAGGGCGAAAATACAAAATTTTCGGCTAATTTTGAAGTAGTTTTGCTAGTTCACAAGCTAAAGTGAAACAGGTGCAGAATAAGTCTGGATTAAAAAATACGATAAAATCACCAGCAGCACTGAGAGAAAATTGTATTTTGGATCATATGAGATGAAAAAGGTCCCAGTTTTTGACAGTTCTCACCATAAAGATTGAAACTCGGGTAGACGACACGTGCCAGAAAGTGAAATGTTTTGAAAACTGGAGACAGTTGGTCAAAGTGTTGAAAAAATTCAGAGTCGCTGAGACTATGCAATTAGTTGCAGTAATTGGTTGCCCTTTAGCAACTTTTGCTCGTTTTCACAAAACATTGTTGTAGTAAAATTAACAGTATGAACTTACATTTAATCGAATATATTTTTCAAGACGAGGGCGTCCGATTCGACGCTAGTTTTTGCCGTAATTTTACTGTAAGGAATGTTTCACGAAAACAATGCAGCGAACCAAGGACACGGAAGGGGTAGCTATTTTTCTTCTCTGAGTGACTGATTTCTTCAAATACTTTGACAAAGGTGGCGCTCTACAGTTTCGAATTTTGCATAAGGTTAGATTTTTACAGAAAAAAATTTCCCAGGTTTTCGTCACTGGTTATCCTGGCTATTTAAAAAAAGACATTGTATATCTTAGGTATTATTAAAAAGAACTTTTTAATTCTCTTTATTTTGGTGTATAATTGATGGGTGCATTTTGGGTTATAGAGTATACAGCTTGGTCTTACTTCAGATGTGCACCTATCAAAAATGTGCTAGCTCCGCTTGGTCATTTTCCCTTCCTGGACTTCAAAAGTGAATTGTAGAAAAAAGAGCCGATAACTATTTTTTACTTTTTTTATATTTTGTCATTCATTCATTGTACTTTCAGAGGCTGGTACTGCCTACTCTGGCAAAATTCGTTTTCCATATTTTGCTAACTGCTAAAAATAGTGTACTTTTGACTAATTCAGGCTGAATTTTCTAGCACATGGGAGCGGTCATTTTTGTCAGCTGTGTGCTTAGATCATGTACAATTTCCACAAGTACAATATGTAAAAAAAAAAAATCAGCCACAGTACATGAAAATAGCATAGAGGTATGCCAACATTCTCTTCATAGTGCATGTTGCAAATTCAAATAACTTCACCTTACACCTGTCACTCTCTCATAAGTACATAATATCTGTAGAGCGCCTCCAAAGTGTCCCGATTGGCTAACACATAAAGCCACTGCCAAAAACCTGAAGAATGCCGCATGCTTGTGACGTAAGGATGCTGAGATTGTGGACAAAATAATTTGCATATGTCTCTCGAAGAATTTCGTGCATGTATTTCACATTGTAGATTATATATATATATATATATATATATATATATATATATATATATATATATATATATATATATATATATATATATATATATATATAAACAATGACTGTTACAGTTCAGTTTCTTAAAATTTTTAATGGACATTTGCTGGAGCAATTTTTTATATATTTTTTTATATTGTACACGGACTATGATGACATCGAAGGTATTGCTTGTGTTAAACTTGGCTTCCATTGGGCCAGTGCAGTAGTCGCAGAATGCCGACCCAACCACGTGACTTTGGTCCGTATCGCCCGTAAATCTCAAGCCGCTTGTCACCCGTTGACGACTTCCAGCCAATCTCCTGGTTGGTGGTTTTAGGGTAGGTGCTGGCCCGGTGGCTGGGGAATTGGGGACGGGGTAGGATGGACGGGAGTTTCACCGTTTCGGGCTTCGGCTTTCCATGCTTAGAGGACGTGGGACGGGAAGGAGGGTATGGCTTACCCTCAAGATCACAGTTCAGCTGAAAATATTTCATAATTTTCATTATAGTTTTTTTTTCCACCATGTAGGAAAGATATCGACACTTTCACTTTATTTTGAAGAAGAGACAATGATGCTATTTTTCTTTATGTATCTTTACAAATCAAAAATGTTCGCCAGCATAACATTTTCCCGAATTGAGCGTGACAACTGATTTGGCAAAATTTACAGTAATAGTAGCTAGTATATTCGCTATGCGTGGAAATCGCGTCATTTTGTGTTGTTGAATTTACTTGAGTCTGGAAAATCTAATGATGATAAAATATAATGATTGACAGTAATTAAAATATAATGATTGACAGTAATTAAAATGTAGGGTAAACTGGACTTACGTGCTTAACTATAGTCTATCATCAAGTTGACCTGAAACCTTTTTAACTCTATCCTTTTTTTTTTTTATTTTAGCTCCCCCACCACTACCCCCGTACAGTATTTTCAAAACAGAACTTGCTTCAAACATCTAATACGTCCATTTTGGGAAAAAATTACCTCGTTTCTCTACTCATCCTCTTAGGGATTCTCTTTGTTTACAAAGCTTAATTAGTTTCCCTATTGTGACAGAAAATTGAAGGGAACAAACGTGTTCAATTATAAATTTGATCTTTTTAATGGAATATTCAGCTTCCTATTCTGATCGCAGTTTCCCGGTAACAAACGTATATGTTTCCTTTATATCTTGCTTTTCACAACGACATTGTCATCCATGTGATTTTACTTTTACTGGGAATGTGTCCAGGGATAGTATGTAAACATATTTCTTTTAAAAAAAAACGAGTTCTTGTGTAAGAAAATATGTATGAGAGTTAAAGAAAGAATTGTGATAATATTCGATTAGAAGGAGAGAATATTTGTGAAAAGAAGACAAGGGTGATAACTTCAAAATTATAGATCTTAGCTTGACAATTACAGATTCGTTACCACGACAAAATGTCTGGCATACTTTTTAAAAACAACAATGGAAGGATGTATGTATTTGCATTTAACGGCACCTCAGCACAATAATGACTATATGGTACCAATAAAAATAAAAATGTAAAAATGAAGAATTGCACAAAAACGTTGGGACGAATGAAGAAGTAATACCAACATCCAGATCAAACAATGATCAGTTACCTTCAGTTCATGTATTGGAATGAGAGTTTAACTGTCATAGATATGGATGAGGTGTGTGACCCCTGTAGTCTGGTTACATATAATCAGTTGATTTCTTTTTAAAAGAAGGCTTTGTTTTGGTTTGGTGTTTTACGGCGCAGTAACACAAGTAGGTTATTTAGTGCCGAGGCAATTGGAGTAAAGTGCCTTTGCTCAAGGACTCGCCACGCTAGCAGACCCCGCACCGTTTCGGTCGCGAGTCATGCACGCTGACCAATGAGCCACTGCAGCTCATTAAATGAAGTCGTGTCATATTAACATATGGGAGAAAATATACATAGTCACTAAAGTGTGTGACCTTTCCCTTTTCATCAAAAGTAAGTGGGTACGTTTCTTTTTTTCAGTCGGTTACACTATTTAAGTAAATACCTCTAATTGCATTCTTATTGACAAAGTATGCATAAAATACATGTTGACAAAGTATTCATAAAATACATGTTAACAAAGTATGCATAAAATACATGTTGATAAAGTATGCATAAAATACATGTTGACAAAGTATGCATAAAATACATGTTAATAGAAAAATGTCGCATAACTTTAAAGAACAGCAAAATATAATTGTAATCGATGGCATTAATATTTTATGGGAAATATGTAAAAACATTTTAATTCCGCAGTCATTCAGCGAAAGTAACTCAAAATTTGCCATTTGCAGACAAAAATCGCGATACTGCAGTGAGTAGTACGGTGGCTTATATAGGACGCTTGAAAATACTTTCTAAATTCGGACAGGAAATAATCTGTGATGCACGAGAATTATTGCCTTGCGCACGGGCTTTTGATTATTTTTCGCACACCACTTCTGCGTTTCTTGCGCGAAAAAAATGACAAATCAGGCGCGTGACTTTTTTGTGCGAGTTATTTTTTTGTTCGTGCGCCGTATATCAACTCACGTGCGCGACATAATATCTGGAAAATGTACAAGTTGCGTTCTCAAAATAACCGAATCTCGTGCGCAAGATATTATTTCCCGCACGGGAATCGGAATATATTTCTCAAGCATCCCATTGAGCCACCCTGGTACGAGGAGTATTTTTTGTTTCTTTAAACCTATCAAAAAATTTAACCGACCGATAGACAAAATAACGTTCTATGAAATGATCTGCAGCTGCACATACAGCACACCGGACACCGGCAGATATATGCTTGTGACGTAACATAGGTATATGATAGTGATGTAAAAATGTCTAAGAAGGAAAAACAAATCTGTAACTGAGCAAAGAGCATACACTCTGACTGATATCAAAGCCGAATTTGATAAAGTTTACAGATGTAATTCTCTGTCATATCCTGCAATTTTCAGGTGGTTTCTTCGTTTTAAGGAATTCGCGATTCCGTGGAAGATGGACCGCATTTTGGAAAACCATTGTCTGCGATTGATGAGCGGGAATCTGTGGCTGCTGTGAAGGGGGCAATTGATGAAGATGCTTGATCCAGAGTGGAAGATATTTTGGCCATTAATTCGTCAGCTGTTTTTGATATATTAAAGAATCAATTGAAGTATAGAAAGGTTTGTGCAAGATGGGTTCCGCATTTGTTGATGGCTGAAACCAGACTCGGGTTGAAATCTGCAAACAGCTTCTCGCCAAATATGAAAAGAGTGATCAGAGACGTTTGGGTGAGATTGTTACATGCGACGAAACATGGATTTACTTTTTTTTTTTTAAACCAACTCAAGAGAAAATAATAAAGTTTGAATCGGAAAAAACGAGCAGAGACCGCAAATCGCTCGATGAAGTCGGACTGACAAGATAGTTTTTATACGCATTGGTTTTCGATGCAAAAGGCCTGGTGGTCCAGATACCTCTGCCTGACTCTGCTATTGCCACTGGATATTTTTGTGCCTCCAAAGTGTTGTCAAAAGTTGGTGGCACACTACCGAACCACCCGTCTGCGCACCGGTATCTGAGGTATCCATCTACTCCATGACAATGCACCTGCCCATAAATTCACCGTTTTGACAGACTTCCTGACCTTGCCACATCCTCCATACATCCCTAATTTAGCTCAAGGTGATTTTTGGCTGAATCCCGTTATCAAAGATTCGCTGAGGGGCAGACGATTTGAAAGCCGCCATTCGGTTGGAAGTTCAGTTTTCCTGTATATGAACAACATACCAAAAAGTGAATATAAAATGGCATTTAATAATTGGATAATCAGACTAAGAGAGTGTGTAGAGGTGCATAAGGAGTACTTTCGGGGGATGCACTGGCGTACTGTTCACTAATAAAGAAATTTGCTGTACAATGCAATAGTATTCGGAACTTTTTAATATCCCTTGCATAGCGTGTTCTTGCAGGTATTGGTTCCCATAAAAAGGCTTCCAGTATATCCCTGTACCTTATCTGACACATAGAACAGCAAATCTGGACCCAATTTGTGCTCCTATTTCCTTATAGCTAATAATGTGTTTAATGTGTCGTTAAAACCCACAAAACAAGTCTGTAAGATAACGGGTCCAGTTACTTACATACACTTACCTTTTGGTATTCTCGGACCAGAAAACCCCATGAATTCGGCCAACGCAAGCGCTCGGATAAGACTTCGTGACGAATATGGTCTTTCCTGAAAAAAAACAAAAAAACATATTGCTTATTGCTGGTCTATAATTCATAATATTCCTTAACTTGAATGCTCGTTGGAAACCCCATTTTTGGTAATTTATACCGAATGAACTTATTTGTCAGAGTTCCAGGTACTACTGCCATTGCGTCAATAGAATAATTGAAGAATATGAATTCTGAATTGTTGTAATTATTATCATAATTTCGGAAGATAATCCTAAGACTCGTATTAAATTGGTAGACCTAGTTTCCTCTGTCTTGAAAATCGCTGTTTAGGCTGAGGCCTTTCCAGACCCCTGGTCTTATGCCATCTGCCTTATTTTGTGAACAGAATGTGGAGTTTGTGCGCCATCTACTGGTTGCTTTTCCCGCCTCCTAGCAACAAGCGAAAAGAAAAGCCATATGATATATTTAGTTCGTATTCGCTTCGACCTTGACGACTGATTGATGTTTAGTGGCAAATTTCTTTCATTTCGCCTTGAGCTGAAATAGTATACGGTACGATTACATAACGGTATCGTCTCCACTGGAGCAAGACTAGTTGTATATTCCTTGCGGGGAGAGTGGTGTGGTTACGCAAAGTCATATGTACAGCTAGTTGTGACCCGATTTCTACACGGGAACATCCACTTGGGTCAACCTAGGTAATTTCGGTCACCTTAGTATATTACAGTGTTGTTTAGCACGATCCACGGCGATGTATAATAAAATCGAATACAGGTAACACTCTGCTGTTATTTATTTATTTATTTTGTTTTTAAATTAATGTTGCAAGGTACTCGGGCCAGTACACAAAATTGATACCTACTCCACGTCGGGTAGTATTGGTCGCACGGTGTGGAACGGAGCTTACAATCGGATAGTGTGATTTGTTCGAAACATACCCCTAGTTGTGCCAGCTTAAATCTGTACTAAATAAAATTTCACAAAAGTACATTGTCCTTTTATAACATAATAAACTGTATTGGTAGAAACATAGATGAACTCTATTGCCAAGGTAAGTACCACATAGAAAGAAAATATATACTTAACTGTGACTCTACTTTCACTTTGGGATCCGACTTCACTAAAAGACTTTGACACTTAATTAAAAACTGAATTATACAAGTATTTCAGCATTAACATTAAACATTTTAAATTTTATTATTTTCACCACACCAAAAAAAAAAAAAAAAAATCCTTTGCTGGTATATATTTTTTTGTGACAAGTATATTTCTCTGTGTAATTTTGCTGTTACATTCAATTTAAAAAAATAAATAAAAAACAATACAAAATTAGAGTTTTTCTAAATTATACACGGCAACACTTGGTAAGAAACTTGTAAATCAAAGATTACCTCTGCAAAGCGAATATTTAAAAAAAAAATTATTTGGTTCGCTCATGCAAGATTCAAAAGGGCCGATAGCAAGCACTCTGCCACCCTCCTATATGATTTATTTTGTTAATTCTTCGTTTTTCCTGAAAAGAGAAATCATTACTTATGAAATTACGTGTAAAATATTCATATAAATTGAATTAAAGAAATAACATTTGCTGCTGCAAGAATGTATCTAGGGGTAAGGAAGAACCCTATCGATTTCTCGATAAAAAGCTCAAAGGTCAAGGTCACTGACTGAAAGAAGGAAGATGGTTTCCGCACAATAACTCCAGTTCTCCACCATCTATGTTTACCAAGCTTTTTGGATGGCTTAAACTTGGGGTAAGGAAGAACCGTATTGATTTTGGAGTCAAAAGATCAAGGTCACTGTGACTGAAAGATGAAAATAATTTCCGCCTATAATAACTTGAGTTCTCCATCATCCACAGTTACCAAACATTGTGGATGGCTTGCACTTAGAGTAAGGAAGAACCCAATCTATTTTGTAGTCAAAAGGCCAATGTCACTGTGACTGAATAATAAAAAGATGGTTTCTGCACAATAAACTTAGTTCTACATCACAGACTTGGACCAAACTTTGTAGATGGCTTTGACCAAACATTGTAGATGGTTTGCACGTGTGGTAACTAAGAAGCCTGTCGATTTATGTCAAAAGATCGAAGGCCAAGGTCACTGTGGCTGAAAGAAGAAAATGGTTTCTGCACACAAATTTCAGTTTTCTACATAGAGTACTATTAAACACGGGGTGGGCGAATACTGTGCTGTTCACGGTGCTCTTGTTTTGTGTTAGATGTATTTCCAACTTAATATGAACATAAGTTTATTGTTGCTTATCATGTATTTTATACTCATTAGGCATATGATTGGAAAATACATGTGACACGCCCTTTAACGACCAATTTTTTTTTACCCGTTTTGTCATATTTACCGTTGGGTATATTCGGTCACTAAATATCAAATTAGAACAAATTAAAAATACAAGCAAAAACATATATAACACAATCAAAGAATTTAACCAAGTCGCAACAGTGACAATTTTGATTCAGAATCAGCAAGGTCATGAGGAGCCTTTTTCTCAACCAGTAAAATGCGTGCTTGTTTAACTTTACTTGCATTCGTAGCTAATGCAATGGGTTTTATCAAAATATGTTCATATTGACCAAATATACATTCGGACCACCTCGACTTTTCCGCGAAACAAATATAAGCCTCGAGTTTCTGTCGGATTGAGTTGTTGTGAATGCCAAATACAGAAACGCGGTGTTGTTATGCCGTGTCACATCGTAACACGAAAAAATTCGATTTATTAAGGTGACCGATTTTCCACGTATGACCGAATATACCCTTCTTTACACTAATACTCTCTCTCTCTCTCTCTCTCTCTCTCTCTCATTGTTCAGAGTGATTTTATCAAGCGGTGAAATTGACATAAAGTTTCTAATTTGGTAGCATAGCAACGTATTCGATTTTTAATTTTTTTTTTTTTTTTGTAAAAATAAATTGTTTCAGGCATACACTGGAAAATCTGCAGCTACCAGAGAGCACAAAGCAATAAATTGCCATTATTTTGCCCCATCTCGAGTACTGAGTAGAATGTCAATGTTAACCTCACAAAAAACGAGGCTGTAAGTTGTAGTGTATAGTCATAACTCTGTGTTCTAAATGACATTATTTTCCTTTTTTGCATAATTCTATATTGCCTCCTCAAAAGAATACGTTCATCGTCAGTATTATATTGGTGCCAGGCATATAATTAACTGTTATGAAAAACTGCTTCCGTTAGATCACAGTGTTAAGAAGAAAGTATAGTACATTAGTACCTGAAGATGGTACAGATGCTAAATCGTTCTAAAATTGTGCACTTTCTAAGATCAAATATCAGACAATACATATTATGGAGTTTTAAGTATTGCATACAGCTAATATATTTAATATTATGATAATGGAATTCTCATGTTCATAATTTCTGCATTACTGGAAATTAATATTTTGATATAAGAAAATTATTAATAATAATTTCGAAGATTTTAATGTTAGCGAAAAATATTTTTCTAATGCAAAAAAGTTTCAAAATTTATTTTAAGACCAAATATATATATTTTTTACAGTACTTTAAGATCCTTGTCTAATTTAGGAATAGTAGAAGTATTTTGATGGCGTGTCATTCTTTATTTTGTAGGAAACGTAGAAGTGTTTTGATGGCATGTCATTCTTTATATGTAGGAAACGTAGAAGTATTTTGATGGCGTGTCATTCTTTATATGTAGGAAACGTAGAAGTATTTTGATGGCGTTTCATTCTTTATATGTAGGAAACGTAGAAGTATTTTGATGGCGTGTCATTCTTTATATCTAGGAAAATTTGAAGTATTTTGAAGGTGTGTCATTCTTTATATGTAGGAAAAGTGGAAGTGTTTTGATGGCGTGTCATTCTTTATATGTAGGATGCTGAGGTACACTTTGTTGATGTCATTCATGGCATCTTTTAGAAACAAAGTGGGTGGTTTTGGAAACAAAATTCTCGGTTTTTCCAACAGCCACTCTTCCTTAACACAAATGATTTGGGGCATGAACTTTTTGACCCTTCTTTTGGAGCCTCAAGGCGATAAACCAAAGTTAATTTTCCTCTAGTACTATATCACAACGTAGGAAATGATATTACCAGGTTTTGAGCAGGTGAAGAATGCAAGATGGATGCTCACACCAGTAAGCATATGTACAGACAGACAGACATAATCGAACTGACAGAGATTTTCAAAATACTCTTAAAGACTCCTCAGCAAGTAATCAGTTACAACAATAAACAACATAATAATTTTTCCTTACTTTCAGAAAAGTATTTTTATCTAAGAAAATATCCTATTCTAAGAAAAATTGCCTATTTTCTCAAATGCTTGACATGCTTGATTTGTGACTAAGAAGGATACTAGCATGTACATGGAGAGTAAATGTGCAAATGCTAATAGATAAAGTACAAGTAATTGTAGAAACCATACCATTCTGGTCCATGGATTATTTATGGCAGCCATTGGAGTGGACTGGATCCTAGACCGGCTGAGTTTAAACGAAACCAAAACTATGTACTTGGACGACAACATATCAGCCAGCTACTGACAACTGCGTCGCTGCACTGTGAGCATGAAAGGGGTTGGGGTGGGATGGGAGGGGGAGGGGGAGGGGGATGGGGTGAGGTGGTGCAATAGTTTGCCTTAACGTCAAAGCGCATACCTCATAGCGAGAACATACGTCACAACGCATGCATACGAAACAGCACGTAGCATAAGCAACTGAAACGTCCCTTGCTCGTGGACTGATCCAAATATATCTGCGCATGATAGCATTGTTTCTCCCACTAAGGATTTTGATGATGGCCGAACATAACGGTATGTATGCATAGCTTAAACACATTTCAGAATAATTTATATAAAAAAAATGATTAAAAAAATATGCAATGCTAACATTTTCAGTAGATTACCAATATCATAGTAATTTGCAAAAAATGCGGAATAATCGTCTGTCCCGTGCACATATATAATTATTATGTGCATTATTATAATGGTGCTGATTATTCCTAGTCATGTGAATATCTTGTCTATTTTACCACTGTTGAATAGCTAACATAGGCTGAAAATAAAGCACAGAGTACCCGTAGATATTGACTGAAAGTGTTTCCACTTAATTCCGATTAAAAGGAATCTGAAGAAACAATTAATTGGAGACCCCTAAACCCCACTTTAGTTACACAACAAAGTACACAAAATCTTGAGGGATCGGTTAAATGGAAACCACAGAACATGACTTTTTGTGGTAATAGACACTTCTAATTTATTTCAGAACTTTTTTATTACTACATGATGAAGTGCAGTGTATATACTACCGGTTCGGATTTACCGTAACATTTGACTCGTCCGTGTCGGGGCAAAACAGGACGTTTCTATAGCATCGACAGTACACTGACATGCTATAGACTATTTTCAAAACTAGCTAAAATAAGTAATAAACATAAAGAGTTGCTCCATATAGTAGGAGCGACATGCCTTTTTTTCTGCTCAGTTCAGTCAAAGTCGCATTAAAAAGCAGACCGTATCATCTCATGTAGTGATCGTTTGTCAGTAATAGCTTATATACATGCATGTAGATTATTCAGTTGTTTTAAACATACGCATATGTCACTTGCTGTTATCAATCATATTTTTAGAGAATCCTTCTCTCTCTCTCTCTATGAAATGTACCATACTCAACAGATGCATGGCAAGGATTTCAGATATCAGTAAATTTCATATTTGATATCGGTAGCTGCTTCAATCCTCAATTCAAAACGATAGTATTACATGGCATGTTGAGATAGCTACATAGCGTTCATGTAGCGCTTTTGACCACAAATACACAAATGAACCTAATACAACGAGGCTATGTACACTACCCATTAACACTTGATGGTCCCCAACGACATCTGAATGCATTAAAGTTTTATAAATGACCCATGCAGCAAAACAGATAATGTTTCGTCTGTACTGCATAGCTAAGGCCTAGATCATACGCTTTTTCAAAGAGTTGACTACTTGATTCCATTAACCTGTTTTGAAGATAAAAAAATTAAAAAAAAACACGCACGCATATCCCAGGTTCAAAACGCAGTCAACCCCATCTTGTGTATTTCAGATGACTGAAGCCTGAAAATACTTCCAGTACTTTGCTTATTATTTGGCTCTGACTGTTCATTTCCTTTTTGGACAGTAACAGTCAAACAATAAAAAGCCATTTGCAAGACAGATGAAGTCTGTTGGGGTATATCAAGGCTATTTAAAAATGGCCTCGTACATCTTAGGTATTGTTAAAAGAACTTTGAATTCCCTTTATTTTGGTGTATGATTGATGGGTGCAATTTGGGTTATAGAGAATACAGCTTGGTATTACTTAAGATATGCACCTCTCGAAAAACTGCTAGCTCTGCTTGGTCATTTTTTCACTTCCTGGACTTCAAAGGTCAATAAAAAAAGAAAGAGCCGATAATTTTTTTACTTTTTATATATCTTGCAATTCATTCATAGTACTTTCAGAGGCTGGTATTGTCTACTCTGGCAAAATTCGTTTCCCTATTTTAATAACTGCTGAAAATAGTGTACTTTTGACTAATTCAAGCTGATTTTTCGAGTACTTTGGAGCGGCCATTTCTGTCTGCTATGTGCTTAGATCATGTCCAATTTCCACAAGTACAATATGTACAATATGTAAAGAAATTTCAGCCACAGTACATGAAAGTAGCATAAAGATATGCAAACAACTTCATCTTACATCTGTCACTCTCTCAGAAGCACGTATTATCTGTAGAGCGCCCCCTGTGGCGAAGATCTCACGGAACCACGCGAGAGTCTGGTTGAACGAGACCAGACCTGAACGTGAACAGCCTTGACCTTCATCTGCGCCTGCTTAGTGTGTCGCCAGACTACGATTTGCGATGGTCTTTTAACTTTGATTTCAAGCGAACAGCCGTAGTTGGTGGTATTCAATCCCATTTATGTAATATCAAGTCATTAAAGCCAGGCACAATAATTAGAATTTTGGTATCACAATTTAACTCAGTGTTAAGTCAGAATTCTGAGGACTAATGACTGAACAATCGAACGTCAGATTTTGAGTTAAGTGTGAATCTGAGTGCGATATATTTTTATACTCCACCACACTGGTAGTGGGAAGGGTATACAGCTTTCCCTCTGTGGCGACGATCTCACGGAACCACGCAAGAGTCTGGTTGAACGAGACCAGACCTGAACGTGAACAGCATTGACCTTCATCTGCGCCTGCTTAGTGTGTCGCCAGACTACGATTTGCAATGTTCTTTTAACTATGTGGGAAGGGTATACAACTTTCCCTCTGAGTGCGATATATTTTTATACTCCACCACACTTGTAGTGGGAAGGGTATACAGCTTTCCCTTTGTCTGTCTGTCTTTGTGCCAGTTTTCTGGCAATCTGGTTGGGCATCCATGTTGTTAAAATATTTTAAATCGAATCTTAGGGTCATAACACTTGCAAAGCTCTGAGCGGTAAAATAGGGATGACCGCACCAGACTCTAGAAGAATCCGCAACTTCGACGATTTAATTTTTTTTTTTCACAAGCTGTTCCAACCCGGAGTTTTTTCTCTGTCCATCAACGGTTCTATTGGGTCCTACACAGAATTTAACACAATTTTATTTTTTCGTTATCTGATAAATTAAAAAGGACCGTATCCTATAATGCTCTCATGGCTAGAAGGAAAAATTGCCTCTGAACCGTAACTTAAATTATATGGAGCAAATTCCAAGGGAAACACAAAAACACTAGTTGGGCTCTTTCAGTGAATAGGCTAGATAGGAAAAAAACAAAAAAAAAAAAAAAAAACAAGAAAACAACAACAACAATCTTATGCCAATAAGGCAGACGGTTGTCGAGCATACAAACATGTTAGGCCAATAAGGCAGACGGTTCTCGAGCATACAAACATGTTAGGCCAATAAGGCAGACGGCTTTCGAGCATACAAACATGTTAGGCCAATCAAGCAGACGGTTCTCGAGCAAACAAACATGTTAGGCCAATAAGGCAGACGGCTTTCGAGCATTCAAACATGTTTGGCCAATCAAGCAGACGGTTCTCAAGCATACAGACATGTTAGGCTTAATAAGGCAGACGGCTTTCGAGCATACAAACATGTTAGGCCAATCAAGCAGACGGTTCTCGAGCATACAAACATGTTAGGCCCAAACAATTAATTTTTAGATGTCGGTATAATATATTATCAGTGTACATAAATTAATTATCAAATTTCTTAACAGCAACATTGAAACAAAACAACACCACCACCACCACCAACAACAACAACAAGAAAAATCCAACAGCTCAAAACAGTTACCTCAGTAAGGACCTTACGAATGCCATATCAGTTTACAATATGTCAGCAATATGCCATAGTAATCAACAGTATAAAAAAAATATGCCATGGACAAAATATTCCAACAATTTATTTATTAGACGTAACTAATTGCAAAATAAGTAAAATTTAGTTTTGTTTTGTTCTTGCTTTTGCTATTATGAAACATGCAAACATCAACTCTGACATTTAATTTATTAAAGCAAAGAATATAAATTGAGAAAAAGAGGAGGAGAATGAAGAAGGAAATAAGGAAGCACAAGTAGAAATTAAAAACTCTTCTGGAGAGGAATAAGTATGGGGACTAACATATAAATTGTATTTCAAATAGGCATGTAGATCCTTACCATATTTCATCATTATTCACGAAATTCAGTTTCGTTGACAGACGTTTAGATGCACCACCACCCTCCGCCGCCATTGCAGAAGTTAGAACGTCGTACTGTTTCCCTCTAGCAACGTGGCTTCATGACGTCAGATGATTATCGTATATACATGAGCCATTTCTTCTGGCGCTTTTGCAGATGATATAACCTAAGTTGCTTTTTTTTAATTTATACTAGGCAAGGTGTTTGCATTAATATTATGGTTAAACATACTGTTCTGAAATAAATAAATAAATAAATAAATAAATAAATAAATAAATAAATACTACATGCCCTACTGCGGCCCCATCACTGCAATAGAGCAAAGGGTGCCTGGGACCATTCTTTTTTAAATTTGTAAAGTTCGATGACGATGTCGACATGGAGATAGTAGAGATAGATCTAAAATGTACACACACACACACACACACACACACACACACACACACACCTCTGACAATTTAACGACTCGGGTAACCATTGCCATTGATCTTCTATTCCATTCATTTCCAGGCTTCGTTGACTAATTGGATTTTAATGGCAAAGTAGCACACGTGAGATACTATTTAAGTGTCGCCAAGGCAATTGGGGTAGAGTGCTTTGCCAAGAGACACGCTAGGACGCCGACCCGCAGGATTAGAACCCAAACTCTTCTGATTTTGAGTTCAGCACGCTAACCTTAGGGCCACCGCAGCTTCATTAATTTTTAGTGACATTTTATGTAACTGGTGCATTATCTAAAAAGTTGGACCACAAGTTATATGGCAATACTGTAATGGAAACAGGACATTCATGCATGAAAACAGTCAAAGAAGATGTATAAAGGACAAAAACAAGGGTCGATGGACAGATAGACATTGCGAGTGCACTGTTTGACTCAGTGGCATGAAGGTAGGGGCAAAGGTACCGCAATTATAACGGACGAGAAAGTTAACTGCTTTACTTAAATGATGGCTTTTACTCTTTTTTTAAAGTGATGGTATTTCTTGTCAAACAAATAAATAAATCTAGCAAATTTTTAATTTTTTTGTAGGAAAATCAACTGCTTTCTTGCTCGACGATCTAATCTCAGCTAGCAATAATTTTCATGAAGGTTTGGCCATCTCAATTACGAAAATCTTGCATAATTTTATAATGTTGTCAATCATTTTAGTATTAGCTTCATTCATAAACTGAGTCCTGAAAATTAAAAAAAAAATTGCAAGTAACATTTTCCGCCCATTACATTAAAATATACATCATTACATATATTTGTCCTATATGTTGATATCAGAAGTTAATGTTTATCAAGTAGTCGATCTTATATTAAACATTTGAATTTATACATACATAAACTGTTATTCCTATACCCGGATTTAGATAGATTTTATGAAATGAACACTTATTTTACAGACTTTTTGATAGGATGATGAGAGCACAAATAAACTTTATGAATGTCAAATATTCACCGCGATTAAAATGTAAATATTAAAGTCGCGTCTAAGAAAGTAATGAAATAGTGCAATAGTAGAAAAATTTCGTTCAGACGTCACTTTAAGAAATGTTTTGTTTTTCCTAATTTCACAAAGTTTTAGCTTTACGGCGAAATTTATCTTACAACAATACTTAAAAATGGGCATTTGCATATACCTTTTCTTTACTCTTTTTTTTCTCATTGGAATTGCTAAAGAAAATGCAAAGCATTATTGTCTCCACTTTCCGAGATACAATGTTTACCGATGTTTCCTATTTCCACTATGCTAGAAGTAATGACGAAATTACTATTCTATGGGAATAATTTTGCTCAGTCAGAAATACATGAAAGAGATGAGTTGTTTTTGTGTTTTTTTTAGCTCACCTGGCCGTAAGGCCAAGTGAGATTATGGATTGGATTACGTCTGTCGTGCGTCGTCCGTTTTAGGTATTTTTAAATTCTTACAAAAAAAAAAAAAAAAAAAAATGCTTTACCAGTTTTTACTTTTTTTACAGGAAACATTCTGGCATCAAGGCCTATCAGGTTGGTTCAAATGTTTGTGATCTCCAATCAAATAATGCTTGTCGCTATTATAATATAGAAAATCTTTAAACAACAATATCTTTTAGAACAAAATATAATAAAAAAAATAATAAAAAAAATAAAAAAAAACCCATATGGCGTAAATTTGACAGGGAGCATCCAGATATAAAAGCCATTTAAATGTATTCAATTGATGCCAATTCGCCATCTGTCTAAATATGTCTGCCGTTACTTGTAACGGAAAAGAACTTTAAGCGACTTCACCCCCAAAACCCTAGACAGAATGTTACTAAAGTTGATAAAAGACTACCCGTATCATTGTCTTTTTTATTTAATGAATCAAATACCGATCCGCTGTCAAATTTGGCTGACGTCACTAAAAAAAAAAAAAAAAAAAAAAACTTGTAAAGTATTTATTTTCAAAAACCTTTCAACTAAATTTGACCAAATTTGATGGTAGCACCCTGGCGTTAGAGCCTTCAGTTGTGTACAAATGATGCCAATCCTCCATCGAATATGGCCACCATTTGTGAAAATAAAAATAATACATCTGTAAATAATTTTGTCTCCATAACCTCTTAACAGAATTTCTCCAAATTTGATAACATAAACATCACGTCTTCAAGGTCTTTGTATGGATAAATAATGTCAATCAGCCGTCAGATATGGCTACCTAGAAACCTAGAAAATCTTAACTTTAATTGATTTTTCTCAAGTATCATCACACAGAATTTAATCAAATTTAACAGAAAACAGCCTGGCATGTAAGACTTTCATTCTGTTTTTAATTGATGCCGATCCAATACCAATATTACTAAAAATATAAAACCTTTAAATGATTTCTTCCCAAAAATCGTTCAACAAAAGTTTGAAGAAATTCGAGATTAAAGTTCTTGCATCAAAGCCTTTTATTTTTTAACAAATGATGTCGATCCGCAATCAAATATGACTGCTGTTACTAAAAATGAAAGACCTTAAAATAACAACTTCTTAAAAAGAGCTGAACAGAATTAGAGCAAGTTTAAAACATGAAAAGACAGCATCCTTGCATCAAGTCATTTCAAGGATTTGTTCCATTGTTGCCTATCCGCCATCATATAAGGCCATCATAGCCGAAAGTACAAGAAAAGCGCAAGGGAGTTTGACAGAGGTTGACAGAAAACATCTTGGTATGAAGGTCTTCCTTTTTTGTACAAGAGGCTGGCAAATTGCTATAAAATATGGCCGCTGTTACTTTAAATAGAAAGCTGTTTCAAAACAATATCTCAACAAAGTATGACAAAATTGTACCCAGAACTTCCTACTGACTTATATTTCTTGGCTAAATGGTCTTGCATTGGGCTGTTAGGTCGATTGGAAATGGGGTTGTCAGTCACACGGGGCCAGATATTATGTACACTCTCCTTTTTATAACCTTTCAGTTTACCCGGAACTCGATAACTCGATAACTACAGAGTCCACATTTCTTGTTGGATTTCAATGAAATGTAATATAAGGATGATTTCAACAAGATATCGGATGAGTTCAATCACCAGAAATGTTAGTGAACATTTGATAGATGTATAGCCATTTGTCTTTTAGAATGCACTAAAATCTTGAAGTTAACACCATAGAGTCCACATTTCTTACTAGATTAAACCGAATTTGATAACTGGCGATACCTGTAAATATTTGACAGTCGTGGCGCTTTATTTATGTAAAATGCGCAAGAATCTTTTTTTGTAAGCTCTACCATTTACATATATGGTCAGATGTCAACCAGAAGGTGTATATGGACATATTCAATCACTTCTCAAACAAGTTCTACAATCAGCATTTTTTGTTAAGCATTTGACAGAGATATATGGCCATTGATCAACTTTATAATCGTCATTTGTTTCTGCTAGATATCACTGAAACCTGAGGCTTATATAAGCATACATGTTGAAACCATGCAACAAAATATCTTGAAATTTGAATATTACTTTCATTAGAAGATCTCTTTGACACTTCCGGTTTTTAGCACTAAATGAGGTTATTGCAGTCTGATTTGCTGAAATCTTAGCACTATACTTATGAATTTTCTACACGAAATTGGTTCAAATTTAATTGCAAGTTTGTTCGTTTGTTTTGTCTTTTTTCCCCGACAGTTTCTATGAGATATTGTATTTTAAAATGCAAATACTCATATTTAATGCAAATACTCATATTTAATGCAAATACTCATATTTAATGCAATTGCTGCAATTTAACTGGCTCAGCTTGTATGTATAATAACTCTGAAATCTTCAAATTACATCTTTTTCAAGATGTGATGCTTTGTGTTGTTTTATTAATATTATTATTATTATCTTTTTCATATCTGACTTAGTGCATATTAACGTTCGTTGCAACTAGGCTTTATATTTCTAATGCTCTTGTTATCTCTTACCGATGTGGAAAATGTTTATTTAATGATAAACTTTGACTTTTAATATATCAAGGTTTGTATTTTGATATTAGAAGTAACAATTTCTATATGAAAGTTTGACATTGAATATTTTTGTTTAAAATATGAAATATACATTTTTTTAAAAAAAAAGAAAAAAGCTTTTATATGAAAATAAATATTTGATGCAAAACATTAACAAACTCCTGGTAAAATAGCAATGTACACTATCTATATACAAGGCCACTGTTGACTTAACAGTATGCAAGCATTTCTCTATGGAATATGTGTATATATAGTATGTGTGTAACAGTGAGAGAGAGAGAGAGAGAGAGAGAGAGAGAGAGAGAGATTGATATAGTTGATATAATATTACCTTAATGTTTCAGAAATTCCATGGTTCAGAAAGTTACCTCTCGCCAAGAGTAGCATGTATATTAAGAGTGGGAGACCACTCAACCAGATTGACAGATCAGAATGTAAAGAAGGTCGTTTGCAAACAATTTTGATAAATGTCAAAGGTCACATTTTTTAATACAGACGCAACATAGTGAAATATGCAATTAAATAATATTTGTTAAATACAATTAAAAAAACCCCCATGAAGTTTATCTTTAAATGTGTCTTATATAAATAATCAAAATGAAAACTTCTATAATTGATGACCAATACCAAAACAAGTTAGAAAAAAATCACAAGCTCCTTTAATACATTTTAAAGTAGAAAAGAATTTAAACGTATTAATAAGAAAAATTTTAATGGAATCATAAACGAAGACACTTAAGATGTTTATTTAACAGAAATTAAATGAATACAGATGTAAAAGTCAAGATTTGTATGAACTTCTCAATGAAATTAAACCATATTTGAAGAAGATCATCAGTAGAAAAATTCGGCAATTTGGCTCTGTAAATGTACAGCTAGACCTAATTATCAGACTTAGGAAAAGATACAAACAGGTGGTCAATCAAGTTGAGTATATAACTTCTTTACCACAAGACAAGGTTTTAAATATATTGAAAAAGTGAAATTGATAATGTCATTAAACGTTTATTATATACTTTGCATACCAAATTTAGACAGAATATAAGCGAAAGTACAAATTGGATTATTGACAGGACTGAATACATAACATTGCACACAGATATCAACCGCTCATGGGGTGTTCATACATACATATGCATAAATTGTTTATGAACAAAAAAGCAAATATAAGGTAAAACAAGTAATGACGGTAAGTGATTCTTTTATCTTAAAGAGAGTGTATTAAACACAATAAGCGGGTCATGTAAATAGGCCCCAAAATAAAATTTGGATAGATACAGTCACTGATTTGATTATTTGTCCGATAAAGATACAGGACATTAGGGAAATTGAAATTTAATGAAATTTATGCGTAAATGTGTATGAAATATTGGAATGGGCGACAGCGATATGGATAGAAACTGCATCAAATCTGTTAGAATAACTAAGATAGAAAGACAGACATTTCGACATGCTAATCCTATTTCAATATGATGGTCCTAACGTTGCGCCTTCAACTGTATTGTGCACACAGATGGCTATTCCGTCAGGCGCATCTCCTCCACAGACGATTACAAATATTGAAAGCACCATTGCTTTGGAATAAAAGATTTTTCAAAATTGGTGTACTCACGGATAAATAGACATCACCGAAATAACTATATCTGTAAAACATGTTCTAATATTTGTTCAATAGGTTATGCAACTTATAAGAACACAACGACTATGTTATAACGTAGATAACTCGATATATAATTCCTGAAGAGGGTTCTGTTGTAAAATTCAAGAACTATGAGCATCAGTTAAACACTCCATATATTATTTATTGTAATTTCAAAAGCATGATCGTGCTAGAGTCATAGTGTGTAAGTTAAATTGATAGAACTGAATAGCTGTGATGTAAGTGTGCGTTCGGCACATGGACACTGAATGGTAGACGTGGGTTCGTGCCAGATGCAAAGTGCACCCTAGGTTCAATGCCAAGAGACTGTCTTGACAAAATTTAATCAGTACTCAATACATTATCGTGCCAAAGGCAAAGTTTACCAGAGGCACGTGTAAAGGAGATACAATCCTGGACAATAAAAACGTTACACCAATAGTTTACAAAGGTACCGATTGTATAAAAATATTCTTCGATTCGTTGGGTAAAATTGCTAAACTAGTGTACAAAGAATTAAGACCGAAAAAACCCTTTTGTATTCACAGAGGAAGATAAAAAACATTTGAATTCAACAAGCATATATAATATTTGTGAGAGAGATATCGTGAACTATAACTTTACTGACCACGATCACTCGTAACCGGTAAATTTTGAAGTCTCGCTCATAACGAATCCAATTTAAGTTACAAATATCCAAAATAGATTGTAATAACCTTAAAAGTTATGAATGAACAATGCTGACATCTTTTCATCAAGACATTGATTACAAATGATCAAGATGAAGAGGTAAACGACGAGAGATATATCACATTTAGCAAGGATTTCAGAGTTTATAGATTAATGAAAGAAGGGGAAGAAATAGAAGTTACGATGAGAAATAGGTTTGTAGATAGCTTTAGATCAAGTGATAGTCTATAGAACAGTTGGCTAAACTTTAAGCGATGAAAAGTTCACATAGACACTGAAAATGTTTCCGAATATCATGTAGACTGGAACGACAGAGCCTGTACAAAGCACAATATGGCCAGAGGTACAATGGCAAATACATATTTGAGGAGAGACATTTACCCATACGAATACACGAATAGCTTTGAAAGGTTTAATGAAATAACTATGCCACCGACATACACGTTTTACTCATAACTTAATGATTCAGACACATTAAAATGACAATTACCAGTATGTGCATGATGCAATGGAATATTTCAACCTACAAAACAACACATGGAGATGTTCACGACTATATTTTAAAGGAAGATGCATGATGTCGTGCGACATTTTTCAGGAATCTCGAAATGTATGTATGAAAACTTCCAAACTAGACGCTAGTATAGAGCACAAGGACTAGCTCATGATGCATATATCGGGTGTAGAATCATTAATATTACCTGGATAAAGATGGTCAGATAAAAATGAAAAGTAAAGGCCATTTATTATGCACCTAGATCATAACATCCCATATGCATGTACCAAGATCTAATACATACCAGTTAAAAAAAACAAAAAAACAAAACAAACAAACAAACAAACAAAAAAGTAGATGTTCAAATGATGAACAAATTAGATGGGTAGAAGAAAGCATGTTCGAAAATATCAGATGACAGAGAAATTAATTCCAGATAAAAATAATTTATCTCGCTTACATAAAAAGTAGATTGATGGCTGCAACGGTGCAAAACTAACAATACCAAACCGTTATGTACATTGAAAAACACAGACATATACGTCATTCGCTGCATAAACTTGCAGCATTACTTAAATGTAGGTTTAAAGCTGAAATAGCTAACACATAGTTGTTGTATTGTTTGAACAACAACTGTGGCTTAAATCTTACATTGAAGTGAATACAAATTTAAACAAAAATCAACAAGTGATTTAGAAAAAGATTTTTCAAATTGTTTAATAACAGTGTCTTTGGTGAACAAATAGAAAATTTAAGGAAAAGAAAAATAGTACAAATATGTGCAGATTAAAATTATTTTTGTTCCAATTCCAGAGAGATTTATTATTTATCTGGAGAACAATTCTTGACAATGACTTGATGTTAGGTAGGTCTGAAAAACAAGAAAATCAAATTAACCAAACCAATTAACTGTGGGTTTACAGTTTTAGAGATATCAAAATGATTGATATGCGGATTCTATTACAACAAGCTTAAAAGCAAATGCAGTGATAGAATGTGACTGGTAATAACTGATATTGATTGACTGTATATCCATGTGATTGGTAATGACTGATATGGATTGACTGTATATCCATGTGCTTGGTAATGGCTAATATAGAGTGATTGCATATCCATGTTAAGACATAAAATGTTTACAATTACATGAATGTGACTGGTAATGACTGATATGGATTGACTGTATATCCATGTGACTGGTAATAACTAATATACAGTGACTGTATATCCATGTCAAGATATAAAACGTTTACAATTACATGAATGTGACTGTTAATGACTGCTATGGATTGACTGTATATCCATGTGACTGTTAATGACTGCTATGGATTGACTGTATATCCATGTGACTGTTAATGACTAATATGGATTGACTGTATATCCATGTTAAGACATAAAACTTTTACAATTAAATGAAGGATGACATCAAGTTCTATGACACTTGTGGCTATCCCAAGAACACCGTATTTGGTTTGCCACAAATGAAAAAGAAAGTTTTTGGACCTTTCAAGGATAAGCTGAATTTGTGTTCCAGCCAAAAAGTTGTGTAGGTCGAAACTTTATTCATTCAGGACTGATACAGACAAAGAGAAAGTTTATAACGGAAGAAACAAAATGCGTGAGCAGAAAGAATTGAAAATGTTTCATTATTCATAACGAAAATTACCAGGAAATGAATTTACTCAGATTGAACACCATCAATCTGAAAAGTAGCATCGTCTGTTTATGACGACGATAAACATATTATGCTAGGGTCACGGACATTTGAATATTCCAGCGGTTTGAGGAACCACAAGTACTGAAGGGCGCATCAAAGATTACCCATGCAACAAGTACTCTATAGAAAAAAAAAATTAAAAGATTTTTTGCTTTGTTTTGTTGTTTTGTTTCTAATTATCTACAATCTCATTTTGTACATCATCTATTTTGAGATCATTTTCAGTGAAGATAGTTTCCATTGTATTTTTGTCCTTGCTGTAAAAGACAACCAAAAACGTGTATTTTATCTGAATTGCTTTATTATAGAGTTGTACTTATGTACGATTCCCATAATGCTATTTCAAAAGTCTACCACTAAAAGCTACTTTGGCTAGGTTAATAGCTTTCTTTTTTACTTTTTTTTTTAAATCGTTGATATTGTCACAATCATCAATCGTAAACAGATTTTTTGTTCCTTGGTAAACATGAATCAGTTACTATGGCTACTTGTCTAACTTATCCTCAGGATCTGTACCAATCCTATTTTCATCCTTAAATAACCACTTTCTATTGTAATTCTTGTTGTACATTTCCTCTTTGAATTTATTTGTGTACATTTCGAGTTTCTAAAACGATCAGGAATTAAAACAGTCCTTGTTTCATTATTGTCGTTGATCTAGCAAAATATTTTGTTTATGATTAAATCTGAAAAATTGTAGTAACCAACAACATAATCCATTTTCAGCAACCAACGATATATCGATTGTTTTGCATTTATATTATCAAATTGATTGGTAAAATAAATTTCCTTCTCATTTAGTCTATTATAATATAACGTTACGTTTGTATAGACAAACTTTAAACATCCTATACTTACAATTATTCAGTTCATTTTGTATCATTTCCTGTAAATTGCTATTGTTACGTCTAGGGGTTAGAAATAGTAACAAAAGAAAGAACGACTCAAACAAGCTTTCACAATTCATAAAATATAAATGTAATTTCCTAAAATATTAAATATTTCAAACAAACAAAGTGAAAGAATTAAAAATAACTTACAGTTTAGAAATTCTTAAGTAATCCTAAATGTCCTATTGAATTTTGATAATCCGGAAGTTAATCCAAAGTATTCCGAATGAAGTCACTAATGTGTTGATGTGCCACAAGAAACACAGTTTTAAATCCAAATGATATTAATCCCAGGTAAACTCATGTGAATGTATAAGTTCCTTGAAGAATAGTACTTAAATCCAAAATGTACTATGTAGATAATAGATTTTCACCAGCTGATTTTACAAACAACAATAATCTTCCTCAATAACCTTATATATCAGATGAACTGCAAAGAATCCCATTCAGTGGTTATATTGGCATTATATAGTCTCTAAAACTCTAATACTACGACTTAGAATGAGTTCTGTCAACAACCTTCTTTAACCAATCAGAAACTAGGTCGCGCATGATACTGTTAAAAGTGCCTTTGCACTACAATGAAAATACCTTATTTCAAGTCAACAAAATGTTGACATAGGATTCAGGTCATAAAATCTGCACGCGCTACCACGTGACTTAGCATTGTGGGTTAAGCTGACCGACATAATTATTGATTTTCTCTGGACTTAGCATGACTCATGTAAACATGTTGACATTCATTTGTACTTTAAGAATAGCGTAGTCTACTGAACTAAGGAATTATAATACAATGATTATAAACCCAAATGAAAACTTGTAATTTAAAGATAATACATAATGCCGTAACACTATAGTATCGCTTTCTTTTTCAATTTCTTCCATTGCTCTAAAAAAAATAATCTTTTTAATTTTTTTTTATTTGTTGTGCCTAAAAAGGGGTAAAATCTATGCTATTGATTAAGTAAAAAAAAATTCAGGTAAAAGTTCCTGTCCTATTAGGTAGTCGATTGTTAGCTGGCGAAAAGAAACTGGAATGATTAGCTTTACAGCTTCTTCAATATCCGTGTTTGATGGTGGGCCAATTGTAAACCTCAATAGCTTTTATAAAAGCATTCTGTATGCTACAGTAAGAGCAGGGCATAATGTTGCACGGTAAATTATGTTGACAATGATTTTCGTCTAAGTGGAAATCTTATTATTTATACACCTAAAAATAATAAGTGTCTGTGCTGTGCACACAACATTTTTCTGTCGACATATGCTATTTTATTTATTACTTGAAAAGTTAAAGCATTTCAGATATTGGATTGGGGAAAGTATTGTCGTGTTGTATATTGTACAGACCGCTCTCTGCCAGTGACGTAGCGAGGCAAAGTGCCGCCCAGGGCCAAATACCAAAATTACACCCCCACGCCATTTGTATTATTTATGATATATACGGTACTCTTACCAAATTGCCGCTCCTTAGAAAGTGCCGCCCGGGGCCACCTCCCCCCCCCTCGCTACGCCACTGCGCTCTGCTCCACGCATGTGCCGTACGCACAGCCTTGCATTTGTTCTTTAGTGGTGTTAAATTTGGAGGTCTCAAACGACTTTATTTTTACAGGCTATATTATCTCATCAGCTTTAAAAAAACCCGATATACAACTTTAATTTTTGACGATATAAACAAGATACCAAAGAACAGCTATACCACCACATATCAAATGACATATTTTGCTTGCGGTATGTGAATTTAATTCATTTCTTGTGATTTTTGTGACTTTTGTTGTTTTTTGTTCAAACGTTCAGCTTTGACTTTTTTGGTGAACGTTTTCCAAGTTTTCTACCAAGTTCAACTCTAGGTGTATATTTTGACTTTGGTGAGGTAACATTTTCCTTTTAGTTTTCAAGGAATTTGGCAAGTTAGCTCAATATCAATCTAAATCGGAACAAAGGGTAATTGCAAGTCATATTTCAATTTAACTTTGGGTAGTGAAAACTAATTTAAAATCTAATCGGGAAAGTAAAAGAGATGGATTTCAAAACATATTCAAAATCTGGAAAAGTGAAAGATGTAACCGAGTTGAACAAAAAGCAAAGTAAATAAACCCCGTATTTTTAGTGAATACAATGAAGAGTTTATAAGGAAGACATATAGCACTATACCGAATATCACAAAATATGCAACAAATATAACACACTGATGAAAAATTCCTATTAATTCAAGAAGCAGAATTTTACATGCATTAAGAGACAACACTACATCAAATACAGCTTTCAAATTACTGTAGATTCTGTCTATTGACTTTTATTACAGATGGCTAAACTTCACAAAATCTGAATGAGCGATTGAAGATGACCTTCATATGGATCATTTCATTCTATGTTCATGATTTGATTTGTCTGATAGTGAGCAACTAAGAAAATGTTTTCACTGGTCAAAGACACGATAAAGAATTGCAAGTGCAAACATGTTTTTTTTTAAAAAATATTTAGGATGCCATCATGGACTGTGACAGAAGAGCACAAGAAAAAAATTTAATCATTGAAGATGCCTAACTTAATCATACAGATTGTGAACAGTATTGTCTAATCTATCTTCCCTTTGAGGCTTTATTGCATGGTGAAGAGTTACTTTTCTAAAGATAGCAAATGCAATAATTCTGGTTAAAGGCATAGAAGCTATAAAAAAAAAATAAAAAAAACTTTCATGTGAACTAATTCCAGTATTTTTCAAATTGATTATTCTCTCTTAACTTTTGAAACTGCCTTCTTGAGGCTGGTGCCTCTTAGAAATAACGATATATTTGGTTGAGGATAGTGATTATTTTGAAGATTGTGAAGAGTATGAAAGAGCTGAAAAATCATGCGAGAGGTGGCTATGAATACATCCAATCAGTACAAAATACTGAATCCAGTTCAGATGAACAAATAACACAAGATTATAACAATTATAACTATTACAATGCGAGTAATGAATTTACCAAAAAATATGATGAAACTGCACTTAAGGGTAGAGGTGGTGAAATATATATTTTATCTAAAGGAATGCTTCTATTAGAAAAATAAGTTTGTTTCAACTTAAAAAGATATAAAAGGAGTTTTTAGCAATAAGAGTAATAGGAAAACAACGTGGAGATTCTAGTTTTGTAAATGAATTAAGTAAAGAAGATTTTAGAAATGTAGTTTTAGAAAGACAAACATTTGTTAACCCTACTTCAGAGCCGGTGCAAAGCACAGCACAACCTAAATAATCCTAGAACCAACAGTTAACACCAGACAACCAGTTCCTGAGGATATCGAGGATAAACAGTAATCAAACGCTTGATCAACAGGGTAAGAGAAGCTGAGACTCTAATTGATGACTGCAAGAGAAGAATTCAAAGCGGAGAACTTTCACCTCCAGTTAACAACTTATTCATTACACAAGAAGAAAGAGAATTAAGGTGTTATGTAAATTATGCAGAAGTTGTCAATTCCACGTTTGGTCTTTGAAATATGATATTGAAATGTATGATAAACAGACTAAACACTCAGAGAAAACACATCGGCAAGAAAACCAACCCAAATGAAGCAATAACTGTATTGCAAGAACGGTGATAAACTGTTGAAAGCATAAAAGTTCAAGCAGTCGGACATATAACACAGTTGGAGAGGGTTAAAGAGTAAAGATTGAAAGAATCAATTCAATAGTTAGAGAAAATTACAATTAGATAAAGGACTAATAAAAATGTTTAAAGAAAAGGGTGTAACAATTGCTGCTATAGCAACAGTGACAGCAATGATTATATAAACACTTGCTCTTTATATAGCAATTTAGGTAAAAGGTTCAGTAGAAGGTGAAGGAACGAGTAGCGGTAGTGCTCCATCAAGAGGTAATGATGATTCGTTCGTTGACTGTAAACAACTGGATCGCATAAAAGTTCTTCCCTGATTTTAAATGTTTCTTAAGTAAAGTTAGGAAGGTAGCTCTTTGCAAAGATTTTGTTTTGTATTTTAAAATTATGTTTCACATATTTTAAATTTGTATGTATCTTTTGTCAGGTAACCGAATAGGTTAATCCATACATTTTATCTATTTCATTCTTTGCTTGTTTCAACTGGAGTAGTGTCAAATGAACTGTGACGAGTGTTGTTGTATCTCTCAGTTAGCTTCGGTAAAACATTAACCCATTTTCTGGTTTCATTTCCTAGTCAAATACTTCCATATCCTAGTCTTTAAGATTCAGTTAAACGGTTCCACTATTGATGCTCTTTAGTTAGAGTAAATTGAAAAGTATTCAGTAGTTTCCTTTTTCAACAAATCCTTTACTTTCCTCTTGTGAAATTCTTTTCCATCATCAAACTGTATATTTTCAGACTTTCTCTCTCTTGAAGATTTCTCTAAAAGCATCGTGTATGTCATCTCTCTTTTTTGTTTTCACTCTTTTAGCTCGAGAGTATTTTGAGAAGACATTTATCATCGTCAATATTTATTTGTATCCATCGTTGTATTTTTCATATGTTTGCATGTCAACAATATGTACGTGCCACTGGCCATCCACGTGGCTAACATAAACTCTTTAGTTTGGAAATCTTTTTCTCGCTTGCTTGTGCAATCTGGAAGTATATGATTCGGCTAACCAGTTTTGGAATTCAGCGTTTTTTTTGTGTTTTTTTTTTTACCGTTTAATTTCTTTCCATAGTTGACTGATATTTGTGTAAACAACTGGACATTCAAGATCCAAGTAAAGACGTTTTAAATACGGTCCTTTGTCTTGCTCTGCAAAGTCCATCTTTTGGTGAGGCTGACATTCGGTCACCTGCTGTCGCCACTACGCCGTCTCCAATGGAGAGATGTACCCTTGGTATATAATTAAACCGTATAAAAAAAAACATCCAGATAATACTTTATTCTTGATAATTTGTCCTTAGGTGTTATCAGAAAGCCATGAGAAGATCGATCTTCAACAAGTCCTTTAATTTCAACACTTTGCAAATGTTCTTCAGTTCTTTCAAAGTTATGAATGATTGAAGATTTATATAAATTGTTGCTATTCCTATGGGTAATTGTAAAACAGCTACATTATATACAAAGTCACCATGTGCCGTTTTGCAGTTAACTTTGTTCTCCTTAAATTCTACATGCTTTGTTGAACCACTGTAGATTGACCTGATAAAATTTACGCGGTTAAAGTGGTACTGTAAATTTATCTGTTTACAAATCTATTAACTCATATCAAATAAGTAATTTATTCCTTCCTAGCACAACACTGTTTTAACCGTCTTGCTCTCAGAATTGATGATGCAAATAACCTAATGATATGTAATATGTGAAAAAGCATTGCATGATATCATTTTTTGTTTGACGTTTGAAATCAACTAATCATGATTTTTATTCTCTGATACGTTTTTTTTCTAACACGACTATCTTTAACCATACTTGTAAGCAATACATTTTATCTTTTGATGCAAACATAGTTGTTATAGTGTTAAATCAAAATATTTCGATCACCTTTCTAAAAACTGATGGATTTAATACAAGGCAGCTTTGTGCGATTACTTATCTTATGTAAAAAAAAAAAAACATTAATGAAAACAAACTTTAAAAAACTACAAATAATTAAAAAAAATAAACTTTGTTTTGCTAATAGTCGTCACGTGCTGTGCATCTCAATGTGTGCTACGATCCTGTGACCTGGGAATATTTTTGCTAGTGTAAACTACGATCCAGAGAGGTGGGGATAACTTTGTTCTAAAAAATATGAGTGGTCCAGAAATGTTTTAGTATAGGGATAGGATAAAACTCCTCAGAGTGGGTTACCTCCCTTGGTTAGTATAACACCACTGTCACAATGATATAAATTTGGTGGTTAAATGATACCTGGAGAAAACAATACGCTTTTATAACTGCATCACACTCAATTGAGATTGCATTAGCTGCGATCTTTTCTGTACGATGGCTTTCGTGCAGAATGGAAATATTTTTCCAAAAATGTAGGAGGAAAAAGGAATTCTTGACTTGCAGTGATGGGGAACAAGACTGATGTAGACAAGGTAACAAGCAGGTGTCACAGTCTGCTTCTTTTTGCCTTGTTTTTTTCTTTTTTCTTTCTTTTCAATCTGTCATGAAAAATGTAAGGTAGGATCCAGTCATCGTGCTTGTGTAATAATGCGCCAAGTAGATATACTACGATTTAGAGGACCCTGGGGTCGAAACAGCCTTCCGGCAGCGATATATTTTGAAAAAGTATGAGCTGTGAGGAGCGTGGGATAGGATATATAAATCTGAAAAAAATAATGTTTTAATCTTGTTGACTGGTTCTGCATATGTGAAAGACAGAACTAATGTATACTATGGTCCTTAGACATGGGGATATTAAAAAAATTATATATATAAAAGAAACAAAAAGTTGCGGTCCAGACATGTTCTCGTGGATACGACATTTGAAAGTGCAAATATACTATTGGTCCAGTACTCTGGTTCTGCATATCAATGTGTAAACACCACAAGTGTATAGTACGATGCACGGACATATGGGTATTTATAGGAGAGAAAAAAAAAAAGAAAAAAAAAAAGTCCAGAAATGTTCTCCTGTAGGGATATGAGATGGTGATGGATGACTGTCCGGTTTAATCCGGTCTAGTGGTCTATTAGTCTCAACATACATACTACTACAAGGGATTCCGGGTGTCCGACTGGTCTAATTCGCTGTAGCGTACTAACAGAGGGGGATTGGGGGGGGGGGGGCGGACAGGGTGGTTGCCCCGGGCGCCAGAGGTCTTAGGGCGCCAAAACAGCTGATAAGAATTCGGGCCTCGTATTCTGACCCTTTGGGTTATCATCTTCACCCCGGGCTCCATTTACCCTTGGTACGCCACTGCTAAGGCGCTCGCCTTTACAGATCATTGGCATCTCACCTCTTTCTACGTGGGTTCGAGTCTGAGCTCGGTCAACGTGGGTATGTGAGAAAGCTTTCCAGTAACTTCCCGTGGGTCGGTGGTTCTTCCCGGGGTTTTCCTGTGTTCTTGCTCCAATAAATATACTGGCCGCCATGTATAGCCTATCATATGCTGAAAAATGGCGTTGAACTCACAAAACCATACTACTACAAAGTGCACGTCACACCTCGACAAGTTTCTGTACGTTAACCTCTTGTTCAATGTATATACATGATTCCCCCATGAATCACCAATTTTAATCAACGTACCGCCCTGTTGTAGGAGTTGTTTAGATAGAGAATACTTCCTTTATTAATATGTGACTGCATATTTACAAGACCACAGAATCTAAAATCCTAACTTATTCGAGCATTCATATTTTTCTTTCAGCGAGTGATCGCCCGGTAAACGGTAATGATCACACTGTGTTTTACGAAGGGGAAGACTGCGTTGTGTTAACACTATGCGATGATCATGATACACAGACGTGCATGTTTTACGTGATTTTCACGATGAATAATGGCAGCAAGTATCTAGTTTGTGAAAATGATGAAGGAGGAGTACACGGAGAACGGTACTATCATGACAAGCCACCCCGGGTATCAAGCAGCGACCCACGGGTTTGCTGTGTATCGGCATCGGGATAACGGTACTTCAGAGATAAATACCGCCACCATTGATGAACATGAAACAACCCCTATCGTCTTGGTTCAGCCTGACAGAAGAGCTGGATTCTACAGTAAAAGGGTGAGTGATAACAAGAAACCGGCCATTTAATTTTTTTTTTGCTGGGTGTGTGTTTGTGTGTGGGGCCGGAGGGGGGGGGGGGAGAGCCTGTTATTTTTTTTAGAATTTTCAGCCTGGAAAAAAAAAGTGCTCTGATTTGGATTTTTTGAGAATTTCCAGCCTCCAGACAGCTTGGAAAAAAAGCCCCAATAAACAAATAAAAAAAAAAAAAAACCAACCTGCTTTGATTTGTAGAAAAAAGAACTAATTCTGTCATTCATATATATATATATATATATATATATATATATATATATATATATATAAACTGGTTGTGACATAAATCCCAAATGCCCCCACACCCCCAAATACCAATGAATGGTTGGTCCGTAGGTGCATCTATACATCCATCTGTCTGTCTGTCCGTTGGTTTGCCAATCTTTGCTCTATCTCTGTGTATTGGTACTCTCTCTCTCTCAGAATTATCTGAACAACGGTGTGTCTCGGTTTTGTAAATGTGAAGGAGTCATAAAATGTAAATGACGCTCATACATTATTTACGTCCACTGAATTATTTTGAAACCTTTTCTGTCACATTTTTTCATGTATCGTGATTTAAAAAGATATGCATAGGAAAACTATGTCAGAGACTTAGAAACCCCTCTTTCCAAGTAGACTGATCCATCTCGAATACCCGGATGTTAGGAAATGGAGCTGTTTAATAACATGATTGTATACATGTCGGTTCTGCCTTTTGTTACAGGTGTTTTATACGTTTATATATACGTATTCAAGAAATAATCACTGTTTGTGCAAACAGAAGTCAGCCAGATAGTAGGAGCTGTAAAACTTGCAAAGAATTGACAGAAAGTCCCGTTATTACCTTATAATGATATAATATAGCTGAACTTGCAAAAACCGGCAATGACTAGGACCATGCCCCAAAGGTCTACTCTTTATATCAGGGTATTTCGGCAACAGTGGCGGCGCGAGGGTTCGAGGCGCTCGGGGGCAATGTCAGTTGTCAACATCCATCCTACCCCCCATTGCAGCTGCCAAAAAAAAAGAAGCTCCCGACGGCACCTCCTTTCGCCTGTCGCAATTGCCCCCTTGCGCCGCCACTGGACTTCACGCCCGTTTAGATGTATTTTTCAAGCCTGGTATATCAACCAGGTGCCATATTTTCAATATTCTATGCAGATGATTGTGTCATTATTTCAGATGTATAGATCCATAATTGATCGTCTTGGGTTTTTCACCGTGAGTGATATAATTAAACCTTGCGAGAATTGCACACCTGCCTTCATTGTCTCGAAATGGATAATTGTGCCTTGTAATTAACGCTTTATGTCAGCCATGTTCGTTTTGTATTGTTATCTACAAGTAGGAGATGACTAGTACACGAATAGGAATTCAAAACTACAGAGTACATGAATGGGTACCTTTTTGTGACCCCCCTCCACACACACACACACACACACACACAGATTTGTGGACAGAATGGCCGCTATTTACAGTCGACTGGTATTTTTAAATTGCTAACATAATTTCAAATATACTTGGATGATGACGATCAAGTGGAAACAAGTCGAGGCATATTAATATGATAATGTCAAGTGTTTAACTCTATTAATTCTTTATTTCATATACAAATCTAGTTTCAGAATGTTGTATTTAGATAATCTGAAATCGAAACCATTAATGTATTCCTCTAAAACAAATTATTGTATAAACTGTACATATATTTGATACTATTTTTAATCAGCTCACAAAGTAAAGTAATTGAAAATATTTATTTCTAGCAGTATCAGTTATCAACCTCGTTCTATCACGTACAATATGTATCCGTATACAAAGTACATCCGGGTACTTCACTGATATCATCTCATTACTTTAAGTGACGGATAAGAAGCTGAAGTCGAACATTTGATCGCCCACAGAACGACACTTCATAGTTAATTTTTCACCAGCACAAAAAGTGGTAAAACATCATAAACGTAACAACTCGCCAATGCTCACTGTAACCCAAAGTTCACGAGGATTATCATTAGGGTTAGGGTTATTAATTTTGAATATTGATCAGCATGATTGAAATAAGATTTTTCTGAATACAGCATTTGTTCCCATATATCAGTTTTTCCCTGATGGGTTTCGATGGATTTTCGGCAATTTGTCAGTGCGCTTCTTTGCAGACAGCAACTCGAAAAACAGTTATAGGCTACTTAGGTACCAAGGGTAACGAGTTGTTTCGCCCCGAATTGTTTCGCCCTAAGTCCGTTCGCCCCAAAAATAGTTTTACCACCTTGATATACGCCTTCTATAACTACAATGGGTTGTATTAAAGTTGACAACAAAAGCAGCAATGGTGTCCATGCGCGATAAAAAGTAGCGCAGAAATAAGTAAAAGGAAATCGGTCGATCAGTTGGTTATTTGCCAAATTTCGTATCATTTTCCGTAAATAGAAATTTTTCCTGTGTGTTTCAATTAACTGAGAAATTGAGAAAAAATGTGTCCCACTCAATGTGTCTGTAATGGAACCGCTTGTATTTGAAGCAAGCGCAGTGATATACAGGATTGCCATTAATACAATCTGTTCACCTTTCTATGGTCTAACGCGACTGCCCACAATTTATTGTTTAATTGCCGCAATATCAATTAAAAATTGGATGAAAGACAAGTTCAGTATTCGTTCCAGACTTGTATGGAAACACATTATAAACTTTGCAAACACAAAAGTAGTGCGAAGAATAAGTGTTAAACACTACATCGGCTGTTAAGACTAATTGTGCGACCTTTGGATTCTTGCAGCGGCCATGGTATAGTGGGTAATACGTCTGTCTGTCCTGCGAAAGAGTGACGTTATAATCCCATGTCTCCATTATATTTTTTTCAGCGTAACGCTATTTCCTTTATATAGTTATGAAACTCTTCTTTTTGCATAATTCTAATACTATTCGCTCATGAAATTAAGTATTCATAAGGAAGCTTAATGCCATTGTTATTTGTGCCTTATGTATGTGTTGATTTGTAGGCCCTACTGTTTGCCATCGTACACCCCAAGGCTAGGGGGATGAGAAACTGACACCCCAAGGCTAGGGGGATTGGAAACTGCACAGAGATGCGTTACAACTGTTGCCTTTGTCGATTATCCAAATGAATATTCCCATGGTCATTCATTGGTACTTAGCACCGGACATCAAAAGGAACAGGAATGAACTTACCATGAGGCTAGAAACCTCCTTGTCATAATAAGCTATGTTAGTGGTCAATGGGTTTTGAGGCTAGAAACCTACCTGTCATAAGCTAGGTTCGTGGTCGATGGGTTTTGATGCTAGAAACCTACCTGTCATAAGCTAGGTTAGTGGTCGATGGGTTTTGATGAAAGAGATTTATTATGATTTCTACACTTTCTACTTTAGATTACGACTGGCTTAATTAATTTAATACATAAAAGTACTACATAACATTTTCAAGATAATGTAACTGTGTTGAGACCTACATGGATTGGCATATTGCCAAATGCATAGCCCCAAATAAAGTTGCAGATATAAAATAAAACAACAAAAATACATTTGAATTGCTCCCCTCAGATCTGATATTTTATGTTGTAATTTTATGATGGAAAGTGATATAAATATTTTAAATTAAAAGACTGCATGTGTCCACTAAGATATGAAGAGGAGGTGTTAACTTCAAACAGGGACAGTATATAACACAGGGATTTGAAACTCCAGAGAGCTTCCAACTATCACCCCCTTCCTTTTGATATGCAAATGAGGTTCCCAGTGGTCGGTTTAGCAGTAAAATCAAAGGCACAGCTGGAGTGAATTGGCCAATAGGCTAGAAAACTAACTGTGCTTGCCTAAGTGACAGATTGAAGTTAGCTTTAACCGTCTTCGGTTCTAAAGCAGTGTTTTCTTCTGTCTTTCCTATTTTAAATTAAGATTTACTATTTTGCTAATATCAGTACCAAAAGAAAAACCAAAGTTTCTCTTTTCTTATATACTGTACTCATTTTATGATGGATAGTGAAAATTATAATGTCATAAAAAAAATACATAATTGTTTTTGCTTTTCTTTGTAATCTCATATCTTTTGCAAATAAAAATATACCTTTATTTCGTATGTTATTGATGCAATATAGGAACAGTGTGGTTTACAAAATACGTACGATGAAAGATAGCTTCTCTGACCTTTTCAACAGATCCATCTCACGATCTTACAGGGCACTTGAAATCTCATTTGTATAACAGTAGGGAAAGGGTGATATTTGATGGGCCATGTATCGAGTTTTCAATCCCCCTGTATGTTAGTCTCAGCTTGAAAATACAAAAGTTAACAGGAGTCCACCGAAGGGACTTAAGCTTTACTAGTTGAAAAGATGTTCCAGGAATTCAAGACAAGACCATTTCTTCCTTTTAACTGCTGAGTGTTCAAACCATCTCTGATATTCTGATGGCCATTGTGGCGGGCATATTGGACGTCAGATCCGTACCATTGTCATTTACGACCAACTAGACATCATAAGAACTCTTAAAGTGAAAACCCCATGCTGATATGACCGTTAAATCAGGAGAAGTAGTGATAACAATATTTTCAACATAGCCACTGTGGCTGCTATACTGGATGGCTAAGCAGCACTATTTTCATTTAGGACGAACTAGAGATCATAGGAAGTCGTTTTGTAAAAACCAATGTTGATAGGACCATCCATTCAGGAGAAGTAGCGATAACAATATTGTTAATATGGCCGCTGTGGCGGCTATATTGGATGGCACCATTTTTACTTGGGACTAACTAGACATCATAAGAAGTCTTCTGGTGAAAACCCCGGGGCAGTATTACTTTTTGGTCAGGATAAGTAGCGATAACAAGATTTTCAAGATGGCCGCTGTGGCGGCAAAACTGGACGTCAGATCGGCACCTTTTTAATTTTGGACCAACAAGACATAAGAAGTCTTCAGTGTAAACTCCATGTTGATATGACCATCCATTCAGGAGGAGTAGTGATAAGATTTTCAAGATGACTGCCGTGGCGGCCATATTGGATATCAGATCGGCACCATTTTCATTTAGGTGGCGCTCTCCAGTTTCGTACTTTGCATAGGGTTAGAAATTTAAAGAAAAAGAATTAGCCAGGGTTTCCTTACTGGCTGTCCTGGCTATTTAAAAAAGACCTTGTATATCTTAGGTATTGTTAAAAGAACTTTGAATTCCCTTTATTTTGGTGTATGATTGATGGGTGAAATTTGGGTTATAGAGTATACAGCTTGGTCTTTCTTAAGATGTGCACCTCTCAAAAAACTGCTAGCTCCGCTTGGTCATTTTCACTTCCTGGACTTCAAAGGTAAATAAAAAAAAAAGAGCCGATAACTTTTTTTACTTTTTGGATATTTTTTAATTCATTCATAGTACTTTCAGAGGCTGGTATTGTCTGCTCTGGCAAAATTCGTTTCCCTATTTTAATAACTGCTGAAAATAGTGTACTTTTGACTAATTCAGGCTGATTTTTTGAGTACTTTGGAGCGGCCATTTTGTCCGCTGTGTGCTTAGATCATGTCCAGTTTCCACAAGTACAATATGTAAAGAAATTTCAGCCACAGTACATGAAAGTAACATAGAGGTATGCCAACATTCTCTCCATTGTGCATGTTGCAAATGCAAAATACTTGATCTTACACCTGTCACTCACTCAGAAGCATGTATTATTTGTAGAGCGCCCCCTTAGGACCAACTAGACACAATCAAAAAGAAATCTTTTAGTGAAACCCCATATTGATATGACCATCCGTTCAGTAGGTATAGCGATAACAAGATTTTCAAGATGGCCACTGTGGAGGCAATATTAGACGTCCGAGCGGCACCATTTTTTATTTAGGACCAACTAGACCTTGGGATGAATGTGTGTAAAGTTTCATGGCAATCCTCCAAGTAGATTAGGAGGAGTTACGATAACAAAGTTGTGCTAACGGACGGACGGACGACAGATGACGGACAACAGACCATCCCATAAGCTCTCCTGGTCTATGACGAATAGAGCTAAAAATGATATAATTTTTAAAACCAAAGCTAATAACGATGCTTTCTGAATGTATATCCATTTTTTCCCTATACCACGCACATAAAACTTCGGCACATGTGCTTCTGTCAAATGGTGCTACGGGAGGAAAATTAACAATGCGGCTTTTCTGTCAAATTTTAAACGCCCATATCTCCCCAACCAGATATCCTATTTGAATGAAATAGTTTACTTTGTTACTTTTGCGGGTAAACGTACTTTTAATATGAAACAATTTCGAATTGGATTGGACGATTCCGCAAACTTCATCGCGGAGTCGAGTACTTAGATACGCCAAATCGATTGCCACATATTTTTTTATCGATTATTTTAATAGTTTATGTAACAATTTCACCAGTGAAAACCATCGATAGATTAAAATAAACTGGGAAGTGTTTTCAAGAGAGAAAATTATATAAACAGACGTGTGGTTGTATACATCCCAAAATACGTGGTTTGTTCAAGAGAAAAAAAAAAGAAAAAAAAAAAAAGAAGAAGAAATCGTACTTTTTTCCCATTTAAGGAATACATAACGAAATTAAAAGAAATCAGTAAGGAAATATGCTTTAAAAAAGCACAAATTTAAAGTGTGACTTCACCATTTTCAATGTATTTTCTGGAAACTTCATCCCACAATTAATAATATTTCTTATACCAGAGATATATTTAAAAAGCATTAGATGCAGAGTTTGAAAATAAAATTAAAATAATGGAATGCTTCATAATGTTATTTTCATTTAAAAAACATATCTGCCCAAAAAGCACAAATGGTGGGAAATTTTCGTACATGCTGTTAGCCTGGAATACATTTCCGATTTAGAGATTACTCGAAGATTAAAATTGTTGCACTACACGCATAAAAAGGTGAATAGAATTTTTGAGATCATTAATACTCTGGAAGCCTTATTTATGATCCGACTTAGATCAAACTTGGAATAGAAGCTTATGTCAGCAGGATCTCTCCTAAGTTTGATAATGAGCGAGATCCAAACATGTTAATGAGGCGATCTTGCATCTGATGTTAATACTCTAGAGATCGTATTTCTGATTCGATTGTGATCAAACTTGGCAAGTAGGCTAATATTATCAAGCTCTTGGATAAATACAACGATGAGCGAGGTGCATTCATATTAATAAGGTGATCTTACATTACTCTATAAACTTTATTTCTGATCCGATTTAGATCAAACTTAGCAAATAGTTTTTTTTCATCAAGATGTCAAACGATTTTAATTTTGAGCGAGATCTACGCATGATAGTTAGGTAGATGATCATGCGTCGGGTTGGCTGAGCTTCTTACCACACGATGGACAGTATTTCTGACCCGATTTTAATCAAACTTCATAAAAGGCTAATACCATTAAGATGTTGGATAAGTGTTATTATGAGCGAGACCTGTGAACATTAATGAGGTAATCTTGCATCTGATTGGCAGAACTTGTTACCTCTCTAGAGACAGTATTTCTGATTCGATTTTAATCAGTCTTGGTAAATTGACTTATATTATCAATATCTTAGATGAGAATAATTATGAGCGGGACCCGTGCATATTAACGTGGTGATCTTGTATCCGACTGAATGAGCTTGTCAGTGCTATAGAAACTCTATTTCTGACTAGATTCTGATCAATTTGATCAATAGTCTTATATCTGGAAGATATTGGATACATTTTATTATGAGCAAAATCGATGTCTGTTTATGAGGTAGTCTTGTATCGATTGGCTGAGGTTGTCACCACCCTGGTGACTGAATTTCTATCGGATTTGTCTCCATTTTGGTAAATAAGCTTCGACAACCTTGGTCTTAGACATGTTATATGATAAGTGAGATCTGCATATATTGATGAGGTGATATGCATTTGACTAGCTTAGCTTTTGACCTCTAGAGACTGTATTTCTCATTTAGTTTCGATAAAACTTGGTAAATAGGCTCATATCATCAAGATCTGGGATAACACATTGTTGTGTATATCCGCCAGGTTGCAAAAATATATGAAAATTGATTATAACTTTTTGTGTCCAAAAAGAAAAAGCGATACTGTTTGCACACAAGACTGTAATATGTAAATTGTTCTGCAAGTAAAAACATGTGGATCTAATATTAAACAGTTTATTCCACATATATCACATTTCTAATGCCAATACATATATTAGGGTATCCTTTCCATCAGAATATATTAAATAAAAACCAATGTAAAATCAGATCTTGTTTCTAAAGTAATCGTTTTAAAATTACAGCGTTAAGATCGATTTCTAACTGCAAGTGTGTGAGAATTACCATCGGCCGACATCTTTGATGTCCAGGTAGCAAAAAATCGGTTGGTGGTGCTGAACTGGAAATGGGCTTATTACTTCGGCAGTTGTTTAAGTCAAGCATTTAATTAACTTAGTGTCTCTCCAAATTAGCGATCGGTTGAAATAGAATCGCAAACGAACATCAAAATCAGTAATACTAGTAATAACAGACACTAAGTCGCAGTGCTCCAACATTATGCGAGCCGTCAAATAGTGATCATGCTAACGGAGATAACCTTTCACGGCTGATTATGGTATCTCCAAAGAAGCGTATTCTGTGAGTTGCTGTAAATCTGGATGCCTGATTAAAATCGAGTTCTACTTATAATATGTTAGAGATCTTGATTTTAATCGGATTAATCATAGAAGGTCGCCTGCGCTCAGGTAATGATAGACAAAAAACTAGTTTTCGTGGAAAGGTTTTTTTATTTGTAAATTCTAGCTCCAAAAAAAGTGCCAGACTGTTTGAGCTAATCAAGCTCTTCATCAGGGGAATAAATAGCTTACAGAAGAGTCAAATAGTATTTACATGGTAAAAACTTTCGGAACGCATAGACCATATGGAAGATTTTGTATTACGTACTTGGGAAGCTAGCTTGTCCGAGCAGATACTGGTGATAGTTAGCTGGTTTGCAGTGCAGGACAGTTTCTGTGTTCTATTCCCCGAGGGTAGATTGGGTTTCCAAAAAGTCATTGGACAAGTTTGATGACTCTGACGTAAACTTATTTGTAGAATGGAAGTCATTGGCGACTTCTGATATTTTGAAATTGTAGCCCGTGTCGATCTATTTTGATTCTATGCCGTGAATCTGCGCCATCCTAAAGGTCTATTTGGGTATCTCATTTGGAAGCCTTTGTTCAAGTCTTCCAATGAAAATATTGGCATATGAATGTGCCATTTTAGTGCCCACTTCACCCACTTCAGTCCCATTGGCTTGCAAGTAGTATTGATTGTTGAATACGAAACTGATAACTTCAGAACATGGGTGAAAAGTTGGACCAAATAGTCAATTTGATTTGGTTTGGTGTTTTACTGCACAGCAACACAAGTAAGTTATTTAGTGCCTTGGCAATTCGAGCAAAGTGCCATTCCCAAGGAGGCACCACGGTAGCCGACCTCCGCTAATTCAACTGTATGATTCGAACCCGCAGCATAGTGACGAGGTGAGTGTTGTTGGGAAGGTTAGTTTTCGGTGTCTTGTTATGGTAGTCAGTAGTATCTTGGATGTATGTAAACAGTTTTTCTACGAAAGGGCGAAGGTGATAGTCATTGAATTCAGAATTTAAACAAAAATGATATAGTGGCAAGGTCGTTTCTGGAAATGATTGGCCTCCCGGGGTTCCCATCTTTGTGTAGTTTAGGGAGTACATAAAATCTCCATGGTTTAGGGTCAAACGGTAGGAGACAAGTCAGCGTTCTGCCACCAATATGCCATGCATTGTGCATGTCTTTTAATGGATGACACAATTTTAGCATGTTCAGGTGTTGGGTCATTGCTAATTGCTTATGAAACCTCTGAATGTTGACTGTTCGCTTCAGTGATTTAGTCAGACATATTCGTGACAACAACGCAGGACCATGCGTCTTCTGGCTTGATGACAGTGGGTGTCCTTGGGCGAGACACGAAAACAAGGTTCTTGACCCGAGTACAATGTTCTTGTGGTTCTTCTCGCCCTAACGCCAATAACCTTGAGTCTCACTTTTTGTGCAAAACTCTCAAAGTCTTCTTTGAATTTGAGCACATTGTACGTTTTGGGACGGGGACCAAAGTTGAGGCCTTTGGAGAGAAGACTGATGTCAGAGTCAGACAACTCAGCCGCGGGTAATGCAGTTCCATCTTTTGTTCAATGACTCAGAGGTTTCCCAAACAATAAGGGGCAAAACATGAATTTTCAAACATTATGGAAAACTTTTGTTTTCTAAATAGATCACTTAATTGGTCAAATGATGTTTTGTTTTGCTAAGAAATCTAAGATTGGAAACTTATATCCATGATGAAAAGATTTAATTACGACTCCAAAAGAAAAGAAAACAACAACACGAAGGAGTATACATACATGCACTCTAAAACATCGTAAAAAGAAGGTCGGATTATCAATAAAAAAAAAAACATCACCCAGATAATGCAGGGCTCATTTCTTGACTCGTTATTTCTTTTGGACGACGTTTCCGATGGTGAAATTTGGTGTTGTCATAGAGGGTATATTTTTTGTTTTTCATTCTTATTCCGAAATGAAAATTTAAAAGTCACTTTAAATTGCATGACATCAGAAAGTCCAATCCATTCTGTACATCTTGGTATATTTAATAACAATTTGTGTTTGAAAATAAATCTACCAAAAACCATTAAATGGTATCAAAATTATCACAAATCCGATTTGTTACTCCTTTTTAAAATGAGGAAGAAATGGATAACTTAAAAATAGCACCAAAGTAAAAGTAACAGCATTACATTTTTGATACCTGTAGATTATACTGGTGTAACTTTTATTTCCCTATTGCAGATACAAAAGGAGCAAAGGCGTCATTGCAATTTTTCATTATAACTAGAACATAAAACCAAAATAAAGTATATCAGTGTATTTTCATATATTTTACAAATGCAAAGATACTTGTATCGTTTTTGCAAATAAATAAATAAAGAGAGTGTGGTGGACAACTTCGGTAATTGGTAATGTGTTAAGTATCAGGAGGCCCCGATGGCACCACAGTGATATTTGGTAAGGCACAGAGGAGAGGTATATCCCTATGTAATTCTGGTGCCAGGTAAAAATGTCAGTTTTAAATTATTATTTTTTTTTAAATTTAAAAAAGGATATATAAAAAAAAAACATATTTCTCGGCAGAAGGGACAAGGGTGTGAATATACTGACTTGTGAACAACGTTTGAAATTACCGCTCGATTTCAAAACGTTTTGATTAAGTGAGTTGTGGACCAATACATATAGTATCCTTCACGATGCAGCAATTTTCCTAGCAGCACCGGAAAAAAGTGTAATATAAATGAATGTGTATATATCAGGTAAAAGTAACTACTTTTGGTACAGTGCTACGGCATCCCAAGGGATCAATGTAATTTCCAGATTTCACGACTGCATAAGCAAGGCGTATACCTTGGCCTCTGTTTGTCACTATGATTTCCAAGATACCTACTGAAGTGAACAGGGATGTCTTCATTGGTTCATGCTTCCCCTTTTTCTTCTAGCTGTACACCATCAGGAGAGAGCTGTCCATTTTCCTGTCAAAGTTGTCAGTAAGAGGCTGCTGCTCGAGGCTTCCGGTCAAGCACATTCTCATCTGTCTGTTAATTCTTGTACTCTTGGTGAGCGTCGTCGTCATCGCTCATGTGATTAGGGCGTCACAGTCACACGACAAATCGGTAAAAAATACCTTTCAATACTGCATGTATATACTATATATGTCTTAGTATGGACTAGCAAAAACGTTTCTCAGATGTGCCCAATACAGTTGTACATGTATGTCTAGATAGCACATATAAAATATAACTTTTGATAAAGATACGTTAATTCAAAAAGCTAGGGACACACTATGCCGGGATTAGTTTCTGCTGTATACTAAAATAACGATGATTCCCTGGTTTTGCCAATGAAAAAGGACCTTATTTATAAACCAGATTTTACAGCAACTACAGCTCATAGATCATAAAATATAGTATCATTTCACTTGGACAAGAATAAAGACTGCATTAATGCAGATTTTATTTCAATGTGTCGATTATATTTCTAATTAGGTCTTTGTAAATATGTACTATTTTTAGGAAAATATTATTCTTACCAATATTTTTTGCTTTTTCCTGTTTTCTTGGCATATTGGTATTTTTCCTGTTTTCTTGACATATTGGTATTTTTCCCGTTTTCTTGGCATATTGGTATTTTTCCTTTTTCTTGGCATATTGGTATTTTTCCTGTTTTCTTAGCATATTGGTATTTTTTAAGTTGTGTAATAAGAATACCATCATTATATTTTAAAACAAAACTTGTATCTTTCAATGAAAAATTTATTCTAGATTGCTAATTTTCATAGTTATGGTGAACTGATACCCTTGTAAAAACAAAATCCAGTCAAAATCAAAGGGTGCGAGTGGCAAGACGTTGCTAATTTTACAGCAATTCTATGTGACTACTCCTTTAATATATTTCCAGAGGGCAGTCAAGAACATTGTTGGAAAAAGTAGATTCCGAAAAAGTGAATTTAAAGATTCCTTTTTTATGCAGTTTCATTCAAATGTGTAGTCCATAAATGTTGATGGAGTAGAAAGGTGGCTTACTAAAAGTTAAGAATCGCTTGATCTCAATACAGTATTCATCAGTAGGCTTCCAATTGAGAGAGAGAGAGAGAGAGAGAGAGAGAGAGAGAGAGAGAGAAAGTTTTCACTTCACCTTTCACCATGCATGACAGGTCCTGTTTACTGGGAAGATCAATTTTGCAGCTAACCTGGCATTCTATACTGTATTTCCAGGTTTTCACGTTGCTTTTCAAAGTCAATAATGGATCAACCACAATGCACAATATTATTATGAGAGATTCAATATTTGAAGTATATTCACCAGAGAATGGACAATTTGAAAAACTGGCTGTTTTCCTGGATTTTACAAAGGTAATACCTGGCATTTATAAACATATGAAATTCAACTCGTTTGACTTAAGTCTTTGTTATATAAATGTGTTTGTGTAAGAAAATGATTGAAATTGTACTTATTTTATCATAGTGTCTTTAAATTGACATCTGTGTTTTGTGTTCCATTCCAAATAGAGTAATGTCTCAAATCATACAGTTTAAGATATGAAAGAGCATTATTGTTGTGCTCAAATCATTTTTTTTCAGACACAGGCCTTGTGCAAGTGGCCGTATAAAAAATATCACGTGTCCTGCCTCAAGTACACTTGCCCAACAGGACCATATTATTTACTGTTACTTTGACACAATGTTGAAAGTGCTTTAAATTATACATATATATATATATATATATATATATATATATATATATATATAGATCCATTTTCATTTAGGACAAACTAGACACCATTAGAAAACTTTTGTTGAAAACTCCGTGTTGATATGACCATTCATTTGGGAGAATTAGTGACAAGATTTCAATATGTTCATTGTAGCAGCCATATTTAAGGTCAGATCAGCACCATTTTCATTCAGGACCAGTTCGATATCATAATCAGTCTTTTGGTGAAAATCCCATGTTGATAATGACTTGACCAACTAGACCTTGAGATGAATGTGTGTGTAAAGTTTCATGGCAATACTCCAATTAGCTAAGAAGGAGTAGTGATAACAAACCTGCACTAATGGACAGATGGACGATGGACAACAGGCCATCCCATAAGCTCTTCAGGTCTATGACTAGTAGAGCTGAAAATTGTGTCACCATGTCAACTAAAATTTTGATCTGATTTGATTTAATTAACAGCAGTGTTTTCTCCAGATCCTTCTGTAAACCAATACTCAGCATTTTCGTTTTCTAAATGTTGAAAAAATCTCCTTGTTTTTCAAAGTTGAAATCAGTAATGAAGTCGGAGAGCCATTGGTCTTCTTTTATATCAATTAGTAAAAACAGTAGCTTAAAGTTTAATTGTCAAACAATCGCCTAGGTACCACTTGATATAATTAACCAGTGATGCATTACCAAGGCAGCGTGAGCAAGGGACATATTATTTATGCAGGACAAGTGAGTGCTAATAATAGGTAACCAATGCAATACGGAGAACAGAAAGAGTATTGTTCTCCCATTCATCAGTCAATTGCTTCTCTTAGTGCACAAAAGTTATAGCTTTTGATACATTTAAGCAGATGTTGAAGGGACCTACAAATGGAGCCCCAGCAGGGGGCTGAATATTATTAATTTACCAGTGTCTTTCAAGAAATGAAAATGCCACATTTCATCAATGCGCTCTAGGTTTTCTTTCATACAAATTAGATAAGAATTTCTTTTGACAAACCCAACAGGCAACTCACTTAGAATACTGGAGTGACCCAGTCTAGATTTTGTGGGGCCCAGGTGTCGGGCTATCCGATTTTTTTTAGCTCTGAATGATTCAGATTATCAACATCTTTGCAAGGCAAATTTTTAATCTGTACCCTAAGCATATGTAGATATTGGTACAGATTGGAACTGTAGCTAGCGAAGATGAAATATCGAGGACTTGAAGTTTGGTGACACCAGAAAACATCCTTATGTTGTGAGCGTAAGAAAATATATGTCACAAAAATATGGTCTTAATTTGTTTCTGTCCATCAGGAGAAGAGATGACAAGTCACTTAGGATCCTAGTATTTTTCTGACTCGAGTGGGTTTTCGATTCAAGGTCCATAACCAAGATGGACATAATGGGTAGATTGTGATTGACATGATTTAGGCTTCAGAAGACTTTTGATTCAAGGTCTATAACCAAGATGAACAAAATTAATAGATTGTGATTGACACAGTTTAGACTCCAGAAGGCTTTTGACTTGAGGTCCGTAACCAAGAATGACAAAAATTATTAGATTTTGTGATCGACACAGTTTAGACTTCAGAAGGCTTGTTACTCAAGGTCTGTAACCAAGAATGACAAAATAATAGATTGGGATTGACACAGTTTAGACTCCAGAAGGCTTTTGACTCAAGGTCCATAACCGAGATGGACATAATTAATAGTCTGTGATTGGCACAGTTTAGATTCCAGAAATCTTTTGACTTAAGGTCTATAACCAAGATGCACATAATTAATAGTCTGTGATTGACACAGTTTAGATTCCAGAAATCTTTTGACTTAAGGTCTATAACCAAGATGGACATAATTAATAGTCTGTGATTGACACAGTTTAGACTTCAGAAGGCTTGTTACTCAAGGTCTGTAACCAAGAATGACAAAATAATAGATTGGGATTGACACAGTTTAGACTCCAGAAGGCTTTTGACTCAAGGTCCGTAACCAAGATGAACAAAATTAATACATGTAGATTGTGATTGACACAGTTTAGACTCCAGAAGGCTTTTGACTTGAGGTCCATAACCAAGATGGACATAATTAATAGTCTGTGATTGACAGTTTACAGAATTTTGACCAAGACAATTCAGTTGTCACAAATTATTGTTTTTTTTATGGTGTCCATGCAGGTGTTGAGAACTGAGGGTTTTTCTGTTTATTGTGGTGGATCCTTGAACACAATTTTCAATAAGATGTGAGAAGAAAAAAATCAACCCAGTGTGATTCGAACCCCCATGACTTCTGGTCCCACCTTAAATAAGGAATGAGAAGAAACACATCACCTGGGTGTGATTCAAACCCATGAGCTATGGTCTTGCTTTAATAAAACATTTCAACTTTCGAGTACAAACTCGACTTTAATTTAATATACTGATTGTTTGTAAACTATAAAAGGATTGTTGCATTAAATCAAAGTTTCAAAACAATCTTTTGCTCTTTTCAAGTTTCCAACCAAGAGATTGGCATTAAATTTGCCTTTGTAAATAATTTAGTAAAGGAAAAAGATCTTTAGTTCAGCATGTACTCAAAGTTGAGAAGTTTTATGAAAATCAGGACACAGACACAGATCAAACTTTTAAACCTCTCAGCCAAGTGCACTTACATTCGACAGAGCATAAATAATTTGGCACTTATATTTCTTAATCATGCATATATCACCTTGAATATGGGTACAGCATAAAACTAATCTATTTTATGTTTTAGAGCAGAACATTTTACTGGTTGGCTCAAAGAAAATGGTGTTTGGTAACAAATATGACCAACCTTCAACCATCGAGTTTTCCAGTAGTGAAAGATACAGTGTTGAATACAAACAAGCAGGTAACTGAGAATATTTTTTTTAACATATTTTTAAAAAATATAGATGAAACATGAATAAGTAAGCAATTACCACCAAATAATTTGCGGTGAAATTCATCCTTACGATTGGACGTTACCAAGAATTACATCTCCACCATGCAAGGCCTCTAATGAATGTGCCATGATAAAGTCATCCATTTGCTACTGTGCTATGACAAAGTCATCCATTTGCTAATGTGCCATAATAAAGTCATCCATTTGCTACTTAAGTCATTTTACTGTGGCACGATAAAGTCATCCATTTGCTACTGAAGTCATTTTACTGTGCCACGATAAAGTCATCCATTTGCTACTGAAGTCATTTTACTGTGAACAAATTATGTCTGATGCAATCACAATTTTGAGAGACACTAAGGAACTTTACATTCATTGACCTAGTTTCAGACAATATATTTTGTTTCAAAATGCCACTGAGGAAATTACCACCAGTGATATTCATGAATATTAAAGGTTATTGAGACTTGAGAAGGGTAAGAATTTTTGTTTTACCATAATCATTTATTTTTTCAAAAAAATGAGACACTGATGCCCTTTCAAAGAACAGGAGATCATCATAACTATATTTTGAAACGGACCTAACAATTTGTATGCCATGTGAATGAATGTAAAAGTCTTCCTGTGTCTCATTGTTATCGAGTCAGGGTTCATGGAATTGTGGCTTCAGCTTTACAACAAATGAGACTCTATTATTACAATTGTAATTAGTAGTAGTAGTACATATATTAAACTTAGTATGTGGATAGTGCCAGCCCTGGGATGTAGTTGATTTTCAAACATATGTATTTTATATTTTTGTGCACTTTTACATTATTTGCACTTTGGTGGACGATGACCATTCAATAATATTTTGAATAACCAATATAACTAAGAATCTACCTTGAACTTAGGTGGTCTATACTACACTATTTATAATTATTTTTCCCGACTTAACTTTTTCTTTCAGCCTGCTCCAATATTGGTTGATGCTCCATTTTTGCTGGGATGGAGCCTTTCTAATTTAACAGAAGACAAGACTTATTTGTTGTCACATGATAATAAAGCTATCAAGAACTGTTTGATGAATAGCTTACAGACTTACATCATCGACAACCAACCCTTGCTTGCAGTTTCTAAATATGGTGTGTATTGAGTTATCATTAGTTTCTTAATTTTATATTTACACAGCTCTCCCTCATTATAACACAGTTTGTTTTAATGCAATTCCAGATATAACGCTGTACCACTATGGACCCAATGACCAAAATCATACCAATGTATAACAGTATGGGTTGCAGGAAAATAATGTGAAGCACATCGCTATATCTTTAATTCCTTTACAAAACACTATTATTCAAAAGAATTTTGATCATTCCTGCCAGTTTGGTACATATAGAAATTCATGCATAGCAGACACTCAGTTTGGTACATATAGAAATTCATGCATAGCAGACACTCAGTTTGGTACATATAGAAATTCATGCATAGCAGACACTCAGTTTGGTACATATAGAAATTCATGCATAGCAGACACTCAGTTTGGTACATATAGAAATTCATGCATAGCAGACACTCAGTAATTAACTCTCCTCTAAATACAGACACTCCTCATTTCTCAGACACAATCAATGTATATTAGGAATTATCACTGCAAGTTACAAATATATACCAAACAGAGCAGAAAGTGTTATCCTTGGATCTTACAGGTGAATGTGTGATAATGTTAAGCAAATTTAAATTGGAATTACAATCATGCAGGTTAGAGAGTTATAATTCATCTCCTACTGGAAATCAAGTCTGGGTCTGCAAATTACATCACCAGATGCCTTGCCTGCAGGCACCAACTCCCATAACCTCTTGACTAAGGATACTTCCTCCCCCCAAAATTGGAACTTAATCATTAATAAAGGCAATAATGCATAGCAGACACACTCATTCATTGACCTGCTAATTAGCTCTCTTCTAAATACACAGTTACTCCTGATTCCTTTAACAAATATTAATGTATATAGTAATTATCATTGTAAGTTAACAGATATATGCCAAACTGATCAGAAAAGTGGTATCTCAGAATCCTGGGGGTGTATGCACAATAATATAAAGTGAATTTACCAATAAAAACTAACTTTTCCTTTGCTGCTAATTTGATGCAGATAAGCTTATATTTTTGTATTTTTTTCATGGATATTTATATTTAAAACAATACTGATATGAGAAGATATAGATTGAACAGATTTTTAACAAAAAAAGTGTCCCTCAAAGTGACTGGCACTCTACTGGTCAAAAAGAAAAAGAATTTTCAGGCATCCAAGACAAGACCATTTCTTCTTTTTTACTGCAGAGTGTTGACTCCATCTCCGATATTCTTGTGTGATAACACCATTTTCAAACTGGCTGCTGTGGTGGTCATATAGGATGTAAGATTGGCACTATTTTCATTTAGGACCAAGCAGACATCATGAGAAATCTTTTGGTGAAAACTCCATGTCATTATGACCATTCATTCAGGAGAAGTAGTGATAAGATTTTCAAGATGGCTGTTGTGGCAGCCATATTAGAAGTAAGATTGGCACCATTTTCATTTAGGACCAACTAGATATCATAAGAAGTCTTCCGGTGGAAATCCTATATTGATGTGTCCATCCTTTCAGAAGGAGTAGCATTAACAAGATTTTCAAGATGGCTGCCATGGTGGCCATTGAATGTGTTTGGCACCAATTTCATTTAGGGCCAACAAGACATCATAAGAAGTCTCCTGGTCAAAACACGATGTCCATATGACTTTCTATTTAAGAGTACCTATGGAAAAAATTTGAAGATGGTCACTGTTGTGTCCATATTGGATATTTTAGCAGTACCAATTTCATTAGACCTTGGGATGAATGTGTGTGAAAAGTTTCAAAGCAATCCTCCAAGTAGTTTAGGAGTAGCAATAACAAACTTGTGCTAATGGATGGACGGACGACTGACAATAGGCCATCCCGTAAGCTCTCCTGGTCTATGACCAGCAAAGCTTACAAAAAACCCCCACTCCACATACTGAATATGGCTAATACAATACCAAAATCTCTTACATTTCACAATTTTTATAATAGTACTATTAGATTTATGTGGTCAAGTTTATTTCTTCTTATTGTTACTTAATCTCTTTTTTTTTTCTCAGACAGCAGTTTCGACAACATTCCAAGCAATGGCACTGTCTTGTTGTATTCCTATGGAGTCAGAAATGACAGCAGAGTGGGGATGGAGTTTACCATAACATCAATTATTTCACTAGATCATTTCATGAATACGAGCATCTCACCTGGCTGAATAAATGTAAAGAGTTAATGTACAAGCCATCAAATGTAAAGAGTTAATGTACAAGCCATCAAATGTAAAGAGACATTTTAGGGTATGATCAAAAGTGGAATTTCTCAGTTTTGATGAAAATGGTCTTTCTTTTCTCTTTTATATTTTCATTGTAAAACCCTTTGGTGAAAATTTCGGAAATCTTTTTTTTTTCTTTTTATTTGAACTAGAGTTTTCTTGAGATATATTAATCGAACTGCATGTATGAAACAGGTGCTAAAGCATGAGTGCCAGTGTGTGCATTGCAGGTTTGATTGCAAATAATAAGATCAGAAAAGACAGGGTCTTGGAAATACTAATGTTAAAGATCAGTCGCAGTATTTATACTGAGAAGTAAAAACTAGCGTTTTCTTTCCAACTGTAAAGCACAGGAGTGTATGTGTGAGTAAAACATAGTTGACCTGAAATTTCAAAGCAGCTGTAGCTCAGTCTGATACTTATTTTTAGACAGAACCTTACTGATATAAGAAACTTGATTTCATGTAATATTCCTCAAAAACTGGCTTCATTTACAATTCATTTAATTATCAACCAAGAAACTCAATTTTATAGGTTATTGCTGGGATCAGAAATATATTTTTTAAAAACTGTAATACTCAGTCCCATTGAAAGCAAATAGAATTCAAGAAATATGTAAAAATATTTTTTAGAAATATGTTTGTATGTATATTTATATAAGTATTTGTACTTGTTTGTTTCAATAACTTATTTTATGTAGATGAACACTAAAAATATTTTTTACCTTTATCTACTTTCTTGACATGCCTAGTCTAAATAAATATTAGTTTTTACATTCAGTCTTTTTGTTGGTTATTAGGGCCCCACTGGATGAAGTTGGCAGAGGCCTATAGTAACCAACTCTGGCCATCTGTCTCCTGGGAATTGTTGGATTTTAAGCAAGTTTGGTATGCAGCTTTGGTACAGATGAGACCTTAAAAGACTTTGATTTACAGCATTCCATGACATCATTTACAGCATTCCATGACATCATTTACAGGAGATAAGCCCCTGATCACCAGTCCTCCTGATTTTAGTTTCTGCAGCACTACATTACCTATTGGATTTCAACCAAATTTGACATGCAGCATTACATTACCAAGGACTTGGATTTCAACCAAATTTGACATGCAGCATTACATTAACAAGGACTATTGGATTTCAACCAAATTTGACATGCAGCATTACATTAACAAGGACTATTGGATTTCAACCAAATTTGACATGCAGCATTACATTACCAAGGACTGTTGGATTTCAACCAAATTTGACATGCAGCATTACATTAACAAGGACTATTGGATTTCATCCAAATTTGACATGCAGCTTTATACTTAGGAGACCCTGAAAGAATTAAATTTTCAGTGCTTCATTATCATTTACAAGAGTTATTGTCCAAAATTACCTCTACTCATTTGGTTATTTGGTTTCAGCAGCATAAATTTAGTATGAACTATTGGATTTTAACCGTATGTACACTGAAAAGACCTCGAATGAACTGGACTTTCAGCATTCCATATCCTCATTTGGAGGAGTTATGTCTTGATTGACAATTCTCCTAAATTTGGTTTCACAATGCAAGTTCCTCTGTTTAGGGCCCTGCATTGTGATGCACCATGGCTAGTAGCTCTAGTTCAATTACTAGTGCATCAGTGGAGCTCTGTTTTATCACTATTTACAGATTTTTTTGCCACTAATAGTTTGATAAAAGGGAGAAAAACAACTGATTCACGCAAGGCCAATACCTGTAACACATGATTTAGAAATAATATATCGATAGATTTGTTCAGACATTATATATATATATATATATATATATGATACATAGATATACATGTATATACATAGCAAGAGGCAGAAATATATATTTAAAACAATGGTCAAAAACTATCATAAAATGACAAACTCTTTTGTGGGAGTGTCTTATGATAAATCTAGAAATGTATTCACAGAACAGGAATGCCCCTCCTCCATTATGCATGAAAATGGTCACTGAATCAAGAAATGTACATCACAGTTACCTACTTTTTGTCATGTGGTGTTGGACTTGTTAAGATGCATTCACAATGAAAGCCAATTGCAGCTAACATTGCCAAAAAAACTGACCTAAATGCAAAACTTCAGCAAAAGTTACTGAAGCATGAAATATAGGTTACAGTCAGCAAATTTTGGTGGGGTAACACAAGGTTTAACGATGAATCCATATTCAAAATTGTATGCCCATGTGGCCAACAACACCTTAGAAATGCACTTAAATGCAAAACTTCCCAAAGATGTGACAAACGGACATGTAGACAGATGAACAAGGGTAACGCTATATGTCCTACATTCATGACAGGGCATAAAGGAATAAACGAAAAACGAATTTTTTTGTTTGGCAAGACTGTTATTTTCCATGATTCCATTCACACGGGATTACAAAATTAAACTGTGTATATGAAAATTCGTACCCAATACCAGCTGATATCATTCATCTTCACTGATGAATATTCATAGTGCACACATTTACCACAATGCCTCCATGCTTAAAATGTATTCAAGTGCAAATACAATTAGTTCTGTGAGATTGTTGCAATTATTTTATTATGATCGACAAGAATTTTGAAATTTCAGTGAAAATGTCATAACCTTATTTACCTGCATAAAATACCTTACTGCAATCAGCATAAACAGATCTGCTGTAGCATAATGTGCCAGAAGATCTGGGTCAATGCTATTTGCTTGAAATAAAAAACAAAAACAGCGAGTACCCAATCTGCCAGTGCATTTTGCCATTTTAATGTAGATCTAGGCAGCTGGGTGTGTAATATATATGAGTGAATAGGGTCTTAAAGCATGACTTTAGGGTAAACTAATCTAAAGTTGCCCACTGCAATATTGGTTTTATGCATACTAACAACATTCAGGAACAACAGGTTGTTTAAATGTGAAAGAAATACCTTTCCTTAATATTTACTACACAATATGATATGTCTGACTCTATTTAAAATTCAATGAAGAATTGTGTCTGACTCAAGATCAATTTATCCTGTCTTAAATTCTTCAATTTGTGCATATTTTAGCAATGGAAAGTAGAATTTCACTATATAAATATGAAAATCACACCCAAATCCCAGCTTACAGAATTTTGTTCCCTTGTTGTAGAGCTATACAACCATGTAGTTGCTAAATGTCTGAATTGTCTGACTTACGATTGTGCTGACTCCAAATGTTTCCAGTAAATGCTATTTCATGAAATGTCTTAATTATGATACAAACAGCGGCAACAACCACATGAAAAAATGCGAGATTTTAACCCTACTTGTATCTTAATCATTCACTAGATGGCAGGTGAGGTTGTCATTTGTGCTACAGAAGACCTGTCCTACTCATTATCAGTTTAACCTACCAGTATTGTGCTAGTAAACAGTAGCCGGAGGTTCATACAGCAAATTAAAGACTTAATGGAAAAAGGTAATGAAAAAATGATTTTTGTTTAGCTGGAAATTGGTAATGTTGTAAGATTAAAATAAAAAAATGCATTTTAGTCAGTGTTTTTCAGACTTTATGACATGAAAATGACATGGGAATATTGATTACCAAAAATTGTCACATTCTCGTAATCGTTGTTAATATGGTAAAATGACACATAAATATCCATTCATGGTGAGTAATTAGGTATCTATTATTTGCATACTACATGTATTTGTAAGGTCTAATATTGATTACTTTTAAACTTAAGAATCAATTTTAAGTTATAATATTTAATAAATGGTTTGCTAAAAGTTCACCTACCATATATACTCGTGTATAAGCTGGGTCAAAATGCAAACAACATAGACCCTGATCTGCCGTCGCATAATGTACTGGCAGATCAAGGTCTATGTTGTACAAACTGCATAGACCCAGATCTGCCAGCACATTATGCGACAACAGATATGGGTCTATGCAGTTTACAGTTGGTATTGGCTTATACGTGAGTAGATACGGTACATCTAAAAATCATGGTACAGATTAAAATAAAGAAATATTTTTCAACTGGATAAAAATTATATTGCATATGAATAAATATACAAAATTGCTGACTAGGGTGCAAAAGCTACATAAACATACAATCGCAAAACAAAAATCAACAATATGACCAAGCATCACAAGTAGACCTGGGCATGTATTCTGTAAGCTTTTTTTTAAGTGCAAAACTTGAGTCAAGATCAAAGTCCCAAAAATAAGTCTTTATTTTGAATTATGATGGAGTTATAATAATTTACAAGGATTTTAACAATCTGATTCCTTCTTCTAAACTGCTAACATTTCCAGATTTAAATGTTTGTCGATCATCACTACTGGTTAGAGCAGCTAGAGTTTAGTTCTCAAAAAGTTTAGAGAATACAGGGCCTGAGATGCTTGGGGTATGCTATATGGAATCACTTATGATCCCTAATGAGACCCTCTTCATCGGTGTCCTGAAAAGGGTTACTCCTGTCCATTAATTGGTGGGAATAAAGCATAACAGCCACAATATTGCATCCTACACCATCGGTGAGACACACTTTGTACACTTTGCAATCTAGCAAAATCCTACATAATTGGCATGAATTATAATTTACTGTTTCAACTTATGATAATTTTCAAAGAGAAATTTTTATATAAATATTACTGGCATTATTCAAGGTCAAAGCAAACTTTATAATTCCTTTGTTTCAGTCACATCTGTGGGACCCTAGTCCAAAAAGATGGAACATATTTGATTTTTTTTAATAAAGAATTTCTTTAAAATTTATTCTAGCAAGATTTATTCCTCTTAAGTACTCTTCTTATGAAAGAGGAATAATCTTCTTAATTAGAAAACACTGCTGTCAAAATGTTTGCCTTATTGCTGTGAAAGGATTTTTCCCCTCATTTTAATGAACCCTGAATAAAGTGATTCAATTTACTTCATTTAAAATTAACTTAATGATGACCAGTGTTGTTATGTTATTGTCTTTTACAATGCTTTTTCCCTATCTATTTAAAGCTTAGTGTATGATGTATGGGTAAACATTATGACACCACAAATTAAATAATTTCTGCATACATCCAATTAAAGCAATGGTTACATAGATAAGATATTGGACTGTGTCTGTCCAGCTGTCTGTATACAGACTATGCCTGCACTATCAAGTATCCAATCAGAAATAACACTGCAACAGGAAAGTACTATCCACTAGTCAGTAAATAAGGCAGTGCTATGTAATATTAACTCGCAAGGTGAAACTCAGGAATTATCAGTTCTAAGCCAATCAAAACTAATATTACAACAGAAAGTAATCTATGACTGAGCGAGTACAAACTTTTGCATTCGAACTCAAGCTCATCTGCCCTGAATTCATCTGCACAAAAATCTCTGAGGTAGCCCAAAAAATTGTCGGAATAATATGATGTTGGCTATGAACATAAAAATAATGACTATTTACCAATGATAACATGCACCAACTACTAACAGTATAGACTTAGATTTCTGTTATCACATGATACACTGGCAGATCCAAGTACAGTGTCTCTCATTATAAAGCACCTCAGTATAACACTTTTATAAGGCAGGCACAGTAATGGATCTCTATACATTATTTAATAGTAATACTGTGTATACTATACCTGAGTATAAGGCAGCCTTGCTTATAAGATCCTACACTTTTTATGACTCTCTTGAAGAGTGTTATAGTGAGGTATCACTGCATATGTTCTTTATTTCCATGATTTTAAGGTAACAGCCCAGATGCTAATCTGCTGGTGTATTATGTGTTGGCGAATCAGATATTATGTTTTACGAGTATGGTACCATAGTTTGCTATTCATCATTGCTGAAAGTGCATATCATTAGTTTTTTACAATCTGAAGATCTGGATCATATTTATCAGCAAGGACTAATGTTTAAGATTCAATATTTGGTCACATAAACTGACATCTGAAAACAAATCAACATAAGCTATATTACTTCAAAATGATTTAAGCATGCACCTATACCTACTTGAAAAATCAGGATGCATCCAGCATATTTTTCAGAATGCAGTTTAGTGCTGTTCATTTCCTTTCCATTGAACCAACCTTTGCTTTTCTTTAAATATTACTGGTGGAAATGACTTCTGTCATGTTAATGCACACTTCATATAATCATCAACATGATGATAGCACTTTAAGTCATTTAAGAATGAAACAAAAGTCATTATTTTTTCCTCGTTATTGTAACACTGGTACAGATCCTATTTTTTCTTACTGAATTGTCAGATTTTTAATGCACATAAAACTACATGCCTTGTTACTTTCAAAGCCTCAAGTAGTCAAAGTAACTGATAATGCATAAACATAAGTCACTTGATTCTAGTTCTTAAACGTTGTCATTGCACAGTTTCAAAATCCACTGAACTGCTCTATAACGACAAATACAAGTGTAAAAATGAAGAATGATAAAACAAAACATTCTTTTAAAACAAACTGAACTTTCACATCAGTTATTCTGGTGTCAAGACTGAAAATCTTCAGTAGATATCTGTATGCATATATGCAGCTGTGTACACACAGATCTACAAAATTTACATGAGAAGCATGCTTCTTGATGCCATATTCACATCATTTTAATATGTTCTGCACCAGTACTCTAGTTACACACTGATCTTGTTAACACTGTGACATTAGCACCTACCAACATTATTTAGCAACATAACTAAGTGATTCAAAGTCCTTGCGATAATACAATCAAAAGCTAATATTCACGACACATGAAATTCATGAACCTGGTCCCCATTTCACCAGCACCAGTCTTAAAATTAAACTCAGACCTAAGACATCTGATTGGTTCATTTTAAAGAAGATTTAAATTTCAGCCAATCATATCAATGGTATCTAGAATTAAGTTAAGACTCCAGGTTTAGGTTCTTTTGGCAGAATCCAATTTCCTCAACACAAGTCTTAAGTTAGGTCCAGACTTAAGACATCTGTTTGGTAAATCTGAAGTCAGACAAATTTCAGCCAATCAGATCACTGGATTTCAAATCTAAATTTAGGTCTACACTTAAGTTTTGTTGATGAAAGTGAAGCCTGACTGAATAGTAAAATATGCAACTTGCTCTGAGCAGTTCATAGCAAATAGTATTAAACTTGTTTCATATATTTCATACCTAATAAAAAAAAATCATGTACAATGCACTATATATGTTAATAAGTTATGAAACTGATCTTTCCTTGTCTTGTCCTCTAATGCTTATGAACAGGGTAAATAGTTTATTGCACATAGTAAGAACAATTCAGGATTTCTTTTTAACAAGATCTGCTAACAAATTAACAAAGACAACCCAGTGAATCACTAGTTTCAGGGTTTAAAAACAATAATCACTGTATCAAGGTAATGCAAACCATGCAAAATGTCCTGAAAGAGTATGTGAAAATCACAAGATTACATGGCATTCATTTTAGTGTTATGGGAAAGTCTTCTCACTTTTAATTTCTTTCATTATGCTTTAATTTTCTTTTCTTGTCTTGTCTTTGTATCTTTTTAGCACTGAAAAGCCTACTTAATCATCCTTTTTGTCATGCAAATTGAAAATGGAAAACATGTCAGGAACAGCTGTAAATGAATCATTGATTAAATGAAGGATTGTCACCTTCCTCCATATCCAGACCCTGTTGTCATAAAACATATTCAGCACAAAACTTGTACTCAAATTCAAAATGTAACAAAAAATCAAACTAGATCTGTCAGTAAGTGATTATGGAATACCAACCCCCACCCCATAAGATATGAAGTGTAAATACAGCACTCCCTCATAATAATGCTGTCCATGGAAGCCATTGTGTATACCACCTTATATAATGAAGTACATGATACCAATATTGCTACTACCATTTAATGCCTTACAAAAGGAACAATGTTATAACAAAGGGTCTTGTAGTTCGGGAGTGCTGTACAATTTTCAAATGAATGGGGAGATAACTCTAAAAGTACTCAGCCAAATCTTACATGGGACACACTCTTGTCATGATACAAATTTATACCAAGTTTCATGGTGATATTTCCACTAGTTCTGGAGAAACCAACCAGGAAAGTGTGTGATGGATGGGATAAGTCCTGAAACACTAATCAGACAGACTCCATTTCTCACATGACATAATGTCTAGAAATAAGGAAACACAAGTGTGATGGATGGACAGAATAGATGGGCCGACTCCAGCATACCTCCCAAACTTTGTTTGCAGAGGGGTATAATAACTTACAACATAAATGATTACAGGATCGTGAAGCTTTCCAAATTATCTTCTTTGTTTATCTAAATGCATGTGAAATTTTTCCAATCCTGAGTGACTTCAAGTAGGTTTTCTTTTTAAATTCCGTTTTGAGCATGAATTAATTTGTTTTGTTCCAACATTTTTTTCACAACATATATACTGTACTTATTATAATGTATGACAATTCTTTAAGTGTCGATATAAACTTTCATTATTTTACCTGAAAAAAAAAAGGATTTCAGCTTCAATAGAAAGAATGATCTACCCAATGAAAAATGTAGATCAAGGTAAGGAAGCTCAGAATGTAAGCACAATATAAATGACATTCTAAAATAATAACTGAAAGAAACTAAAAATCCTACATACAATGATAATTACATGAAGTATATAACTTTATAAATCTTTAGTACATAGCCTGAACATTCAATTACAGATAGATAAATATTCATCTTCATTCATTATAATCATTTTAGTTGACCAATTTGTGCCTGTGGATTTAAAAACAATAAAATTGACAACACAAAAGAAGATTTGTGCAGAACTATAAAGTAATTTCTTCAACTTCTGTAACACCACAGTGAGATACAGTGTAACTGGCTTAAAATCAGTTTGAACATTACAAATCTGTTATATGGTAAAATCAAAATAATGAGGGCACCTAGATAAAACAGGCAAGGCATATAGATAATATGGGCATCTAGATAATACAGGCATCTAGATAATATGGGCATCAATAACAATAAACATATTAACCATATAAAAAAAAAAAAACACAGCTTCCTTCCTAATTTCTTGCAACAAAAATAACCACTCATGTAGGAATATGCACACAGAGCATGCAATAAATAAAGAAATTCATGTCTTAAATGCAAAACTTCTTAAATGAGTAGGCCCTTTTGTAATCTGGCCTGTATTCACATCTTTGAGGTTCACAAAAGTAGACATGTCACTCTTCACTGGAAAGTTAAGAATGGTTCTTCTGACACGCAAGGCAATCCACTCAAGTCTCTGGAACTTTGACTGGATAATATATGAACATGATGTGTATCTATTTTGTCAGAATAAATGAATAAATAAATTTGTAACATTTCAAGCCAATAGAATTTCTGTTTAACTATTTCAGACAAAATTTACAAGTAAACAAAAAAAGTGACGACTTGTAATGTTGAATATAAATACAGCACAGATACTGGAAATTTCACTATTGATACGCAAAAGATAAAAATTGGTGCATACAACCTCCACTAATTTAATACAAGAAAATATGTTTCTTCTCCTGATTGTACAGTACAGTGTTTAATAACCAAGTTACCCACAGTACTGTGTACATCAAACAAGTTACCTACAATTGTAAGAATTTTTGACTTTTAATTTTTCAATTATCACATATCATTTTCAAAACTTAAGCCAAAAACATTTTGTGCAAATCATCCATAATAAAAGATCTTTGATGTAATTTCTTTCATCCATAATAAAAGATCTTTGAAGTAATTTTCCATCACAAAAAGCACAAATTGGAAATAAATTATTAAAATTCACTGCTGAAAAGATCTTTTTTTCACAAAAGTGGATCATCATAAACTATGTAAAAAATCTGAACAGCAATTAATCTGTAATTTGGATAAATTTATTAACTGACAAGATGTTAACTTAATGTATCATGGCTCTATGTCCCGAAACAAAATATAAAACTCATCTACAACAAACATCAGTTTGACATAATTTTAAAATTTAGCAACATGATACTGGGACTAAAAGTAGCTTATATTTACAAAACTCCATATAAAATACATGCAAAGACATTAATTCAATGTTTGTTTTTTTTAACATTGGTTCATCTCTTAAAAGAATTATTTGTAGTTATTACACAAGATAAAGCTTTTATTTAGCATACTCCCACAGGACTAACTCAATCTGTCTCTTACATACAGGTAATTGTTAATTCATGGTTAATAATATATAATACAATGATATACATGATCATAGGCCTGCCCGCCTCTCCTCCCCTGTAAAAAATGTAAAAATGTTGGCGAATATTTACTAAGGATATCTTTGTCTGGTAGTAAGTCCACCCCCTATTCTTGGACACAATTATTTAGACTGGTCCCCTGGTCTTATCATGGAAGAAATACAGTAAATGATAAGAGTTATACATTGATACCCATGAGAGCACCCCCTGATGAAAGGCCACTGTATCCTGCACCATGGTAGGCATTTCTATCACTTTTTCCCCTGATGAAAGGCTGATGTATCCTGCACCATGGTAGGCATTTCTATTACTTTTTCCCCTGATGAAAGGCCGTTGTATCCTGCACCATGGTAGGCATTTCTATCACTCCCCCCCCCCTTAATAGAGGCTACACCTCTTGCAAAACCATCTTTTAATTGCAGAAGGGGTGACTTTATAAGAGTGAGGCCACTGTACTATGAAAATGAGTCTAGTATGACCAGTTGTCCATCTAAATCAGATTTCCATTAGAACAGGTTTTACTGTACTTTACAAAAGACATTTCCAGCAATAATTACTATTTTAATACTTGCAAATCTAACTTAGGTTAGTCTGTCAGAAAAGCTAGTGTAAAACTAGGAGAATGTTACTTAACATGATTGTCAAATTTACAAGAACAAAAATATCCAAATTACTCTGACTAGATTTTTATATTTATCATATACATATACAAACTACCATATTTACTGGCATACATATACTTAGCTGTGAACAGCATAGACCCAAATTTTTCCTTGCTTAATGTGTTAACACAGACCCATATATTTCCTTGCTTAATGTGCCAGCACAGTCCCAGATTATTTCTGGCTTAGTGTGCCAGCAGATCAGGGTCCATTGTATCCACTTGAAAGCACAAGTCTAATGAACCACACAGACCCTGATCTATTGATGTATTATGTGACTGCATACTGGAGTGTACTGTTCAAAGTTGGGGGTGTGTTATACATAAATATGGTAAAACACAGTCTAGGAGCACTATATCATACAACACACAAATACAAACTCACATATACACACTCAATTGCACATTATGTGACTGTTGATTGGGTCTGTGCTGTCTGAGGTTGGTTGTGTGTTGTAAATAAATATGGTAAAACACGGCCTAGAAGCTCTACATTATACAACACACTGATACAAACTCCGATATACACACTCACACATTCATACACAGATGGCACACACTGTCAACTTGTTTACTGGTTAATTTGGCAGTCTGAGTTTAATAAAATTATAACAATATGGGAACACACAAGTTCAAGATAATTACAAATTAACATAATCAGCTGATCTACTTATCATCAGTCTGGGGTAAGTAAAATTATAATTCCAGAAGAGTAAAGAAATCAGGACCAAACTTTATAACTAGTATACATATAAGTAAAATCTGAAATATTAATTAGCACATTATAATTCTACATAAAAGTGTATGTACCTGCAGCTATGGCAGAAAAATATTCTGTCCAGAAGCACATGACAAGTTGAAAGTTGTGTGGGTCAAGTAAAGTTTTCTGTTACTTGTCCAGAAATTTATACAGAATAAGGAAAAATCCAGATTTTAGTCTTTTTAAATTTCAAATAGTGGTGTCAGTCATTTCTCCCGCTGTGAGCAATACTCAAATCAACATGACATGATGTCCAATAAACATAATTGTTGCCTTTCCTGCTTTTTACCCCTGAAAATCTAAATATTCTTTTGAAGTTGTAATCCAAGGGTTGCGAATTCTATACCTGCCCTGGCTTACCTGGGTTGGCTGTCTCTGTGCATCCTTGGGAAAAATACATAGCTCCAATTCTTCTGCATGATATAGTCAATAATGTGTTAAAAGTGCCATTAAAGCTAACAAAAAACAAAACAAAATACTTCTGTGCTGTTTGTTTGAAATTTTTAAGAGGCTGATTGTCACTTTTGTTTTCATTTACTGGACAACATTTCAAGATAATACTACAAAGTAAAAACAAAAGCTTGATTATGCAGGTGTTTTTTTTATTAAAAATATGAGCAAATTAAAGTGTCTGAGGTACTCCTGTAAAGTTAGTTTGACTCCCTGACCAACTCCACTGATTCTCGTGTGAAAACATGGATCTGGACCAAAGCCAGACAAGCCAACTATTGTATTTTATAGTTTTTGCTATTGTTCCAAAAGTCTGTAATTTAAGGGTCATTTCAGTAAAACTTGTGGTCAGATTGTAAGGATTGGCAGGTCTGTGTTGTAAGCAAAAATCAGTATGTATATCCTTGGAACTGGACACATCTTTTGATGGCACTGAAAAATATGGTACCTCTATCTTTCTACAACTGTTGAAGAAGGCAACCTGATCCTTAAATAATCAGGCTGGCAGTAGCTGATTTGAAGCTTGCAATCTGTGATGTCAGCCATATTCAAATATTGGAATTGCTTGTGCTGTTTGAGTACAAATCTTTTTGTGAGTGAAAGAAAGAAACTCCTCATGGATTTTTCTGAATGAAATTAATGCATTTTGCAATTCACAATGTAAGAATAATGATTGTACACAGTTCGGTGTGTGCCAACATGTGATGGAGGACTCAATTATACCCCCCCCCCCCCATACTACAGCAAATGTTTACACATGACAAACTGTGTATGGTTCCTATAATGTAAGCTGGTACTTAGGAAGTCATAATACTGTATGTACATGTATAGCACTCCCTCACTATAAGACCCTTCACTATAACATGACTCCTGTTATAAGGCAATTATGGTAAAGGACCCCATTTGATTAAATGGTAGTAAAATTATATGTATAATGTTCTTCATTATAAGTAATTTTTCCCAAGGACACACCATGGTAGCCAACCCAGGCCGACTGATGGTAGAATTCGAGCCTGCACCCTTCTGGTCATAGCACGCTAACCACTGAACCATCACAGCTCTTCAATTTCAAGTGGCAGTGAAATGCTGTTTCCTTAACAATGTTTGCAAGTTAGTATGAAGAAGTAAGAACATAGTTCTTACAAAACGAAAATTATACTTGGACATGTCCTATAAATCAATAAACTTTATTAATGGATGAAGAGAACCACCAAAACTGAGTACGCTGGATTGTTTTTATAAGACTTAGACCACTAATTATTAGTTGAGCATGCACCAGTCTTGAAGTGGGGGAACATTGCATATTGTACTTAATACTTCATAATACTTCAAGATCAGGCCATTGGTTGTAAGGGCTGTTCTATTTAAACATACATGATACCCAGGGAAGGCAGTTTTTAAAAAATCCAGGGTACCGTATATTACCGTATATACTCGATTATAAGTCAACTTGACTATAAGTCGACCCCCCCCCCCCCGTTTTTTTAAGTCGGGAGGTATTTTGCAAGTCAGATCCGTCTGAAGTGAGTCAGAGTTGCACTTTGGAAAAATAAACAAGCCAAACAGGATTGATAGATAGATAGGAAAAATAAAGACAAAACCGGTTTAAAATACAAATATATTATTGAGTGGAATATGTCACAAATAAACTGACAACTTACAATTTGTCCATCTTTGTGCAATAAAATCCATTGAAATCCATAATGCTTGACATTTTAAATCCATTTTTATGATAAATCCATGAATTCAATTATAGGTCACATACTGGTATAGAAATAGTTCATAATGATCCAATTCACAATATCCCGTAATTTGTTAATTCCACACGTCCTACAAATAAACCAAGAAATTTAAGTCCACATCACTTGGCACTGAACAAGTATCAAACTAGTGGCTTGATCAAATGGTTGTCACATGGGAATACAAAGAGGATGGTGCCTTTACAAGTTAAGGGATTAAGGTCAAACATGCACAGGAAGTTGTAGGACTCTACTTGGCACTGAAATTCATGGCTCGAGCAAAAGGATTGCAAACTTGAAAACAAAGTGCTGCCTTTACAATCCAAGGGCTTATTGGCCCACGTGCACTGGCAGATAACTTGGGAAATATCACTTGGGAATTAAATCTGACTTGTGGAAAAGGAAAATACCAATTAAATCAAAACTTTTATTTCATTAAACACAGTGTTTATACAGCAAGACACAAATATTAATAGAAATAAAAGTTGTTCGGACTTGCATGAAAATGGAAGCAATATACTTGCTAGTAAACACCCATGGTAAACAACACTGACAGACACTTCACTCTGCGGTAGGTTGTATTTAATTTACTGGTAATATTTTCAAATTATTAAAATCAAATAACCGTAGATACAAGTATTGTGTAATGAATACCATCATGAAGTGGATAAACACAGTGCATACCATATATGCATTTCTGAGTGGGAATAGTAGTATGAAAACATAAAAATATTTCAATTAACAGTATTTTTATGTACCGCAAACATCTAGAGTTTCCAACATTACCCCTAGATTTATAAAAAAATTTTGCATGTTGTGTTTATGTGATAACCCCTACTCTGCATGAATCGAATTTTCAATAAAAAAACATTGATTTATAAGCGAGTATATACAGTACTCAAACAGTTCATATGAAAATAATACAAAATTCTAAATTGCATCTATGGGTGACTACTCCATTTTGAAAGTGCCTTCCCTGGGTCCCAAGTCTGTTTTACTGGAACAGTCCGAATATTGGTGTGGATTTTTTATTTCTTAATTCATGAGACTTTTATTAGTGCGTTCAACTTCTTAACAGATTCTGTTTGTCCACGTGCATGGTTTAAAAATGTTTGTTTTCTTTTTTTGGCAGGACAAAATTATTCTGTACCTACCTGATCTGAGACTGTTAATTAAAATAGCTTTTACTAACCCCCTGCTTTAGAGACATTTATGTCTTCCTGAAGCACCCTGTTTTGATTGTTCTGAAAAACTGCACTAATTTCAATCCAGAGGTACATGTATTGTGTGATGGGCCATCTAGTGCACAAAATAGTTTTATTTTCTCAAACATTAACAATGATGTCTGTAGAAAATGAATTAGTGGTCTGAACCCTATAAATACTTTTTGTTCATGCTGCAATAATAATGAAAACATCAAGTACATACACCATAGCAAGAGAAACGATGCAAATTGTTCACTCATCACAATTTTCAAATGGGAGCGAAGATTTGTGTTATGAACAGTGTTAGCAAGTAAGGTGTCTTGTATATAGCAGCAAGATCAAAGTTCCTGCAAAGATGATTTTCAAGTGCACCACTGAACTGAAGTGCACTTCGTGACTTTTCCAAAAAGCAATGGATCTATAACTTGATGATACTAAAGAAAAAAACAAACAAAACAATCAAGCCCATGGCTACAGTGATTACAACCTCTACTGACTATATCAAAGGTAAATTATCTCTTTCTTTGTTTTATCTCTCTATCTTTATTTTTGTTATGTTTGTACTTTAAATACTTCAATTTTACCCTAGACTGACAGAAAGAGTTAGTAGTTTTACTAAAAATATCACTGGATATATTTTTACATGATATTGCTGACCTTATGAAACCAAAAGGTGTACAAAAAATACTACAAAATATATCTGGATTTCATCACCTATGATGCTCAACATATTCATATATGGGTAATTTGGCACGCACAACTTTACTTTCAACTTTATATGAAGGGAAAAGCCCGTTTTTCCCTGTCCGTCTGTTTACTCCCTTGGAATATCCATCCCAATGGTTTCCAGCAATGCCAATCAAGTCTTTTGGTTGTAGCTGGATTTCGCTGTTGTCTTTTGGCACATGTGACTCTATCACCTCCATATTGTGGGCATTTTGGCCACCAAAGTAATAAATATCATCCAGAGACTTGAAGAAAGAAGAAGCATCCCCATGCATAGTCTGCATTAATTCATATGCAACACGGCAAACCTGTGAAAACAATCAAAGTCTGAATATAAATGTGGAAAAAATCAGTCTGAATGTACCTGTGAAAACAATCAGTCTGAATGTACCTGTGAAAACAATCAGTCTGAATGTTCCTGTGAAAACAATCAGTCTGAATGTACCTGTGAAAACAATCAGTCTGAATGTTCCTGTGAAAACAATCAGTCTGAATGTACATGTGAAAACAATAAAAGTGTGAATGTACCTTTCAAAACAATCACAGTCTGACTGTACCTGTAAAACAATCAGCATGAATGTACCTGTGAAAACAATCACAGTCTGAATGTACCTGTGAAAACAATCAGTCTGAATGTACCTGTGAAAACAATCAGTCTGAATGTTCCTGTGAAAACAATCAGTCTGAATGTACCTGTGAAAACAATCAGTCTGAATGTTCCTGTGAAAACAATCAGTCTGAATGTACATGTGAAAACAATAAAAGTGTGAATGTACCTTTCAAAACAATCACAGTCTGACTGTACCTGTAAAACAATCAGCATGAATGTACCTGTGAAAACAATCACAGTCTGAATGTACCTGTGAAAACAATCAGTCTAAATGTACCTGTCAAAACAATCATGGTCTGAATGTACTTGTGAAAACAATCAGTCTGAATGTACCTGTAAAACAATCAGTCTGAATGTACCTGTCAAAACAAAGTCTGAATGTACCTGTCAAAACAATCAAAGTCTGAATGTACCTGCCAAAAGAATCAAAGTCTGAAGTTACCTATCAAACAATCAAAGTCTGAATGTACATGTCAAAATACTAATTATTATGTCAATACTGAAAAGTAAAAGGTTGATCAGCTAAATCAATTTTGATATTGTGGACCTAGAAATGCCTCAATGCAATATGGCTGCCCCTGCCATTATGGTGTAATTTAAGAATGTTTGGTTTAATATGCTAAGGCAGATTTATAAGTCAAACAGGAGCCATAACTCTGTCCAATCTTAAAGAGAAAAGGTGAAAATTTATCTTGCCATTAGTCTTTGGATTGTAAAGTCTCGTTCTTAATTCAGTTAGAGTGCCCTCCTTGAACACATACTTTAGTCATTTCTGTCTTGTCTGAAATGTATTCACACATAAATTTAATTTAAAATCTGTGCAAACACTTACTTCCTTAAGTCTAAATTATAAACAAAGCAACTTTTTTTTATTCTGAACATAATTGCTGGTCCTGAGGGTGTTCACAGAAAGAGAAGTTTCCCTATAAGTTAAAAAAGACCCAACAACTCTATGTGTGAACCATTTGTATCTGAAGTATGAACTAATATTTTCTTTAAAAAGTATGAAACTAATATTTTCTTTAAAAAGTATGAACTAATATTTTGTTTAAAATGTATGAAAAAAGTATTTTCTTTAAAAAGTATGAACTAATATTTGGTTTAAAAAGTATGAAACTAATATTTTCTTTAAAAAGTATGAACTAATATTTTGTTTAAAATGTATGAAACAAATATTTTCTTTAAAAAGTATGAACTAATATTTGGTTTAAAAAGAATGAAACTAATATTTTCTTTAAAAAGTATGAACTAATATTTTGTTTATAAAGTATGAGCTAACATTTTGTTTAAAAAGTATGAACTAATATTTTGTTTATAAAGTATGAGCTAACATTTTGTTTAAAAAGTATGAAACTAATATTTTGTTTAAAAAGTATGAAACTAATATTTTGTTAAAAAGTATGAAACTAATATTTTGTTAAAAAGTATGAAAATCTACAAAATGTGCATGTGATGATGATGAAGGATAAATAATTTTTCCATGTTTTGTATTATGTAATTGTTTAATACAACTAGACTGAGACTGAAACAAAAAAATATCCCCATGGCTTTCATCTTGAGGCAAGTTTAAAGACATGGAAATATATGTGAACATATAAATATACGATAATGGTAATAATATTCCCAGGATCATTACCACATCAGTGGTATAAACATGTTATTTAAAATTTTCAATTTCTTTATAAACATTGCAAAAGGAACTTGTTTTTGCTTATTCCTATAAACACCTTTTTCCAAGTATTTCTATAAAACTAATTAAATGAAACAGAAGACCAAAGAAAGACCTATAACAAGATCAGAATCATGACCTATAACAAGATCAGTATCAAGACCTATAACAAGATCAGTATCAAGACCTATAACAAGATCAGTATCAAGACCTATAACAAGATCAGTATGAATGTTGTATATGGGTAACTAATTAAATGAAACAGAAGACCAAAGAAAGACCTATAACAAGATCAGTATCATGACCTATAACAAGATCAGGATCATGACCTATAACAAGATCAGTATCAAGACCTATAACAAGATCAGTATCAAGACCTATAACAAGATCTGTATCAAGACCTATAACAAGATCAGTATCAAGACCTATAACAAGATCTGTATCAAGACCTATAACATGATCAGTATCAAGACCTATAACAAGATCAGTATCAAGACCTATAACAAGATCAGTTTCAATGTTGTACATGGGTAACTAAGATAAATATTCCTTAGACTTGATCTATTCTGAAATAATGTACATTCAGGTCCCATATTCTTAAAACTTTATGAGCATTACACTCAAGCACAAGCTCAGAGTCCCAAAACTTTGACAATCTTTAATTAGAATGAAGTTAGAATCACATAACTTTCAGATTGTTCTTAACTTTTATCCCTCAACTAGACTGCCAAATTTTCATGATAGGTGTACCCTAGGAATCATATCTGATTTTGGAGTTAGGAGCTGGAGTTTTGTGCTCAAGTTCAAGTCTGAAAACTTTGACATTCCGTAACTTTGATTTGATTGACAATAGAATCAGAGAACTCTCAGGATCATCTTAACTTTAGTTTCTCTACAAGTATGCCATATTTTAATTATGTTGGTATAAACCAAGTATGCCATATTTTAATTGTGTTGGTATAAACCTAGTATAACATCTGACTTTGGGGTTTTCAGTTTAAGCTTTAATTTCTTCCTCAAAAATGTTTAAGAATACAGGGACTAATCTGCTCCAGTATAAACTACTTACCTGGGAAGAGAATGTACAGACTAGATAATTGCACAGAGACAGAAAATGGATATCGATGATAACTCCTCGTAAAGATGTGTCACTGTAACGGCTATTTAATCCTGCTGATTTGGATATCTCATTGTCACTGATAAACTCATAGTCTTGATAACTGAAATGACATGAAACAACTGATGATTTACATCTGAACTGTTTCCCAATTAGAGTGAATTCATTATTATGCATGGGCTACCAATTTTTGTGGTCTTTGTGGGCAAGCCAGACCATGAATTGAAAGTTGCGATGAAATATGAACCAAACTGATATTCAAAATGCCCCCCCCCCCATGTGACTGTAAAGCATCACTTGTCTGTGTGTTTGTTTTAATACCGATAATATTACATAGTGCTGAGAAATATATCATGATAGGTTTATGAAAGATGAGGAACAATGGAAACTGATTATGATTTAATTTGCATGCAAAATTTCATCAACTTGAAATCTCTGTACTAACATAATGATTCTGTCTGATGCTATAGTAATAAATGCTGAATTACTCATGTATTTTGTCCCTCTTTACTTCACATAGCACATATTATATCCACTTATAATAATGAATACTCACTAAACCTTTATGCAATCTAATGAAATTTGAAACATCTGAGAAACATGACAGTATTAAAGTTCAAGAAAATTAAATGTCAATCACACTTTTTTAAGCACATGTATCCTTGAATAATGTTAGTCACTATTTATCCATGAAAATTTCCAACATAATGTATGGATCAAGAAAGCACTGAATTATCTACTGTTAGACACTGTTTCATAATCCATACTGAACAGATATATTAATGTATATTATGTAATTAACCTTGTCTAATTCTACCATTAGTAGTTTCATGAATAAAAACAAGTGTTCACTGCACTTTTTATTCTGTTTATCACAAGTGATATTCACTATTTCATAGTTTATCACAAGTGATATTCACTATTCCTCACAAGTGATATTCACTATTCCATAGTTTATCACAAGTGATATTCACTATTCCACTGAACAAATGAAACACAAGAGCACATTACTATTACTAAAAATGTTTCATACATATAACTGCTTTATAAACAATCAGCCAATCAGTTCTGTTTCCTCAAAGCCCCTTTTAATCATGTCCATCCAAGGTTACATTTTGTTATTGTGGAGATGGTCCACTTCAAGTGAATAGGCTTAAGGGTGGATATTTTCAGGTCAATCAAGACCTTATCTGAGAGTACCATCAACACTGTTCTCCTGTTCATGTAACTAAGCAATCATCTGGGCCATGATAGATAAATGTGGGGGTTGCCATTTATCTGTGCATGTAGCTGTCACAGACAGTGGTATGAAGCCATTTTCCTTTAAATGGGACAGCAACCTCTCCTCGTGATGTGCTTTGAAAACATCAAAGAGTCTTGATGTTCACACTGACAAAGGGGCAGCAAGTCGGGTACAGAGTTCATATGCTATCAGAATACAGTCAACAGGACCCATAAGGATCAGGCAGACCCCCATTGGTAGGATATTTTACTTTAAGTTTCCTGCTCTTTGACCTCTGTGTCAGCAATATTGTGATACTTAAGGACTCACAGTACTAATTCAGCTCCCATAGTAAACATATACAAATACCGTGATTTCTGAATGATCAAACCTATATTTATCAGTACTGACATATCCTTGATGACAGCTTCTGTGTAGAGAAAACAATATGAGCTGTGGCATTTTCTGGATCTACATGTGTTTGACACAATTGCTTTCAATTCCGCACCAAAAAGTCAGGTGCCAATTTCAGAAATGTATTTTCCAAACTCAAGTCTGTTAAAGGACTAAATTTCCATCAGTAAAACATGATCTCTATTTTTTTCAGTTACAACTAGGATAAACTCTCGAAAGATTCTTTTCACTACACTTTTACTTTCATTATCAACCAATCCTGGCCAGCCAAACAAATAGATAGTCTATTTTATCTTCACTCATTTCTAGACTGGTTCCCCTTCTTCCATATATTTAGTACCTTAAGTCCTTAAGAGAGTGAAACTTAAATCTGACAAAACTGTTTACATATGGAAAAAATATGCTTGGTTTAAAAAAAGGCTTGGTTTGCTCTCATTGGGTTTGTTTAAGCACCTAATCCCAAACTGTAGAGAGCTTTATGGTTTTATATCAGCTTTTAAGAACAATGAAAAACCTAAATGCAATATTAATTACAGCAGTACAATTAGGCTTGTTTGCTTGCACATGCATGCAAAAGAATGTCAGCTTATTTTTTTATTCAGATCTCTGCATTTATGCAAAGTGTTAGCAACAAATAACTTACCTAATTAACTTAATTGCAATCACAAAATTAAAGTGAATACACAATTTGTGGGATTTTATAATTAAAAGAAAGTTAACATACATTGGTATTTTCTATATAACATTTTAAAAAATATTTCCCTGCAAGTAAGGTGCAGTCTAGCTTGCCTGGTCTTAAGAACTCTGACAAGCATTTAGAGGTTATATCTAGGGACTGTGTTCAGAGGTTACATCTGGGGGATGTGTTCAGAGGTTATATCTGGGGGATGTGTTCAGAGGTTACATCTGGGGACTGTGTTCAGAGGTTACATCTGGGGATGTGTTCAGAGGTTATATCTGGGGGCTGTCATTCTATTTTATGAATCAAGCCTTGAGGTTATAAATCTTCTAAGTTTCAAATTGTGTTCAGACTCAATACATTTTTACTGTAAATAACCCGCTTGTGCATGAAATTGAAGTAATCAGATTTACTGTATTATATAAAAGAAAATCAATCATACTTTAATCAGAGGTTTACAGAAATCAATGAATGCTGAAACTGAGTTTGAAATATGAATTTTGAGCCTGCATTTGAGTTTGTACTCGATGGAACATTTTACCCTCCAATTACAACTTGTTATAAATGGCATGATCAACTTACAGTTCTCTGGCATCTGATAACACAGTGGGATCATCAGATGCTAAGTAAACCCTCCTCTTCTCAACATGTTGTTGAACTTCAAGGATGTCGAACCACTCTGCTACATAAGCCATGTACTCCTCTATCCCATGGAATGCTGCTTCCATACCAACCTTATCTGTACGCCTCACATGGACTCTGAAGGACAACAGTGATACAATATAAAGTTCTCTTTTCCAAGTAATTTTGTTCAATAGATTTCTTCATAATGTTTACATAACTATCAACATGATTTTCAGAAACAATAGTGGAGTCATCTAGCTTGAGTTTATGCATTTCTGTTTATGTCATTTAGCTTGTCCTTTTGTTCTTCTGTTTATGTCATCTAGCTTGTCCTTATGTACTTCTGTTTATGTCATCTAGCTTGTCCTTATGTACTTCTGTTTATGTCATCTAGCTTGTCCTTTTGTACGTCTGTTTATGTCATCTAGCTTGTCCTTATGTACTTCTGTTTATGTCATCTAGCTTGTCCTTATGTACTTCTGTTTATGTCATCTAGCTTGTCCTTATGTACTTCTGTTTATGTCATCTAGCTTGTCCTTTTGTACTTCTGTTTATGTCATCTAGCTTGTCCTTATGTACTTCAGTTTACGTCATCTAGCTTGTCCTTTTGTACTTCTGTTTATGTCATCTAGCTTGTCCTTTTGTACTTCTGTTTATGTCATCTAGCTTGTCCTTATGTACTTCTGTTTATCTCATCTAGCTTGTCCTTTTGTACTTCTGTTTATGTCATCTAGCTTGTCCTTTTGTACTTCTGTTTATGTCATCTAGCTTGTCCTTATGTACTTCAGTTTACGTCATCTAGCTTGTCCTTTTGTACTTCTGTTTATGTCATCTAGCTTGTCCTTTTGTACTTCTGTTTATGTCATCTAGCTTGTCCTTTTGTACTTCTGTTTATGTCATCTAGCTTGTCCTTTTGTACTTCTGTTTATGTCATCTAGCTTGTCCTTTTGTACTTCTTAGTATGTATGAATACTCTTGTTTTCCTCAGTAATTCAATCCTGTCTTTCACAGCTGTATTACCTCCATCTCCCTAACTCCACTACAGGCAATAGAATTTAATGAATCAAATTTGGCATACAATATTATTAATTACCTGATACATCTGGAAAACATGTGTTTTGAAATGGGGAACCAGAAATTGTTGACCAGAAATACAATCCTTATACTTTTGAATTGTTCTTTCTTGTTGGTAGAACTGTAACATTTTTCTGTGTAGAATTTGTGACATTATAAAACAAGTTTTTGCTATTTAATTCTTCAATCTCTGCCTTTTTCACTTGGTTTGTGGTCTCTGACATGATCACTTCATGTTTCAAATCCCAGCCACATAAAATCAAGGTCATGCTTCATTTTCCTGCTCTTTAACTTAAGTTAGTATTCATATACCTCACTAAGATTTATTGATTCTCAGTCACACTAATAACATAAAAGATAGTGGTCAATAAATGTGTTTTCTGAAAATATGTAATAAATATATTTTTATACCGATTCCTATTTGTTCTGATCAATTAAAATTGCTTATATATTGAGTATATTTACATTGATTGTTCTGATCAATTAATATTGAGTATATTTACATTGATTATTCTGATCAATTAATACTGAATATATTTACATTGATTGTTCTGATCAATTAATATTGAGTATATATTGAGTATATTTACATCAATTCTTCTGATCAATTAATATAGAGCATATTTACATTAATTATTCTGATCAATACTGAATATATTTACATTGACTGTTCTGATCTATTAATATTGAGTATATATTGAGTATATTTACGCTGATTATTCTTATCAATTATTGAGTATATTTACATTGATTGTTCTGATCAATTATTGAATATATTTACATTGATTGTTCTGATCAATTAATGCTGAGTATATTTACACTGATTGGTTTTAAACTGCCATGTTGAATAATATCTGATATTGAATCTATTTTAAAATCATGTATTTTAGTGTACATATCTGAATATATTTTGAGACTGATTCATATTTGAGACTGATTCATATCTGAGACTGATACATATCATCTCTGATCTAATGAATATTGAGTATATTTACTTTGAATAAACTGAGTACAATATTTTATTTTAATTATTACACACGTATGGCCAAAATATAATGAATTGTAACTGTGTGTTTGCTGTCCTTTTCCCAGTATTATGTGATATTTTACAACAGCTGTGCACATCTGCAGATCATTTAAAATCATATTTTAAAATGTCAAGTCTCTATTTTGGACTGTGTAGCAGAGGCATCAAGACATGAAACAAATGTTCAATGAAATAAATGTCATGGAAAGGCAGAATCACACGATGTTCATCTTTTATTCATAAGGAAGAGTATTAAATAAGAGTCCCTTGAAGGGACTGTTGCGCTACTGGCTGAAAAGAAATTCCATGAATTCAAGGTAAGACCATTTCTTCCTTTTAACTGCCGAGTGTTGAAACCATCTCTGATATTCTTCAGCAGTAACAATATTTTTAAATTAGTGCTGCTGTAGTGGACATACTGGATGTCAGATTGGCACCATTTTAGGACCAACAAGACATCATAAGAAATTCTCTGATTGAAACCCCATGTTGATATGACTTTATGTTTTGGAGGAGTAATAATAAGATTTTCAAGATGATTGCCATGGTGGCAATATTGGATAGCAGATTGGCACCATTTTCAATTATGACCCATTAGACATCATAAGAAGTCTTTTCGTGAAAGCACAATATCACTATGACCAGCCATCTAGGAGAAGTAGTGATAACAAGATTTTCAAGATGCCCATTGTGGCAGCCATACTGGAAGTCAGATCAGCATCATTTTCATTTACAACCAGCTAGACATCATAAGAAGTCTTTTACTGAAAACCCCATGCTGATATGACCATTAATTCTGGAGAAGTAGTGATACAATTTTCAAGATGGCCACTGTGGTGGCCATATTGGATGTCTGAGCAGCACCATTTTCTTTTATAATCAACTAGATATTAAAAGAAGTCTTCTGGCAAAAACCCCATGTCAATATGACTTTCCATTCAGAAGGAGTAGCGATAACAAGATTTTCAAGATAGCTGCTGAGGTGGCCATATTGGATGTCAGATTGGCACCATTTACATTTAGGACCAACCAGACATAATAAGAAGTCTTTTAGTGAAAACTCCATGTTGATATGACCATCATTCATGATGAGTAGCAATAACAAAACTGCCAAGATAGCTGCTGTCGTGGCCATATTGGACATTTGAGCAGCATCATTTTCATTTTGGACCAACTAGACCTTGGGATGAATGTGTGTGTGAAGTTTCATGGCAATCCTCCCAGTAGTTTAGGAGGAGTAGCGATAAGAAATTTGTGCTAATGGATGGATGGATGACAAATGCTGTGCAATAGACCATCCCATAAGCTTTCCTGGTCTAGTACAGCTAAAAATCATATGACTATGTCTAAGTATACATTACTATAAAGATGTGCTACTAAAACCAGACCACTTCACTGGGTAATGTGACCACAGACTGACATCTTCATTTAGATAAAACTTTTGCCCTATCAACTGATGCAATTCCAATACTAACCCTACTATTGGATTTTTAAAGCCAAGGTTCTGTTTAGTCCTTTCAATCTCCTCTGCAAAATGCTGCTGTGGCCTTGTCAAATATTTTACAAACTGTCCGATCCACCATACTGATGGATCACCATGGAGGCGAATTAATCTGTCCCCAAGGTCATCAGGGATTGCTAGAGGTAGGTACTCTGGTCGAGGGTGCAAGCTGTCAATGATTGGTAACTCGATCACCTGAACCTTTTCCAAATCTTTGGCTGCTGAAAAAAATGATTAAGTATCTGTCTGAAAACTAGAAATGTGTCCATACAACAGGGACACATTTACCAATAAGATGCAATTAAAGGGTAAAGTTCCAAGTAAAACAGTGGTCAAAACTGTAAAATTCTGTCAGAAAATGATGAAAATCAAACCCTAGGTATTCTTAATGTAAAGCCTCATGCCATATTTGGTTTTAATCCATTAAGTCCTTTAAAAGTTATTGAGTAGAAACAATATCAGTGATGGATATTATGTGATGTGACAGGATGAAAAGACATGGGTAAAACTATATACCATTCTATAGACATGGTGGGGACATACAAATAAGTGTATTAACAACAAAGGCAAATTGGCTCTAGTAAACCTGGCTACATATACTCAAAACTGTTTGGAGTATAAAGATCAAAAGTTTAAGCTCAAAATATCAAACTCCAACAGGAGTCAAATCTATGTAACTAAAATTCAGCATGCAAGTAGAAAATGTAAAAAAATCCATGACGTTCTAAGATTCTAATTTTATTGTACCAAATGTAAAAAATGCCAAAATTTTACAACTCTGAGCTTGAGCACGAGTTTTGTGTTCAGAAAGTTTCACAAATACATGCCATTATGCTACCGATAATAAACAGAATCAACAATTGATAAGAAAAGAGAAATAATTTTACTTTAGAGTAAACCAAGTTGATAACATAATATTTAAAGATAAATGCTTCTTTGGGCAATGCTTTCCTGTATTCTTTCATAACTTTACAGAATAGATTGGTGGTCTGATAATATGAAAGAACAGAACCACATGACTCAGTGATTATCATGTAAAAATTCATAACCAGATGGGTGCAGGTTTAAATCCCGCCAGCTTGTGTGACTTGCCGTGGTGTGCCCCTGGGCAGGTTTAAATCCTGCCACTGGATCAGCTTGTGTGACTTGCCGTGGTGTGCCCCTGGGCAGGTTTAAATCCCGCCACTGGATCAGCTTGTGTGACTTGCCGTGGTGTGCCCCTGCGCAGGTTTAAATCCCGCCACTGGATCAGCTTGTGTGACTTGCCGTGGTGTGCCCCTGGGCAGGTTTAAATCCCGCCACTGGATCAGCTTGTGTGACTTGCCGTGGTGTGCCCCTGGGCACAGCACTGTACTCTACCTGATATAACCTTCAGGTGTTAACCCTTGCCTCACAGTGTCTATTACTGTGTAAGCTGTCGACATACATGATATAACCTTCAGGTGTTAACCCTTGCCTCACAGTGTCTATTACTGTGTAGGCTGTCGACATACATGATATAACCTTCAGGTGTTAACCCTTGCCTCACAGTGTCTATTACTGTGTAGGCTGTCGACATACATGTGCCAAAGTCACAGAGTGCAGTGAGTTATAAACAGAACACTTGTTACCTAAATGACTCTATGTGAATAGGCCTGCCTGTAAAATTTACAGCAGTGTTGTACATGTTAAGTTCAACATAAATATTAACCATCTGACCTTTTTTTCTTCATATTTGTTATGTAAAAATAGGTTTAAGAGTAAAATCTAATCTTTATAGTCTTGAGAGAACTCATTCAACTTCAAGTCAGTGAAGCTTTGTGACCAACCACAGATGACCTTTCTCAACCTCTAAATCTACCAGTTTGTTGTCTACGTCTGTATCACTAAATCATCCTAATTTGATAAATTATAAAAAATCAGTGTTGCCTACATCGATATTGGAGCCTATATCTTACTTTTTGAAGCCTTCATAGTCGTAATTCTAATCATCCAAACTCAATAAAGAGCTGAACAAAATATGCGACCTCCATTTTGGAGTGGAGAATCTGACCTAGTTACTTTATATAGCAGATTATGACTATATCTTAAATGGTAACCACAAAATGTGACATAATGGTTATTTACCTCAATGTCTGTAGTTTCTAATAGGGTGTTTTCCCTGAAGGTGGCGCTACAAAAACCAGCTCAAAATGGCTGATGTTTACTGTAGGCATCAAAACACACTTCCATGCAAATGCTGCACAGGCATCTAAACATACTTGAATGCGAATCTGATGGAGGCATCCAATGGCACTTCCATGAGAATGCGGTAGGGGCATCCAAAAGCGCTTATATGAGGTAAAGGTTTAATGTGCAACACACACACACACACACACACAAACTGAAATGAAAGATTTAAGATATGATTCTGTGAAAACTGTCATTAATAGCATTATAACAACATTATGAATACCATATACAATTACAACATTTACTCATGTAACATGCCCCCAACTGTAAACATTACTGACCCAGATCTGCAATGACATTATGTGCTGGCAGACCAGGATCCATGCTATTTTTCTATTCATGATTTCATACAAATAGTGTAGTCCCTAATCTGCCAGCATATTGTGTGACAGCACATTTGGGTCTACTCATGATTTCATACAAATAGTGTAGTTCCTAATCTATCAGATTTCTATTTTCTGTACACAAAGTCTGCGTGTTTACAAGTTTGTATTTGCAGTTGAAAAGGACTTACTCATGCCACTCCAACTTCTGGAAGAGGGGCTACTGTGGCTGTTACAGGTGTTACTAAGAGGCTGGAAGACTGATTCCCACCCGCCTGGGGCATATCTCCATCCCTTCGACTCCAGTATGAGAGTACGCTTATTGGCATAAGCCATCATCAGACAGTATGTCACATGGTGCAACTGGCATCCAAAACCACAGCCCTTTCCCAGGTTACAGACAATCTTCTTGGCTTTTGAGCAGTCTGTGGGATTCTGTATAGAAATATAAATGGGCAGTAGTCTATATTCTCATCCTCTTCTAACATTTTCAGATACATAAGCTTACATGTAGTCAGAGCAGTAAATACTGACAGTCATGTACAACATCTTCCCTTATTGAAAATTTCTTTTGTAAACAGAATCAAAGTGGAATATATGCATAATATCAACAAACTAAAGTGAAATAATATGAGTTTTCAATACCAATTTTCATGAATTTCAATGGTATACTAACCATGAATTGAAAAATCCAATGAAACATTATCCATCAATAAATGGATCCCTTCTTCAATCTACAAATTTTAATACAAACAAAAATGTTTCCTTTTTTCCCTTGCAAAAGCAAAAAAATTTAAATAATTGAAGAAAAAAAAATTCATGGTGACCCCTTTCAGAGATGTAAATTCAGTTCATTGGTCAAAAAAAATAATAAAATAGCACGGCATTGAAAAATCAGTAATGTTCTTATAGTTGTCATATGAAATTTGCACATATGTAACACTGTTTACAAATGACAAACAAAAAATGCTGATATTTTGCTAAAGTATCTGCTTCAGTACATTCAAATGTATGGCTATAATTACATACAAATACCTTGGACATTACAATTATACACTTTGTGATGGAATGATGAAATTTTACATAGTGTAATATTGAAATATACAATAGTATGTTTTCATGTTTTACAGCACAGCAACATGAGTTGGTTATTTACTACTAAGGCAATTGGACTCAAGTCCCTTGCCCAATCACATGCACACACAGTAGCTGACCTGGGCTGATCCAGTGATAGAATTAGAACCTGCACCTTTTAGTCATGAGTCTGGCATGCTAACCACTTAACCACTATAGGTCCTGCCTCCATTAGTCACTTTTTATGAAATGCAGGAGGGTGCATCAGACCTATTCTTCATCCTCCGAGCCTGCAGGGAAATATGCAACAGGTTCACGAGATTTCACATCAATGAAGTCATGTGATAAATACCTGTATGTACTCAAAACGCCTTTGTACAAGTTCTCCTAGCTCTCTGGACTCGTTATTTCTCCATTCTTCCATGCCATCCATGCTGCTTAGAGACTTCAGGTCATTTGTCAATGTTCTGAAAACAAAGACATAATATCAGCTTCTTGTTAATTGTCTATGAAGTTTAAGCTAGCTTCAAAATGATAATAACAGTAGTTTGTAGTTGTGTTCAGACAGTTAATCAGAATAGTCAAAGATTAGTTGGTAAAGTCCAATGACCAAGCATTCAAAAATTATTCCACACCTGATCATAAATTATGACAGAATTATTCCTTACAGAAAATGTTTGATTTTGTACCTCAATGTAAGACACCTGGCCCAGAGTTCTCAAACATTTTTGAATGAGAAACTCAAGCTCATGGTCAAAACCACAAAATTACATATGGTACACAAGTGTCAAGGAAATTTATGTCTATTTGAGGGAGGGAAATTAAGAAAAATCTGAAAATTCAGTGACTCTAGCTTCTAAAGTATGGAGCCATGGTAGCTCAGTTGGTAGGGAATCAGACTCATAATCCATAGACGGTTTGATACCTGCCAAGGCCAGCTCGGGTTGGCTGCCTTGGTGAGTCCTTTGAAAAGGCATTTAGCTCGCATTTCCTCTACGTGATATACCCAATAATGTGTTAAAATTGCTGTTCAAGCCCACAAAAACAGAACATCTAATTAAAGTTATAGACTACCAAAGTTTTGGGACTCTTAGCCTGAGGCTGAGTACAGTTTTTGAGAATACAGGACCTGGTCTTATTAGTACTCTGATTACCAATACCCATCAATCAAGCTTTTGTTTGGTAATCTACTATGACAGCAACAATTCACATAATTCTCTCTGTTGTAAATGAAATTAAACAGCAATTATTTAAAGAATATATCTGTACATGAAAGTTTTTTCCCTTATTCTTTGTATATTATGTAACTATAAATTATCTTGGAAAAGTCTTAATTGCACTTGAAAAAGTCTCCAGTATTTCTGAACATACCAAATGCCAACAACATGGCTGACAAGGAGTCCTTAAAGACAGCTCTTACATTTTGTTTTCTTCAATACGTGTCAAAATACCAAAATATGTGCTTTCTCCCAATGCTAAGAAACCACCGGCTAAGAAATATTACAGTACGTTCAGCAATGCTTATGCTTGGATATCAGAGTTTAAGTGCGTGCTTGGATATCAGAGTTTAAGTGCATGCTTGGATATCAGAGTTTATGTGCGTGCATGGATATCAGAGTTTAAGTGCATGCTTGGATATCAGAGTTTAAGTGTGTGCTTGGATATCAGAGTTTAAGTGCATGCTTGGATATCAGAGTTTAAGTGCATGCTTGGATATCAGAGTTTAAGTGCGTGCTTGGATATCAGAGTTTAAGTGCATGCTTGGATATCAGAGTTTAAGTGCGAGCTTGGATATCAGAGTTTAAGTGCATGCTTGGATATCAGAGTTTAAGTGCATGCTTGGATATCAGAGTTTAAGTGCGTGCTTGGATATCAGAGTTTAAGTGCATGCTTGGATATCAGAGTTTAAGTGCATGCTTGGATATCAGAGTTTAAGTACGTGCTTGGATATCAGAGTTTAAGTGCGTGCTTGGATATCAGAGTTTAAGTGCATGCTTGGATATCAGAGTTTAAGTGGGTGCTTGGATATCAGAGTTTAAGTGCGTGCTTGGATATCAGAGTTTAAGTGCATGCTTGGATATCAGAGTTTAAGTGCGTGCTTGGATATCAGAGTTTAAGTGCGTGCTTGGATATCAGAGTTTAAGTGCATGCTTGGATATCAGAGTTTAAGTGCATGCTTGGATATCAGAGTTTAAGTGCATGCTTGGATATCAGAGTTTAAGTGCATGCTTGGATATCAGAGTTTAAGTGCGTGCATGGATATCAGAGTTTAAGTGCATGTAGCAAAGTCCTGACTCTGCATTGCGTGTTTCAAAGGCGAGTAGCACAGGTCCAGAGTTTGCATTGTGTGTTTCAAAGGCGAGTAGCACAGGTCCAGAGTTTGCATTGTGTGTTTCAAAGGCATGCATCTTTTGTATTTCATAAACTATTTGAAGTTTTCATGCACATAAATTAAGTTCAAGTCCTAGATAAAATGAATCAGTTAAAAATATATTACAAGATAATTTATTTTAAAATTGGGATAAATTATTTATAAAAGTATAAATACATCATGTAATTTTTCATTGTTTATTTCAAGTCTAAATCAATCTTTATTTTCTTTTGTTTACAGTGGTGAAACTTGCCAACAGATTTTTGGATCTGAGCCATGAAGAGAAAGAAGCCCTGGAGGATGAGGCTCAGGAATACATCTTAAGTCCAAGTCAAGAACTTCATCCTCGGGGTGAACATAACTTGGAGGATTTTTGGGAGAGCAGTCAGCAACCTTACTAACCCAGCAACAGAAAAACTTAGAACTTCTTCGCAGGCTGAGTGTGGTTGTCCTGTCATTGCCAGATTCTAATGCTAATACAGAGAGGACATTCACCATTCTTTGCAAAATACGAATTCATTCAAGGGGAAATCTGGACCAGAGAACTGCTGAGAGCCTGTTAAGTGTGAAGCTTAATAATCACAATGAATGTCATCAGTGATCACCAGACAGTGATCTTGTGAAGGAAACTAAAAATACTATTGGATTTTATTACAAAAAATCTTTGCAATGAACTATAAGATAAACTACTCTTCCTTTTTCATTAATTGACAATATACTGACTCCTATTAATCAATTATTATTGTAACATTTGCCATCAGAATTAGAATCTGATTCATGTACAAAACTTGCTGTTTTATTATAGTATGAAAAGAATACATATGCACTGTTTTGTTTTCAATCCCCTTAAAACGTATAAAATTTATGCCAATAAAAATCTAATGGTTTAGAAGCCAATCTACTGATCAAATTTGTAAATCTACTTGTCTGAAATCCTGGTTCTGTCACATGTATGGTGTGCACCATGATAAAACACTAATTTCACTATTGATTGACGGCTTATATATAACTGTAAAACAGAAGGCTTGGAAACAGCTATTCATGCTTCAAAAACAATATCTGGATTAGCCAGTTGCTCAACTCACCGAGATCAAAAGACAGTTGGCTTATGTGAGAGGCCTGTGATGAATAGGGAATCAAAAGAAGCTGTATATGGATATTTTTGTGACCAATGAACTGAAACTTTGCCTGCCTTTACAGACAGGTTTAAATAGTGAATGACACTTGACCCTAAGGAAATGGATGCAACTCACATCTCTTCTCAAAGATGAATTTTTTCACCTGAGATAGCTTTAATTCACAGGCAAATAGATGAAGATAACAAACTATACCTGTCACATTGGCACAAAAAGCAACTTCCGTTTCTGTTGTGATAACACGACTACTTTTCCCACCATCCAGCAAACAAACTGCTTTAACCCTCTCCTGTAAAAATCTGCATCGCTTTCGAACCCAACATATTTACACCTTTGAGTTAGACCGAGTGTGACTGGAGTACGGTTACTGTTGATAAGCTCCAGTGACCGCTTAAGCCAGGGAGAAACCACTGTTGGTTGGGAAATACCTGCCTGCTGACCACAGATGGCTGGTGACTGTTTTACACAGGACATTTATATATGAAATTTGCCAGGGGGAAATTAGAATAGCTGTTGTGAGCCAGTGACCACTTTGTACAGGTGACTGTTAGGACAGGTTTGACTGTATTAAAAAAAATTATTGCACATTTTGTCCTTTTATGCTCTATTTGTATGAATGGAGCATCAATTTGTTAATAACCTATGACTTTTAGCCCGGAATTGAGAAAATAATCCTTCCTTATGCATTGGTGTTGGACAGGAAAATTCCACCCTCAGATAAAAAAATTTGCATCAGACACTTGGCAAAGTCTCTTGTCTGATGCAAAATTCAGCTCTTTGGTGGAATTGTTCTATCTAATACAGATGCATAAGAACGATTCAATTAGTGCTTCACCCTTTCCAGCATGTTATTGGTTGGAATTATAAATATATGCAATGATATGCGAGTCTTTATAGTTACCTGTGATAACCAGCACTGTCGGCAAGCACAGAGTTGATCTTGGTTAGAAGATTAACGTTTCCTGCAGACAGGCCCTTCATTTTTTTTAGCTCTGATCTGATAAATAACCAGAACTCCTGTATGTCATTCTCGACTCTGCGTCGCACTTTTTCATGATCCATACTGGGCTCCCCTGTTGATTTTCCTGTAAGGAGATACATTTTTTTCTCACTCCCCATACCTCTCATATATCAATTATTAATTCCTGATAGGGACAGCTGTCTTATTTCTGACCAACGACAGGAAAAATGGAAATAAATATGGTAATAAAATATACTTTTCCATCATAATTTTTACAAAAATTATACAAATGTCCAAAAAACACAGATGCCCCCCACAAAAAAGGTATTATTGAAGAAAACTTAATTCAAGGTGCAAGGGCAAGGTTATGTATCCAAAAAGAGTTTGAGTTTAATTATTTTGTAAACAGTCAATAAACTAATTGAGTGCCAAGCTGTCCTGGCCAGGAGATACAATTACATTGTTGGCTATATATGCTGATGTAAAAAACATTCTAAGCTGGACAATTTCCTTTGGGACTCCAAGTTCCCTATCCTAGTGTCAATATTTTAAAGCCTGGGCTATTGTAAATTACCAACATCATTGTCAGACTGTTAAAGCCTGGGGTTATCTTTGGCCATGTTGAGACAGTAGTTACCGGCAAGTTGACTCAACCAAAGTTGATTACTGTCAAGCCAATAAGCAACTTATCCAAGTGTCCCTCTGTTCAGGCCAGAGTGGTTTTCAGACAGCAAGTTATCTATCTCAGTGTCTGGCTGTCAAAGAATGTAGATGGTACCAAAACATTCTTACACTGCTCTAGCCTGGGGTTGATTTCATGCATATCCCAGTATCTGATTATAATAATCTAGAAGTGTTAACCAAGTGAGTTATCTGTTCCAATATCTGATTATAATAGTCTAGAAGTGTTAACCAAGTGAGTTATCTGTTCCAATATCTGATTATAATAGTCTAGAAGTGTTAACCAAGTGAGTTATCTGTTCCAATATCTGATTATAATAATCTAGAAGTGTTAACCAAGTGAGTTATCTGTTCCAATATCTGATTACAATAGTCTAGAAGTGTTAATCAAGTGAGTTATCTGTTCCAATATCTGATTATAATAGTCTAGAAGTGTTAACCAAGTGAGTTATCTGTTCCAATATCTGATTATAATAGTCTAGAAGTGTTAATCAAGTGAGTTATCTGTCCTAGTATCAAACTGTCTCAGTCAGACAGAAAGTTTCTGTACCAGTATTCAGTTACTGTCAATTCTTTTTTTTTCATGGATAACAATTTTCGTGTTTTTGCAACAAAAAAAAGACATTTATGTCAGTGGCTAAATTCATCCACAGTATTTCAGAATGGAGTATTTTTAGACAATAAATTACCTGACCCGTCTCACTGTCTATGCTTGGTGGTTTTCTTAAATAATGAGTTACCTATCCCACTGTCTGACTCTCCAAGCTTCAGTGTTTTTGTGGACAGTCGTTTCAGCTCTTTGGTTGCCTTTTCCAGTCTCTCCTGCAACATTTCCACCACCTGACCCTTGTCATCTCCATCCACCTGGCCCTTTGCTGCTGTAAACTTGATGTCCCTGTAAAATATATAAACAGTGCCTACAATGACTGATTGGCATAAGGGACTCTGATAAAAATAGACAAATTTCCTTGTCATGGCATCATAACAAACATGTCTTAAGAAGCCACCTCTGGGAAGTGAAAAATATGGCCTCTTAGAGCAGGTGACTGCTTAACAGAGAGGACCATAAAGGCAGGTTTTACTGTATGTACAATAAATACATCACTTTTCCACTATATCTGCTTGGACTCATCCAGCTCTCCCTCTCTGCGTAACCAGATTTTCTTGTATCATTTCTACAATCAATGTTTTACTGCATTCTTTCACACTGTGAATTCATACAAAGGCAATCCATTTTAATGAAAAGAGAACTGTGAAGATTATATCATGGTCTGGAAAAAAATGTGGCGATCTTGATAAAATTCATGCATTTTTACAATACATCGTACTCATCACTAATAATTCCATGAGATATGCATGATATAAATCCATCTTCTTTTTCTAAAACTGATAATAAATGTCACTAAGAAATATGTCAACAATTGTCCCCACAAATTATTGTGAAATAGGAATGTATAAATTCATCAAAGTTTTAATGGCCCAAGATTATTTATTAATTATAATTCATACATATATTGCAAGGTAAATTTTTCAAATATATAAGACTATTATAAAGACTACTTTAGCGATGTGATAAAAGTAACCTGCAGATCTGATCTAACGCAGGTTATACATTTTTTATATGTTCTTAAGTTTCTGATTTTTATTTCAGTTGAATTATTTTTATCCAGAAAGTTTTTTAAACAAAATAGCATAACAAAGTCGTAATTACCCTGAGAGAGATATCCAATATTTTGCTGAATTCATCTAGCTACACTATTTTGATGAAATAAAGACATCATCATGCTGTTGTAATGATGTAATAATTAAAAGATTTCAAGTTGTGCAGTAAATTTACATTTCATACCAAGAAATATCTTTATATTTTCCAATGACAGCATTCAGTGGTTGAAAATCATTCTATCAGCCCATGAGATAAAGCCTTCAATTCACAAATTTTAAAAACTTTTCAGTAACAAAAGGGCAAAGTGGGCTTGATATTGCTCATAACCTGTCAGACACTGGTCTAAATGTATAGACACTGAAACGGGTAATTTTACAAGTGAAGCAAGAAATGCCAATGGAATGCAGAATGAATATAAACAAAATGCATAATGAACACAAATGAAATGTTGAATGAATAAAAAATGAAATAATGAGTGCATTTTGAAGAAAACAGAACAATGAATGATAAATGAAAACAGACATGAATGCATTTTGTGATTAGATTTGAAAATCAGTTATTTTCAAGTTGCTGCTAAAATTCCTCGATTGAGATTTTTCACATGATTAAATAGGATCAGATTCTTCACAATGACAGACAATATTTCACTCCATACTAGTTGTGACATTGTTCTTGTCGAGTAAGACAAAACAACAGCCATGATTTGATAGTGGTTGCATCTGTACTATATTTATTTGAACAAAACAAAGAAATAAAATTTGCTCACAATACTCAGTAACTATATTTTTGCATTTATTGCAGTTGTGGATATATTTTTAATTATCATAAATTCAATACTGTCTTTTGCGTTTATTGCATATGCTATTTTATTACAGCACACTTTTAATAAGACACCATACAAAAGGAAAGTTCTCTCCCTTTAACTTACTCAAAAACAGAAAATCCTCTTTCGATAAATGCATTTCCATTTCATTCCAAAGAACGAAAACGAAAATGAATGGAAACAATGAATGGAAGCAATAAACACAAAATCAAAACTCATATCTGAGACCAAAAGCAAACAACAATGAGATGATAGCTGAAATGCAAACGTGAATGGAATTCAAATGGAGTGCAAACAAAATGAATTCTGAATGCATTTCCAATGCAAATGAAGCACTAAAGAAATGCAAATGCAGATTTGGTCAAATTACCCATTTCAGGGTTTGTACCCATTTCAGGGTCTGTACATGTAGTAGTAATAAGGCAGGTAACTTGGGTTGAAAGACACCCATGTTAGAATAATTTCCAGCTACTGGTATTTGGTTGAAATTGGTGGTATGTTTAACTGTATTTCTACTCTGAGTAACTTCAACTGAAGCATATATTGTATTGACATTTGAATGTGAAATGTGCTCACGCTAGAATTCTACCTATCAAATTTGGTCTGATATTGTCAAGCAGTTCTGGAATGTCGTTCTATGAATGTATATGTACAGGTATATATATATATATATATATATATATATATATATATATATATATATATATATATATATATATATATATATATATAACAATAGCTTTACTTAATGGAACATGAACATCATTTGTAGGTTTTGCACCTGGTTGCAATGGAAGCAACACCTTTGCTAAGAAGGGCCATTCTGGACACAATTCTGGCATATCATATGATCATTCTTCCCAAGTTTGATCAAAATTGGCTGAGCTGTTCTGGAGAAGAAATTGAAAATTTAAAACAATTCGTATCTTGACCTTGTTGCTTGAGGAACCATCCGAAACATAGTTCCTATCGTACATGTCCTATGAAACATTTCAACCAAGTTTGGAAAAGAAGCTGAAAATAGTTTTTTCCACATAGTTGTTATGGAAGCCATATCATTGCTATGAACCACCCTGGAAATTATTTTTGTAAGACATGTCATATAAATTCTTTCTACCAAGTTTAATCAAATATCAAATAGGTTTTCCATATGGTTGCTCTGAAAGGTACAATGTTGCTAGGGAAGCTACCCTGCACTAAAATCTGATAGATCGTAACCTAAGATACACTCCCAGGGAAAATTAAAAATAGTTTTTTTAATATTGTTCTTGTGGAAGCCACACCTTTGTCAGGACAGCCATTCCAAAGCAAATTCTAACAGAGCATGTTCTATGAAACACTCATACAAAGTTTGATCAAAACTGACTCTGCTGTTAAGAGACGAAGTTGAAAACAAATTTTTCACCTATTTGCTAAGGTCACATTGTTGCTAGGGGAGCCATCTTAGAAACAATATTTGAGGAGCATATCCTAAGAAACATTCCTACCAAAGTTGATCAAAATTAGCTCCGCTATTTTGAAAAAGTTGAAAATAGGTTTTCCATATGGTTACTATGGAAGTCACACCATTGCTGGAGGAGCCAACAAAGCACAATTTTGCTAAAGCATGTCCAAAGAAATATCCTCAACTACTGTGATCAAAATTGGCTTAGATATTCTAGAGAAGAAGTAAAGTATAAGTTTTTCACCTTGCTGCTAAGATAGCTACACAATTTCTAGGGGGGCCACCATGGACAAAATTTTGATAAAGCATATCCTAGGAAACATTACTACAAAGTCTGATAAAAACTGGTTCCGCTATTCTGGAAAAGTTGTTGAAAATAGTCACACCATTATTAGGTGAGCCATCCTGAACACAGTTTTGAAAAAGCAACATCCTAAGAAACAATCCAACTATTTTCATCAAAATTAGCTCAGCTGTTCAAGAGAAGTTGAAAATTGGCTTTCCACATAGTTGTTCAAAAAGCCACACCATCATCAGAGAAACCACCACAGGCACAATTTTGACAGAGCATATGCAAAGAAACATTCCTACCAAGTCTGATCAAAACTGGCTCAACCATTCAAGACAAGAAGTTGAAAATAGCTTTTCTACATCATGGGTATGGAAGTCACACTGTTGCTATGGAGTCACCCCAGACACAATTTTGATAGAGCATATCCTAACAAACATTCCTATCAAGTTTGATCAAAACTGACTCAGCTGTTCTGGAGAAGATGAAAGTAGGTTTTCTATATGGTTGCTATGGGAGGCAAACTGTTGCTATGGAAACCACCCCAAACATAATTTTGGCATGCCCAAAGGAATGTTCCTGCAACGTTTGATCCAAATTATCCCAGTGGTTTTCAAAAAGTTACAAATAGCAAATGTGGATGGATGAACTAACAGGCGACAGGTGCAGGGCCATGCCATAAGCTCAAGACTTGTGAATATATACTCCAAACTCAATTGTCCGAAATCAGTTTAAACTCTTGAAAGAGCTTTCAAAATTTGCTCAAATACTTTAAAGAAAAAATTAGCCACTGCTGAAAATTTCATGAAAGTACCATGGCAGTTGTTATGGGTCTGGGTCCTGTGTTGCATTTAAAGTGTATGAGAACTTCTTACTTGAGCTCATTTGCCAATTTATGTAGCTCATCATTCTGTATTTTAAGTTTGCTGAGTTCCTCTAAGGCTCGTTGAAGTTGCCGTTCTGTTCGCACATTGCTATCGCTGCTGCCATTTGGGAAGACAGTGTTACTCATGTAGACTATAATACACAGCCATAGCACCAGTAAACCAGTCACAGCCTTCCAATACCTCATCCCTATGTCTGCTGCTGCATCACTCTATCTAAAATAAGCAGAGAATATAAGAAACAGTAGTTACAAACAACTTGGTTTCCACTTGTATACCGTGTGTGTCAAACTTTGCTGGACCTTTGACCTACCGGTAGTTTTGAATCAGCAGATACCTGTTGACAATAAACAAAATGGCTATTAAATACATGTCAGTTTTATACAGGTTTTATGGTAAATATTTTCCATTTGACAAGGAGCATCCCATTCCAACATCTGGTATCTACATATCTGTTTTTTAAGTTGCATGATAAGTGGGTAAATTACACTGCTCCTGTTAAAGATAAATCTGATACTGTAAAATATATATAATAAGCATGTATATGTTTATTTTGTAATTAGTGATGGTCATAGGAACTTATTTTATTTATATACTTTTCGATACAATTAGTTTTGCTATTTAAACTTACCCATCAAATTTAAAAGCATACTTTATAAAAATGGTTGATTAAAGATGGAAAGGCAGAATCAGGAGGTAAAAATATGAATAATCATACTAATCATCTAATTAGAAAGAAAATAGCATCAAAAGAATAAAGTTTAGGTCTTAAGTCTGTTTTTTCCTCAGCAGACATATATGCACTTATTTTTGCTTTAAAAATACTGGAGGACCCATGTGCACTTATTTTCAGTATATGCTTACTAACCAGATTTGACAGTATCATTCCTAACTCTCCAGGACAGTTCTGATTTAATCATAATAGGGAAATAAATAATTAACTTTGGTTTGTCTTGCTAATAAGATGTACAGATTTTCATGTGTAATCTGTTATTCATAATGATGAACTTAATGTCTCTCATATTATGAACACCATAACAAATTTCTTGTTGACCTGATTACTGTAATGTGACATCTTGTGAACTCATTTTCTGGTAACCGATCTTCTGGTAGTGCTCTCCTATATGGTACATACCTGTCAAATATGCAAACACTGTCTATTTGTACTGTGGTGTGGTATGGGGAAAAATAACTGTAGGCAAAGAGTTTGTGTTTAAATGTAGGACAATCATGAGGCAATCCTGTACAAGCTCTAGTAACATTATATGCCTACTATTGTTCTTAAACTGAGCAGGAGAATTTACTGTCCCAAGGTAATGAGCAATAGACCACAATCTAGAATATCAAATGACATGGTCTATTCTTTTAAGTTGAATATTGAATCATCAGTTATTCAATGACTACTGCAACTGACTTAAAACCTGTTGTGAACAGATGTGAAGAAATGTGTTTCTATTTTAAAACCTTTTATTCCCTCTGACATACCAGCTGCATACAGGTTAGACTTTGGCACAGGCAAGAGTCAGACCTGCTAATGCAAAATGCGCTGGTATATCAGGAATGAAGATCAAAAAATCTTTGTACTTGAGATTTTGTTTCAACTAATCACATATGACTTTACATTTGAAAAGTCACTTTTGATTGGCTGAAACTAAAAACTATATCTACTCCAACTCAGATGCTTATGATTTCTAAACAAGGGTCTCTGCTGTTCAGTATCGTAATGATTTAACAAACTGCATAGACCATGATCTGCTGACATACAGTATTTCTCCCATGATGAGTCCAGGATGCCAACCTTTTAAATTTGTTGAAAAATTGGGGTGGGCTTTTGAGCTGTAATGATTGGCATCACGTTACTTTCTGTGACAATATACTGCATCAATATCTGTACTACTGCAGAAGTATCCCAATACATATTGCATCGTGAGTGTGACAATACTTCGATGTAGTAGCACTTTAAGGTGATATATCATGATATACATCGATTAAAGTTGATAAAAGAAAGAAAAAATTGAATAGTTTTACATCTCTCTTGAATAAAAGCAATAAAGATTTCTGCACTGTTCTTTTGTGTATTATTATCCATCTGATAGACATTGGTTATTAAACTGGTTCCCCTACTCAACAAGAGAAACCACCAGTTCTGGTGATGAAACATCATAATCCTTTTTTTAGTTGGATATGGTTATGTAAAATGATAAATATTCATATGTTCAACATTTCTATTTTTATTACAAATTCAGGTATGAAAGATATTTTGTAGAGTTTGTAAAGTTTGTATCCCATAATGTTTTGCTAAGGCCAAAATGGCAGATGAAATCCTAAATGTAAACCCCTCAACTCTATTCAAAGTTCCTCTCTGGAAATCATCTGGGTCTTGGTCTTAGGGGTCCAATAATTAACAAGAGCCCCTCAAAGGGACTGACTCTACTGGCCTAAAAGAATTTCCAGGAATTCAAGATAAGACCATTTCTTCCTTTCAACTGCTGAGTGATGAAACAATCTCTAATATTCTTCAGTGATAACAAGATTTTCAAATTAGCTGCTGTGGTGGACATATTGGATGTCAGATTGGCACCATTTTCATTTAGGACCAACAAGACATCATAAGAAGATGGCTGCCATCGTGGCCATATTGGACATCAGATTGCCACCATTTCCAGTTTAGGACATCATATGAAGAACTTTTACTTCTGGTGACATGTAACTCTGGTATCATGTTAAATTATCAAGGTTAAGTTTATAGTGAGGCAGGGGAAAATGTAATTATGTGACTTGAAAATTGTCTGGAGTATAACTTTTGAATACTGAAGATATTTTACTGAAACTTTAACCAGTTCTATATCATTACTATCGAGTGTGCCAGATACCATTTTGATTAAATTTTACCCAGCTCCTCACCTTATGATGCAGCTGGCAGGTTTTAGCTCAAAAGTCAAGGTCACTGGTGGGGAAAAGGTCATGAGATAGGCATATAATGTACAGTGCAGTACTCTTGTTACTTAAAGCCTCAAGGTTGTGTCACATCTCACTGTTTTGGTGCCACCTTCAAGATCAAAGCGGTAGTCTTTGAAGGGGGATTCTATAGGCTTTTACTTACTGACACTTGGATTGGGGCTTCAACCCATGTGATACTGAAATTCTTGGTGTTTTGAGTATGTGGGCCTTAGCTGCATTTATTGTGGAATTTTCATCAACTTTCTGTGCATGAAGCTATAGTGGTATGGGGTTAAATATGCATAAAGAGATTGGGAAACAGACATGCTGCTTTTGCTGAAGATTTCTGTTTTTAAATAATGTTCTCTAAGTTCAATATAACAGAAACTTTGAAGCCAAAGAGTTCTTGGTTCCAACTGCAAGGAACTTCACAGAAAGTGAGACATAACATATACAATATCATACATTATTCTTTTATCATCTGTCTTGCATGAACTTTCAGTGTGACATAATCTTAGTTTCCATAACAACCAGATCAGAAATATATTGACATAAAAAAACAGTCATATTTGGTCAATCTTTCCAGCTATATTTTTGGACAAGTTTTGTTTCTGATTGTTTCCATGGCAACTAGTCAACCTCTATGGCAACCAGGTAGAAAATATATTTTTCACATTTCCCCCAAAAATACATGTCAAACTTTAATCAAAGAAGTGGAGGAAATATTTATCATGACATGATCTACAAAAAAATGTCTGTCACTTGGTCTTTATGGCAGCCAGGTTAGAAACATAATTTTGATATCTTCTCCAAAACTCACTCTATTCAATATCATTAAACTTTCAGGAAATGTTCCATGTGACATGTTCTAGTCAATGTTGTTTCTCATAGCCTCCATAGCAACCATTTGTTTTTACATCAACCAGGTAGAAAACATAATTTGACATTTTTTAAACTATTGTGGCAATTTAAATCAACTTTATAAATAAATATCAAATATATATCTTTTTTACATTTTCTACAATATTTGTATCCTTGGAGGCCTTGAAACTGTTTGCCAAGTTTAATGCAACCAGGAGAAAAATATCTTTGAACCTAGTTTAACCTGCAAATTGCTATTATATTTGACACTGAGTTGAATGTAAGCCATGTGAGCCATCTCATGCTCACTTGGGCCTCTTATACTTGTTTGTTTAAAGTGTGCTTCATAACCCATTATACAATTCACTTAATTTTTTTGAAAAAGAGGGAACCCTTAAATAATGGCCATTATTCAAGAGTTGTTCTCTTTTCAAAATATTTCCTTTAGATATGGTCATGTCAATAAGAACGCAGTATATGGGATTTACTTTGTCCATCTGTGGGTGTCCATCTATCTGTCTTCCTTGTCTATGCTATAACTCCTATAATGCTGCTCTTATTAACATCACATTTTCACTATACATGAACTTGGGATGAGCATTATTGTGCACCAAAACTGGGTCACTGTAACCTTCTTTCCAGGATTTACTGATAACACAAATAAAAAAAAAAGGAGTAGAGATAACCATATTTTCAAGACAGCCACCATGGTAGGCATATCGAGCGTTAGTCATTTTTATTTAGGACTAACCAGACACCATAAGAACTCTTCTGGTGAAAAACCCATGTCAAAATGACTTTCCATTTAAGAGGAGTAGCGAAAACAAGATTTTCAAGATGGCCACATTAGATGTGCGATGTATTACCGGTATACCGGTTTACCGCGGTATTTTTTCCAGTGATACGTAACATGGTACTTTTTCATTGTACAGGTTCTTCTGTAATTTCCATCAGTACGGAATGTATGGAAATTTTGTAGTTTCCATCAGTACGGAACGTATGGAAATTCCGGAGTAATCTTGTTACGAATTTAATGGTATTAAAAGCGTTTTCATTTTTATTGACAACATAATACCCCCTCATTTTTTTATTATACAAAATAGTTGTATTTGTCACAAATTAATTTTGAATATAACAAATATAATTATATTTATGAGCCTTTAATCACATATTCGACACGTTTCACGTATGACAACATGGCGGTCGAATGGGATGTGTAAAAGATATTTAGACCAAAACCAACTTTGGGAAAAATTTCGGATTTAAAAAGAAAGAAAAAAAATGCCATTTTGTTAAAAATATTTACTAACAATTGTTAATGTCTTAAGTACACATATTCCTTTATATGACCGAAAATCATCCTAAGATTTTCAGGAGTGAAGTTGTTCTGTTTGAATTTTACGTAATTTTTCTAGTCCACTAAATATTTTCTCCTTTGTGAGTCACTGTGTTTTATGTTTAGTGGCCCTCTCTGATAAATATCTTGCCCGGGTGGCCACTCAAAGTTTCTGTGCCCATTATATCAATAGTGTAGCTAGGAAATTGTAGGCTTCGGTGTCAACAGTTCCTATTTGTATCAACAAGCTCTTTGATCCGCACAATGTCTTTTATAGGATGTCAGTTTATAGTGTAAGTTTAATCATCCCACTTTAGTTAAAGTTTTTAGATGACAACTTGCTCAACAATTAACATACACATAGCAAATTCATTTACAGTAATGTACTGACCATTTAATACTGGGGGGGGGGGGGGGGGGGCTACGATTTACTTTCGAGCCAAGATATTTTCTTTTCTTTTACTTCAAGATAAAGAATTTACAATAAATTTCAAACAATCGATATAATCTGGTGTTATTTTGCTATAAATCAGAGCAAGATATTTGTTCCCAGTTATTTGAGAGCTGGAAATTACAACAACAAAAAAAAAAAAAGGGTCCTGCCCCACAAAACTAAATTGGTGGTCCTAAATATAATTGCGGTATACCGTGATGCGTATCGCGGTACAAAATATTTTGTGGTATCCAACTCTTAGCCAAATACTGGACGTCAGATCAGTACCATTGTAATTTAGGATTTAAAAAAAAGACATTATAAGAAGTCTTTTAGTGAAAACCCCCTGCTGATATGACCATTCATTCTAGCGAAGTAGTGATAACAAGATTTTCAAGCTGGCCATTGTGGCAGCCATGTTAGACATCAGATCGACGCCATTTTAAATCAGGACTAACAAGACATCACAAAAGGTCTTTCAGTGAAACCCCCATGATGCTATGACCATCAATTCAGAAGGAGTAGTGATAACAAGATTTTCAAGATGGCCACTGTGGCGGCCATATTGGACGCCCGAGCGGAACCATTTTAATATAGGACCAACTAGACATTATGAGAAGTCTTTTGGTGAAAATCTCATGTCAATATGACTTTTCGTTCAAAAGGAGTAGCGATAACAAGATTTTCAAGATGGCTGCTGTAGCATTCATAGTGGACGTCAAATTGGCACCATTCTTATTTAGGACCAACTGGACATTATAAGAAGTGTTTTGGTGAAAACTTCATGTTGATACGACCATCCATTCAGGAGGAATAGCGATAGCAATAACAAGAGTTTCAAGATAGCTGATGCGGTGGCCATATTGGACGTCCGATCGGCACCGGTTTCATTTAGGACCAAGTAGATACCATAAGAAGTCTTTCAGTGAAACCCTCATGTTGATACGACCATCCATTCAGGAGACGTAGTGATAACAAAGATTTTCAAGACGGTTGCTTTGTGGCGGCCATATTGGATGTCATATCGGCACCAGTTACATTTAGGGCCAACTGGACACCATACGAAGTATTTTGGAGAAAATCCCACGTCAATATGACTTTCTGTTCATGAGGAGTTGCAATACCAAGATTTTCAAGATGGCTGCACTGGCGGCCATACTGGACGTCAGATCAGCACCATTTTTATATTCGACCAACTAGACATCATAAGAAGTCTTTTAGTGAATACCCATGTTGATATGATAATCCATGTAGAAGGAGTAGTGATAACAAGATTTTCAAGATGGTCATTGCTGGGGCCATATTGGACATCAAATAGGCACCATTTTCATTTAGGACCAACTAGCCACCATAATAAGTCTTTCAGTGAAAACCCATGTTGATATGACCATTCATTCAGGAGGAGAAGCGACAGCATTATTTTCAAGATGGCTGCCGTGGCGGCCATATTTGACAACAGATTGGCACCATTTTCATTTAGGACCAACTAGACATCATAAGAAGTCTGTCAGTGAAAATCCCATGTTGATATGATCATCCAATCAGGAGGAGTAGCAATAATAAGATTTCCAAGATGGCCGCTATGGCATCCATATTGGATGTCCGAGTAGCACTATTTTCATTTAGGACCAACTAGACCATGGGATGAATGTGTGTGTAAAGTTTCATGGCAATCCTCCAAGTAGTTTAGGAGGAATTGCTATAACAAATGTGTTATCGGACGGACGAAGAAAGACGGACGCACGAAAGACCATCCCATAAGCTCTTATGGTCTATGACCAATAAAGCTCAAAAGAAGAGTCCCTCAAAGCGACTGATGCTCTACAGGCCGAAAAGAATTTCCAGGGATTCAAGATAAGACCATTATTTAGCATACAATAAATATGTATATTTTAGCACTGAATGGCACCTCTGCATATAAATGGGTAATGCTATATGGTGCCATTTTAAAGTTAAGTTCTAAAGATGTAAAATGAAGAATTCCATAGAAAGTTAAGGAAGATAACCCCTTCCAAATAAATGTAAGCATGAAGTACAACAAGATAAAAGATACAAGGTAAAGATGTTTGAAATTCTGTAAATGGTGTATAAATTAAAAGATGAAGGTAAAGCATGTAAAATCCTTAAAACATCTGGTCAAAATTTGTTATACAAACCACATTCCCTTAAAAAGTATAAGATGGTACATCATCATAAAGTTTCTTCATCGAGTTCACATCAAAACACTTCTGTCTCATTGGGCGAAAGTCAACACACTTAACAAGAATGTGTTCCGCTGTCAGTGGACACTGGCATGCACTCTGGTCGAGGTTAACCCTTCACGAGATATGTACGAGTCAGGTATACGTGTCCGATACGCAATCGGCACAATACCACTTCATCTCTGCAATTTGTTCTATACGAAGGATGCCACTCTCCCATAGTGGGTTCGCCATTCTAAAGATTGTTGTGGAGTTTTCATTCCACATACTAGTATTTTGCCAAGTATGAAGAACATCTTGATTTATATAATATCTGAAGTCAGTATATCGAATTTTCCATACTCTTCATACATGTACATGGCAAAATATTATTACATGTAGTACATAGGTATAGTCATTCCTCATTTATATGATGCAAACTATTCCCATAACGATGAACATATGTGCCGATACCTATGGACCGCCGTCCATACTATAACGGCAAAGGTGTGAGGCGCCGTCCATACTATAACGGCAAAGGTGTGAGGCGCCGTCCATACTATATGTGGCAAAGGTATGAAGAATCACAGGATTTACAGGCACACTGGCAGTTTGATGGACATTCAGGTCTAATGTCTTTCACCTATACAGCTCTATCTTGCTATAATGGGGCAGTTGGGGTACATAACCGGTGACTGCGTTATATACCGAACCACAGAATGAGAACAACATTATGTACCTAGCCATGGCATAGCGAATAACACCACCACCCCACCCACCCCGCCCTGTAAGTACTGAACCGTGGTATAGCGTTAATGATCGCATTTTGTCAAATAATGTTTTAGAAAGGTAATAATAATAGATTACAATTGCTTCATAGTGTTTTATTTCAATTCATATTGTCATACATTTGATAAGCCAATTCAAATAGAATGGTTTAATCTTGGTCATGGGATTCATAGTAGTACTACATTATATCCGGAATCGTATTATAACGAAATGCATTATAATGAGGGAGAGCTGTATATCATATAAAAGTTCAAATTATCATATAGTGTAGCTTCAGCATTTTTTAAAACCATTTTGCATGAAAATTTCAGTATGCACTAAAAGATTAACGGATTCACATGCGGTAAGTGTCAACATAAATACTGATTTATATGCGGTGCTATGCTAATGATAGGCGTGGTTATATCTGCTCTTGTGACAGGCCAATTACCAGACTGACTCAAATGTTAGACCAACTAATTTAACATTGAATGATCTTTGATATATAACTTCCATTTATAGCACCATACATGTAGTCAAAAGATAGTCATGTATACCATATCCCAGTGTGTAAGGTGACTTCCATTCAAAGCACCATACATGCAGTCATATGAGAACCAGGTATACCATATTCACATATGTGTAAGGTGACCTCCATTCACAACACCATTCATGTAGTTATATCATAGCCAGGTATACCATATTTACACATATGTAAGGTTACTTCCATTCAAAGCATCATACATATAGTCATATGATAGCCAGGTATACCATATTTACACATATATGTAGGATGATTTCCATTTAAAGGATCATACATATGATAGCCAGGTATACCATATTCACATATGTATAAGGTGACCTCCATTCACAACACCATTCATATAGTTATATCATAGTCACGTATACCATATTTACACATACGTAAGGTGACTTCCATTCATAGCACCATACTTGTAGTCAAATGATAGTCATGTATACCATACTTAAAAATGTGCAAATTGCCTTCAATTCATAACACCATACATGTAGTCATATGATAGCCAGGTATACCATAATACATACGTAAAATGCATCAAAACACGAATATTGTAGAAATAGATCTGCAGTTGCACAATATGCCAACAAATCGTGACTCTGCAACGTTTGCTGAAAATCCTAAGTAAATTAAGCACCGTTTCTACGACCCTGATCTGCAAGCACAAATCTAACTTGAGATATAAGGTATTAGGCCAAGTAAAAAAAGAAAGAATAAAAGAGTCCCCTCGAAGTGCCAGACGCTATACTATCCGAAAAGAATTTCCAGGAATTCAAGATAAGACCATTTTTTCTTTTTAACTGCTGAGTGTTCAAAGTAGATTTGATATTCTTGCGCGATAAGATTTTCAAATTAGCCACTGTGGCAACTATATTGGATGTAAGATTGGCACCATTCCATTTTCATTTAGAACAAACTAGACACCATTCTCTGATTTTTGGTTTAAACCCCATGTTGATATAACCAACCATTCAGGTGACATAGTGACAATATTTTCAATATGTTCATTGTGGCAGTCATATTTGAGGTTAGATCGGCACCATTTTCATTCAGGACCAACTAGATATCATAATTAATCTTCTTGTGAAAATCCCATGTCGATATGACTTTCCATTAACAAGATTTTAAAGATGGCTGCCATGGTGGCCATACTGGATGTCAGATCGGCACCATTTTCATTTAGTACCAAGAAGACATCATAAGAAGTCTTATGCTGAAAACCCAATGTTGATATGACTTTTCATCAAGGAGGTGTAGCGATAAGATGTTCATGATGGACACTGTGCCGGCCACATTGGGTATCAGGTCGGACCAACTAGACATATTAAAAAGTCTTCCGGTGAAAACCCCATGCTGATATGACTTTGATATGACCTTCAGTTCAGAAGGAGTAGCAATAACAAGATTTTCAAGACGGTTGCTGTGGTGGCCACAATGGATGTCATATCGGCACCATTTTCATTTACGACCAACTAGACATCATAAGAAGTCTTCTGGTGAAAACCCCATGTCGATATGAGTTTCCGTTCTGGAGGAGTATCGATAACAAGATTTGTAAGATGACTGCCGTGGTTACCATATTGGATGTCAGATCGCCACTATTTTCATTTAGGACCAGCTGGACACCATAAAAAGTCTTTTAGTGAAAACCTCATGTTGATATGACCATTCATTTAGTAGGAGCAGCAATAACACGATTTTCAAGATGGCGGATATATTGGATACCTGAGTAAGACCATTTTTATTTAGGACCAACGATGGGATGACTGTCTGAAGTTTTAAGGCAATCCTCCAAGTAGTGTAGGAGGAGTAGCGATAACAAACTTGTGCTTGGACGGACGACGGAGGCCGGACAACAGGCCATCCCATAAGCTCTTCTGCGGCCCCAGGTGGCCAAGTGGTCTAAGGCGCTCGCCTTTACAGATCACTCACATCTCACCTCTATCCGCGTGGGTTCGAGTCTCGGCTCAGCCAACGTGGGTATGTGAGAAAGCTTGCCAGTAGCTTCCCGTGGGTCGGTGGTTCTTCCCGGGTTCTTCCTCCACCAAATATACAGACCCCCATGTATAGCCAGCCTATCACCTGCTAAAAATGGCGTTAAACACACAAAACCAACCAAACCATAAGCTCTTCTATTACCAGTAGAGCTAAAAACTGTTTCCTGTAACCCAGCAGACCCTTCTAAAATCGTGTCGACTTCACTTCTTTTCTGACATCGTATTTTTGAGCGAATATTATTTCCGGAAATTTTCACATCTGGTCTGTTCTGGGTTTTTTCTTGTTGTTATTTCAGTATTTAGTATTGACCATTAGGAACACTTTGCAGTTGTTCAGTTTAACAAACAAAACTATTCGATATTATACGAATTCATATATTAATAAATAAATAAATAAATAAATGAAAAAAGAAGCCTGCCTTATCGACCCAACTTTTTTTCAAACCCAGTTACAGGAAACACAGAATTTGTTTTACTTGGACTTGTACATATCCACACTTTGCTGATATATTGTGGTAGATGATGTCTGTCCATTCGTATGATATCCTTATCACCTAAAATCCATTTAGACCAATTTTGAGAGTGTAATCATATTTGGTATGATGTTTTAAGAGGATGAATAGATGACAAAAAGGTTTCCAATCCTGATGCAGCTAATGCAGCCAGTGGATGAGGGGTGGGGTAGAAAGTAATAATTGTATAAGTAATATGGATTATTCCTTGTAACCTTCACTCCAATTACAATTAATAAAGTAGGGCAATCATTTTTTGTTTTGCTATTTCAGAAGGCAGAGCAAATGATAGCTAAGGTTTATGAAGCCTGAGTGCAGTCGGGAAGGTGACTTTGGGGCGGGGGGCAAATATGTTTTGTTTTTGTTACTTTAAACGGCACTTTTAACACAATTGCCTGTATCATGTGGAAGAAATGGGCACCAAGTGCCATTCCCAAGGATAGAGCGCGGCAGCTGACCCGGGCTGGCCTGGTCGGGTAATGAACTCTTGGCCCTTGGATTAAGAGTCCGACGTTCAACCAACTGAGCTACCGCGGCTCCCTAGGGCCAATTATAAAAGTTCAGATATTTGCTGATAGTCTTTTTCCCCACTGCAACCACACAAAAACCATCACTGGTGATGCATTCAGGATTTCAAGCCTTTAGTCATTTACTCGTCATCCTGAAATATCAAATATAATCATCTCCTCTCAATCAGTGTAGATGGAGTTCATCGTCCCTCAATCAGTGTAGCTGGAGTTGATTCTCCTTCATTCAGTATCTATAGAGTTTATCCTCACTCAATCTGTGTAGATGGAGTTCATCCATCCTCACTCAGTCAGTGTAGATGGGAGTTCATCCTTACCTCAACAGGTGTAAATGGAGTTCATCCTCCCTCAACAGGTGTAGATGGAGTTCATCCTCCTTCAATTGGTGTAGACGGAGTTCATCCTTCCTCAACAGGTGAAGATGGAGTTCATCCACCCTCAATCAGTGTAGATAGAGTTAATCCTCCCTCAATCAGTGTAGATGGAGTTCATCCTCCCTCAATCAGTGTAGATGGAGTTCATCCTTTCTCAATCAGTGTAGATAGAGTTAATCCTCCCTCAATCAGTGTAGATGGAGTTCATCCTCCCTCAATAGGTGTAGATGGAGTTCATCCTCCTAAATCAGTGTAGATGGAGTTCATCCTCCCTCAATTGGTGTAGATGGAGTTCATCCTCCCTCAATCAGTGTAGATGGAGTTCATCCTCCCTCAATCAGTGTAGATGGAGTTCATCCTCCCTCAATCAGTGTAGATGGAGTTCATCCTCCCTCAATCAGTGTAGATGGAGTTCATCCTCCCTCAATCAGTGTAGATGGAGTTCATCCTCCCTCAATAGGTGTAGATGGATTTCAGGTTACAAGGAGAATCCTACTATGAAAATGTGACCTTTGACCCTCACCCCTCTCTCACCCAAGGGATACATCCATTATTCAAACCTTCATTGGCATCTACTCATCTTAGTATAATGTGTAATGATATATAATACAATAAGATCTTCCTCACTCAATTGGTGTAAATGGAGTTCAGGTTACATGGAAGAGTCTATATTACTTATGAAAATGTTACTGCTAACCCCTACCCCCCTCATCCCTCAGGTGTTGCATCCAGGATCTGAAACCTTTATTGTCATCCACTCATCCTTGTCAAACAACATACATCATATATGACCACTCCCCTCAATCAGTGTAGATGGGAGTTCAGGCTACATGATATACTGAGTGACAGACACATGAACAGATGGACATCGACTGATGAACGGACAGACAGATGGACATAACCATGCAAGGGCACACGGACTGATGAACAGATAGACGGATGGACATGACCACTACCAATATACCCACAAAAGTGGATATAACAGTGTTGGATTGATTTTAATGTCATACAATCTATATTAACTTTGAATGATATTCCACAAAGGCTTTCTTATTCATGGCCATCATATTCAACTTACAGTTGCACAATGGATGGTTAATTATTGAGACAAACTTTCCCACAATCGTATGTGGTCTGTATACCCTATTTATTTACGTATAATTGACATGCAACTGCGAATAGTGTAGTCCCAGATCTTCCATCACATAATGCGCCCACAGATCCGAGTCAATGCTGCTCACAGTGCAAACCACATGTTATACACAAGCTGATACAGTAAACAAAAGCTGGATTACTGAAACTTAACTTTAGCACACATTTCTGATGTTGTATACATAAAAATGAAACTACACTTTAGCACACCCATGAAGTCTGTACATATAACACTGAAACAAAACTGGCACAACCATGAGGTCTATATAATTAACACTGAAACTACACTGTAATACAACCGTATGAGGTCTGTATACATAACACTGAAACTAAACTAGCACAAACATTTGAGGTCTGTATACATAACACTGAAAGTAAACTAGCACAACTGTATGAGGTCTGTATACATAACACTGAAAGTAAACTGTAGCACAACTGTATGAGGTCTGTATACATAATACTGACACTACATTGTAATACAACAGTATGAGGTCTATATACATAATACTGACACTACATTGTAATACAACTGTATGAGGTCTGTATACATAACCCTGAAACTAAACTAGCTCAACCATTTGAGGTCTGTATACATAATACTGAAAGTAAACTAGCACAACTGCATGAGGTTTGTATACATAATACTGAAACTACGCTGTAGTACAACTGTATGAGGTCTGTATACATAGCACTGAAAGTAAACATAAGCACAACTATATGAGGTCTGTATGCATAATACTGAAACAAAACAGAAGCACAACTGTATGAGGTCTGTATACATAACACTGAAAGTAAAGAGTAGCACAACTGTGTGAGCTCTGTATACAACACTGACACCAAAATGTAACACAACTGTACGAGGTCTGTATACATAACACTGAAACTAAACAGTAGTACAACTGTACCAGTCTATACACATGACACTGAAAGTAAAGAGTAGCACAACAGTATGAGCTCTGTATACAACACTGACACCAAACTGTAACACAACAGTACGAGGTCTGTATACATAACACTGAAAACTTACCATGTAAAACCAATGTTAAAATCCTTGTGATTCAGAGAATAAATTGTGTTCCCGTTCATGTCACTCTTCACTACAAGACACCTTTTATTACTGCCTCTTTCCCAAAATTCTCAAAGTGATGTTAGCAGGCATGCTGCATATTGATTGAGCTTCTTTGCTGTCAGCACGTATCCAAACCAATAAATTTGTTGTCAGCTTGTGGAAATTTTTGTTCCCATTGAACATCACAGGAGGGAATCGCTTTTTATTCTTAATTTGAAATGAATGCAATCAATTAATGCAGCCTTCTGGGAAATAAGCTTTTCAGACGATGCCTGCAGACTACAGTACATGTATCCAATCCAAATTGTTCAGTCTAAACTTTAAACATGATACGATACACATACTGAAACGTAAAAGAGCAATGCAGATATGGAATAAAGGTAAAATAACAGATAACCAATGCCTACATTATATATATTAAAGGATATATTCAAAAGTTGGGTTGAATATTTTCAATCCATGAGTAATGCGAACAGTGAAATATTTAAGATCTTAGAAGTAATGATGCATTTAAAGATACACTTTTTTATTCCTGACAATTTTTAGGGTTAAAATCAAGGATTCAGATTTAAACTAAGGTTTCAGGAAATAAAGATACACTTAATTTAACTTATTTTTCCAAAGTCAGGGAGTAGCCCAGACACAGGGCATGTGATTATTTTTTGTGCTATATTGTTTTGGGTACAGAGAACTGTGTATTCAATTAAGATTTTGAAAATATTTGTACTTAGGTGTCAGCTTAGAAATTATGAATAATGTTTTTATCCATTATTATTTACACACTTAAAACAAGACGACCGTTAATGGCACATTGCACATCTGTCCTGTATTTAATACTCCTCTATGTACATACTAGTAGGTATGGTTGACTCTGGAAATTATTAACCAACGAGTCCCAATGACCCGGACATTTGGTCAAGTTGTGCAATCCTGAACAAAACTTACTGTGCAGAGACCATTATTTTCTTATCAGACTTACCATGACCATGACCTCTGACCTCTAGACCCCAAAATCTCAAAGTTTCTTAATTGCCCTAAGTGCAAGCCATCCACAGTTTGGTCAAGGAACTTATTTTCGAACAAATATTATTCTGCAAAACCCATTTTTCTTTGAACCACCATGACATTGACCTCTGACTCCCCAAAATCATAGGCCTCCACCATTCGTTAAGTGCAAGCCCTCCTCAAACTTTGATCAAGGTACTGTATGTTGTCAAGAGCAAAAGTTAGTATGTAAACAATATTTATCTTTTTTAAATTTGTGATCTTGACTTTTGAATTTTTTTACCCCAATATCAATAGGTTTCTTTCTTACCCAGCATGTACGTCATCTACAACTCTGGTGAAGATACACGGTCATGAACTGAATTTTTGTGCAGAAACCATTTTTCTTCTTTCAGTCACAGTGACTTTGACCGCTGACATTTTGACCCCAAAATCAGGACTTCTTTATTTCAACAAGAAGAACTTACCTGTACAGTTGTGCAAGGTAGAACTGCTGTACAACTGATGTTATCGTGTGGAAAAGGAAAAGCGACGGACAGGCGACAGGGTTAAAACATAATATATTCCGCGAAAAGGCGGGCGTATAAAAATAATAACAAGAGTCCATCGAAGGGACTAAAGCTCTACTGTCCGAAAATGAATTTTCAGGAAGTCACAAAAAGTCAGTTTCTTCCATCCTTTTATTATTTTTAAACTGCTGAGTACTGAAACATCTCGGATATTCTTGAGTTAACATGCTCATAAGATAACTGCAGTACAAAAATCTTTGTCATGGCTTTCAAACTGAAACCTAGTATCATGAATAGAGGATCACCGAACTCGACCCAGTCACTCTCAAGATATACCCGCATATATAAGTTTGGCTAAACCATTATTAATATTTATAAGAAAGAAAAAAAAAAAGAATAATAAAAAAACACCCACCCACCCCCCCCCCAAAAAAAAAAAAAAAAAGGTATTGAACTGCCATCGTTCAAGATATTCTCCAGATACTGTACATCAACTGAGTCTACCCCCACAAAAAAAAAAAAAAAAAAAAAAAATACTAAAAAATTTCGTACCTGCTTGTCGCGCTGGCGATATGTTGATCTTGATACCTACCGTTCTGATAACTTAGACCTATTTGTCAAGAACGGTTTCGTCTGACGCATACGTTACAACTCTTTCAGGCACAGTCTCTCGCGGTGTAGGTGGGGTAGGTGGGGTGCATTTCGAAGCCCGAATATGGAACAGGCCTATGTTAAAATTTGTTGATTCTTAAGAAAATCTTTTGCAATAAAAGTTGCTGATACCCCCCCCCCCCCCCCCCGGTCTCTCTCAATGTTAAAATGTTCTTTTTTTCTATATGGCCTTCATAGTCGCTGAAACACTGAAATTACCAGCTGCAGAAATTTAAATAATGCAATACCAAACATGACTCGTATATACCGTAACAGCAGAATAATTGTAAATACAATATTTATTTATTTTTAGCAATTATGTAAATTACAAAGGCTGCATAAACACTGCCAAATGTTTAAAAAAAAAAAATCCCCCAAAACAACAAATCAGTTCATAAAAATGATCTGTACTAGTACTAACAATTCGTATTTTACAAGATGTACATAAGAGAAAGAAGAAAATAAAAGAGAGTTGGTATTATATTAAATTAATACTCATTACAACAGGTACTGCGGAATGGGGAAATAATCTTGAATTGGCAACCGTTGATCAAAATACTACTCCAAATTACATGAACATAAAATAATACCTGGAGTCCCTCTATGGGGCTGACGCTCTACTGGCTGAAAAGAATTTGCAGGAATTCACAAGAAGTCAGTTTCTTCTGTCCTTTGATTCTTTTTAACTGTTGAGAACTGAAACCATCCCAGATATGTTTTTGAGAAACTCCAGCTTCCTAAATTTGATAACGAAAATGTTGTCTAATATATCTGAGTTTACCCTGAGATCATCGATATAAGGTCAGTTAACTCTGTCAGACTATCCTGTCGAAATATATGTATGTAATCAGCGAGATCCTGAAATATATGTATTTACCAGACAATGACCGCAAGATCAAAGGTTTTGACCGACACATACTCTGAACAATCGGACATCGGTCTCCAATTTCATTATATCAAATTGTTTTCAATTTGTTTATCCGTCATGTTTTGTTTCTAGCTGACGTAGGTATCAGATGTCACAATAAAGCCCAATGGCCACGGCAAGTACATAAATAAACATAAAACTATACGCAGAATTGGATGGTGGCATAAAAATCTAGAAACGGGGTGAAATGCATACAAATCACTACCAATCTACATCATCATTCGTTATTATTCAATAGAAAGCAGACTTTAAGTGAAATGTGCAATTAGTGTAATGATTTTTGTTTTATTTTGTTTATTGTATATACCATTAGTCAATATTAATTATAATTGTAAGAGAAATTCACATAATTCAACAATGCATATGAACATTAGAATCCTTTTTATTGCATATACCATTAGTCAATATTGATTATAGTTGTAAGAGAAATTCACGTAATTCAACAATGCATATGAACATTAGAATACTTTTCATTGCATATACCATTAGTCAATATTAATTATAGTTGTAAGAGAAATTCACGTAATTCAACAATGTATATGAACATTAGAATCCAATATAAATTTACAACACATAGTAGCTGTTATACAGCCCATCATTCAATTAGATCATACCTTAAAATGAATACTCTGTATACACAGATTTCTGATAACATGACAATGCTGACAGTTTCATAATTCAGTGAATTGGCTAATACTTGGCATAACCCAAATTAACGACCTATGTAATTAATTCGAAGCAGACAATAACTTTCACGCAGTGGCGTAGCAACCGTCCAAGAGCCCCGCAACTCGCAGTCAATGATAAAGTTATGTTCATCTTTAGTACATCACAAAATGAACACAATCTATGTTCGATAGGAGTAGAATGTGTACTGTTTCATCAACCAGTTGTGTGCACATACCCCCCCCCCCCCCCAATCTCTCTCCTTAAATAAATAATGTCTATCCTGGTCATCCGTGTCTTATAATTCGTCAATGAGAAAACAATATAAAGGTTTGTCTTCAATTTTTTTCTCTATATGTGAATCGCTTGTCACGACTAAAGATACATGTTAGCGAAGAAAGTAACATTTTTGTGAAGGTAGTCAAGTATGTTTAGAACGCCATACAACGGTCTGACAAAGTCATTCTAGATTTTATAATTTATTTTACTTTTAGAGATTATTATAAAATTCATTGTTCTTTATGATGAGCATTACTCTAATGCAATTTATGGTCACTTGACAAGTAAATTGATTCTTATAAAAGCTCTGGAGGGCAATATGGTAAAACTCTCCTAACATATATGAAATACCAGTGACAATAACCAAAGCAGCATTTCATGCAACTTTTCTTTACTAGAAGTCATATTGTTAATCAGATGAATTGTCGATGATTTTTTTCAAACGTTTTTATATATGACTGACATGAGATGAAATATCAGTTACCTCAGTTTGTTAAAAAGTATGCAAGTGAAAGTGACTGCACTTGTTTTTAAAAGTGATTAGGTAAATCTATGATTTTGATCGCATAGTTTTGCAACCAAAAATACCATTTCTCTTCAACCGCATACACCAGTGGGCCTACCTCTACTTGTTTTCAAGTTCACTTACTAAAAAAAGAATCTATTTGTTTTCAAGTTCATTTATTTAAAAAAAAAAAATTCTTTCGCATGAAACAGTTTATTCATTCATTTCGCTTGTTCACTCAACGGGATTCACTGGAACAATTCCCCTTCAAATTGTCTTTTATTTGTTTATGCATGAAAGTGTCAAATAAACACATTACCAAAGTCAAATTCAAAGGTGTCTAGGTTTAGTTTACATATATTTGTGGGATAATCAATACTGGTGTCGCGGACTCTGCTTGCCACAGCCCAACTACCTCAGGTTTATCCCTGTCACCGTCAGCTGGTTACAATGGGGTCGATGAGGGCAACTTAATGCTTTACTGAACACTAGTGCGGTAAATTTCAAAGATGGGCTTCTCAGTAAATATTATTGCTTGCACAACAAAAGCGTTTTTTTTTTTTTTTTTTTAATTTTTTATTTATTATTTTTGACAAATGCATAGCAGCTTGAGCTTTCAATAGAAAATTTAGTCATATTAAAATCGATATATCAAACTCCTAATATACTGAGCACAATAAAGTGAGCTTGGTATTGTTTGCTTTACTTAGTTTTTTTTCAATATTATCTGAGAATTTATTTTAGAGTAAATGTCTTTTAGTTTACCTATGAAAATATCAAGTGAAATGTTGTCAAAGGAACTTAAATACACATATTCCCTTAAATTCTCCAGAGTTCCGAACTATTATCTACAGCCAAATGTATAATGTTCTAAGTTATTTTCCCACAATAGTTTGATAAATCTACTGGCAGGAAGCTTTTTGTTATATAATACTTAAGCATTGATTTACATTGTTATTATTATTGCCAATCTACCTCAATTCTGCTGCCAATATTGTTTGTTTTCTTATGTACAGCAAGTATGAAATTCGTTGCCTTTAAGTTCATCTTTTGAAAGGGAATGTTTTTTTTTTTTTTTGGGGGGGGGGGGGGTTAACGGCACTTTTATTGGCTGTATCATGCCAAGGAAATGGGAGCTTAGTGCCTTTCCCAAGGAAACACCGAGGCAGCCGACCCAGGCTGGCCTGGGCAGATAAGAGAACCCGCTACCCTTGGATGGATTGCGACGCTCTACCAACTGAGCTACAACGGGTCCCCATTTAAACGGAAAATCATCATTGAACAGATCAATATTAAAATCAGAAAACCATACTTCACCGAATCGGAATAATTTGGGCTTAGCTGGTTCTCACTGCCAGGTGACCCGGGTGGCCGAGTGGTCTAAGGCACTCGCCTTTACAGACCATTCATATATCTCACCTCTGTCCGTGAGAGCTCGAGCCTCGGTTCGACCAATGTGGCTATGTCAGAAAGCTTGCTAGTAGCTTCCGGTGGTTCTTCTTGGGCTCTTCATCCATCAAATATACTGTCACCATATATCGTCTATCATGTGCTTAAAAATGGTGTTAAACCCCACAAAACCAAAACCATTCTCACTGCCAAGTCTTTAAAGTATTCGTTCAAGCAAAAATAAATAAATAAATATTCCAAGACAGGTTATTCGCAGCATCTTTTAAATTTCGTGTACGAGTAAGATTTATGCCAAGGTATTGATGTGTATCAACAATTTCCACCTGTTTATTGTTTATGAATAAACAAGTAGAAAGTTAACTTTCCTTTTACTAAGTAACATTTAAGTTGTGTTTAGGTTGATACCGAGCTTCCATTTACTACAATACTTTTGTAAATCATCTAAACAGGACTGGAGACCTTTTGCCTTCTCTGATAACAAAACATGCCATCGGCGTATACGAGAAAATTGATTTTAAGATCGTTAATTGATAGACAATCTTTTAGTCATTGAAAAATTCCTAAATATCACTAACAAATATATTGAACAACAGGGGATTGCGGGATACGCCTGTTACAAATTCATTAGCATAATGGCTGCAATGCTGGAGAAAATATTCTCGCCAAGGTGTGAGCAAGCCATGCTATTGGAATAATTCTGGACTTATTGGATAGTGGATTACACTGATCTTGCAACACAGAAACACTTGATTTTGTGCATTTCGTATGTGACAGAAAGTTTTGGGTTAGAGTTTTACGGCACATCAACACTTTTAAGGTTGTATCATGCCGAAACAAGGAGAGTAAAGTGCCTTGCCCAAGAACATACCACGGTAGTCGTTTTAGGCTGATCCGATGGTGGTAACTGAATCCGCGCCCTTTTGGTCACGAGGCCAAGCTATATACTCTATAGCCCAAATTGCACCCATCAATCATACACCAAAATAAAGAGAATTAAAGTTCTTTTAATAATACCTAAGATACAAAAGGTCTTTTTTTAAAATAGCCAGGATAACCAGTCAGGAAAACATGGGTAGTTCTTTTTCTTTAAAAATCGAACCCTATGTAAAATACGAAACTGTTGAGCGGAACATCCTCATCTCTTTCCGATGCGAGTCGAATAACTTCGACTTTCTTAGGCTCCGCTCTACAGTTTCGCACTTTGCGTAGAGTTTATTTTTTTTTAAGAAAAAGAATTTCACAGGTTTTCCTAACTGGTTATCCTGGTTATTTAAAACAGCTTGGCCTTACTTCAGATGTGCACCTCCCAAAAGACTGCTAGCTCCGCTTGGTCATTTTCACTTGCTGGACTTCAAAAAGTAAATAGGAAACAATAGTCTCTCGAAGGGACTAGGGGTGAAACGATACGCAGCCAACGATACGATACATTATCGATACATATATCAACTTAATGGTCTTTTCACCTTTACGATCTGTAAGTAGTAGGTGGTGCCCTTTTATGTGTGTTGACATGTTGGTTGTACTACCAGTATGCAGATTACAGACATACATAGACTTAGTATATATTTATATGCCATTCTCATCCATGACAAGATAACAACAATACTTCCAAACATACTATCTGTTAGTTGTCAGTAATTTTAATTAAACCTTTTAGGCCATTTCAGGCTGCTCCATGTGATCAGATGCAGGACTCATCTTGGCCACCACACTCTTTATTTTGCATTTCATGAATGCTTTAAAAACATCTTATTATAAATTTCATGTCTTCTCTTAAACTTGGAAGACATTAAGGTGTTATCTTCAAAACAGAAGAAATAGTGTAATTTCTTCGTGTGAGGAAAATTTCATCTAAAGTGTATGTCAATTTGGTCATGTAGGCGCATTTACTCATCTTAAATTAAATATTAATTGTTTGTTATAAAATTTAATACTAATATAGTTTAACCAAAGTCTATTCAATCCTGATTATTGAATGCTCTGCACCGTAACTGTCATTAAGAACTTCCAGACAAAAATTATTGATTGCTGTGGACTTTTACAATTGTGGCCAGGTACTAAACTGAATCAAGAAAAGAGCACGTCGGGTCTAATCGTCACAATATAGGGTAGTACGATTTTCTTTTTAACATGCGTAGCTTTCTTTGCGACATCACAGCATGCGACATTCAGACCGGATTGTACTCGATCAGACCTTTAGGTTGACCTCGTCCAAAAATGTCCATGTACTTTAACACTGAGTTTTGCCGTACGTGTTTCTCAGGGCGTGTAAATAATGACTTTCCAAAGGAATATGGATGTATAAGGATTCAAATAAAGTGAATAATCGCTATTTAAGGTTTGTGTAATCAAATTCTAAAAAAAGACACCCATTACTGAAATAGTCGGTACTGAACACATACATGACCTCTATGACTTACTTATAGAAGTCCGGGTGTGGGAGTGGGGACGAATACCAACAAAATCTATCACATTTTACTTCCTGCATATGCAACATAACTGCCGCAGCCACAGGCACTAATTTGTTGTTAGTGACAAAAAGAAAACTATTGATAACACCCACTCCCCTTTTATATAAGATTAACAAATTTACACAAGGTGAGAAACGCGTGCGGTTTGAAATCTGCCCCCTCGCCGATTCTGTTCTAATTTTAGTTATCCCGTCGGCACGTTCAGTCCACTGATTACATATAGAACCATAAAAAGAGACATTCCAAACTTGTTCCACGTGTACGATTTAAATACTTTACAGGTCATTTAATAACCACTTCTGCGTGAAGTTTCTCTGTTGCTTTGTATCTACTTGGATTTGTATCTACCTGGATGAGCTTGGATGTCAATACTTTATGTGTGTCACGCAGGGAATAAGCTACATTAACTTCTGATTGGTGGTTATTGTTTACCCTGAACTGGAACAAACAATAACCACCAATCAGAACTGAATGTAACATATTTCACTGCGTGACACACCTGAAGTGTAGCCTTCAAATTTGACCTAAGATGACAGGATAAGAAGCAACAGAGAAACTTCGCGTAAAAGTGGTTATTAAATCATTAGTAAAGTACTTCACTATACACGGGGAACACATTTGGAATGTCTCCTTAATGCTGAACATATTGACGGGATAAAATAATTAGCATAGAATCGGCGAGGAGGAGGGGACAGATAACGAATCATGTCACCTTGTGTTAATTTGTAGAAGGTGAGTGTGTGTTTTCAGTATTTTTTTTTTACTGGCAAAAACAAGTGTTTGTTCCAGTGACAGCTGTCTCAGATGAATTCTCAATATAAAGAATAAAAAGGCAAAAGACTAATAATTATTCACGACTGCTGAAGATTAAAGTAACTTGTATAGGGTAAGTATCTTTTTGTATTGATTCTTCACCTGTTGTATCGATATGTGTATCGATATGGCAAATGTATCGATGCATCGATATATCGCTGAATCTTTTCAACCCTAGAAGGGACTAATGTTCCCCAGACTGAAAAGTATTTCCAGGAATTCAAGATAAGACCCTTTCTTCCTTTTAACTGTGAAGTGTTGAAACTATCTTTGATATTCTTCAGCGATGACAAGATTTTTAAATTCAATGCTGTGGTAGACATAGTGGAAGTCAATTTGGCACCATTTTCACTTAGGACCTCTAAGGCGTCATAAGAAGACTTCTGGTGGAAACCCCTGTTAATATGACTTTCCGTTTTGAACGAGATTTTCAGGATGGATGTCATGGTGGCCATATTCGATATCAGATTGGTACCATTTCTATTTCGTACCAACTAGGCATCATAAGAAGTCTTTTGGGAGAAATAGTGATAACAATGTTTTCAAGATGGCCATTGTGGCAGTCATATTATTAGTAGTAACGGCACCATTTTCATTTACACCCAAACAGACATCATAAGAAGTCTTTCAGTGAAAACCCTATGGTGATATGACCATTTATTCAGGAGAAATAGTGATAACAAGATTTTCAAGATGGCCAATGTAGCAGCTATATTGAATATCTGAATTGCACCATTAGGAGCAAGCAGATATCATAAGAAGTTTTTATAGTAAAAACCCCATGCTGATACGATCAAACATTCAGGAGGAGTAGCGATAACAAAATTCTCAAGATGGCCCCTCTGGCGGCAATATTGGTCATAAGTTCAGCAGCATTTTCAATAGGACCAACTAGATCTCATAAGAAGTCTTCTGGTGAAAACCACATGTCAATATGACTTTCCATTCAGGAGGAGTAGCAATAACCAGATTTTCAAGATGAGGACTGCATTGGCCATATTGGACATCAGATCGGCCCCATTTTTTTTTATATAAGACCAATTAAACACCATAAGAAGTCTTTAATTGAAAACCCCATGTTGATATGACCATCCACTTAGGAGGAGTAGCGATAACAAGATTTTCAAGATGACCATTTTGGCAGCCATATTTGATATCAAATCGGCACCATTTTTATCAGAACCAACTAGACATTATAAGAAGTCAACTGGTGCAAACCCCATGTCAATATGACTTTCCATTCAGGAGTAGTAGCAACACCAAGATTGTCAAGATGACCGCGGTGGCAGTCATATTGGACATCTAATCAGCCCCATTTGTATTTAGGACTAATTAGACATCATAAGAAGTCTTTTACTAAAAACCTCATGTTGGTATGACCATCCAATCAGGAGGAACAGCGATAACAAGATTTTCAAGATGGCCATTTTGGCAGCCATATTGGATAACAGATCGGCACCATTTTTATTTAGAACCAACTATACATTGTAAGCAGTTAACTGGTGAAAACCCCATGTCAATATGACTTTCCATTCAGGAGTAGTAGCAATACCAAGATTGTCAAGATGGCCGCGGTGGCAGTCATATTGGACATCTAATTAGCCCCATTTTTATTTAGGACCAATTAGACATCATAAGAAGTCTTTTAGTAAAAACCCCATGTTGGTATGACCAACCAATCAGGAGGAACAGCGATAACAAGATTTTCAAGATGGCCATTTTGGCAGCCATATTGGATAACAGATCGGCACCATTTTTATCTAGAACCAACTAGACATTGTGAGAAGTCAACTGGTGAAAACCCCATGTCAATATGTCTTTCCATTCAGGAGTAGTAGCAATACCAAGATTTTCAAGATGGCCGCGGTGGCAGTTATATTGGACATCTAATCAGCCCCATTTTCATTTAGGACCAACTAGACATCATAATAAGTCTTTTAGTAAAAACCCCATGTTGATATGACCATCCAATCAGGAGGAGTAGAAATAAAAAGATTTTAAAGATGGCCATATTGAATGTCCGAGCAGCACCATTTTCTTCTAGGACCAACTAGACCATAGGATGAATGTGTGTGTAAAGTTTCATGGCAATCCTCAAGTAGCTTATGAGGAGTAGCTAACGGACGGAGGGACCACAGATGATGGACGGACGACGGACAACAGACTATCCCATAAGCTCTTCTGGTCTATGACCAGTAGAGCTAAAAATGAGCCGACAACTTTTTTTAAATACTTTTTATATATTGTATAATTCATTCATTGTACTTTCAGAAGCTAGTATTGTCTAATCTGGCAAAATTAATTTTCCCTATTTAATAACTGCTAACTTTAGTGTACTTAGATCGGGGTAATTTTTCAGGCACATAGAAGCAGCCATTTTGATAGCTGTCTGCTTTAGATAGTTTCATAATTACCACATGTAAAAAAAATTCAGTCACAGTACATGAAAGTAGCATAGAGGTATTATAACATTCTCTTCTTTGTGCATGTTGCCAATTCAAACAAGTTCGCCTTATACCGGTCCCTATCTCAGAAGTACATAATAACTGTAGAGAGTAGTAGCAGAGTACTGTAGAGAGCAGTTGGCCTTACTTCAAATGTGCACCTATAAAAAAACTGCTGGCTTCGCTTGGTCATTTTCACTTCCTGCACTTCAAAGATAAATTGTTAAAAAACCAACCGATAACTTTTTTTAAACTTTTTATATATTTTGTAATTCATTCATTGCACTTTCAGAAGCTGCTATTGCCTACTCTGGTAAAATTCGTTTCCCTATTTTAATAACTGCTAAAAGTAGTTTACTTTGGACTAATTCAGGCTGATTTTTTCGAGCACTTGGAAGCGGCCATTTTTATCAGCTGTGTGCTTAGAGCATGTACAATTTCCACAAGTAAAATCAATATGTAAAGAAATTTCAGTCACAGTACATGAAAATAGCACAGAGGTATGCCAACATTTTCTTCACTGTGCATGTTGCAAATTCAAACAACTTCACCTTACACCTGTCTGAAGTACATAACATCTGTAGAGCGCCTCCTAACGAGTTACATGTTTCAAATTCACGCTGAAAATGGGATCTCGTTTCCGCGAGATTTGAATGTCCGTGTGTGTGTGTGTGTGGGGGGGGGGGGGGGTATGTTAATATTAAAACCCCCCCCCCCCCCCTGGACGATATGTGGATCTGATGTCACCTGTTCATTAAAATGTGCAATTTTGCTGCACAGAAATCTTTCCGGAACACAGCCGCGTACAGTTTAGACACTTACCGGTTTTTGGTAACAGCCATATGCAGCACGAAATTCAAAATAGCCACAGGACATAGGGTTATGTTATTGCACGTGGATTTACAAGTCGTTAAGCATAGGATTTGATCCGGAAATATTCTGTATATATCCCCAAAAGGACCCTTCAAATAGAAATACCGGTAAGTGTCTAAAATGTAAACCGATATGGTGATTTATATAACTAGGTTGAAGTCCGTGACGTTATGGAAAATATATATTATGCTTGTACTTCTTAGCTGTAATTTATCTTATTCCAGTTTAATTTTTATATGCAATAAATTGTATGAATACGGATGTTGTTGGTTCAAACTGGAACCGATAAGTAAGTATAGACTTGCTGTGGTTATTTCGTCTTTTCTTTTCTTTTTTTTTCTTTGTAATAAACATTAATTTATACACTGTAATATACTTCAAGTTTTCATTTTTTTTTTTAAGTCTCATCGTCCTTGCATAATATCAAAATATGATGATTGAATATTGGGTCGCCTTTTAAATTTCATTTTTGTTTCCGATATTTTTAATTGAAAATTGATATAATCTTCGTGAAAAAATTAATGGGAATAAGTTATCTTTCTAAGTACCATTGCAAACAAATGATAAGCACTATTATTTTGCATGATATAAATTATAAGAAAAAGTATCCCGCTTTTTTAAATAACTAGAGTAACGTTCCATAGTTGTGAAAGATAAATTAGACCAATTGTGAATTTAAAGAAAATGAAATAGATTGAAGTTATGATGACCATTCATTATAAAAAATCAAACTTTTGGCTTAGATAGAAATCGATCTTCTTACGTATCAATAAACTCTTGCTGGATTCTTGATAACTATGGGCCTTTGTATTTAAAAAATAACACTTAGTTCAAAGCAATCATGTGTCAATATATATATATATATATATATATATACATATATATATATATATACACACACACACACACACACACACATATATACATACATACATACATACATACATCTATTTTCTTTTAGATTCGTCTAATTTACTGTTCAGATAATAACAATTCTAGTGTATTGGCATAAATAAGTGTATTATTCTATCGAAATATTAAGAGTCTAAAGAGGCGGCCCAAATATATTTTAATATGTCAGTTTGAAACTGATAGAATGATTGCTGGAATGGACTTCTTCTATAGATGTAAAAAAAAAAAAAAAAATACCCAGCTTTTTCGCCTAATGAAATGAAACTTTGACATATTTTTAGAGAATATCTGTAGTCCCCACATTATTGCAGAAAGTAACAACAAATGTTTAGTATTAAAGCAATGCAAAATGAAGAAAAACAATAGGCCATTTGAAAATTGAAATGTCCACCGAGAAAATTTGATTTATCGAGTATCTCTAAATATTGCTTTTGGAACAAAACAATTACTATATTTCAATTGGTAATATAGGGGGCCCACTTAAAACTGAATTCAGTTTAACTGCATCTGCTACACTTTTCTTGCAAATTGATGCCGACCCATCCCAGGGAGATCACCGCACTTGCAGATTTCCCATTTTTACAATAGCAGCAGCAGCAGCAACAACAACAACAACAACAACAACAACAACAACAACAACAACAACAACAACAACAATAATAATAATAATAGCAACAACAATTCACGATAAAATAAGATGCCCTTCTGAACATGATATATGCGTTTAAAGTGACCTTTTTATGGTTAATTACCAAGCGCCGTTTGGATCTTTGGGGAAACAATATATACAGCAAGGAAAATCAATTTAAAATAACTTCCCTACACACGTAAAACTGCAAATTTATCTGTAAAAAATACAAAGAATGACATGAAAATAAAAAAAGAGAGGATGAACCAACGAAATCGCACGATCAAATGGCTCGTTTGCATGTATACTCGGCTCACACCCAACATACCACGTTTCTAACTATAATATAAGAAAGGACTCACAAAAGAGAGAAAAATTATACAATTGAATATAACGGAAAATCGTATATTTTCAATAACATAAGGCGACGTCGTTTATGGCTGTTGTCATTTACTGAAAACAGAGTAGATACAATTTGGTAACACAACACACTGCAATATTGTGAACACAGCCGTATCTCCCTGACTTACAAAGTCTCGTGATCTAAAGTGCTCCCGAGAGCGTGATTTCGTAATGTCGAAATTTTCAATACGAACGCTCTTCTCTGCACATTGTATGCACTGCAAATGCACTCAGCAGGGCGCCATTCCTTATTGATTTATTGATTTTTAATTTTTTATCTATTTTTTTTCAGGTATCACATCATATAAAGGACCTTTAAAACTCCCGTTTAACAGAACTATTCAAGCCAATATAGTAGAGGCCTGGCAGTAACTCTAATTTTTTAGGATTCAAAACCCTTTGTCTGGTAAGGCTCATTGTGAACTTAGCTTACGTTGCTAGAAGTGTAACTTGCGGTGAAAGATTCTATGTATATTTTTACCTTTATCTGATCTGTACTTTACCTACAATGCATCCAATGAATGGGTTTAGTTTTTGTTTAAAAATACATTTAAATTTGTTTTCTTGGAAAGAGGAAAATGATGTTTTGCATGAGTGTCTGCTGTCCAGTATTTTAATACAGATAACAATTTCAAAATCTTTTCAAATTATCATCTGAATGGAAGAAATAAAATTTTCTTCTTCCCAAGTGTACTAGTCTTTGAATACACAATTCTCTGAGGAACTTGACTATTACAAATACCATGGAATCTATATCAAGTATCTAATAATTAAAAGATTCAATACACAACTATTCGTTAAAGAAATGAAAGATATCCCTTGGTCAATAAGTTAATCTTTTGATGACCCCAACAGATGCTCTTGATATTTGTATAGGTATATTTTACGGACACCCTGAACAGTTATGCACCTGTAAATTTCAAGAGAGTTCAACAACAAAATCAACTCAATTGGATTACAAGTGACATGTTGAATGCTATCAAGACATGGGATAGATTTCTTAAATTAAAAGATACCAACAATTACAGATTATGGAAAAACAGTAAAGTCAATTATTAAAAAGGCAAGGAAAACTTACTGATTCACTGAAATATTTGATAGTATTACGAAAAAGAAGAAACTCTGGAAAACCTTCATTGACTCAAAAGGCAAATCTGTCAATACCCTGCCATTAAGATGTATTAGAGATGAAAATGGTAACATTCAGCGAGAATCTCTTGAAAATGCAAATTAATGCTCTCAATGATTACTTTGTGAACATAAACGAAAAACTTGTGAATCTCACAGTTTATAAAAGATTCTCAAGTGATGAATTAAATGAGCATATTTCCTCAAAACTTCGCAAAGAAAGGTCTTTCAAATAAGTACAGAATTCATTTTAAATGAATTAGATAACCTTGACGTCAAAACAGCTACAGGTCTAGTTGATATAAGTGCTAAATTCCTAAAACTCTTATCTCAAATGACTGCACCTTCACTTAATGTATATCTTCAATCTATATATTTATACAGGTATTTTTCCAAACAGTCTAAAACTGGCAAAAATAACTTCAATACACAAGGGAGATCTTTATGATATGAATAACTATAGACATATATCAGTTTTATCATCAGTTTCGAAGACATCAGAAGGACATGTTTGTGATCAATTTAGAAACTACCTGGAAGCTTTTAATTTACTACATTCATGACAATCAGGTTTTCGTGAAGTACATTCATGCCATACAACACTAACTAGAATGGTGGACGATTGGTCAACAGCAATAGATCATGGTAACCTGGTAGGTGCAGTGTTTCTTGACCTTACAAAGACTTTTGACCTTATTAACCGCAAAATCTTGCTGGAAAAACTCAGCATATAGGTGGCGCTCTACAGTTTCGTATTTTGCATAGCTCTACAGTTTCGTATTTTGCATAGGGTTAGATTTTTAAAGAAAAAGAATTACCCAGGTTTTCCTCACTGGTTGTCCTGGGTATTTAAAAAAGACATTGTATATCTTAGGCATTGTTAAAAGAACTTTTAATTCCCTTTATTTTTTTGTATGATTGATGATGTGCAATTTGGGTTGTAGAGTATACAGCTTGGTCTTACTTAAGATGTGCACCTCAAAAAACTGCTAGCTCCGCTTGGTCATTTTCACTTCCTGGACTTCAAAGGTAAATAATAATAATAAAAAAGGAGTCGATAACTTTTTTTAACTTTTTATATATTTTGTAATTCATTCATTGTACTTTCAGAGGCTGGTATTTTCTACTCTGGCAAAATTAGTTTCCCTATTTTAATAACAGCTGAAAATAGTGTACTTTTGACTAATTCAGGCTGATTTTTCGAGTACTTTGGAGCGGCTATTTCTGTCTGCTGTGTGCTTAGATCATGTCCAATTTCCACCCGTACAATATGTAAAGAAATTTCAGCCACAGTACATGAAAGTAGCATAGAGGTATGCCAACATTCTCTCCACTGTGCATGTTGCAAATGCAAACAACTTCATCTTACACCTGTCACTCTCTCAGAAGCACGTACTATCTGTAGAGCGCTTCTATATAAAGTTAACCATGAAAGTGTAACTTAGTTTCAATCCTATCTTGAAGGCAGACAACAACAAATTTATATTAAAAAACAACAAACTTTCAGATAAGAAACTTATGAAGTAGGGTGTTCCACAAGGATCAGTTCTTGGACCAATACTCTTTCTGCTGTACATCAACAATTTACCGTATCACACTGAGCTATCCACCACTAACATGTTCGCAGATGACACAACATTATGTAACATCGGATCAACTGGCCATGACCTTAACACTAAATTAAATCAGGATTTGCTTACTTGCAACTGGTGTGAGCACAATGGTATGAAAATAAATGCAGCCAAGTCAAAAGTCATGGTCATAGGTAGTCGAGCCGAAGTAAAAGCTGAGAATGAAGACTTCCAAGTAATGCTAAAAGGAATAGTTATAGAGCAGTCTGAAAATTAAAAACTACTTGGCATCATGATTGACAATATCTTGAGCTGGAAAATGCAATTTGAGAAGGTCATTAAAAAGTAAACTAACTGTTTTATCTAAGAATAAAATCTTATCTCCCTCAAGAACTGAGACAAATATTCTACAATGCCTACATCATGCCATATCTAGAACACTGCAGTTCTATCTGGAGTAACAGTGATAAAGAAAATCAAGAAAGACTACTGAGAAAAGAGCATAAAGGATCCTTCTTAATGCTGATTTAGATACACCATCAACAGAGAAGTCAACTTCAAAAAGGTTTACTAGTCTTCAATTCCTTAGGTGGGCTTGCTCCTGATAATCTTAAAATTAATTTTACATTTGTGGAAAACGTACCTGCGTGTGAAGTAAGATCCATCTCAAACAACAATTTATATTTACCTAAATCAAAATCAGAGTTTTATAAGAGTTTTCCTTTTTCTGGAGCCAAACTATCAAAATCCGTTCCACTGTATATATTGTCAACCGACTCAATCATCCAAACGTTTTAAGAAACTTCTTAGTCAACATCTACAAAAACAATCGTTTGTATGATTTTGCGTAATTCAGTACTACTCTTCTTTAAAACAAAGTACTTTCATGTACTCACCAATAATGTCTACACAGTTTCACTACTAATTTTTGTATGATGCCTATATGTAATCATCTTTAATGATTTGTACATATTTCACGCAAGTAGTAAAACAATTATCTAGTTTTAATAACATTATTTTCTAAAAACACAACTTGCAAAAATTGTACATTATATATATATATTAATATATATATATATATATATATATATATATATATATATATATATATATATTGCAAAAGTTGACCAAATGAGCTTCTTTAAATAAAAGTATTATTATTATTATTATTATTATTAATCTCCTACTGACAGCTTCACACAAAAAACCAAAACTTTAAAAGTTGTATTTTTTTACTTAAAAAACGTGATAATAATAAAAATAACATGCATTGTACATTTGGTTGTTGTTTGCTATTTTTCTTTTCCCATTCCTGAGTTGCATATATCTCACAATCATTCGTTCTACAATGAATAGGAAAACAGAAATTTATATTTTATAAAAATGTTTTTTGACAACTGTAATATTATATTAATAGGATAGATAGAACACAATGCTTTAGCTAGAGTTTCTGTTATTTATAGTTGTGCTGCAAGTGTAATTAGTACTAAAAATTAAAATAAAAGTGTACTCAATATAGTTCATGTCTGTGGTTATATAATTAAGTTCAAATATTATGTAAATTTATAATCTGTGTTTCTTGTCATGAACAAGCTGTTTTATGGAAGGTGTACTCTGTCAACCAATAAACGATCTTTCTCTAAGTATTGATTTCTTATAATTATCACTGACCTCATAATGTTTAAATATATCCCCCAAAAATTCGCAATAACCTTTACCCCTGTGCATTTAGAAAAAGGTGGGGATTACATCTTCCTGTCTGTCTTTCTATCAATTAGTATTGCAGTGTATCTCCTACCCCATTGAAGGTACAGCTTTGAAACTTTGAGATATGACTGTGTGTGGTCTTTAAGATGTGGATAATGATTTTAAGATTTTAATATGACCCTTAGGGCTGGAACCAGAGGCTGGGATTTTTTATTAATTTTTGTACATGTCAATATTTTAAGTATTGTAGGTAGAGATCTGAAAGTTGGTTTGTATCATTGTCAAGGCCTGGGCTATAACATAGGTAACGGGGTTTTGGGTTACACTCTTGGCTCATAACTTGGAAACTATCAAGATTCCCACCATATATAAAACACTAACTGGATATGAAAAGAGAAAATTACATTTACAGTACTGAAACATTTGCCCTGGATCAGACCATACCCCTAGTGGCATAGCTTTGAAGCGTGGTGATATGTAATGGCATGTCATTTACATAATTCTAGTTTTTGTCTGTATCTCACTTTGGATTACACTGAATTCATGTTTATCCAGGCAATCATCCAGTGTGAAAACAATAAAAAGAACACTGCCCACATGCTTCTTTTAGAAAATGTGTAATCAGTGTGTATTGATACTTGTGTAATTTTGTACAAAATCTTTCAATACTAATCTGCTTGGAAGGTTTACTGAAACCAGCCTATTGGATGATATTTTGTAAATGTACACATCGGAACTAGAGGGTGTCTTTCCGTCCTTTCTTGAAGGTCAAGGGCACAGATCAAGGTTACATTTACGTTTAGTGTGCTGGCTGTAACTCTGAAACTGATAGAACTAGTGGTATGAAAACCATAGTGGTAAACTTTTACGTACATGTACGACAAGGGTGTCAAATTTACCACTGTCATGGTTCTCACTTCAAGGTCAAATGTGGACATCACTGTTTTTGTTTGGATCTGTAACTAGCAAACTTTTAAACAAAGTAATAGACATAAACTTAGCATACATGTAGCTATACATCATGACTTGATCTTGTCACTTAGCACTTTCATGGACCTATCTATAATGACCAGGTCTCAGTTCAATATCATTTTTTGTATCTCCAAACTGTCACCCAGAAGCTGTTAAGTTGTTACAGATAATGGAATGAAACATTTTACCCTGTAAACTCAGGCTGAGGGTGTATCTTCTACCTATCATGTCACATGTGAAGCTTTCTCACTTTTTGTATTGGGACTGTAACTGTGAAGCCACTGAAGGTTGTGTAATGAAACTTATGTTTAGATCATAACTTCTAAATGTGTCATTTATTTTTCATTGTATTTCCATCAAGGTTAAAATCATAGATCAACATTATCTATTTTTGTGTCGGGGCTCTAGCTAAGAAATTCTCAAGGATATTAATACTGAAATGAAACTTAGTATATATTCATGCATCATGACCTAAGATCATGTCACATAACATACTTGTATTATCCAATTTTAAATTTAGTTTGGTTTGGTTTGGTGCTTTACGGCACAGCAACACAAGTAAGTAATTAAGTGCTGAAGCAATTGGAGTAAAGTGCCTTGCCCAATGACACACCATGGTAACTGACCCAGGCTGGTCCGATGGTAGGATTCTAACCCGCACCCTTTCGGTCGCGAGTCCGACATGCTAACCACTGAGCCAATCCGGTTCCAATTTTCAAGGTAAAGGTCATTTTTCATGGTTGGGCTGAAGCTCAGAAGCTGTTTAAGTAATGAAAATGAACTATTTTTGATGATGCATCTTGTACCACTATCAAGATCCTATTTGCAGAGTGAAGGTCACTGTCATCTCAAACTTACTTGTAATGTCTTGGCTGTACTTTAAAGCCATGAAAGTAGTATTATCAAACAACATATAATTTGCGAGCAATGACATTGAATATACGACAGGCTATACAATACATGTAATGCACAATATGTGTGACAACATATAAATAAAAACCGTTTCAGGCACTTTAACATGGCAATACTGCCAACTGTTACCCTCTCTTTCTCATCCAGATATTTAAGAATTTCAAATGTGGCAAAATTTTTATAAATAATTCTCTGCAAATGAATGTATAATCTTACACATGGATTTTACAAGAACTATGTTCTTATTGGAGCAAAGTCAATATATATATATATATATATACATACACACATATATATATATATTTAAAATTGTGTATTGAAATTCTGATCTTTAATTACAACACTGCACACAGTTTCTGCCAGAATGTAATTGTACATTTTCTCTAACAGTATTGTTATTTTATACTTTTTCTTCAGTTATAAATTACAAATTACTTTAATTCCTAAGGTATATCACTTTGCTAGTTTTTGCAAATTGTTAAATTGAAATCACATATAATTATTTTTTATATCTGGTTTTCATAAATACTCTGTAACCCAAACCTTTGATTCTCAATAGTCAATATCATGGTTACTTCCCTTGCTTTAATTTAGAGAGAGAGAGAGAGAGAGAAAGAGAGAAATAACAGGTATTTTAAAAGCAGATTTTTTAAAAAATGGCATACAATACCAAAACTTTTTTTTAACTGTGCTGAATTTCATTAAGTCGTAATAAAACTCGTTGGACATCTTGATTTAAGTCTCTTTACCAAGTTTACTAAAAATTGGATAAAAATAGTCTCTATAGTAGTAACAAGTTCAACCAATCAGATGCAAGATGACCTCATTAATATGTATGGATCTCGCATTATCAAACTGCTGTGAAATATTAATCATATAAGACTATATTCCAAGTTTGATCAAAATCTGATCAGAAATATGGCGTTGAGTGGTAACAAGCTAATAAGATGCAATTTCATTAATATGCATGGACCTTGTTCATTATCAAATTCATCCAAGAGCTTAATGATATAAACCCATATTCCAAGTTTGATCAAAATCAAATAAGAAATATAGCTTTCATGATGGTAACAAGTTCAGCCAATCAGATGCAAGATCACCTCATTAAAATATCTCGCTTATTATTGAACTTATCGGAGATCTTGATGATACAAGTATATCTTCCAAGTTTGAACAGTGAAAATTATATCAAAATCAAATGTCTGTGATATATGTGATGGACAATATTTATATGTCACTAGAAACATTTTAAATGTTGTACTTACAAACAATACATTCAAAATAGAAATTTTTCGCAATGAGTTTTCCAGAAATCTCAAATTTAAATTTTGGAAAACTAAATTAAAATTTCCATTTTATCAGTAATATAACTAAATAATTATCCCATTTACAAATATTTTATTCTTTTATTATCTCATGATGAATGTTAATTTATATCCATTTTATTGAAAATAAAAATGGGCTTAAGTACAGCTAAGGATTATTTTAATTATTTTAAATTGGTTTTCCTCATCTGCGATGTTATCAAAACGAGGAAAAAGGAATGTTTGTAATGAGTTACCTCCCCTGAAAAATATTCAAATGCTCATAACCTTACAAATGCTAGTCAGCTTTTATCAGATTTGAACTTTTATTTATTTCAAGATGTCCTCTTTATTTTTTAAATGTTTATTTCTAAAATTAAATGTCACTTTAAAGAATATAAACCCATTGGTACATCTGTTGGCACAGGGATGTATATTAGTTCCATATGCAGTCCAGCATGTAACAAGGGCAACTAATGGAGGAAACATTTTTGCTCTGGGATGTCTCCCATGGTGACGTTATATCTGAGAAGGTCTTAAACTTTCTTCAAGAGTGGTTTGTGTTGACACTTAGACTCTCTATTGTAAAAATGTTACAACATGTTTTTGCTTTATCTTTATTTTGTATACCTTATTTGCAATACCTAAACTTACTCTGCACTGTATAGCAATGAGCGTGCTGATGTGCTGCTAAACCCCTATACATATATACATGTATATGATCTTAATTCAAATATTGGGTCAAAATTACTCCTAACTACATGGTGACAGGCTACCTATATGTCATACGGAATACAAAGATCTAGTATGCTATATATTAAGGAAGTACTTATTGGACTAAATGTGATGACATATATACAAGATCATATGTATAATTCCTATGATGGTCAGTTGGACAGATATTTGTATTAGTGGTATCCAGGGCTATTTAAATAGGCACTAGTGATTGAGAATCATGATTCTCCAGAGGAGGGGTATCTCTTCCAAATGTACCTGCCTACAGTATATATGTAAGAATATCTACTTGACTGCTTCTCTCCCAAATGTACCTGCATATAGTGTATATGTAAGAATATCTACTTGACTGCTTCTCTCCCAAATGTACCTGCCTACAGTGTATATGTAAGAATATCTACTTGACTGCTTCTCTCCCAAATGTACCTGCCTACAGTGTATATGTAACAATATCTACTTGACTGCTTCTCTCCCAAATATACCTGCCTATAGTGTATATGTAACAATATCTACTTGACTGCTTCTCTCCCAAATGTACCTGCCTACAGTGTATATGTAAGAATATCTACTTGACTGCTTCTCTCCCAAATGTTCCTGCCTACAGTGTATATGTAACAATATCTACTTGACTGCTTCTCTCCCAAATGTACCTGCCTATAGTGTATATATGTAACAATATGTACCAGAATATTTCTCTCCCAAATGTACCTGCCTACAGTGTATATGTAACAATATCTACTTGAATGCTTCTCTCCCAAATGTACCTGCCTATAGTGTATATATGTAACAATATCTACCAGAAAATTTCTCTCCCAAATGTACCTGCCTACAGTGTATATGTAACAATATCTACTTGACTGCTTCTCTCCCAAATGTACCTGCCTATAGTGTATATATGTAACAATATGTACCAGAATATTTCTCTCCCAAATGTACCTGCCTACAGTGTATATGTAACAATATCTACTGGAATGCTTCAGTAGATGTTAGGAGTAATCAGTAGAACAAACAACATAGACCCTCATCTGCCTGTGCATTATGTGACATCAGATCAGGTCTATGTTGTTTGCATTTGGACTTAAGCAGTATATATGGTAGTGATAAATTACAAGAAATTTTTCTACCTGACTTAATATTCATACAACTTAATGCCTTGTACAAAGATGTGACTCTCAATGTCTTCATATGCAACTACCTGACAATTTAATGCCTTGTACAAAGATGTGACTCTCAATGACTTCATATGCAACTACCTGACAATTTAATGCCTTGTACAAAGATGTGACTCTCAATGACTTCATATGCAACTACCTGACAATTTAATGCCTTGTACAAAGATGTGACTCTCAATGACTTCATATGCAACTACCTGACAACTTAATGCCTTGTACAAAGATGTGACTCTCAATGACTTCATATGCAACTGCCTGACAACTTAATGCCTTGTACAAAGATGTGACTCTCAATGACTTCATATGCAACTACCTGACAACTTAATGCCTTGTACAAAGATGTGACTCTCAATGACTTCATATGCAACTACCTGACATCTTAATGCCTTGTACAAAGATCTGACTCTCAATGTCTTTATGTGCAACTACCTGACATCTTAATGCCTTGTACAAAGATCTGACTCTCAATGACTTCATATGCAACTACCTGACAATTTAATGCCTTGTACAAAGATGTGACTCTCAATGACTTCATATGCAACTACCTGACAACTTAATGCCTTGTACAAAGATCTGACTCTCAATGTCTTTATGTGCTCAAGGAAGTACTGACTAATCTCTTTATCTGTAACAATTTCTGTTCAAAATGTCCAAACTGTCAGATTTACAGACTGAATTACACAAAACTTCCATTACACCATTCCCACAATGTTGTAGCTAGTGACTGAAGCATTACAAATATCCACAATTTTGTAACCAGGTCAATTTAAGCAAAGTTTCTGTTAAATGCCCCCACAAAATACATTTGTAACTGTCACAGAGTCCTCCCTCACTTCTCAGAAGATCAGAGAAATAAAACTGTTCTCTTAGGCTATGTGCCTTGATGTACTACATTTACTACAGGTAGCAACCCCTCATGTGTTTTTTTTTTCTTTTTAAAAATATCCTAGTTACTGATATAGGACTTGTACAAAATAATCTTGTTTAATGAAAATTGGATGAATAATGATGGAAGTTAAAAAGATCTGAAACTGAATATGTTATATATTAAATTTTATTTTGTGCTACTCACAATTACTTATCAGTGTAAGTAAAGCAATTCATAAATACCTATCAGTGTAAGTAAAGCTACTTCAGCTGTACTGGTGTATATATGTTGCATTAGAATGCTGACAACAGCAGCAGCTAAACCTCTTTCCACATGACATCTGATCAAATATATTCCCAAAGTTCACAATACAAATTTAACAATATTTGTTTCAATGATTAAAGCACTCTCTTAAGTTACTGATTTTCTGATAATAATAATATTAAAAAACAAATAAGCACTGTAAGAAGCATGCTAGTACAGTACCTTTCAAATGTCAGAAACTAACACAGACTAGAGAAACAGCAGGTGATAATTTGTTTCCACAAAGGCCATGATAAATGTAACTAGATCCCTGTGGTTCCAAGTTCTGACCTCCACACAGAAGTCATTCAGGAGAAATAGTGATAACAAGATTTTCAAGATGGCCACTGTATATACTGAATGTCTGAACGACAACATTAGGACCAACAAGACATCATAAGAAGTTGTTTAGTAAAAACCCCATGTTGACACAACCATCCATTCAATAACAATATTTTCAAGATAGACACTGTTGTGGCCATATTGGACATAAAATCAACACTAATTCATTTTGGACCAACTTACATCATAAGAAGTCTTCTGGTAAAAACCCCATGGCAATATTACTTTTCATTCAGGAGGATTAGCAATAATCAGATTGGCACCATTTTCATTTAGGATCAACCAGACCTCATAAAAAGACTTTGCTAAAACCCCATGTTGATATGACCATCCATTTAGGAGGAGTAGCTATAACAAGATTTTTAAGATGGCATTGTGGTGGTTATACTGGATATCATATTAGGACCATTTTCATTTAGGAGCAACAAGACATCATGAGAAATCTTCTAGTGAAAACCCAGTGTCAATATGACTTTCCATTCAAGAGGAGTAGCGACAACAAGATTTTTTAAGATGGCCTCTTTGGTGGCCATATTGGACATCAGATTGCACCATTTTCATTTAGGACCAAGTAGGCACTAAAAGAAGTCTTTCAGTTAAAACCCTATGTTGATATGACCATCCATTCAAGAGAAGTAGCGATAACAATATTGCCAAAAATATTGGCACCATTTTCATTTAGGATGAACTAGACATTATGAGAAGTCTTTTGGTGAAAACCCCATGTCAATATGACTTTCCGTTCAGGAGGAATAGCAAAGACAAGATTTTCAAGATGGCTGCTGTGGTGGCCATATTGGATATCAGATCAGCACCATTTTCATCTAGGACCAACTAGACATCAGAAGTAGTCTTTTAGTGAAAATCCCATGTTGATATGACCATTCATTGTGGAAGTGTAGCGATAACAAGATTTTCAGTATGGCTGCTGTGGTGGCCACAATGGATATCAGATAGGCACCATTTCCCTTTAGGATCCAATAGACATCATAAGAAGTCTTTTAGTGAAAACCCCATGTTCATATGACCATCCGTTCAGGAGGAGTAGTGATTACAAGATTTTCAACATGGCCACTGTGTCAGCCATATTGGATGTCTGAGCGGCACCATTTTCATTTAGGACCAACTAGACCATTGGATCAATGTGTGTGAAGTTTTATGGCAATCTTTCATGTAGTTTAGGAGGAGTAGCGACAACAAATTTGTGCTAATGGATGGATGGACAACAGACCATCCCAAAAGCTCTTCTGGTCAATGACCAGTAGAGTTAAAACTGTTGTGGGAAAATCCGTAGCAAATCATAGGGATAAACTTATGGTTTGCTGCTATCACCTGATGAGACCAATGAAGGGGTTGAAAGAGGTTTTTTAAATGAATATATATATATATTATATACATTAGATTTGTGTGTTTTTATCAAGTATGTCAAAATGTCTAGTTGCAGTAGGGAAAATTTCAGGAAGCCCAAGAGAGAGAGAGAGAGTTACAAGGTGGAGATTCTAATAGTTTCCAAGTTATAACCCAGGGGCTAAGTCTATGGAAATAGTGATGGACTTAGGGAACTTTAGAGTATTAGAAAGGGCTGCCCTATAGCCCTTAATGGTAGATACTGAACATTCTCTTTCCTTGAAAAAGAAGAGAAGAAAATCTGCAAATGCAGTAAATGGGGGACAGATAGGATCAATGCATTTCCTTCTGCACCAGTTACTTAAGATCTTCCACTTTGTATCATAAACTTTGGAAGCAGACTGCATCCTAACTTGAGTGATACAGTTGGCAATCTTGCTTGAAAATTGTTCTTGGCAGATAGATCATTTGAGTTGAACCAAGCTTGAAGGTGGAGCATCTGTGGGCTTTTGTGTAGGAGAGATCCCCTGTACTGTGTTCTCTTAGACTTCTCTACAAGTCGAGTAGATCATTGAACCATGACCACTGGGACCAAAGAGTGCTATCTGGATGAGCTGAGGCATGGAGATCCTGACTTGGAGAACATGCAAAATTGTTTTGAAAGGTGGAAAGGTATAAGTGTACAGACAATCCCACTTCAGATTGAAAGCATCCACTTCCCTGGCCCTCTGATCTGGTACTGGAGTGACATAAAGAGGGAGCTTGTTGTTCAGTCTCATAACAAACTAGTCCACTACTGGCCTCCTACATAGTTGAAAAATGATTCTGCTACTGACTGGTGCTGAAACAAGTCCATGAATACCACATTATACAGTCTGGACAAATTGTCTGGCAGGATATTTCTTTTGCCCAGAATATGGCGGACTCGGGAGCAATCTCCTCCAAGACTGCCCATCGGATGATGTTCTAGATTTCCACACAAAGAGAAGGGTTATGTGTACCTCCCTGACGCTTGAGGTACACTACCACTGATAATACACGATGAGGTTAACACACCCCTGTAGGGCTAGGAACACTGCCCACATGTCTATGTTGTTGCTGTGAAGGGTCACTTCTTCCCGAGACCACAGCCCCTAAAGAACTACCCCCTCTGGCTCCAGGTGAGCACCCCATCCTGAATCTGACGCATCTGTGTCCTAAAAAGAGTGGGGTTCAGGGCTGTGAAGTGGGTCCCCGGTCTGGAACCAGTCCTGATCTAGCCACCAACTCGGGTGGTGATGAAAATTGGATCCCAGGGAAATCAGAGCTGACAATGGGTCCTTGTTCAGTCTCCAGTTTGCTGGTAAGGGCTTAAGTGAAATCTGAGGGAAATTACCGGTAATTGTGCAGCTATGTTCAGAGTTCCTGGAGAATGAAATAAAGGCTAGCTGACAACAAAATCTTGACCATAAGAACTGCTATGAGGGACAGAATCTGAACGATCCTGTCTGATGGAACATGAATCCTCCCTTGATTGGTAAGGAAATTCGTCCCCATGTACAAGTCCCAAGAAGGGATGAGATCCAACTTCTCTAGCGTGGGGATGAGACCCTGATGCGTTACTGTCAACCAAGAGAGGGATAAGTCCTTCAGGAGAGTATCTCGGAGGGATGTTGTGCATCAACTAGTTGTCAAAATACTGGAAGATGGGGACTCCTAAAGACCTCAAGTGGGATGCTATTACGCCCATCACCCTGATAAAGGCATTGGGGGGAGAGGTGAGGTTAAATGGAAGAGCCTGAAATTCAAATACCGGTACCTCCTGTCCTGTCCTGTGAAGATGCTCTGACAGACAAAACTGTTGATCCAATCAGAATCTGTCTCAGATCTATGTGTGCAAGAACGCTGCTCTTCCCTGTCTTTGAGAATGTGACTTACTCTTATCAGTCACTGGCACTTTACATCTCTTTAGAGGACGCTCCTCATCCCAGCCAGGAAGGAGTGACTCGCTTTCAGACACCAGCACTTTTTCTCCCTTGGGAGGGGTCAAGGATCTACCCATAACAGGCAATGATGATATCTGAACAAGCATCAGGGATCTGAGGCCTTTTGGCAATCTCTGAAATTGCTCCTGGTTGCCCCACTGGGGATGTAGACTTCTGTAAACCTGGAAGTGATCAAGACACCTCCTGGGAATGAAGCGAGTTGTCCTGAGATGAAGATGAGGAAGTGCAACCTTTCTTCCTCCCTCAGTAAGTGTGGTGACTTTCTGCCAAGTCCCACACTGTGTCTGTCTCAATAGTTTCTATTTTATGACCAGGGGATCAGTTCCTGGAATTGGGGAAAGACCCTGGGGCATCACTCAAGGGTCCCAGTCTAAAATGTATCGACACTTTGGTCACTGATTCTCAGACATGTGAGACATATAACTCTGGAGATATATGAAATTTATGTCAAATCACCCCTACAACCCCCACCTATAGGGTCTTTACCAAAATTCCTTAAACACCGACACAATCTACACCCATAGGGCTATAACTATGAAGTTTTATGTGCTTAGTTTTCATGATGAAGGAGCTCAAGGACATTATACATATGTACAAATGGACAGATAACTGTAGCACAATATCGCCATGCTTCTTTAACAATGTGGAGATAAAAATAAATTTAGACATCTAACTATTAAGAGTTGATTTTTATTTTTTTAAAAGGGGTAGGGGTTTGCAGTCACATAATACCATATGTGTAGTCTGCAAACTACTGAGGAGGTATGTATGAAGCACCCTTCCTGAGTACAAGTTTTAAAAACTTTATCACGTCTTGGTATTTGGAGGACAAAAACTATGACCCAAAAGGTTACAATGGACAATTTTCTCAAAATGGTAGCATTCAAACTTCCTAATATATATTTCCGCACTCTATCTCCTGATGAGGTGTGAATGAACATCTATGGTTCTGTCTATACGTTTTATCCATACACTTAAGATTTGTTCTGTGCCATGTTTTAACAAACACCAAATTGTCTCCAAGCTGAGTTTTGCTAGAAATTTGTAAACAGAAATGTGGACTGGGACACAAAATATGAACCAAACTGCAAAGTTAAATGTTTAATATAGAAAATGGTAATTTCAACACACCATCAAAATATAGATGTATACGCCATCAAAATATGGTTGCACAAGTGAAGTTACCGTCAAATCTCCAATGCTGCAAAAACTTCATTGAAAAACACTTTTTTCTTAGGCTTTCCATTTTTACATGAATTTACATTTTTGTATAAATATATTGCCCTTGACAAATTAAAACTACATTAAACTGACTTCATAATACTGATATTTTCACAGAGAAAAAGTACTTTGTGCTCTGATTCACAGACACTATCACCCAGACCATACATACCTTCAATGAACAGAAATCTCTCTTGCTGCAAGCCCTTTCTGTTTCAACAGATAACACAAAACCTGTTAATCTCATTTTCTACAGTTACACTGGAAACATTTGCCACCTGCAACCTTTTGGTGTGCTTGCAGCCAGGTCAAACTCTCTTTTATCTCTCTCAAGTCTAAAGTCATGGTCATAAACACACCATCGTGTATATATACACTGTTCACAATCCTCACACCATGGTATATATACATTGTTCACAATACTTTAAGACATGAATATTATCTTTTAAATCTTGTATGTGAGTGAAACTAGTCACTATGGAAAATTTCAGCTGTAAAGTTTCAACTGTAAAATTTGTAGACCCCTAAACACAATGACTAACACCAATCCTAACAAGGTTCTTACAATATTTATGAACTCTTCAAGGTTTTTCAAAAAAAAATTATTTTTATTTTAGCAATAACAAGATGACTGCTGTGGATGTCATATGGGATGTCTGAGTAACATCATTTTCATTTAGAACCAACTAGAACTTTGGATGAATGTGTGTGAAAAGTTTCATGGCAATCCTCTGAGTAGTTTTGGAGTAGCGATAACAAATTTGTGCTAACAGACAGACGTCAGACGATGGATGACAGATAATAGGCCATCACTTAAGCTCTTCTGGTCTGTGACCAGTAGAGCTAAAAATAAACACAGAAAACTTCATATTCAGTCAAACCTGTCGTATGCAGCAACCTGTTTTGTGAGAAAACTGTCCTATTTTAACCAGGTGGTTGAATAATACAGGGTTATTTCTACAATAATTTGGTTCACAGGTCTGCAGGCTAACATAAGTAAAATGGAAATGAAATATAATGGTACCTCAAAATAAAGCCCCTCAGCCTCAGTGACTCAAGATCAAAAGTGTGTATGTCTGAATCCTACCATTGGATCACCCTGGGCCAGCTATTATAGTTTGTCCTTGAGCAAAATACTTTATTCCATTTGCCTTGGCACTAAATAATCTGCTTATGCTGCTGTGCCATAAAAACACCAAAACAACAGGCAAGAAATTATAGTTACATTATGGTCTCATGCTTATAGGACTGGTAAGCAATTACAAAATTTAAATTTTTTCAGGCTGATTTTTATTCTTACAAAAAGATGAATGTACATAAGGTTACAAAACTGTAATTGCTTACCTGAAACAATTGCAGTTGAGAGACATTCATTCATTTTGAACTGTCATTAAGAATGTTTGCATTTGTAAAATAAATACTTACTTTGTGTCTCTAAATGATGTAATCATTACATTATGATATCACTGATATGATGTAATCATTACATTATGACATCACTGATATGTCAGTTCTTGTTACCTACCAGTAAGTGTATCTTAATGCTTTGAATTTTATGAGAGAGTGATGTAGAATGACGGCATTGTGACTTATATCTCTTATTAAATAATGACAATGAAAAATGCTTAGACAATTTAATAATCACAATATCAGCTCTGTGAAAGGAGATTATAAAAGTCAATTAAAAGTATACAAGACCTTGTGATATCTTTGTAAAATTGGTGCACAGGCTTTCTGTTGCAGAAAACCGATGTGATCCCAATAATTGTGTCATACTGAAAAAATTCACTCACCAAAATACACTTTTCTTGTATTAGATAAAAGCTGGGTCTATTCTAGGATGTGTATTAGATAAAAGCTGGATCTTTGTTTAGGATGTGTATTGTATAAAAGCTGGGTCTATTCTAGGATGTGTATTGGATAAAATCTGGGTCTGTTATAGGATGTGTATTGGATAAAGTCTATTCTAGAATGTGTATTGGATAAAAGTGGGGTCTATTCTAGGATGGATGGTTGCAGGACCACACAAACTTCTACAAAATCGTATCAAAACATCAAACAAATGTGCAAAAATCATGCATCATATTTTCAAGCCTACCTTTATTTCTTTTTTAAATCCCTCCAATATTCAACATTTCTCTCCTTATTTTCAGTTTTAGAATAGGAATATAAGAGGAATCCAACACTCATTCAGCCATTATTTTATGGACAATTAGCGACAGGGTACTTTTTCCCTTACTTTTATATGTAAGACACTTACATGGAGATAAATATTCAGTTTAGAGTAGCACAGGAAAATGTATATCGACCTGTACATTTTATATATTTTTAGATGATTGGATTGCTTGGACCCTTAGCTATGTATAAATGTAAATTTTTCACAAAGTTAAATACCCCAACATTTCACAAGCAATCATCCATAAGAGTAACACTCTGATCTAAATACAGTGAAGCCTTTCTATTACAGACATTAAAGGGATCACAAAACTGTATCCTATATGGACACAAATTCTTTATATACAGGTGACATACACAAATAAACTTAAAAATTGGGGTTCATGAATGTTGTCTTTCATAAACAGGTATCTTTAATATGGAGGTGAACCATGCACTAAGGGAGGTTTCACTGCACATGTATAGATGATAAGAGAGGTTACAATATACTTGCATATAAGATATTTAACATCAAAAATTAAAGTTACTTAAAGGATGATCACTTGTGAAATGGAGTATTTACCTTTTTGAAAAATGAGCAATTCAATTCAATTCAAAATCACAACAAAATCAATATATTGGTCTGAATTTTCTGGTGCTAATCTTAGTTAAATATCCATCACCAACATAGGGTCATTACACATAAGAGTATGGAATAAAAGCACCCTGTCACTAATTGTCATTACACATAAGAGTATGGAATAAAAGCACCCTATCACTAATTGTCATTACACATAAGAGTATGGAATAAAAGCACCCTGTCACTAATTGTCCATACAATACAAGATGAACAAGTACTAGTATTTAAAAATTAATTAAATTTGCAAAGGGTGAAGATCATAGGCTCCTCTTATTAAATGCGTAAAGAAAAGTGTATGTTGGTGAGTTCATTTTTCAGTATGACACAATTATTGGGATCACATCAGTTTTCAGCAACGAAATGCCTGCATGGCCTATTCAAGGTAGGTTTTAAATTGAGATTCAAAACAGAATTCCAAAAGTTTAATAGAGTTTTTGTTTACTTTATCATTTTCGTTCATGGACTGTTATTGCAGTTATTAAAACTATACACATTTTTCTTTTTCGTTATTAAATAATAGCCAGAAGTTGCAACCAAGTCATTTAAGTAGCATTCTCTCCTGGTGTTCACAGCGTTATAATATACCGAAGTACACTGTAACACAGGAATTTCATAATGTAATAATCATGTCATCATTCTGAGATGTGAATTAAGTGTTGATTTTACAAAAGCTCACATCCTTAAGTATATATTGTAGGATTGAAATAAGACATCAATTTAAGTCCATGGTAACCAGCTCAATTTAATTAAAGTTTCTGTGAAATGCCCCCACAAAATACATTTGTCATTGTCATAGTGTCCTCCCTCACTTCTCAGAAGACTGAAGATCAGAGAAACAAAACTGTTCTCTCGGGCTATGTGCCAAGATTGACTAATTTTACTACACATAATAAATGCCCCCTACTTCCATCCCCTCCTTCAGAAAAATAAAGAATGTTTTGCCAACACATCAGCATACCTAATTCTTTAAAACCAGTATTTTTTTCTTTTTAAAATTTCTCAGTGATTGATGCAGGACTTAGACAAAATATTGTTTAATGAAAACTGGACAAATAATGATGGAAGTTAAAAAGATCTGAAAGTTAATATGTTATATATTAAATTCTATTTTGTGATACTCATAATTACCTATCAGTGTAAGTAAAGCTATTCATAATTACCTCTCAGTGTAAGTATAGCTATTCATAATTACCTATCAGTGTAAGTAAAGCTATTCATAATTACCTATCAGTGTAAGTAAAGCTATTCATAATTACCTATCTGTGTAAGTATAGCTATTCATAATTACCTATCAGTGTAAGTATAGCTATTCATAATTACCTATCAGTGTAAGTAAAGCTATTCATAATTACCTATCAGTGTAAGTACAGCTATTCATAATTACCTATCTGTGTAAGTAAAGCAACTTCACATATACTGGTATATATATGCAGCAGCAAAACTTCCATGTGACCTGTGACCCAATCTATTCTGAAACTGAATATGTTATATTGTAAATTCTTCTCGGTGGCCACCAAAGCCAGCACCTACTGATTCACAACTAGCCAGCAAATGGAACTTTCAGCCTAGTGCAATGACCATCAGTCAGCCAGTGCATAACAGACAGTCCAATGGACAGCTGACCAATCAAATCACCCTTTTTGGTGTTTACCTAACATTCTTGTTCCACATGTGGGTTGGTCAAGTAGAATGTAAGGAGACTGGTGGGCCACCTATGTGGGTCAGTCAAGTAGAATGTAAGGAGACTGGTGGGCCACCTATGTGGGTTGATCAAACAGTATGTAAATCAAATCAAATCTCCATCTCTTCAACATCATGTTCTATTTCCATGAAATTTTCACCATGTACTTAAAAGCCTTCTGTCAATTGCCATTTCTTTTTCAGGGAGAAAAATCTGATTTTAAAGAAATATATGTGATAATTAGTGGACAGAGCATTGTCCTCAAATCCAAGAATTGATTTTCAAGTCAGAGGGTCCAAAGAAATCTCTGCTATGCTATGTCTCACTGAAAGATGCCAATGTAACATAGCATTTAATAGATTGATTGCGTTTAATAGACTGATTGCCAGAGCAGAGATGGCTCCGCCTCCTCATTAACACAGCAATTTATGTAAAAATTAAAGTATTTATTTTGGCAAAACTTCCATTAAAAAGTACAATGAATGCTTAGAATATACAACAAATTTTTTAAAAAATGGATGACAAATTTTGAAGTTATAACAAATATATATTCTACCCAAAATTTGGATATCTGATCGGTAAATAATTTGACTGTACATAACCAACCTGATGTCAAAAGTTTACGTCAAGTTTGAACATGAGTGTGAGAATTATTTGTAATCTCAAGGCCAGGTCAGATGCTATCAGAGTTACTCTGCAATAATCTGTGTAAGAACAAACCATACTACGACAAAATAGCATTTCACTAAATAGTAAATCTAGACTTACACAGATTTCAGTCTGAATCTCACATCCAGGTGTGTACGTGTTAATATCAAAGCAAAACTTGCATTGCAAATTGAATGAACTTACCTATGCTGCATATGGAAGACTCTGTAACTGTACTACTTCCAGGTATGTAACTGTCAATCACAGGTGAGACAGATGAAAGGGGGATGTTCTCTACTCTTTCAGTAGATCAAATGCCTCAAGCTGGCCCCAAATTGGGTCAAAGTTAGTGAAAGGTCTCAGAGAGCGGACACACTAAAAAAAAAAAAAGACAAAAGTACAAACTGTCAAATGTTTAAGTCTTTAAGTCTTGCATCTTAATATGCCTTGGTATTATATTTCTCGATCCTTTGAAAGATTAAAACAAACTGTGTCCACTCCATGAGGAAATGTAATGGAAAAACTATCACACTGAAAGAAGATGGTTCATCTAGTGATCACAGTTTGCTATCACATCAAAGACTATTGAGACTTTTCATTCAATAAATAATGTTTAGTTGCTTTGTTTTCATACCTGTCGATATTGGACTTGTATCAGTTTTTACTCTTACTATTACAAGTTAAATGTGTTTTGATGTGATATAACAGTGACAATAACCAGGATCTCAAAAGAGCTTTGTACCATTGCACATGGTATTCCAAAGTCTTATTTTAAATGTGTTTTTGAAGAAATTTTTGGGGCCAGGCTATGGCTGACATGACTTCAGTGTAACTGCACAAGGACAATGTGAAAAGTATATTTACATACTGTATTTTAATGGGCTTACATCTGATATTTCTGCATAGCTACATGTATATGAGTACATCATAAATTGTCTGACATTTATCTCATGTTTTCAACATTAAACATAATCATATGTGAAAGAAAGATATATTTTTGTCTGTCTGTGTGTCTCTATGATTAAATGTTTATATAGCATTGAGTGTAAAAGCAATTGTGAAAACAAGGTGTTTACTCATAAAAAGGAATCCTCAGGAGTTGAAAGGTTAATGCCAAGGCAGTAGAGTGCCTGGTATATATACAATAGGACAGCTGACCCTGGCTGGTCTGGATAGGATTTGAACCTGTTACCCACTAGTTGTGAGTCTAAGCTAATAACTAAGCCATTACCTAGAGGAAATATAACTGCAAGATACTACTCATTAAGATGCATCAACATACCAAGTTTCATCAGTGTTGGGCCAAAATAAAGTTTGATTAAAGATACAGATGATGTGATAAATAATTGGCTGAAAATACAAAACATCATTTAAGTGTGACCTACTCATGGTGTGGCTGAATTACTCTTCTTGACATTTATCCACACAATTTATAGTCACTCAAGCATAATAAATTAGGTAATAGTTGCCTTCATTTGTAATGATTGTGTTACTTTTCTGGAGATGCATCTACATACCAATTTTCATGACTGTACAGGTGCAACTGGGGCCAAGATACTGAAGGTGTTATATATGTGTGGTTGCAAATAACAGTGACCTACTTTGTGTACGGTTGGGTTACTCTCCTTGAGGTGCTGCCACATGACAATTTTCATGTGTAGGTGAAATAAGATCCAAGATATTGAGGGTTTGATAACTAATAGCTGAAAATACAAAACTCGCTAAAACATTAAAATCAGGTCATACTGACCTACTTGTTGTATGAGTTACTTTTCTTTAGATGCATCCACATGCCAATTTTCATGTGCAGGTGAAATAGGGTCCAAGACACTGTGGGCATCACAAATGAATGAACAAAATATACAGACACATGAACAAATATGAATGCATGGATGAACACACAAATGAATAGGCAACATGTTTTATCTTCCCTCCCAACTTCTTTGGTAAGGAAATAATTAGGGTTATCTCATTATTTAAAGGGAAAAAAATAGAGGAATATTCCTATGACCAATTGAAATATTGTACTCACCAAACTGATTCAGAAAAATGAATCTTGTGTTAAAAACACGATGTGAAAATAAATGCTTTCATTCAACTGTTGCAACAGACTGGTCTTAAGACTGGCATAGATAGTTACTGTTTGTGCTGTTAAGGTGTCATTAGTCACATGACTGTGAGCCTGTAACTAGACTTTATAAGATATTGACCATGTTAAGTTAATTACTACCATTTGTGTGTGAATTGAACCCATCTCTACATGACACAATGCACCATATGAACTAACAATCATGCAGTGAGACTAAGCATCTGTAACTGATAACAGCAATAGGCACAGCAGGAAGGGGGGGGGGGGAGGGGGGAATACAACATATATGTTTGCCACATGTATACTGATATGCATGCTCCCTCATTATTATAAAGTGTCTCAGTAAAAACACATAAGGTGGATATAGTTATGGATTCCATACATTATGAAAGAGTATTACTATGTTTAATGTACCTCAGTATAAGGTGACCTTATATATAACACAGTACACTTTTATGGCTCCAATAAACAATAATATAGTGAGGGAACACTGGACTATGTATAATGTACCCAGTATAAGGTGACCTCACATATAAGACTACATTTTTATGGCTCCATTGAAAAGTTATAGTGAGGAATCAATGTTTAATGTACCCCAGTATAAGGTGACCTCCCTTATAACACAGTACACTTTTATGACTCCATTGAACAGTTATAGTTAGGAATCAATGTATGATGTACCCTAGTATAATGCAACACCACTAATAATACAGTCCATTTTAATGACTCCCTGGAGCAGTTAGGGAGCACTGTACTCAGTATGTAGAAAATCTGAAAACATTTTAAATAATCACTGTTGTAATGAAATGAAGCACTTACTGCTTTGGTTTGATTACAACATTCATTCTATGTGTCTCCAATATCTAAACCATTATAATCACTTCTAATCATACAGATGCTTGCTAGGGGTAGAAGTCAACTGGTGGATACTGTTACTACATGTACATGTACTTTCTTATAACCAAGCGGCATTGCGAGCCCACTCAAGTGGGAGTTGAAACAAAGGTCGTACATAGTCCCAAATTCTGCACTGTTAGTCAAACTGTCTTGTTAACGTCAATATAGAGCAAGTTGGTTGGTAGGTATTTGGCATTCAGCAACACATCAATGACTATTTAGTGCTGTGGCAGTGGTGGTAAACTGCCCTGCCCAAGGGTGCACAATAACTGCTGACCCAGGCTAGTTCAGGTAGGATTTGAACATGCGACCTTTGGATTGTGCAAGTCCAGCACTCAACCAATGAGCCACCGTGGCTTCTTCAATATAGAGATGGAATGAAAATGACCTTTATACATATACAAAAGTGACAAAACTGAAATTACCTAACCTCCTTTACCAAAACATAATGTTACGACTCTATGGTCTAAGAAAAATGTAACAGAAAGAAAGTGAAACCAACAAATCAAGTAAAACATCAACAAGCAATTTATTACTAGATAATTAAAATGAAAAATCAAAAAGTCACTTACAATAATGTGTTTTGAAATCCTAATAATCCAATAAGAATGATTGTTCTAATCACAAGTCCTAAATATAGAATGTTCCGAATTCACGGCTGTGTCCTTGAATGTTATGATGTGCTAATGGTCTCCAAAGTCCTGATGTACTAGAAATCTTTGATGTGCTGATGTCAAAATGAAGTATTCCAAAATATCTGAATATAAGTTCACATAAATTCCAAAATCATCAATTAAAAATCCAAATTCTAAAAGTTTATGAGCACTGTTATAATCCAATGAATATTTAAAATAATTCCTCTCTTAGAATTTGGAATGAATTTTCACAACTGTAATAGCTCTTTACAAGACTGATGGTAATGTCAAAACTGAATAAATGTCCACCAAACATGGTATATATAAAGATTGGTCACATGACAGAATGTTCTAGAACATGAGTCATCTTAATGGAATTTTTACTTGTAAACAAAAATCAACCTTGACCTTCAAATTGAGAAAACATATTGATCAAAACAACCTAATTCAAGGACACTAGTTAAACATGTTTTTCCTGATAAACATAAAGATTTAAGCAAATATTAAAGTGAAGAAACATTTATAATTTCCTAAAATATTTATAATATTATATAAACATCATACATAACACCTCCCTTCATAAAGAAAAAGAAAGATTTATATAATAAAGCTTTCTTTTGAATATACATCTAATACTACAATAACCAAAAATACATAAGAACATGTTTTATGATACTGGACTTAATTACATCAAGCAATATTACATTTCTAGGCACATGAGAGTGCATCTGCAATCACATTGTCTTTTCCCCTGATGTGTCTAATGTCAATGTTATATTCCTGCAATATCAAACTCAATCTCAACAATCTCCGATTTTTATCTTTCATTTTGTTGATGAAAGTAAGGGGATTGTGATCACTGTACACAATAATTGAAGAAAGAGCTGAGGTAACATACACTTCAAAATGCTGTAAAGCCAATATCAAAGCCAAACATTCCTTCTCAATTGTAGAATAATTTTTCTGGTGCTTGTTTAGTTTTTTAGAAAAATAACACACAGGGTGATCCACACCACTTTTGTCTTCCTGAATCAATACTCCACCAACCCCTACATCACTTGCATCAACAGATAATTTAAATGATTGGCTGAAATTTGGTGCAGAAAGAACTGGTGCATTCTTAAGCATGGCCTTTAACTTGTCAAAAGATTCCTGACACTTGTCAGACCAAAGAAATTTGGTTTTCTTACTCAATAAACTTGATAAAGGTTCAGCAATTTTGGAAAAATTGGAAAAAAATTTCCGATAATATCCAGCCATACCTAGAAATCGCATCAGTTGCTTTTTACAAATTGGAACTTGAAATTCAGAGATAGCTTTGACCTTAGCTTCTATAGGTTTAATTTGACCTTGTCCCACAATATGTCCTAAAAATGTGACACAAGCATGGCAAAACTCACTTTTACTCAAAATAATTGTCAGATTCGCATCGCTGAGTCGATCAAAGAATTTTCGAATGGTTTCCAAATGATCTTCCCATGTGTTGTTGTAGATAATGACGTCATCGATATAAGCGTCACAATTATCAAGACCAAATGTTATCATGTTCATCAGACGTTGAAACATTGCAGGCGAATTTTTCATTCCAAACGGCATGACTTTATATTGATAAAGTCCATCTGGAGTTACAAATGCTGAAATTTCTTTTGCCCTTTCCGTCAGTGGAATTTGCCAGAATCCTTTTAAAAGGTCAAACTTGGTGACATATTTCGCATTTCCAATTTTATCAATGCAATCGTCCATTCTTGGGATTGGAAATGAATCTGTTTTGGTGACACTGTTGACTTTTCTATAGTCAGTACACATACGGAATGTATTATCTGGCTTGGGAACAAGAATACATGGTGAACTCCAGTTACTTTTACTTGGTTCTATGAAATCATTCTCCAGTAAATACTGAATTTCTTTCTTCAGATAGTTCTGTTTGAGAGGATTCATCCTATAAGGATGCTGTTTCACAGGCGCAGAATCTACAATGTCAAGGTCATGATAAATTTTACTTGTTCATGTTGGAACATCAGGAAACAAGTGCTCATAGTCATGTAATAGCTGTTTTAGTTCATTTCTTTCCTGTTGTTGTAGATGTGAAAGTTTCTGGTCTAGGTTGTTCAATATTTCTGAATTCCGAAGATTGGTTATACCAGAGTCACTATAGTCTGATTGTACTCCATCGTTGATATCTTCACTGTGTGGGACAGGTACAACTAAATTAACTGAATAATTAGCTGAGCTATCTCTGTCAAAATATTCCTTTAACATATTTATATGACAAAGTTGTTTCTGTTTCCGTCTCCCAGGAGTGTTAATGATATAATTTAAGTCATTTACTTTCTTTTCAACGGTATAAGGACCATAACATTTAGCCTGAAGAGGATTCTGAGGTATGGGAAAGAGAGCCAGAACTTTGTCACCAGGTTTAAAACTCCTTTCCTGTGAATTTCTGTCATACCTTAATTTCATTTTTGACTGGGTAGTGTGAAGATTAGTTCTTGCTACTTCACAGGCCTTTGACAACTTGTATTTGAAATCAGAGACATAATCAAGAAGATTAAACTTTGAGTCTTCATTTGAAAGAAGTTTCTCTTTCAATAATTTCAGTGGTCCACGGACAGTATGACCAAAAACTAGTTCAAAGGGACTAAAACCCAACGACTCTTAAACTGATTCCCTAACAGCAAACAACAACAAATGAACACCCTCATCCCAATCCTTTTCTGTATCAAAGCAATATGATCGAATCATATTCTTCAAAGTTTGATGAAATCTTTCCAAAGCACCTTGACTTTCAGGGTGATAGGCAGAAGATTTAAACTGTTGGATGCCTAATTCATGCATAACTTGTTGGAAAATTCCAGACATAAAATTTGACCCTTGATCTGACTGGACAGATTTGGGAAGGCCAACAAGTGTAAAAAACTTCACCAAAGCTTTCATAATAGTTTTAGTTTTTATATTTCTCAGCGGAATTGCCTCTGGAAATCTTGTAGATGTACACATGATGGTCAACAAGTATTGGTTGCCTGACTTGGTTTTAGGTAAAGGACCAACACAGTCTACCATTATTCTACTAAATGGTTCATCAAATGCAGGAATAGGTTGCAGATGAGCCTTAGGTATCTTCTGATTGGGTTTTCCTACCATTTGACAAGTGTGACAAGATCTGCAGTATTTAGAAACATCACTTTTGAGTTTCGGCCAATAAAAATGATTCAAGATCTTGTGATAAGTCTTACGGACTCCTAAATGACCAGCCAAAGGAGTTTCATGGGCTAAATTAAGAATTTCCTGTCGATATGACTTAGGAACAACAATTTGATAGCTCACTGACCACTCGTCACCAGCGGGTACATCAGGTGGTCTCCATTTCCTCATAAGGACCCCATTTTTCACAAAGTAACACACTGGAACTTGTGTGGCTTCAGTTTCACTAATAGCCCTCTGAAACAAACAAGATATCTCAGGATCTTGCTCCTGTTCAACGACAAGGGATTGTCGTTTGTCATCCTGATTAGAACAAAGAGAATGAGTTGCCAAAAGAGGATCACTGTGATCAATACCATTTGATTGATCAATACCTGAGGAAAAAGTGACCTCATCAAAAAACTGACCAATACATGTGTCAGCTAAAGGAATAATATCCTAATCAACATCACTCTCAAGAACTCTTTTTGCCATAGCTCTAGTAACTGCACAAGCAGGGTACAAATCAGGGATTTCAGTTTCGACAGGATCAACTTTCTGATCCAAACAAGGTTTGTCAGTTACAAGTGGATTAACCACAACCTTATCTCCAGCTAGGTCATTGCCTAGTAATAAATGAACACCCTCTATGGGTAAAGAAGTCACTGCCCCAACAGTCACAGGTCCAGAAACTAAGTCTGATGCCAAATTTACACAATGAAGAGGAACATTTACAAAGCCGCACTCTACTCCCTGAACAAGAACACTTTCACTTGAAGAAGACTCCTCAGACAAAGGCAAAGTACCTGATAATAAAAGACTCTGAGAAGCTCCAGTGTCCCTTAATATTTTAATTGGGATAGGTTTGGCAGAATCACCAATAAGTGATATAGAACCTTCTGACATGAATGGTTCATAAGCCTCCAAAATAGAATCAGACTGGGGTTTGTTTGACCCAACAAATGTATTGCTTTCAATACAAGACCGTGACCTTGACCTCGTAGAAATAAGAGCATTTGGAAAAGCTCTGTCTTTTCTCTGTTGCTTATTTTTCAACTTGAAGCAATCAGAAATAACGTGCCCTTTCTTTTTACAATAAGTGCACGTAGGAAGAGATAAGGATTTCTGATCAGTCTTATCAGATGTTTGATTCCTAACAGTTGTGCTGTTGTGAACTTTGGAAGTACTCGAATGAGATTGAAATGGTTTTTTACCAGAAAACTGCTGAGAGGACGACTTATTGCCAAATGAAATTTTGTGAGTCAAGGAATAATCATCAGCCATACGAGCAGCATTTTCCAAAGTTTCCACATTCTGCTCGTCAAGATAGGTTTTAACATCACTATGGATGCACCTCTTGAACTCTTCAATTAATACGAGCTGTCTGAGGTTATCATAAGCTTGATCAACTTTCTTGGCTGAGCACCACCTATCAAATAGTTGTTCTTTTTCCCTTGCAAATTCGACATGAGTTTGTCCAGTTTCTTTTCTACTATTCCTAAACCTTTGTCGATATGCCTCTGGTACCAACTCATAAGCTTTCAAGATGTACTCCCTAACCACATCATAATCAGTGCTTTGTTGTACTGACAGTGAAATGTAGACTTCACGAGCTTTGCCAATAAGTACAATCTGTAACAACAAAGTCCAATGCTCTCTGGGCCATTTCAAGTTTTCAGCTATTTTCTCGAAATGAAGAAAGTATTTATCTACTTCTTTTTCCTGAAAAGGGGGTACTAACCTAATATATCTAGTAACATCAAAACCTGAACTTGTGTTTAAAGGAGTGGAGTGTGCTCTGTTTGCCAGTTCTAATTCTCTTAACTTAAATTGCATTTCCCTTTCTTCTCTTTGCATCTGCATTTGTATTTGTCTATCTTCTTTCTCTCTCTCTCTCTCTCCATCTGCCTCTCTTCTTTTTCTCTCTCCATCTGCCTCTCTTCTTTCTGCATTTGTAGCTGCCTCTCTTCTTTCTCTCTCTCCATCTGTATCTGCCTCTCTTCTTTCTCTCTCTCTCTCTGAATCTGAAGCTTTGCCAATTCTAAATCCATCTGGTTCTTTAACTCTAATTCCCTTAATTTCCTGTCAGAACCAGATACAGGCTTTCTCTTCAAACTTAAAGCACTATTTTCAAAAATTCCCTTTCCTACTAAATACTGAATCAAAATAATCTTTATCTCCTGTTTTGTCAATGATACTTTTGCCTCAGATAGACTGTATTTTCTGGCAAGCTCGAGCAACTCATCCTTTCTCATGCACTCTAACCCCTCCTGGGTAGGTTTTGAAATGAAATTCTGAACATTAGATGCTATTGTAAATGCTTGTTGGTTTCACACAAAAAAATTTCTCTATTTAAAAATCTTTGCCAAAGACAAAAAAAATTCCAAGACAAAATCAATATGAATTTCAAAGATAAATTTAATATCTCTAATCTGCTTTAAAGAAATTCAATCCCGGAAGACGAGCCCCCAATTTCTGTTACGACTCTATGGTCTAAGAAAAATGTAACAGAAAGAAAGTGAAACCAACAAATCAAGTAAAACATCAACAAGCAATTTATTACTAGATAATTAAAATGAAAAATCAAAAAGTCACTTACAATAATGTGTTTTGAAATCCTAATAATCCAATAAGAATGATTGTTCTAATCACAAGTCCTAAATATAGAATGTTCCGAATTCACGGCTGTGTCCTTGAATGTTATGATGTGCTAATGGTCTCCAAAGTCCTGATGTACTAGAAATCTTTGATGTGCTGATGTCAAAATGAAGTATTCCAAAATATCTGAATATAAGTTCACATAAATTCCAAAATCATCAATTAAAAATCCAAAATCCAAAAGTTTATGAGCACTGTTATAATCCAATGAATATTTAAAATAATTCCTCTCTTAGAATTTGGAATGAATTTTCACAACTGTAATAGCTCTTTACAAGACTGATGGTAATGTCAAAACTGAATAAATGTCCACCAAACATGGTATATATAAAGATTGGTCACATGACATGTTCTAGAACATGAGTCATCTTAATGGAATTTTTACTTGTAAACAAAAATCAACCTTGACCTTCAAATTGAGAAAACATATTGATCAAAACAACCTAATTCAAGGACACTAGTTAAACATGTTTTTTCTTGATAAACATAAAGATTTAAGCAAATATTAAAGTGAAGAAACATTTATAATTTCCTAAAATATTTATAATATTATATAAACATCATACATAACAATAACTTTTGAACATATCTGACCAATTCTGAGAAGTTTTTGAAAGTCATCACGGCCATCAGTTTCCAACCTTGAATGTGATTAAATAATTCGAAATATATTCAGAGGACTTAGGATAGCCAGGTACTCCCCACCCCACCCCACCACCATGTGCTGGGATTTTTCTGGGGTGATTGGGAATGGCAGATTCATCATTTTGGAGGGAAAAAAATGTATTCAATTGTGAATACAATTTTCAGGAGTAAATTGCTAAAATTGGTAATTGTACATGATTCTGAAATATATAACATTGTGACTGGGGTGCAATTTATATAGGGATTGGGGACTACTTTTGGCCGCAAATGACCCTTAAGAAAATCCCTTCTATAACAATGCTGTTGAAAACTAATGGATGTTATTAAAACAAGAAATAGTTGTCACAATGGGACAATGTTTCTCATTGAGATTTTTCTCCTCACCCAATTTTTCAAACTTATTAGGAGTAACAGTTGTGCCTAAGAATTTAGTATTTTCATCACACTTAAAATTTCAAGCAGCTATCATACATGAAGCTAAACATGCCAATCATGCAGTTTCACCAAAATTGTGGTAAAATTATACAGGCTTATTCCAGATGTTGTTCCCTACTCATCTTGCAAGCCAAGAGAAAAAAATGTGCCTACAATTATTTTTTTTCTCTATGACCAAAGGGATTTTTGGGTGAGAAAAAGTTACTGATGTAGTGTAATATTAGATAAGGCATGATGAATTGAATAAACAGAATAAACAGTTACATGTAACATTATCAAGTTTCACATCAGCAACAAGTGTGATAGAGGAAATTTTAAAACATATCGAACATCAAAGACAGCTGAAAAGATAAGGACTGTAGGAGGCAGAGAAATCAATGACAATCTTGGAAAAGGGGTCATGATCCTGCTAAAATGCTGTGTCAACATTTCGATACTGGGTTGGTCTATAGGGCCCACCTCTAAAAGGTAACAGTTAGCCAATCATTCTGTATGTAACGGAAGTGGGTGATGTGTGTATTTTGGTATATTTTGTAATGGTATATATAGATAAAGAGAGAGAGAGAGAGAGAGAGAGAGAGAGAGAGAGAGAGAGAGAGAGAGAGAGAGAGAGAGTTTAAGTAAGAGGAAGTAAGTGGAGTGTTGAGACTTTTTTCTGAAAATAATGTAGCTAATGGAGTAACTTTTCTGAGGTGGCCAGGAAAGTTCCATATATAGTGTTTATATAAACAGAAATCATCTACCATGATTTAGTTTGATGATTTATTTCAGTGTATATATAACAGTAATCTTCTACCATGACGTTCTTTGGTGATTTATTTTATACAATTGAGAACCCCACTCCTGAACCCAAAGGGTTATCTGAATGAGCCAGAATTGCTTGTCTTAAAAAAAGGTGACTTGTCCAAACTCATTTTCATACATGTGACAGAACAAGGACATCAGATCAGTAGATTTCAAAATTTTTATCACTAGATTGACTTCTAAATCAGTAGGATTTCTTATCGACATATATTTTACGCATTTTAAGGCAATTGAAAAACAAAACAAGTGCATTTTTTACCATAATATGTACAATCTTCATATTTTAACAAAAGAGCAAGTTTTAAACACAAATCAGATTCTGATGGCAATGTTACAATAATTATTAATTAATATGAGTCAGGAAATTGTCAATTAAATGAAAAAGGAAAAGTTGTATATACTTTTTTCACTGCAAAGATTTTTCACTGCCGAAATGATTTTTTCACTGCAAATGTTTTTTTTAAAATAAAATCCACAAACATTTTTAGCTTCCTTCACAAATTTGCTCCCTTGTGTCTACTGATGACATGCAGGCTCAATAGTTTTCTGATCCAAATTTCCCCTATGTGATGGTGGCTGCATATGTCTGGTAATATTATTTCTTCCTCCATACACTATCTTAAAATCCACTTTGCATGAAACACACAATGCAAACTCAAGACCTTTGCTACTCGCTTGCAGTGACTTAAACCCCGATTTCCGAGCATTGTTGAAATTCTTGTAATATTGTTAGCGGATGGTTGTTTAGCATTGGGAAAAAACGCATTTTGACATAAATTGACCAAAAAAAGATAAGAGCTTCCTTAAATATTCTTCTTAAAACATCTTGAAAAACACAAGTGACCCAAAAAGATAAAAGCTTCCTCCTGAAGTATCTTGAAAAACACAACTGACAAAGAAATATAAAGAGCTTCCTTAAATATTCCTCCTATAACATCTTGAAAAACACAATAACAATTAAACAAGACAAAAGATCAAAACGCTTACACAAGTGTTTCTGAATAAATCATTTTAGGATCAGTCTCTCCTTTTAATCTCACCTGAGGCCGATTTTTAATCAAAGACTCATAAGCCATGATGGACCACCTTTGATCCCTGTATCACTAATAACACCTCAATAAATATCCTGCCTTTGGCCTTAAACTCTTCAAATTACAACAATAAGATATAATCAATTTACAGCTTGTTGTGTGCACATGTCAGCCGTTGTGTAACAATTCTTAATCAGATTAATAATCACTCCGCATGCATCATTGCAACAGTCGTTGCACGGTGGAACAGTTCCGGTCCCCAGAAGACTGGCTATGACTGGTTTCTGTAATGTTAGGATAGAAGGCATATAAATACTGTTTTTCTCCTTCAAAAATTTTGTTTGAATCTTCCAATTTTCAAAAGTGGTAGATTTCAAATGTAAAATGATATGTGCTGTAGATGACCTTTAAAACAGTATTTTTGTCCTACCGCCGGTAGAATCACATATATGCATTTTCCACTCATCATGATGAGGGGAAAAATTGATTTTTTTTAGCCCAGATTATGTTTTATGTATACATTTTAAGTCTTACATGTAAATGGTAAATTATACATGTACTTCTTGTATGTACATAAACATACAGTATATTTTGTGGGTGTTAAACTTTTGTTATCGAGAAAATTGATGTGATTTTTAACAGTTTCCAATTTTTCTAGTCTTTTACAAGTCACACTGATTAGAATCCACATTTTAAGAAATCTGTTGTTTCTGTAGTCTACAGCATAAAAGCAGAACCTTTACATCACACTCACCCCTAAACCTTCCTACTCTATGGACATAATCCTTTGTTTCACAGGCTGAACTCTGGCCTGGTAGTTATTGCAAACAGCATGTACATGTATGTGTGTTTATGTATATTAAATAAATAGCTATTTACAGTACTTAGCATAAACTTTAGAAGCTGAAACTGCTGATGATATTAAAGATAAGATAGTTGATTTATTTGGCTCTAATTGGCAACAGTAACTTGTCTATAATTTTAAAGGAAACAGATTTTATACTTACACTTTTATAATCTTTTTCAAGGCCTCTACACCTAAAGCACATTTATTTCACATTTATATTTTGTTACAAAGATGGAAAGTGAGTGTGAGTGTGATTAGAGATGTGGCAATCGCTTTCATGTTAATAAATCAACTTCTGGACAAATCATCATTGAGAAATTGAAGGTTTAGTTTAACATAGGAAACACAGATTTCACTATCAGAAAGTTTGAGAAATATTATATCAGGATGTCTTCTGTGAAGTCCCTAGCTTGATTCATAACATGGCAGCACTGGTTATCAAGGGATTCATTCAGAGTTTTTTCGCATTCTCATCTGCCACCAGCCATCGGAGAGTGAACATCGTAGAGCAATTGCAGATGAGGAGGGGAGGGGAATGTCTGCGGTTCCCTGGATTGGCACAGGGCAGCGTTATCTTCAGTGGGAATCTCTTGAGTCCAGGTGAACCAAAGCCCAGCTGACCATGTTATACAAGATAGCAAACAACCTAGTGGACATACCCGTGGACAAATATTTGACCCTAACATCTAGCCGAAGCAGGGCAAATCACACCTATAAGTTTATACAGAAGTCCGCAGCGACAAACTCCTTTAAGTTCAGCTTCTTGCCATGCACCATAGAGACACGGAACAAATTACCGGCAACAGTTGCAGAAGCTCCTGACTTGTTATCTCACAAGCAGGAACTTTCCACCTTCAGTCACCTTCTAATGCAATCATCAGCTACAAGTAAGACCTAGTGATTCTCAGCTGTGCTGGTTGAGGTTCATTTACCTCTTTTCCGCCATGGTAGCCAGATTGGTCTGAGTATGAAGGGACGAAAACGTAGACTGACACTCTTTCACTTATTTCGACCTTTCCTTTTATTACTCTTCTGTCTGTCCTACCGCTACCTTATTTCTATGTTCTTGACCGAGCACCATCAGTTATTTTAAATAGTCAGGTGTGACTGCATCAACGTAGATATAGATAGATAGCATACGATGACCCTATTCCAACACCGAGCTTCAGCATGTGTGGAAGAACGGGGACTACCTGCCATATATGGATCAATCCTGAGCAGTGAACAATCAACCTACTCCCTCATTAGAGCCTGATAATTACGGGAGCAAGGCACAGACCAGCTATATTCAAAGAGGATGGAAGTGAAGACCTGGTCCACCTGTTACCCAGCCCCATGAGAAGTAATCACCAGGGACCCACTGCTCCAAGAATGGCTGACTTATGGGCTTTTCCATTTGGATCAATAAAAAAACTTTAAATTACAACTCTTTGAAAAAATTCAAATTTGAACCTTTCAAACCACCGCCTAAAATACATCTATAATTTCAGCAAGAACTTGGAAAAATAAGAAAGATCACTAAATTATTGAAGGGTAACTTATACCCGTATTGATTTACACTTTTTGGAAACATCAAGTACACTCTTTACACTAAATTCTAAATTTGAATGAAATAAGTAAATTTCAACTCGAGAGATTATTACAATTAAAATATGTGGCTGACACATAATTGGCCGATAGGGAAAGCCTGACTTTACAAAACTGGGCAGAACTGGACAAAGAAAGTATAACTGGTGTTTGAATTCATGGTTCTGCTGCCACTCTGCGCCTCCGGACATGCCTTTTCTAACTTGGCCTCAAACGGATATTGTGCCAGAATTAATTAGTAAGCTGTGCATACATTTCAATAGTTGTGAATGGCCAAAGGCTGATATGCGACTTTAATTCAAAGTCAATCAATTATCAGGGGATTTGGTTTAGTGAAAGGTAGCAATTAAACATATTGCCAAAAGCTTGTTTTCTCTACATCTAATTCCCCATGTAGCCTACCACCCTTTAGCTACAATACTGTCTCTGGATACAAGCTGACACCAGCACAAAAATGTCTGATTAACCATATTGCAAATATGCATATAGCCATTTTATGGGATTATTTTTAATATCCTAATAAAATATATGGCCAAATAAACATGAATTACATACTTCTTGAAGGGAAACCATCTTTTTATTAATATGCACCAGTGTACCTGCAAATGTAGCTGAAATTATCAGCATGCATGTGTAATTATGGTACAATGAATGTTTACCTATGTGAGTGTGTGCATGTATGTAACATAGAGAGACTGACATACAGTCAATAAATAAATTAATGTAACAGAATTTATGTGTTCTCTTATTATGCTCCCTCTATTTCATGACCGGTAATAATAACCTACACTCTCAACAACTTGTATTAAATAACAATAGTGATCACAAACAATTCACTAGTAAAATTCAAGAATATCCATAGGAGTAACACTAAAGTCCCAATAACAAACAGATTGAAATAAATAAAATTATCACATGAAATGGACAATCATTTCTTTAAAATAAAATGATAGTCATACAGATGTACTAATATAACAAAAGTTTTATGAAGGCCCTATACCACACTATATAAATAAGTACTCTGTGCTATATATACCACACTATATAAATAAGTACTCTGTGCTATATATACCACACTATATAAATAAGTACTCTGTGCTATAATATCTTTGGTTTTGATTTTCTTTAGTGCAGAAATTTACAAAATATTTATATTACTGAGATCAATGTACACTTTCAAATATGACTGTTTTAAATTCTTGTTCACAGAATGATAACATTCCCTACCACTTTTGGAAGCCGATTTGCACAATTTCAATTTGAATGAGAACACTGGAAGTGTCATTGTAACTTGAAATGAACCCGATGCAAGTAGGAGGAAAACTGACTGGTGTGCATGACACCTATATTTATAATTTTTGGTTGCAATACACCATGTAACACTCTACCAAAATAGCGCATATTTCTAACAGGGATTTACAACACAATAAATATTAACCAGATAAAATAATGTGATTCAAGACAAATATTGAATTCAAAATTATATTATTCCACTTTTAATCACAAATATACAACCAAACACTAAATTCCTCATGTAAGATGAGTAGCAGTGAAACACTCTGGCCTCCAACCGAGGTAGATGGGGTGGGAAAATTAGAACATACTAAAGCATCATCTTTGCAGGAGGCAGTAAGTAGAGTATGTTATTGTTAAGCAGAGCTTATTCCATGTAAAAACTCGTTATATAAACTGTTTATTATTGTTGAACTATGCCTGCACATATCATATAGTAAAAACTGGAGGTGACTCCAAAACAGTGCCGGGAGAAATAAACTCACAAAGGCCTTTGGGAATACAGTGGGAACACCATGTGGGGAAGTGCAGTTAGGGATGCCAGCTTCTGATGGTGACCTTGAAACAGAACTGACATGCCAGAGGGAAAACTGTCTGACTTTAGAGAAGTAAGTAAGGAAAATGAAAACTTACATTTTTGATTTGATATGCTCAAAAGGCATATGATGACCTAAGAACCACAATGATGAGGCAGCAATTTGACTTCCATGAGGAGCCATTGTTTGTGGATCATTCCAGGGGAATTCTGGATAATAAACAAAATGTGTCAAAATGGGGGAAACACAAAATTCCAGAAGGTCTGCTTAAAATTTCGAGGTTGGGGTGGATGCTCAAGCACTCACTTGATACTGTGCTGGGCACCATAGAAATATCCAGGGATTTTCACCGTGAAACACAACAGGGGATTATTGGGACATGTTTCCTACACTGGTGGTGATGTAACTGGCCAGCAGTGATATGGAACTGGGAGGTTACAGTATTTCAGCAATGATCCAGGTTATTCAAGTGGAAGGCACTCTCATGTCTGGTTTAATGGGGATCAACTGAAACATTGGAAACCAACCTTTTATGATGGTACTACAAATTGGCAAGACTATATTGTTGACTTCGAAATGGTGGTTGAGATTAATAACTGGAATGCTGAATGACCTTTCAGTGTCACAATGTAGAGATTTTGATAGTCAAGCTGCTGCTTTAACATCACATTTCCAACCAGAGAACCAGACTGAATTGTACAGCATTCAGATTAAAACATGATTAGGAAAGAAGGATGAGACACCGAGTTAGCTCAGGATATAAAGAGGTTAGTCTGATTGGCATATCCCTCAGCACAGATGGAGATTCAACAACAGTTATGCCTAGGTTACATCCTAGATGTGTTAAATGATGCTGAAAGGGAAGGCAAGAACAGTTGAGGATGCATTAATGATAGTTCTGGAGTATGAAGTGTTTCAAAGTGGCAGAAGAAGGAGGCTTGGGCTCAAAAACAGTATCACACAACAGAGAGAAGATTATGATGATATTGAAGTTATGAATGCTATGGTAGATAAAATTTCTATTGTACAGGCTCAGGCAGATGAACAAGTTTTATCAGAACTCGTGGGAAAACCTAGGAAAGGTTCTAGCAGGGCCATTGTAAGGGGCAGGTGATCTCCCAGGGTGCCAAGCCATGGGGAGGGGAGAGAGAGAGGGGGGGGGGCATCATCACCATTTCACGGAGCATGTTTTTTTATTCTGTATTTAAATTAAATAAATGTACAGCTTTTTAATTAAAATACATATTTTTAGTTATTATTCTTACGACTATTAATACATTTGTTTGAAAATCAGTTTGTGGTGCGGGGCTTTAAGGGTGGGGGTGCCGAAGGCAATGTTTGCCCAGAGCACCTGTTTTGTCCAACGCAAACTTGCAACGGCCCTGGGTACTAGCAATAGAAAAATTGGGAAGTGCCATTATTGTAATAAACCAGGACATTGGAAAAAAAGAGTGTTTTAAGAGACTGCAGAATGAACTTGCAAAGAGCAATAAGGGAAGTTTTGATAAGAAAGAAGAGAGATTGGAAAACTTGAATTGGCTGGTGTATTGGACCTTACATTGACCTTCTTAACAAAAGTGTCCAAGATTTTAGAAGATGTTAAGTTAGAGCCATTACCAGATGGATTGTAAATTAAGACAGAAATCCATGGAGTTGAAGTAATCTGCCATACAGTTTTCCATCCAGATAAATATAACATCATTAAAAAGCAGAAGAGACCTCAACTGATCAAGCATAATGCATAATTAGGGACTTATCACTCTTTATTGGATACATGCAAGCCACTATAAAAGACAAGCTTGTAGAACACACGATGATTGTTGCTTAAGTGGATGCACCTGCTGTTCTTGGGTATGATTTTTTACATGCCCATGGCTGTCAAAAAAACACTCACTTTTTATGGAGAAAAACTTTTCTGCCAAAAGAAAAGTGAGTTAGAGTCTATTTTTTTAATAACTCTTAGCGGAACCTTGATAATACCTCTGGCTAGTGAAAAGATAATCTTAGCTGATGTACAAGGGAATGCCTCAAACATTGAGTGCTCTTGTAGAGAATCATGGGTCAAGATTAGCAACGGAAGGAATTCTGATAGCATGAACTCTTCTGATCCTAAGGGGGAAAGATTCCACTACAAGTAGCAAACATTACCGATGAAGCAAAGAAACTAAACAGAGGTACTTGTGCAGCAATCTATGCAAAAGTTGAAGCACCAGAATATGATATTGATGACCAAGAGGACTATGTTGGTTCAGTTAAAGTTCAGGATGGCTGCCCAGAGTATTTACAAAATATTTTGGTGGAATGACAAGAGCAGTTATCACTAAAATAGTTGCATGATCTTAAGACACTTCTTCTATCATATCAGGACATTTTTGCTAAGAATAAAGAAGACAATGGGAGGACAAATGTCATTCAACAAAGGATTGACATTGGGGATGCTATTCCAATAGAACAAGCTCTATGACAAATGCTTTTTAGTAAGCAATAGGAAGCCAGAGAGGAAGTATAGCAGATTTGGGAATCATCAAACTGTCAAAGAGACCCTGGGCTGCTCCAGTGGTTCTTGTTACTAAAAAGAATGGTTTGCTTTGGTTGTGTGTTGATTACCAGTTCTCAACCATGTTACATGGAAAGATTCATATCCACTTCCTCGCATAGATGACTCACTTGATGCACTAAAAGGGTCAAGTTGGTTATCAACCCTGTATTCCCTTGGACAACGAGAAACAACATTTGCGATGACTAGTGGCCTTTATTAGTTCAATGTTATGCCATGTGGGCTGTGTAATGCCCCAGTAACTTTCGAGCATCTGATGGAATTTGTCCTGTCTGGTCTTCATTGGAAGACACGTCTCATTTATCTGGATGACATAATCATGTTTTCCATGGACTTATACACTCACATGAAAAGGCTTGCTGATGTTTTCCCACGTATCCATGATACAGGGCTCAAGGTGTCACCAAAAGAAGTGTCAGCTATTCAAAAGGAAGGTAACTTTCCTTGGTCATATTGTTTCCAGTGAGGGTATATTGACAGATTCAGGCAAGACTGAAGCCATTAAAGCATGGTCTCAACCACAGAATTTGCACGATGTGAGAAGCTTTCTGGGAACCTCTTCCTATTACCATCACTTGATGAAAGATTTTGCAGAAGTGGCATGACCTCTGTACAAACTGACTGAGAAACAGGTAAATTTTCTGTGGACATCTCAGTGCCAAGAATCTTTCAAGAATCTAAACGATCTCCTCGCCTCAGCCCCTATTCTTACCTATCCAAGTGTCGAAAAAATCTTTTCATTTTGGACACTGATGCAAGTGGATATGCTATTGAAGCCATATTATCTCAGGTACATGAAGGTAGGGAAAAAGTAATTGCCTATTACAGAAAGGCACTCTCTAAGGCTGAGGGAACTTATTGTGTTACCCGGAAAGAAGTTTTTGCAGGGTACAATCCATCTAACACTTTTATCATTATTTGTATAGAGTAAAATTTCTTGTTCACACAGGCCACGGAGCACTTAACTGATTCATGAAATTCAGGAACACTGTGGGACAAATGGTTGGAAATTTTAGGAACTTACAAGGTGACCATACAACATCGCCCAGGTCGAAGACTTGGCAATGCTGACGGTTTGTCACAAAGACAGTACCATTATTGTGACTACTGTAAAAGATAAGAAATTAAAGACAATGAAACTTCTATGACAACAGTCAGGATGGTAGGTGGAATGCAAATGGGTAATAATGACAGACCTAATGAAAAATTCCGCACAGAAAGTAACTGGATTCAGAAGAAGGCCAATGCTGAGAACAGAGATGAATGATAAAATTTTGTCAATAGTGATAAAATGGAAGGAGAACTATCAGGAAAAACCAAAGTGGGAGGAAAAATCTTTTCAAAATGTGGACAGCAAAGCATATTAGTCTCAGTGGAATAGGCTACACGTCATACAAAGTGTTTTTTACAGAGTCTGGTATTGCTTCACATGAGGACCAAGGTATCAGTTAATATTCCCATTATTGCTGAAGGATGAAGTTTTGCAGATGCTTCAGGGCAACCCTGGTTCAGGACATTTTGGTATATCCAGAACACCTGAAAGAGTAAAGGAGCGATTTTGTTGGTTAAGTTACAAACACAGTGTGTCCGAATGGTGTGCGAGGTGTAAAGAGTGTCAAATAAGGTAAAACACACCATGTCAAAACCTAGGAAAAATGAAGCAGTACATTGTTGGGGCTCCAGTGGAGTGAGTGGCTATAGACATCTTGGGTCCCCTTCCAGAAATTGCTTACGGAAACAGATACATATTGGTTGTAACGGATCAATTTACTAGATAAACTGAATATTATACTATGCCATATCAAGAGGCTTCAATGGTTGCCAAGTTATTTGTCATTCAGTTAATCTGCTGTTTTGGTGCGCTACATCAGTTGCATACCAATTAAGGCTGGCAATTCAAGTCAAAGCTCTTTCCGAGTTTGTGTGATATTCTGTGTATTGACAATACAAGAACTACACCTTTCTACTCCCAATGTGATGGTATGGTTGAAAGATTTAATTGAATGGTGGAGGATATTTTAAGGAAATACATCTCAGCTGATTAAAGTGATTGGGATGCCCATTTACCCTTGGCAACACTAGCATATTTGGCATCAGTACTAAAGAGTACTAGGTACTCCCCGAGCATGATGATGACGGGCAGAGAAATATAACTGATTTACTCTATGTAAAGTCACCATCAATGGGGGGATGCTAAGAACCATTCTGATTATGTACTATTGCTCCATGAGGTGATGTGGGGTATACACAAACAAAAGCGAGAGAAAACATGACTGAAGCTAGCAATAGACAGAAGAGAAGACATGACCACAAATCAAATTAAATCTAGTACAAAGTATGAGAAGCCGTTTGCATTAGGGTTACAACCAAACAAAGGGAAAATCTCCTAAGTTGCTGGAGAAGTGGGAAGGACTGTATGTTGTCATTGGCCAGGTCACATACTTGGTTTATCAAGTCAACAAGAGCCCAAATGCCAATGGTAAAGTTGTACACCATGACACTTTGAAACCTTTTCATGAGGAATATCAAAACTGGGTCAAACAACAAACTGAGATGCCAGAGGGAAGGGAAAACAAAGACAAGAAACATAAAGAAGTACACAAAGATCATCAACGGTCTGATATGAAAAAGGAAATGGAACAAGTGAATGGCAACTTCAGAAACAGAAGTGCCCACAGCAGAAGATTACCACAATGGATGTCAGAATTTACCCTCTAACTGAAGCAGCCAACCTTGCATCTTTTAGGTGTTTGGTGGATAAGGAAGTTACATTACATGAAATACCTATGTATTCCCATGCTTGTCATTGGTGATGCCAGACAGCATATGGTTGTATATGTAACCTGGGCATGATTTCACAAAGGAATTTATATCAGGTTCATTTGAACTCTTGCGTATCATGTATGAAGATCTGTCATTATGTACAATAGATAAATAATGCAAATGCATAAGAGAATCTAAAAATAATTTTTTTTTATATGCTTTCTTTTAACTACCAAGTTTGATGTCAATATAAGCAACAGTTTTACTGATAGGATAGAGGGTTAACAATAAAATCTGTGTTCTTTTTGTGAAGAAGATTCACACTACCTAAGTTTGTGCAGTGTCTGTCATTACAGGTCAGATGATGCTGTTCAAGTGCAATGAGTGCTTTGCCACCTACACAAGCAAGAAAAGTCAATGACAGAGTAGCCAAAACAAGCATGCGGACCAAATCAATTGTCCTTATGTTGGCTGCACATACATGTGCAAAGAGCAGACCACAACACTTGACTTCCCACATGAAAAAAGGGGGTATTAGTCAGTAGTTGGAGGTTGGAGAGACCAGGAAGCACTGACATTGTCAGGAGGATGACAACTGAGAAACAGTCAGGGAAAGGCATGTGCAGAGTGGAGACAGGGGGACATGTGAAGAGGAAGGAGCCAGAAAACAGAAACAAGGATGAAGAGATGGAACAGTGAGATGGCAATTCTGAATGGTTATCTGTTCTGACTGATCAAATTGACCTTTATTACGGGATGACCTATCGTCTCCTGATTTTGTTGGGAGAACCCTTGTTTCTGTTTCCATGAATAGTGGCACACATATCATTGGAGGAAGCCAAACAGCCACAATACAGTGGCATTGAAGACGATAGTATGGGCGCAAAAGTCCTCACTCCAGTTATACCTCATGTTCCAGACAGTTTGAATAAAATTCAATCATCCTTGAACCAGATCCCATTGCCTTCCTGCCCAGCAACTGTCAGTTGCCCAGAGGAAGAGAACCCTGTCCTCATGCAAGATGGACCCAAATGTCAAGTTACCCTGCTTTGAAAAGAGGAAACCCTGTTTTTTCTCACTTTTGGGGTCATGCCCCTTCATCCTCCAGCAATGAGGAACTTGGCTGAAGTGGAAGAGGAGTCAGTTGTGTTGAGCAAGATGCTGAAATGGCCCCCACTTAAATGGTCATCCATGCTGGCAGATTCCATGATGACGGATATGGCCACCCTAACCTTGGAGAAGGAACTGAACAAGAATGGGTAACCACACAGAAACATCCTGCTTGAGAAGTACAACTTCCTTGCTCTGCCAGGGACTGCACAGCCAACAACATTTTATATTGGAGGACATCCGTTTCCTGTAGTTTTACAACTTCTGCTCCCTATGAGACATAGTGACCTCGGGTGAAGATCAAAATGGTCTCTTGGAATCATTCTGAAAGGCAGCTTAGGTCAGGGACCAATCCACAAATGAAATAATTAGTGGGCTACAGAGCATTCCTATCTGGATAATAAGAATAAACAAGAATCCCTAGAAGGGACTGATGCTCTACTGGGCAAAAAGAATTTCCAAGAAATCAAGATAAGACCATTTCTTCCTTTTAACAATGTCTACCATTTTGAATGATGAAAACGTGGTTTTGCATCATTTCATTCATGCTGCAAGATGGTGGCCAGGCAAACAATTGCTTAGAAGTACTTTGTCAGAATCAGTGAATATAATATTATTATTCATCCATCTTGTATTTTTGTAATCATGGATATTGTTCATCTAAGTACTTAAATGCTGTTGGTAAATCCTCATTATGACTGATGCTGTTAAAAATTGTATTATATTTTGAAAATATTTACCAGAGTTCTGCATACAAATAAAATGGTGGCAAAATCTAATAATGTCAATATATAGAAAATTTTCAATAGATTCAGTCTATTTTAGTTCTCTGGATTCACCTAAGAGGGTATTCATGATGTGGAGTAAATTCATACAGAAACGTAATCCCAGATTTTTATCCAAATCAAAGAAAATCAAGACAGTATCCCTATCCATGTCAGGAACAACTCGTCAATGAAGTAGATGAATGAACCTAGGACTACTTTCCAACTCAACAAATACTTGTAGCATGTGTCCAAAATCACTACTTCACATGAAATTAAAGTTAAATTACTGTATTTCCATCGACAAACACCATCTTATTTCAGGGCAGTGGATGCTTGGCTTGGACTTATATTGAATTTCTTGTAGTGTTAAGACATAAACAATAGATCTAACACCAGCATTGTGTCACCACAGCCATTCTCAACTTGGCCCATAACCTCCACTCCTATCTGTGCCTGTCAAGCAAAACCATAAAAACAAACTTGTGCTCAAGTATATATATAGTTTGAAGGCAATCCTGAAATTAGGAAGAGTAGCAAACACAAACTTGTGCTAATGGACGGATGGACATCAGAGGGCAGATCAGCACCATTTTCATTTAGGACCAAGTAGACATGATAAGGAGTCTTTTAGTGAAAACCCGATGTAGATATGCCCATCCATTCAGCAGGAGTAGTGACAAGATTTTCAAGATGGCTGCAATGGTGGCCATATTGGTTGTCAGATCAACCCCATTCTCATTTCAGACCAATTAGACATCATAAGAAGTCTTTCAGTTAAATCCCCACGTCAATATAACTTTCTGTTCAGGAGGAATAGTGATGATAAGATTTTCAAGATGGCTGCCATGGCGGCTATATTGGACTTCAGATTAGCACCACTTTAGTGAAAACTCCATATTGATATGACCATCCATTCAGTAGAAGTAGCGATAACAAGATTTTCAAGATGGCTGCCATGGTAGCCACATTGGATGTCATATCAACACCATTTTCATTTAGGACCAACAAGATATTGCACGAAGTCTTTTGGTGAAAACCCCATGTTGATATGACCATCCCTTCAGGAGGAGTAGCGATAACAAGATTTTCAAGATGGCCACCGTGGCGGCTATATTGGAAGTCAGATTTGCACCTTTTTTTATTTAAGACCAACTATACGTCATAAGAAGTCTTTCAGTGCAAACCCCATGTTGATATGACACTCCATTCAGAACGAGTAGCGATAACAAGATTTTCAAGATGGCCACTGTGGCGGCCATATTGGATGTCTGAGCAGCACCATTTTCATTTAGGACCAACGAGACCATGAGATGAATGTGTGTGTAAAGTTTCATGTCAATCCTCCTAGTAGTTTAGGAGGAGTAGCGATAACAAACTTGTGCTAACAGACGTACGGACGACGGACAACAGACCACCTCATAAGCTCTTCTGGTCTATGACCTGTAGAGATAAAAATCGTAATACAAAGAAATACTACGTCTTCTGGTAAGTAATTAAAATGCATTTAAAATAGGAAGTTAATATTTTATCTTTCGCAGCAAGAGATTAACATTTGTTCTTTGTATCGTTTTCCACAACCCATTTTAATATCGTACAATAATGCATATTTTTGAAAACATTTTTATGTTTCTTATTCTGTAAGAATCCTCGGATAAAAAATATCAATTTTTGAACGTACATGTCATGTTTTATGATGAATAATATGTTGTCGCGGAATACAACTCTTTTTTTACATGAATTCAAACCATTTACTTTTTGGGAGGGGGTTTGTTGTGATTTATTGATCTGTACCATTCCCTTGTTGCATGTTTATATTTAAATCATGGTCAGCTTTTATTTTAACATCGTTTGTTTACATTGTCTGAATCCTGTAAATTACACATATAATAGCTATTCTAGCAAATTTGTGTCCAGATGGGTATTTTGAGTCCATGTTCAGTACGATGTTTTGCCCAAAAAATGTTCTATATAGTTGACAAACGATCTTTATTCTGTGCTATGTTCGATGTCGTACATGTCCGCCATCTTTGTTTTTAAGGCAATATAGGTATTGGTGGCAATTCAAGTTTTCACAATGCAATATGTGCAAGCATAGTTGAACAATAATATACTGTTGTATAATTTATTTCCAGGGGTCTCAATTTTCGTGGTTTTGTAAAAAAAAAAAAAAAAAAAAAAAAAAGTAATTTTCGTGGGTACTTAAATTCGTGGTTTTGCATGTTAAAGTTTGCATATTTGCAGGTATTTAAATTAATGGATTTAACCTCTACAAATATCACAAATAAAGAATACAAAAGAACAAAACTATGACGACAACAAACGACGGTCTCTTCAAAGGAGAAAACAATACAAACCACCTATATGAGCACAAATCAAACACCTGTCGAGACAAATCACTCCCACTCAGCATCAAAGAGAGCCGACGCAGCCAACAACCCTAAGCTAATCGGTTATTAAAATACATGTGTTTATCAAAGTACGGAGATGCTTACCACATTAAAAAACAATGGAATCACTCCTTTGTTTGAGCCTGCCTCGTGTACCAACCAACTTCAACCACTAGACTACTTAAAAACCTCGCCAATCAAGCCAATTCGTGATGAATGGATAATTGTGGCTCACGCGAAAATGTGTGAAAGAATGAACCTTTTTTTATCCGTGACTTTGAGAATGCTGTGCTTCTTTAATTTAACAAGTTCAATTTCAGGATTATATACCCGACAAACATACGTGTACCAGGATACTTGGTTGACACGATGTTGATTCAGCGGTTTTGTCCGAAAATCAGTGAAGTGTAAGCATCAATACTCTGCGGTTCTCTCTCTCTCTCTCTCTCTCTCTCTCTCTCTCTCTCTCTCTCTCTCTCTCTCTCTCTCTCTCTCTGTATATACACACACAGTGTTTCATTAGTAATTGTGCTTCAAGCAATAGTTCTAGTATTTTACAATCATGTTGTTCATTGGGATTAAGCATGCATAGATAAAACCCAGGAGCTCCTATCGTTGCTTACAATTTACCTAATCCTAAGGATTATGTAGTACATATATGATTGATGGGTAAATTGTAGGCAACGATACGAGTCCCTGTGGATAAAACGAGACGTGGCTAATTTTTCGTTGGGGACTTAAATTTGTGAATCAGAGCAACAATGAAATCCACGACAATTGATACCCCACGAAAATTAGTGATACTACAGTAATCTACTTGCCGTCTCCTGCAAAGATGACACTTCAGTATGTTCTAATTTTCATACCCCACCTACCTCAGTTGGAGGCCAGAGTGTTTCACTGCTACTCATCTTATACAAGGATTTTAGTGTTTGGTTGTATATTTGTAATTAAAAGTGGAATAATACAATTTAGAATTAAATATTTGTCTTGAATCACATTATTTATCTGGTTAATATTTATTGTGTTGTAAATCCCTGTTAGAAACATGCACTATTTTGGTGGAGTGTTACATGGTGTAGTGCAATCAAAAGTCAGTTTTCTTCCTACCAGCATCGGGTTCGTTTCAAGTTACAATGAAACCTCCAGTGTTCTCATTCAAATTCAAATTGTGTAAATCTGCTTCCAAAAGTGGTAGGGAATGTTATCATTCTCTGAACAGAAATTAATTTAAAACAATCATACTTGAAAGTATACAGTCATCTTTGTAATATAAATATTTAATAAATTTCTGTACTAAAGAAAATTACAGCCAACGATTGCATAGCATAGAGTAGGTTTTTTTTTATATAGTGTGGTATATTATGCCTCCAAAAAACGTATGCTAATTCAGTACATTTTTATATAGTGTTGTATTATGCCTCCAAAAAACGTATGCTAATTCAGTACATATTTATATAGTGTTGTATTATGCCTCCAAAAAACGTATGCTAATTCAGTACATTTTTACATAGTGTTGTATTATGCCTCCAAAAAACGTATGCTAATTCAGTACATTTTTATATAGTGTGGTATTATGCCTCCAAAAAACGTATGCTAATTCAGTACATTTGTATGGCTCTATTATTTTATTATAAAGAAATGGTCATCCATTTCACGTGATAGTTTTATTTATTTCAATCTGTTTGCCATGGTGACTTAAAAGTTTTTCCTATGAATATTCTTACATTTTACTAGCGAATTGTTTGTGATCACTATTGTTAATTAATACAAGTTGTTGAGACTGTTGGTTATTATGGCATGTCATGAAACAGAGGGAACATAATAGGAGAACATGTAAATTCTGTTACATTAATTTATTTATTGACCAACATATTAAAACTTGAATAAATCCTTTATTATTCTCATTCCGAGTTTCTGTTGTCTATATACTTGGATAAATATATAATTTCTCGACTTCTAAGTAGTTAATGTAGCAGCCATCATTTCTACGGGGATTTCGTCTGTTATCAGACACCTTTGGGATTTCGTCTGTTATCATACACTTTTTTTTTATATAAACGACATCACTATATTGCAACCAATTCAAGGTTTCAATTAAAGGTTGCTGAAGTCCTGAAACAGGAAGTAACTTTTTAATGTCATTACATATCTGCCAAACTTCTTGACAGTGTTGTTGTTTTTTTACTCAGTGTGTTTTGTGATCCCAGGGTGAGGTGTGGGGGTGCAGCGGAGGGGGGGGGGGGGGTCAATGCACATGACCCAAATAATCAATACTGTACAACTGAGAATTAGTTCTCTACTCATATAGACTTAGAGAAAATTACTGGCAATTCAAATTTAAATAAAAGTAAATAAATTACAACTTCTTTGAAGCATTTAATATGCTTCCAAACAAAATAATAGCTGGTAGACTAAGTATTGTCATATATCATTGCCATATAACCACATATATGTACACACACTCACATAATTAGAACTACACCAGTGCTGAAAGAATTTGTTTTTCATACACAGGCTCAGGGCAAAAGGTTTTAAAAAATCACTTGCCCCCGACTCAAAATCCACTTGTCCGACTGGGCCATATTTGTTTACTATTATTTTAACACAATGTTGAAATTGCTATACTTTAAATAAAAATGTTTTAAACTGACTCCTTTTCTCTGTGTATTTGTCTCTGATAATAGTGTACTTCAGGGGAACAAAATGTGTTTGACCGTATGCAACAAAAAAAAAGTGATTTGATTTTATTAAAAAGAAGAGTTTTCTACAGGTCCTGATGTAAACCAATACTCGGTAGTTTAGTTTTCTGAATACTGCAAAAATCTCTACTTTTCTTTATCAAAGTTTAAAACACAGGTGAAGTCGGAGAGGCATTGGTCTTTTTTTATATATCAATCAGTAAAAACAATAGTTTCAAGTTTCGTAATTAGTTTATGGCATAGTCAATGTGTCACAATTACAGAAAACACTCTGTATATCAATAGAACCAGTGGCTACCAATTCTTTGAACTAAATGGATTAAAATACACTGTAATTATCTCAGTTCCTTTAGGGTGAAAAACACTGTATTGGAAGATAATCCCCTAGCTTTTGTCAAACAATCGCACAGGTACTGCTCCATATATTTAACCAGTGATGCATTACCAAGTCAGAGGGCCCAGAGAGTGCTGATTAGGTAACCAATGAAATATGGAGATCAGAAACTGAACTGTTCCCCATTCATTGGGGACATGCTTCACTTTGTATACAAAGTTTACAGCTATTGAAACATTTAAGCAGACAATCTTCACAAGAGGAGGGACCTACAAATAAAGCACCAGCCTGGGACGAATATCAATTACTGACCAGTGTCTCTCAAGAACTTCAAAATGAAAATGCCGCATTTTGTTGGCGCGCCCAAAGTTACTTTTTTTTTACAAGCCGAACGGGCAACTCACTTAGAATACAGGAAAGGCATGATCTAGATTTAGAGGGGCTCCTGGAGTAGGCTTATCAGATTGTTTTTCAGTTCTGTACACAGGCATTAAATAAACAACTACACAAAGTTTCCGTCTTTAAAATCCACTGACGGTGGAATGCAGTATCAACTTGCAGTTGCATACTTTGCTGCTTTCAATAATCCATTGGAGGGTTTGAAGGTGATGCATCAGGATGGCACTGTTGTTCAAACTTCCCAGAAGATCTTGTTGAATTTTTCTCAGCATTAAAAATTATCATTCTGTATCTGCATTGCTGTGAGAGGGTGTCAAATATGCATTGATCGTTTCAATGTGTTAGTTACTTTTGAGACTGACCACTGCTGTTGTGCATTGTCCTGATGCTGCGTGGTATTGTCATGTCGACAGATTTTGCATACTCTAGAATGACTGATGTTGATATGGTGCATGCAGTATGTGCAAAGTATAAAATGCTCTAACTTGCTGCTGCACTCCACAAAGTCAAACTCAGTAAACTGGACTTTGGTCACCTCGCAGATGGCTCATCCTTCCCTGAATCACAGTTACATTTAGACATTTTGCCCCCCCCCCAAAAAAAAAATTGACCATGCATATACTTCCACATTGCTCCTAAGTTTACCATTCCAACTACTGAAATAATCACATTTTGCATTTTAAGTATGGAGTAAAATCCAACTTCAAAAGAAATATTGTAAATGCCCAGGAACTTGCCAATAATCTAGATGGGTTAAATATTCTCATTCTGGACAATGAAGTGTAATAACTTTAGTTTCTTCAACACACATCTCTGATTTAGCTGATGGGAGTAAAAAGTCGTGTTTTTCGTGTGACATACCATAATATGACAGGTATGTCAATATGGGCTGCCAACTTGCATGTATGCGAGATATTCTTGAAACTGATATTGATTTTTTTTAGTTTTTATGTCACGTGTACAGCAGATGACATGACAACTATGACTTTGCTGTTGAATATTATACAGAAATCCAAAAACCAGAGGTCCAAGTGGTCCTGATATCGCACACCTGGCTTATATCCTGACAATAATTCTTTCTAAAGATAAAGGTATAATTAATATGCACAGTCTCTTGCTTTAAATCAAAGTCATCCAAGATCTTGATGATATAAACCTATTTAAAAGGTTTTATAGAAACTGATTTAGAAATATTGTCTCTAGATCTAGACAGGTAACAAGCTCAGCCAATCTGATGCAAGGTCCCATCATTAACATGCATGAATTTTACCATAATCATACTCAATCAAGTTCTTGATGACATGAGCCTATTTCCACAGTTTTGATCCTATATAAAAAAAGGGTCTCAGGAATGATAAAACAAATCTCCATATCAGATGCAAGATTAGTCCGATAAATCAGCCCCCAAACCTGTATTGGTATGTTCTGCCAGTAAAAAACTATTGTGGCTCTTGAGTTACGGTTGGTTGAAGAGACTTTTCGGTGATCTGTACAGAATATTTATGTATCAAATCCAGTGTCTGACAACTTGTAAATCCACACGGAATGACACAACCCTACTGTATGTTGCCATTTTTAATTACATGGCTCAATTGTCAGATAACTGGCTGTTCCGTCAATACTGAGGAACCAATCAGATGTGACTTTGCTCATTTGAAATGGATCTGGTCATCTGACTGAAGCGTGAGTGGATTTGTCATGTGACTGGCACCTTATGTCATCGTGTGACTATTATCACAGTACAACAACACGTAAAATTACAAAATCAATGGATTAATTAACAGTGTTCTGAGCAATCTGGGTTACAATCAGTGGCGGCGCGAGAGGCGGGTCGGGGGGGGGGGGGGCAATTGCCAACACCTCTACTTTCATCTAAGCCCCCAGTTTCAGGATTTGGATGGGGGGTGGGGTGGAGGTTGGCAACTGACATAAAAACTGTCTCTGTCGCAAAGTAGTGGGCGCCACTAAAGAACATTGCCCCCGTGCGCCTCGGTAGATGGGAGGGGGCGAGTCATACAAGAACTATGCCCCCGGGCGCCTCAAACCCTTGCGCCGCCACTGGTTACAATGTCAAATTAGTCTGTCCATTTTGTAACTTGACAGCTGCCAAGGAGTCAAATGTGAACCAGAGAAATCTATTTCCAACCACTTTAAAGAGTTAAAGTGCATCGTGACAAAATATGACATTAGAGATAAGCATACGAAAAAGGTATCAATATGGAATTTATTGTGGCTGGTGCCAGAGTTACTCAAAGGTAAAAGCGTTGGCACCGATATGACTATATTGCCATCAGGATGGTCCAATTCCATTGTATTCCAGTCCTATTTGCAAGAACACGTCTTATCATGTTTGTTCAAGGATGAGACAGCTCTGAAACCATTTTAGATCTGTATAACGGTTACTGGAGTCATGTGTCATCAAATCTCGTAGACAAAATCGTCATCTTTGTTCTGCCTCTCCCCTGTTCTCATGTACTGCATGCAGCTTATGGACACGAGTTTCTCAGTCCATTTCAACTCATGTACAACCAAGAATGCGGCTCATTTTCAAGAATACCCCAATGTCCAGTTCCCCAATATAATTTATGTACTCTGGCATGCCAGGTTTACACTGCAACTCTGTTAACATCCAATCTCATCATTCGCCAAATGTGTCATTTTCCACTAAAAATAGCACATGGTCTAGTCAACACTGACATTTTTTGGGGGAAATCCCCCACCCAGTTTAAAAAAAAGTGAGAATTTTCGGAGCAGAAATAAAGAAATAAAAGACTTGAAAATATGACGAGCAATTTTCGTGCATTCTGTTGAGTTTTTGCAGAGATTTTGTAGAAATCACCATTAATCTCGCAATCATTCATTCTACAAGATACCTTGCAGCACCTAAGATCACAAGACTTTAAAGCCCAAAGTAGCCCTACCCTGTACAACTTCAATGAAGATACAAAAACCAGCACTATTGCAACATAAATCAGTTAAAAACTGAATTCTTGCACAGAAAAAGGTGAAACTATAACAAAAATCTCAAGAAAATGTCAAAAAGCACTGAAGTGAGAATTTCAAAGAAAAGATAGACAGAAAAAACAACTAAAATATGTTATAAAGTGCCAGAGTCCCCCCCCCCCCCTTCCCCAGTCACAACCTTCAGAGCTCAACTTCATCCCATCTGATGAGCACAGAATAACAAAGAGATTCTTCAAAAATATTGAAGAGAAAATATGCTGTGTGTGTAAAAAAAAGTATTTGTCTGAATCTAAGGAATATTAGCGGATCTCCATTGTCAGCTGGACCCAATGTAATGCTCATAATCACTCATTTCATTTATCTCTTTGGACACCTGTTTGTGTGGTCAGGAAATCTTCCTTTCAATAAATGTTTAATTATGTCACAATACAGTATATGTGTTGTATTCATGTTGTATCTAATGTTCTTCATGTGCTTTTATCTGTTGTATTTAAGTCCAACTGTAAACAGAATGTTTGATATGTCTATTGTCCCTGGCATCATTTGTATATTGTATCATTAAGTGTCCAACAGCCTATTGGTTTCATGCCATCCCATTTATACTGCATAATTTATAAACCTTTATCATAATTTGCTACAAAAAAAAACTTTTTTTTAATTATTTAGCCAAAAGTCAAGTGTGTGCCATCCTTGCTTAATTATTATCAAGTGATCACCTCTTCTGATAAGTGATCAACTGAGTGTGAAAGGAAAGCAACTGAATATTTATGGTTCTCTTTTATGCAGACTGAATCATGTGTCAGGCAAGTGCTTTCAGTGATGCTGAATTGAAAAATGCAAGTGTCTTCTAGGCTTAGACTAATCTGTATTGAATGGTAGAAGATGCTAATCTCAACTGCAATATCAAATGAACAAGTTCTAAAATTTTTGCAACCTGAGACAACAAAAGCAACAGGCATAGATAATATTGGAACATGTCTTCCGATGGCTGCTTCAAATATAATATCTGATAGCATAGCTTACATATGCAATCTATGCATATCCATCTCAGTGTTTCCCACAACACAGAAATTGGCAAAAGTTACCCCCATTCGTAAGTCAGCCAGCAAAGAAGATGTCAATAACTATAAACCCATACCTATCTTACTTACCAGCTGTCCAAACCAGTGATCTCCCCAAAATTTGTTGATAGCATCAGGGTAATCACATGTTAACATCATAAAATGTGTTAAAAAACTTATCATAAAAGTGACAAAATTAATATAAATGAAATATAAAAGAAGAACATATTTTTACATAGTATTGTTTATTTTCCTATAATATAACATGAATTTAATGTCAAACTCATTTGTCTTTGCATTTAAATAAATAATATCCTTCATTTCATCACTTCCCCATATATTTTAATTGCCACATTAAAATTAAAGTCTTTTAGGCAAAGTTCTTCTGTATTAATTGTCATAAGGTAAGTCAGCATCCTCTGCATCAACCTGTTCCTTGAAACACTCATGATTATGTTCATCATAGAGAATGACCTTTCACAGTCTGAAAAAGAGAAAACATAAAATGTATTAATGGATGTACAAAAAGATACAAAGCTTTCTTGGTCATGACTCTACTAAATAATGAGTATGTATATGGATGAAACAATTCAAGATATATTTACTCCAAATGTCAAAGACATAAAGTGGTTGTAATTTTATCTGTGGCAATTATGAAGCTTCTAAAAATTAGCTCACTAATTGAAGTTATTTTGTTTTTATCTGCAAGTCTGACAAATAAAACGATGACACATTTTAATGTAGCAATATACTGATTAAAAAATACACCACTTAATTTATCATGTAATACATTCCAATTGCAAACTAGGTGTTTCTTGTTGGAGAAATATTTTGAATTTAAATGAAGTAATAATCCAACACTTTTTATTTACAGTTTTTAAAAACCAGTAAACCTGGAAGATATAAATTGCTTCTTCTTCTTACTTGGATAGACAGAAAAGAGAAACGAGAAATTAATAGGGCAGCACCCACTTAAGTTAAAGTTTACTGATCAAACTATTTTCTCTTGCTCAGAGTATACTACGTAAATATAAGAGCAACTCGTGGATAAAATACAAGTTGCATTCCTTGACACATTTTCTGGAAATTAATAAGAATGACAACAATCACAAGTACAACAGCTGCTACTACATGTACTATAAAAACAAAAATATTATATTGCAGGGCTTGAAATTAATGCTAATCCGCTATCCTGCCATTAGTGATTTTGCTGACGGATCACTAAAACCCAGCTGTCACTAATCCGTTGGAGCAGTGAAAATTACCACCAGTGGCTATCATAACAGTTAAAATGTGGTACAAAGGTTGGCATTGCCTTTAATGGTTAATTGATCTGGTTATTGTGCTAACTGAGTACCTACCAACATCATACACATGATGACTCAAATGGACAGGTGTTAAACCACTTGTCCACTCACCAAGTAAATCAGTGTTATTATTGTCAAAACAGTCTTGACACACGTGGAACTAGCCTGGTGAACCAAGCACTGATTTTATTACCAAAGTTATGCGGTCTCGGACTAGTATTGACCAATTGGAAAAGATTGTGTTCACGTACTGAACAAATAATCCAGAATTATATGGAACAATGAGTTTTTTAATATTTATATTGTTGCTGATAAACATTCAGTGCTTTTTGTGTGGCAACAATTGTAAACACGTGGAAGTATTTGTACGATGCGCAGCCACCACCGAAATGGCAGAAATTAGATGATGACAAGAGAGAGCACAATTGCAAATATGATCAAGAGAGAAATGCTGGGAAAATGAACACAAATGGCTGAAGTATGAGCCAGGAGAGGCTGTGATGTTGTGCACTTTCTGCATCGAGTAATATGAAAGTGCGCAGTGTATTTCATTCGTGAGTCTTGTTGGTGAAATACAGTTGTTATTCTTTTGAGTTGATGTTAATGAATAATAAATGTTGAATTAGAAACTGAACTGGCTTCTATCTGATTTTAGCAGGATCAGTGAAATTTAGACAGGATCAGTAAAAATATTATTTTGGTGATCTTGTGGATAAGTGCAAAAAAATCATAATTCAAGCCCTGTATTGTAATAGTGCCTGAGGCCTGTATTGTAATAGTGCCTGAGGCCTGTATTGTAATAGTACACCAATCCTACCTCCCCCCACACAGCCCACCCAACTCACCTGTTGGTACCTAAGTATATCTGAACCAAAATTTAGCAACATGGAAAACTTACCATCCAAGCTAGCAATTTCCACCCAAGGATATGAAGTCTTCCATTCAGAATCCCGTCTGTTATTTAAGAAGCTCTTGGTGAAATCATGCTATCTGAATCGGAATCACCATTGGTGACACCAATCTCTGATCTTTGTAGCCAGGCCAACATGGGGCTAGCCGGGCACTGGGTAATTTTATGTTGTTGTTCTTCTGGTGGTGTGTCCCTTTTTCATAAGAATTTGCTAAATTGAAATATAATATGTGTAACTTTTTAAGATGGTAGTGGAAATAACTGAAATATATATAACACACACTACCAGTAGACTCCATCATCACTGACCGATCAAGTGACTATGTTAGTGCAAAGATGAAACTGCATGAAAGGTTGCACACCAGTTGTCAGGCAAGCCATGTAGAAAAGATAACAACTGAGTGAGTGAGTAATTATCATGGATTATCTTAATTAAATACCCAAGATGAGGTAAGAACAGATGTCATTTGTATAATAGGGCTTTGTAATAAGGTGACATGATGTTTATTTAAAAGATTAATTTCATAAGGATAGCGGGAAACTTAGCAGGACAAGCATATAGTGTAGCAGTGGGTGTTTTAAAGCATTGTGGGCGCTTAAATGATAGCGTAGCAGGACTGCTACGGTAAAAGGCCCTGGGGAAAAACACGGCAAACTTCTTAAAAAACACGTTCATGACAATCTTTTGATGTACCTATCAACCTATAACTTAATTCACCAGAATTAAATCAGTGTTCAGAGAAAACCACTCCTGTGAGACAGCCTTGGTCTCCATTATACAGAGGAACATCGTTAATCCAGACACCTTCTTTCCCAGTGAATATGTCCGGATTAATGAGTTTTCCGGATAACTGAATCATGCACATTTTTATTTTACGATGTCATCGTACCGTATACATGTACTGTACATGTATTTGTTATCTGTAAATGTACTGTATATTCAATAATGGTTGAAATAAATTAATGAATGCATCTATTGACTTGTGATTATTTCAATTTATTATAACATGTACTTGTACATACACGTAAATATAAGTTTAAACAATTAACACATCGAACACATCACACTATGTACATGTACATGTATGTACTGTACATACATTTATTATGTCAATTTCCTTTTGGGTGATCTTCTTTATGCTGGCAAATTTTCCTTTTTATGCTGGCCGGTATCTCTACTCGTCAATGCTTGCTAGATGGTGTTGCCATAATAATGTAAAAAGTACAACGAATACAAACTGATATCTTGCAGTTAAATGCATTATGGTAAACTAATAAAATGCAGTCATTTTTATAAGTCATATTTTACAAAAGTTATAGCTGCTAATGATCCGATAATTGACATCGCTTTTTATTCTGAAAGGAAGCCCTATACTGTCCACAGCTTAAATACAGCCATCAACAAACTGTGATTGTTACATACATTTGGTAAACAACAAAGAGACTTAATGACACACTTAATTTATTAACCATATGTTATGTCAAAAGTATGGACGATTTTTCCCAGTGTGTTTATTTAATTATTAACACCCCCTTTGGCGACAGGCAAAAACAGACATTGTTTATACAATCGCTGGTTACAATACGGTCATGCTACCTGAAGTTTTTTCACACACATGATCACGTGATCAATTTATAACTTTAAAGTGCCACTAAAATTTGACCAATCAAATATTGATACATTGACACACCTCCAGATTTGTGTAGGTGAATCTATGTTATCTGACTGACTGTACTTTCATATACGATTCTTTGAATTTTCTTATTTTTGGACAAATTATTTCCGGATTATCGAGGCAAGTTTTATAGTAATTTGACACTTTGGTCCCTGATTTTTGATTTCTGGATCCGGAACGTGGATTTCTTGATTAACGGAGCAAATTAACGTTTAGGACTTCTGTTCCCGTTGAATTATGTCCGGATAGCGAGGTTTCCGGATTAACAAGGTTCCTCTGTAGATGGATGGATTACTGCCTTAGATCAAGGGAAATTAATAGAATCCGTACTAGTTGACCTTAGAAAACATTCGATCATTATATGTTTATCAATATATTGAACATTTAACAATATGACAATTTCATGATTGATTGGTTTACTGTCTAACAAAGAAAAAAGAGCATGTCTAAATAAATGGCAGTTGTTCTAAAGAATTAATTGGTTCAATTACATGTGGAGTACCACAAGGATGAATACTGGGCCCACTCCTCTTTCTCATTTTTATAAATGATCTGCCATTGAAAATAGGCAACTGTATTTCATCTACTGACCTATATGCAGATGACACCACACTATCCAATTTCAAACAGCTAAAATCACACTTAGAGGCATTCCTTCAGATAGTCTTACTTGGAATAGATTCCTGGTGTAAAGATAATGGCACAAAAGTAAACACCTAAGTTGAATGAAATCTATTTACAAATGGTTACCCATGACAAAATCCCTGGGGTGATGGTTGACAACAATTTGCAATGGAATGAACATATTCAAGTCATATGTCATAAAGTCAATTCATGTCTCTGGTTATTGGTCAAGATAAGGCCATATCTATCAACTACACATAGGTTAATATATTACAAAAGCTATACACAACTTTACCTAGACCACTGTAATGTTATTTGGGGAAACACTTTTGACAAGGATATTTACAAATTATTCCACTGGGAAAAAAGAGCTTGCAGACTCATCCTAGATAATGCGGAAAACATCCCAAATGCAATGAATGATATTAAAATGTTAACAGAAAGTGAACAAATATTTTTGAGAAAGGCTAAACTTATGCACAAAGTTTCAAACAATATGGACCCATTATATCTCAGAGAATTAGTTCATGCTAGAAAACAAGGCAACACTCCCAATTTAAGATCAATTGCAGCTACCGGTAATCATCTTTCCATTCCAAAACCAAAAAGAGAACTCTTAAAGTCAAAGTTTCAATATTAGGGGCCACTAATCTGGAATAGAATCCCAAAAGGAAATTTGAGAGAGTGCAAATACAAATGCATTTAATTATAATCTAATTCAATGGACAGAAAGAGGAACCTGTTTGAGTTGACAAATACATTACAACTTAAAAGTATAAATTCTCAAACTTTCTACTTTGTTGTTAATTTTTGTACTGTAGATACACAATGTACCTAGCTGGAGCATGTTCCTATACAAAGTTTCTATTTACTATTTCCATATGTAAATTTAGCCAAATATTAATGTTTTTTTTTTTCTGTCATCTAAAGTTGTGTTTTGATATTTGTGTTTTGTTCTTTTTTGGGTGTGTGTGTTTCTTTGGGGGGGTTTTCTGTAGAAAAAATACCGAGTTGTGTGTGCCTTCTTTCTTTACTGTGTGTGCGATTGTGTACTATGTATGTAAATATGCCACAGTGTACTATGTATGTAAATATGTCACTGTGTACTATGTATGTAAATATGACAATGTGTACTATGTATGTAAATATGCAATTGTGTACTATGTATGTAAATATGCAATTGTGTACTATGTATGTAAATATGCAACTGTGTACTACAGTATGTATGTAAATATGCATATAACACAAGGTCACGAGGAGGATTAGTTCCATGCAACTAACTGTGTCACCCTCTTTACATAAAGTTATTATAATTATTATTGGATGAATCATCTCCAACATAATACGATGATATATTACACAACTTATAAAATAAACTTTTTTTGAAATTCTGCAATTGTAGGTGGTGATTCTTGTACAAATATACTTGTTTTCTCCAGGTCATTTTATGATGGTGACATGCCATGCTGTTCTTTACCTGTGCCATGCTATTGTTTCTTTCTTGTGCCAAGCCATGCTGTTCTTTACCTGTGCCATGCTATTGTTTCATTCTTTACATAATGTTGGGCCTATTTTCCAAAGAACTTGCCTCATTTTGGTTGCAAAATGCCTTTTTTCATTTCTCACAAATATAAACAGTTGCTTATGTGCTCAATTTAATTTCCAGTTTTATGATCATAAATAGCAATATACTGCACCCAAAACTTAAGACTATTCATTGTGTAACAGGTCACTGCTAATTAGCACAATGCTGTCATGCATAAAGGAGGTATTTTTTTTTTTTTTTTGGGGGGGGGGGGGGAACTGAACTGCTTTTGGAAGTGAGTGCACTCACAGGACACTCCAAGTTGAGTAGATATGATTCCAGCATGAATTAATTGGCTGGGTATGGTCAATTTTGTTTATTCAAAATTATATGCTGATTATTATTCACTTATACCAGAAAAAGTTACAATAATTCACATGGGATAATAATGCACTGAATCTGAGCCTATCAGAAAGACAGCTATTAATCTAATGACATTCATGTAGTTTATTGCTCAAAATTAAAGCTTAAAATCGAATAGGAAATCTCGACTGCCATTCTTGAAAGGACAAAATCAAAGCGTACACTATAAGCTACTGACTGGTTATAGCATTTAGTTTTATAGGTACATCTAATGAACTAGTAAACACACAGATCCTACCCTTCAAAAAATTAAATCGCAGTTCATCTAAGGAATTTAAAATATGCATGATTAAAGAAATATGAAGCCTAATAAAAGTAGGAAATTTCCTATATGTCACAGTAATTAATGATTATTATTACAATTGGTAAGATTTTAAATTTTTGCCTGTACGTAACCATGCATTAAATTTCCTTACAAAGTATTACTGCCATATGTATCTTTGATACGGAAAGATGAAAAAAAAAAGAAAATTATCAAGGACTTCACTCCTAAAATGTTCTGAGTGGAATACATATGAAACATGATTTTTAGAACTTTACAAGTCAACTACTCCCATAATTTTATAATTTGAAAACAATAATTATAATAATAATAATAATAACAATATGATAATAATAATAATTAATAATAATAATAATAATAATAATAATAATAATAATAACAGGAACCACAGTAGCAAAAATTCCACGAAAAAATAAGTCACTCTTTTGATCATGAGATACGCATTTAAAGTTCCCTTTTTGAATAATTACTTCTTAGATCCTGGGGAAAAATTATATACAGCAAAAAATTGCCCGCTACCAGCTTCTATTGAAACCCCTACTAACTGATAGATGACAATGTACCATATGTGCCTGCTTATGTTTTTACTTTCCTTCTCCACACTATGCATGTAGTTTGACTTGCATCACTGACTACCAAGAACATGTTACGACCAGTTTAATTTTATGAACTTATGCAGCCATGTTCCAAAAGACTTTCCCCATCAATTGATTGTAAACATGTGCTAGTTACCGGTTCTGAATGATGGATAATATGTTAGATTTTATTTTTAAAAACTAATAACTTGTTTTGTGAAATGTATCATCCTCTCTCGCTTTGATTCTATACCGTTTTGGCACAGTGTCATAAAGTACCAGTTATCGAGAGAATGCATCTCTTAATGACATAATGACCACAACATATGTTTACACTGATCGACACCGATTCATACTGACAGATTTTTAAAAAAAAAAATCCTATTGTTTATCAGTTGTGAATTTAAAATAAAATACATACCATGAAAAAACTGTATTTCATTAATCCTCTTTTTTCCAATCAGAAAATTGTCTTAAAAATCCTTACAAACTATTCTGACGGGGGAAGAAAAAAAATCCTGCCATAACAGGCATCCAGTCAGGTACTCAACATGTGATAACAACACTATTCACATAGGAATAACGGCATCAGTAATACTGTTTAGAATTGTGTACGGTGTTATAAAGTTTCATGCGGAGCTATCATTACTGATGTTTAGAGGTGGTTCTTTGTTATTATTATTTGTGCATATTTACAAGAAACACATACTTCATAATTAAATAAGCATTGTCTATATCATTTCTTATTTATATGAAAGTATTAGAATTGTCTATGTGATGATAAAGAAGCAATTTTACTTCAACAGTAAATATACAATCATCCTTTAAAAGAATCTTGATATTTAGCTTATTTGACCTTTTTAATTTTCTACATTTGTAGATAATGGTAAGAATGATAATAAATTGAAAATAAAACCTTCTCCTGTAACTTTATGTCCTTTGTCCCTAATTATTTGCACTTCTAGGGAAATGAGTTATGCAGAATGCAAGACAGTTCTGAAGTTCCAAAACAGTACATTCAAGGATTCATTTTCTGCATATCCACATTGCCAATTAATTTTTAAAAATAGGTCATAAGCTAAATCTAATACTTATTGCTTACAAGTAAACAATTCTATTATAATACCATCATGATTTTTCCCCAATTTGATTCTTTTAGCTTTCAAGACAAAATCTCTCCCAAAACCAAAATTATGCTTTAGGAATGCTAAATTAAGTTTCTTTATGTAATTTTTCGTATAAACTTGCATTTTCTATGTGATATTGATGTTGCTCTGCAAAATATTTTTTTACTGGAGCATATGTACAATGGTGTCAAAGGCAGAAGTAGACTTCTGTGAAGTTCATTCAAAGAAATGATGTAATACAAGAACTTTCCTACAAGGGGTTGTCTGGTTGAAAGCATGCCAAGAAGAGTATGAGAAAATATATCATTGTCATTTGATATGCATGCTTTGCTAAAATAACTAATATTTCAAATGAAATTAGAATTATAACCATACAAAGAGTATATTTCTGAAAAGGTGAAAGTAAATGCTAAAGGGAGTCAAAACCAAAGACTTCAGGATATATTTTGAACAATGTGGCATTGTAGATTATGATAAGAGAAAATGGTAATGCCAGGAAATAACACATAAACATATGTTACATAAGAACAAGTGATACATATTATCCTCGAACAACCACTTTTCATGCACTTAATGTGAATTTTAACATGTTCGCTATAATATTGTGATAATCTATTCAAATAACCACAGAAAGTGTTCAACTATATCTACTTCATTTAATCATCGATAAAATAATTTTGGCATTCGTGTACATTAGTTCAGAATTACCATTTTTCCGAGTGTGTGTAAGTTTACTTATTTCCAGAAGTGGTGTCCATGGTTCGTGACACAGACTAAAAAGTCGTGTGGCATATGACCGGAATGTGCCAGTTAGGTCAAGGTATGGATATTATTAGTTTACACTCTCTCCATGTTTTTGAAATTAAAAAAAAATAACATTTAACAATAAAAATTTTTTTTCCATTAATTCTATATGCAGTTTGTGCACTTACATTACTGCTTGCTTGTTCTTTACCATATAAATACATGACTCAATAGACTGAGAGAGAGATACCGAGAAATTTAAAAATAGACACTGGTGAATGGATACACATTTTATTATAATAGATTCAATGTCTTTTGATGTAGAATATATGTTTATTATGAAATAATACTGAAACGAAAAAGTCCGTAGTGAATATACATTTTGAGTGTAAATTTTTCTTACATTGTATAAGAACTCTACACGATTAAAACCAAATATTTACATTGGCTATCCAGTTGTATAAATTCTCATAGTGGGTTATCATGTTCAAAATATGTACACAAAGCCATCATGTGATTGGCAGTGCTATCTTTAGCATATAATTGAAAATTCAAGGCCAAAACGTCTGGCAAAAAAAAGGCATTAGTGAAAATATAGATTTTCATTATGATTTTTTAAAATTACATGAAATTACCTGTTTAAATCTCATTTTGTCTGATTTTACTGTTTAATTCATTCCGGTCACTCTTGAAGAACGCTGGTGACACAGTTGATGACGTCATTATCTCGAAACAAGCGCGTTAGATCGCGAGAAACATGACGCACGATTGAAGGATGCTTACGAGATTGGGTGGTTGGACGATATATGCAAACACTAACAACCGAGAAGAAACGGTACAAAGGAAGTCAACCCAATTTCACCAAAACTTCAATTTTAGAATTCATAGCAAAAGAAACTTTTAGTTTAATTAGATAATCCATAGCATCAGGCTATCGTGAGTTATGTTGTATGGATAAAAAGATAAAAAGAGTGCTGTGCCAACATATTATTAAATACTAAGTTCTTACTTGCAAAAAAGCAACACGGATTAGTCTTGGACAACTGACAACGAGCCGTTCTGGCAATGGTATTGACGTATTGCAGTATCTGGATAGGAACTTGGAAGCGGTAACCTACCACATCTAGACGTTCCTAAAGCGCCGTTACCCTCTATCAATATAAACACAATCACAAGACATTATACAAATGTATAAGTGTAACACGTGAAACTTACCCATGCATGAACTGGTAAACAGTTGTATATTTATAGCCAATTATGAAGACCAGTCGGATCATGCAGCGAAACTTTGCACCGATAAGCTCTACTTCCGGTACAATTATACTTTTCAAGCCAAAACTTACGGACCCTGACAAGAACCAAGAACTGCCTTGACGCGTTTAGCAATGGGTTTGTCTTTCGTATGTGATAAGCACGACCAATATTTGTATTTTCATCAAATTAAAATAAATTTGATACAAAGAAAGAAGCACTTTTACAGAAAAGTGCAGGAATATAAATTTATATTTCTTGTGATAAGAGAGTCTGTTTAAATTGTTGTTGTTGTTGTTATGAAACACGATAAACATAAAAAAAAAAAAGACTATCGGTATATTGAAGAAATCGTTGAAGATCTCGGCTACACATATCTGATCAGACATAATCTCATCATTCAGAAACATAAATAGCTCTTAGCCAGTGGCTGCAAACCTCCATGACAGTACACTGACTAAGGACAGATAAATATATGTGTTATATATGTCTCTGCTAAGGATTGTACCTCAGTTTTAGATACAATTACCATCCATTATGGTAAGTTCGTGTTTCTAAGAGACCTAAATTTTGACCTTTTTGATCAAAACAAATGTCAGCTTTATCTTGATAGTTTACATATTTTAACGCGATAAATCGAATTTCTAGACCAACCTGTTTTGAAAATCAGGATAAACTCTTACTTATTGATGTTGTTTTAGTAATTAAAAAGGATCATCTGTGTAACTCTGGAAATGTTAACACTGGTATTAGTGACATCCATCCTATGATTTTCACAATGATCAAAGAAAGAAAACCAACAACTACTCGCAGTATATTTACTTACTGCAGTTTTAAGGATTTTAATTTGGAAAACTTCAATGCTGACATACATTTTGTTATGTAACTTATATATTTGATGTTCCCCATGATGTCTACTCGACCTTCGAGCAATGGACTGCGCTCATTTAGGTATGCAACAGATAAACTTTGGAATTCTCTCCTTAATAATGTTTCAACAATGTATGTTTTTACTATGTTAAAAACCTGGTCTGGGAGCGTATTATATAAATCCGTTGACCCAAGTAAAGAATTTGCTGCTGCTACCATTTCCTCTCAATCTCAAATGTATATTATTTACTTTAGCCTGTGTGATTGTTCTCCCAGAGTGGGCAGATATACTTAGCTCCCTCTGGAAAGTCCTGTCTGGTAGATCAGGCAGACAAACAGATATGCTCATTCCCCCAGCTATGAAGGCAGGTGACAAATACTGTGTGGACAGCACAGGGCGTCATATCAGGTGCAGTAGGACCTGATGGCCATCCACTGCACCCGGACTCGTCTCCAGACGTGTCGACACTGTCGTGCTACTGGATTCAGACAGGCCTGGACGAGAGACTGAGGATGAATGTGCTCAACTTTCCCTCACTTAAATCCAACTCACGCGCAAGTCATGACATTATCCCCTCCAACCACCAGATATCTTCAAAATATCTTATGGCGATGGGCGAGTGGCAAAACAGCAGGTGTGGATACACTGGGAGCTATAGCTGCAGACCTGCATACAGGAGGCTCAGGGCATAGGATCGCTTTTCACTGGATTGAGCAGCAGTGGAACTCGGCAACCCCCTGGGCGACTGAGCAGCCATGTTTAGGATCACACTGTTCTCCTCCGTAACACTAGGAAGGGCTTGAAATGGTGCCATAAACATTTGCCTTCTTCACCTTAACCCTGTTCAGCATACCGCGGCTGATGGGAATCCCGCCTTAGCGGCCGAAAATCTACCAAGACGACAAAATTGACGCCACTCATCATCGGTGCCTGGAATGTGCGCACACTAATGGACAGTATACCAGCAGATATACCAGAGAGAAGAACAGCTCTTATTGGTATAGAACTGGCCATGTTCAACATCCAGATGGAAGACCTTAGTGAAACGCTCCATGCTGAGGAAGGACAACTCAATCAAGAAGGAGTCGGCTACACCTTCTTCTGGTGTTGAGTTTGCCATAAAATCACAGCTAGTCAGCAAGCTCACAAATCTTTCGCAGGGTGTGAATGAAAGACTAATGCAAATGAGACTTCCCCTATATTGAAATAGACATGCAAATATCATCAGCGCATATGCACGCACTATGACTAACCGAGATGAGACGAAGGACAAATTTTATGAAGACACGGAGTCTCTTATTGCAGAGATACTGAAGCCAGACAAGCTCATCATCATTGGTGACTTCAGTGCTAGAGCTGGCGCAGATCACCAGACATGGCCAGGCGTCATCGGCAAAAATGGTGTTACGGAATTATATATCTTTTTCTTTTAATAATGGTATAGTTTATTAGTTTATGATCTCTGTTCTTGGTCTAACAGCTGTCGTCTTGCCGTGAGTACATATACGGTAATTTCGATCGATATTTCACAAGCTTTAGTCATGTCACGTGTTTTCCGCGCGTGTGAGGGTGATCTTCTGATTTGGATTCTATGATTCGTTTCTAAAGTAAATACTTTATTGACTGTTAAAAACATTGGTACACTGGTACTTTAGAGATGTCACGCATAACCTAGCTTCTGATTGGTTCGGAGAAGGTTGGTTCTAGAAGGATTCAATGGGTTTTTATTTCGATTCTGCATATTCGGAGACTATATTATAGGATTAATAGCAGTATTCTGGAATTCTTCATAGCTACACTGAATTGAGAGGTCATAAACGAATTTGGTTCTTTTTGGATATATTCTACTTCAGAGATATTTATTTTAAATACAATGCATTTAGGATTCAGTACTGTGTCTTGAACTTTATTAATTATACAGCTCCGTGGAATTATCGGAAACATTTCTAGAACTTGTGATATTCCATATTCGCAAGGATTACTTGGATATAACTTATTCTTATTAACACATAAATACAGTGAAGGTTACTTCATTCGGAACATACTACATTCGGAATATTTGGATTGACTTTTGGATCAGTGAATTTTAGAACAATTTAGGACTTTTAAGGATATTCTATATTGTAAGTTATTTTTAATTCTTTCACTTTAATTGTTTGTTAAAATATTTTATATTTTAGGAAATTAAAGATTTGTATTCTAAATCTTGAAAGCTTGTTTGAGTCTTTTCTTTTGTTACATTACCCCTAGTCGTAACAATGGCTTTTGGCAAATGCTACAACAACGTACTCTTCTTATTGAGGAAATGCGCTGAACACGACCTCCTAATCACAAACACATTCTTCCGCCTGCCAAACTGCAACAAGACGTCTTGGATGCACCCACGCTCCATGCACTGGCATCTTATTGACTGTGTCATCGTCAGGAGAAGAGACAGACACGATGCCTGAGCGTCGAAGGCCATGAGAAGTGCAGAATGTTGGACTTACCACAGGCTCATAGTCTCCAAGCTCAGTATCCGGATTCAGCCTTGCAGACGACTAAAAGGCAAAAATGCGCCCCAAAAGCTCAGTGTCTTCAAATTGAAACAGGAGAATGTGAAACAGGCGTTTGTTAAAGAACTGTGCAGCCAACTCGAAACAATTGATGCCAACTCTGAGAACGTCGAGGAAAACTGGGCATCCTTCAGAAACTCTGTGTACTCGGCTGCATCCAAAACACTCGGTCCCTCCACATGTAAACATCAAGATTGGATTGATGAGAACAATGCTGTCACACGGAGACTACTGAACGAGAAACACCAACTCCAAAAGATCTGTTTAGAAGACAGTACTTCATCATCTACGAAGGCCGCCTTTAGCAACATCAAAAGGACAGCCCCATGCAAACTCATAGAGTTGCAAGATTCATGGCTGAGTAATAAGGCAGATGAGATTCAGTCTGCGGGCCACAGTCATTAGGAACATCTCCAGTACTAAGTACTGAACACACCACACTGCTCAAAGACAAAGAAAAGATACTGCAAAGATGGGCAGAATGCTTCAACAACATCCTCAATCAACAATCATCCATTGATCGACTGCCCCAAGTGGAAATCAAAATATCTCTGCTGATCCTTCAATTGAGAAGGCAATTGACATGCTGTCAACTGGCAAGCACCTGGAGCAGATGCCATACCAGTAGAAGTCTACAAAGTCGGAGGCTCGCACATATCACACAAACAGACTGAACTCTTCCAGCCAATATGGACTCAAGGAACTATACAAAGATGCAGCCATCGTCCATTTTGCAAGCGGAAAGGCAACATACAATCCAGCAACAACCATTGGGGCATCTCCTTGTTGTCAAGAGCTGGCAAAATCCTCGCCGGAGTTCTGCCGAATCGCCTTGTGCATCACATCAATCAAAGGCTTCTGCCCGAGAATCAGTGTGGCTTCGGGAAAGGACGAGGGACCACAGACATGGTGTTTGCATCTCGTCAACTCCAGGAGAAATGCCTGGAACAGAACCCCAACCTGTACAAGAGATTCGTCGACCTGACAAAAACCTTTGACACAGTCAGTCGTGGGCTCCTCTGGAAGATCATGGCAAAATTTTGTTGCCCAGAGACATTCATCGTAATTGTTCGGCAATTCAATGATGACATGCTCACTCATGTCGTGGACCACGGTGAGTCATCTGAACCATTTCCAATCATATGAACCATTCCCAATGTATCTGACTCCAAGATCATCAATACATGGGTTCCCAAATGATCCATCCTGGAACCTCTTTTGTTTGTTCTTTATGAAAATGAGCTAACTATTTCTCTTTAAGAAGCTGAAGTGAACATGTACACAGATGATACTGCTTTTCACTTTGCTGAAAAAAATACTGACAAAATAATATCAGTTCTGCAGTCTGAGTTTGCCAATATCTGTGGCTAAGTCCAGCAAACTAAGTCCCCATATTGGCAAGACCAACTCTATGCCCGTTTGTTCTACAAAAAGAAGCAAAACTTATGATACTAACCTATCTCTTAAACTCAGCAAAGAGACAGTGTCAAGATCTGCGACTAGTTAGGCGTTACTTAGGATAAAAAGTTAACTTTCAAGCAATAATTACAGAAAGCAATTGGCAAATTAAATAGATCTATTGGGATTCTAAAATACGTCTCTTCTTTCATTCCAGTCCAAACATAGAAAATCTTTTATAACACTCATTCTTTCCCATCAATTATTGTTCTAACATTTGGCGTAGTCTGCCGAAGACATATTTATAGACTTAAGCAAATACCCACTGCAGAGTTATATAATTATTATTGTAGTGATATAACGAGTTATGGATACAACGAAGGGGTCTGTTAGAAACGTGTTACCGTACAGTGCTTTCAAAGGTTGTGTGTATGTGTGTGTGTGTGTGTGTGTGTGTGTGTGTGTGTGTTGGGGGGGGGGGGGGCTAGAAACAAAATTCTCTCGACCTAATTTCTAGAAGAAAAAAAAAGGAAAGAAAGAAAAAGATATTATATCCAAAATTTATTTGAAAAAATATCTTGCTATAGAATAAAGTAAAAAATCCTGGTCTGAAAGAAAATAAGAAAATAATAGTCTCCCCCCTCTCCTAAAATCAAATGGTCGATTCCATATTTGCCATCATGACCGCTATGCAGATAGTCATTAAGGTTTATGCGCTCTTCTTGATCATCACACCACGTATTTTAGCCATATGGCTTCAAATGAGCACAGTTGAAACTATATAATGAAATTAATTTTAACTTATATGAGTACCTAGCTTACAGTATTGTAATTACAATTAAGTAAAAATATTTAATCAACTGCCACTTAAACAAGCAATGCAATTTTTGTCAGTTTCTAAAACTTCACCAGAAAATGACGAAAGTCGAAAACATTTCAAAACTAGTTAGAAACAAACCCTATAAATGAGAGTACGTGCACATGTGTCTTCACACGATAATGTTCATCTGTTCCAACTGTAGTGGCCATTGATATTACGGATGGGTAACCTCAACTTTACAAATACATGTTTAGGGGTTATTTAAAAAAATAAATGTGAATCTTTTGGAATTTGTCATTTTTGTTGTGAACAATAAAAAAATAAAAAAATTTAATTGCTTGTTCTAGTGGCAGCTGATTAACTATTTAATTGTAATGACCAAGAGGGGCATATAAGGGCCATTCACAGAAAACACGAAGGGTCATTCACAGAACACACGATGTGTCATTCACAGAACACATGAACAATTATTCAGTGTGATTTTGTGAATTTTTTTAAATATTTTTTTTACAAAGTACTGATAATTGCAACTGGATGGAGTGGGGTGGAGTGGGGTGGTGTGAGGGAACTCCCTCTATACTGGTGTCTTTGAACGTGCGGGTAAATTGGGTTCTGGTGCATGCTTTTTAAAAGCCTGATTATACATTAATAGATGTATTTTCAATAACCGATTGGATGCTTACCTTATAACATGAATAAGTCCATAATAGTAGCTTCATGTGGGTATATGACTATAAATAAACCCTGGGGCAAGATTAGAGGCTTCGGATATCTGCTCCTCATATGAATATATTTACTGAAAGATTAGCACTTTACGTTCATAGCAAGTTAGGTACATTGGTATCTAGTTTTCTGACTAGTTTAAGAAAGTATTTGGATTTTGTTTCATGATTGACCTAGATGATCTCACAGCGCTACCGCAGTGGGTGGCAAAATATATGTGAACTGTGAAGGGCAGTGATGAATTAAGCTCAAGAATTAAAAAGAAAATTTCTCGTGATATATGATCGTGGACCTTTTTGGAACCCTTGGCACCACCACATTCCTATCCAAAATATTTTGGAGCCACCATGCCCCCTCCAACTCCCAATCTTCCGTCTGTGGGATGAAGGGTTTTTCTGGATGCTGCTTCTGATGTTGTTGTTGTTGCTGCTGCTGTTATTGCCAAAGGTATTCATCCCATTCATCTTCTTGTTGACACAGTCTCTGCTGGCCCCTTATTCAGTTTTCGCGGAGGCGTGGGAATTCCCTTTCCCGCTTCTCTCGCTCCTTTTCCCTCTTCTCTGGGCGATAACTGTCGTCTGTGTTGATGAAATAAGCTCGAACGTCCTTTGGTTTTCGATGAGGAAGTTGATCTTTTGCACACACAACTTTATTCCAGGGATCTGTGTACGATCTATGGGTTAGGAGGTAATGAAGTTCCCAGGTATTAATTTTCACAGGTAATGATAGGTAATAATTTCACACTTGACTTTTTCTTTTAAAAAGATCTGTTAAGTAAGTCAAAGAACGGGAAGACTCAATAGTCTGTTGCAAGAGAGCTTCGGTGCATTTCGTCCCAAGAAAGTCAATGGAGGTATGGAATGTCAGTCAACTCTTGATACCATTCTTTCAAGATCGTCTCTTTTGAGATGAGTGTCCATGCTACTTACAGATATTCTTCCAATGTTTCTTCTTGACTCATCATTAATCATACTCGTTAGCATTTGCCATAAAATGAAACACGGTACTACTTCGATTTAGTCTGAGATGTACATGCACACCATTCAAGAAATACCTGTCTTGCAACCACATGTCCAAATGCAAAGATCCACCATTTCTAAAATACGCCCTTCTTTAATTATCTTAAAATTTTTAAATCCTACACTGCGGTCTGTATCATCATTTATAATCAAAGTTGTGTGGTTGAACTTGCCCAACGTGTAAGGTTTCCACACCACATTGAGGTTTTGCGTTCTTGGCTTCTTTTCCGTAAATCAGAAGATAGACGACGTAAGCTCAGTAAGGGTAAGTATCAATGCTGCTGCTGACCAGTTTGTTGTTCAAATACAAATCTACTTCGCTAAACAACGAATGCATACAATTGTTGACGGGAGCCAATCTGGTATCGGCACCTGGATTGGTGTTATCGATTTTGAGAACTTTGACTTTCAGGTACAAGTAACTGTTTTCAGATCGATGCAATCTTTGGTTTGTCCTTTGATTTCATATTCGATAGGAGCTGAGGTAGTCAAAGACAACAATGAAATTCTACCCACTGGGATTCTTGCATTGTCATCATCGTCGGAGGCATGGCAAACAGATCAGGTTATTTCTTGGACAATTCGCAACAATCTCGGTGCATCAGTTTTTAGTTAGCAATCAAAAACGTCAAAATCTCTGGCCGTTCTTCTTTTCTTATTCTTTTTCTGGTCCTGTTTATTAGTTTTGAATGGTTTTCGACGTCCCTTGCTGCCTTGCCCTTGCTATGGCATGGAGGATGAATCAATGGTGCCGACATGAGTGCGAAGTGAATTTATAGGGGTGACTTGGCGACCGAGGAGTTATTTTCCTCTCTGTATCAACACATTTTTTTCCTACCTTTAGAAACGCTTGTTTGGGACGTTGTTGGTCAGCAAGTACGTTTTGGAGAAATTCTTTTCTTTGTGTCAAGGCAGCCTCTTTTATAGCATGCAATCCTCGAGTACACATATGTTGTGTGCTACCGCACGAAAGGCTGATTTCAACATATCTCCCAAACCATGTCCTCGTTGTCGAGCTATTCCTCCGGTATTCAGTCATTTCTTGTTTCACGGTGACTTGCCCTTTAGAGAATATAATATTTTGTCCAAGATCTCCATTTATACTAATATTTATGATTGTGATTTACTGATAGTAAGATAACAAGGAGGCACAAATTCTCGGTGAACTTGATATGTGTCTGCTCCTTCTTCGTAAGAAGATTATGGCAGAATCCATATTGAAAGAAACGACTCTCAGCAACGGAGCGGCTGTGCTTCCCACTACGTTGTGCTCGACGAAATCATAGTATACAAACATCAAATTCAGTTCTTCGTTCAATTCGATAGGGTATCGAAAATACTTGAAGAATCGGTTGTTGTTGATGATGTCTTTTGTAGGAGCGAGAGCTATGTTTCCACCCAGAATAGCAAACAGACTGGGAGAAAGATGATGGACAGCGTTTGCCGTGGGAAAATCCAATCTGAGACGATGCGAAGGTGGATGGTACGCAACGAGCACAATTCGATGAGTTTTGTCCAGTGCTTTGCCAAACTGACCGTTGAAAATAATTAAAATCGTTTTGACGTGACGTTGAGCATTAAAATAATATCCTGAAGGAATTCTCATAGTATAGATATTCAATTGGGTATTAGCTGTGTTTGTTGTTGTTTGTTTGTTCTTTGCGTAAAAGCCAGGATCTCTTTTGTCCAAGTGTCCTTTCACTTGCTCGTTGAGTATTTCTAAGACGAAATTACTTTGATATGCGGTAACATTCAAAACTTGAGTGGGATGAATGATGTCTACCAAAGCCACTTCCCAATGACCTACGTGGTCCACTTGTATGGACTAAGGTAATTTGGCCGTGAAACAACATGATTTGGTGTTGGGAAACATATTCAAAGAACTGTCACTATGTTAAATAAAATTGATTACTTATAGTTCGAGTGTTCTTGTCGCCAAGGATTTACTTGATGTCAAAGGACGATTTTCCAAGCGTTCCAGAGGATTGCTGTGAGTGGAAGAGTTGCGACTGGCGTTGGCGTTGCTATCGTTGTTACTACTTTCGGTATATTTCAACGCGGGATTTGAAAGAAGTTAGCCAATATAACTGCTGTGTAATATATTCCACATTTCTTTATCTCCTTGTTACAAACTCAAGTTTCCAATGGCTGCTGCGATGACACTGTACACCACAAAGATATAACAGAAAAAGACGATTTGATTTTTAGGAACATACTCTCCACACCACACCCATTGTGGTTGATATTTTTGGAGTTCTTGGATGGATAAATTCGGAGAAGGAGATGCCGTGTTTAGCGCCATGTTCGTGACTTCTACTTCTTTTTTCTTAATAGTCAATGACTTGTGAAGCTGCGATCCAAGAATCGAAATTGAGGATATATCCTTTCCAACGGACTTTCACTTCTTGCATACTATATTTCCCCACTTTTGCGTGTTTTTCGAGCGAGAATGCTTTCGATATCGTACACGTGGTCGTCTTTTTTGGTCACTCGTTGTAACTCTGGCAAGTAAAAGTTCCTTTCAACTCTTCTCCGTTCATATCTTCCAAATTATAGACGTAGGGTGAGGTGGATGTCACGTCCACTCACTTTGACTTCTTGAAACTTTTCGTCCAATGGGTTTTGTAACGTGTACGTCCGTTGGTCTTGTAACCACCGTCGTACATCTTGTAGACATAGACTTTTGAGTTTGGTTTTTGGCTGCACGATATAATATTTTAATTCCTCTGTAGCCAGTTGCATGGGCAGGATTGTAGTAAGTGCTGGCTAAAAGTGTGTCCATGTTGTTGCTGCTCAATAAGTCACCTTCTGTTCTATGCTTTTAGGTTCGTGTTTTTTTTGGACTGCGATATATGACGTGTCCGACGAGCAATATGAATAGGAAAGAAAGTTCCCATACAAGTCATTGGTTCTTTTTTCACTTTTTTTTCTCACTTTTTCTTGATTACTTTCTTCAATTACGTCTTCCCTTATTTTATTTTTTTTTCTTTTGCCGAAGAGGGTGTCGACGTCATCTTTTTGACAGACTTTCATTTATTCTCGCCTCTTAGTAGGGGAATGTGTCAACAGGGCTGACACATTTGTGGAGACGGGAGGTGTTTGAGTACAAGGGGCTTGAGACTCTTCGAACTCTTTTGTATTCTTTTTCTCTTCCATCCCCATCGCCGTGTATGTCATCTTTGTAGCTGCTACTTTTTTGTCTTTCTTCGGTTTTCATCACATTTTGAAATCTCTCAGAGTAGGTTTAGCCGTCTCATCTAAAGCTTTATTGTGAAACAGTTGAAGATATTACAATAATTGTCCGTACTGTTGCGATTTGTTCGTTTCTGACGAATCTGTTCGAGCCATCGACGATTGTAACTCTTGTTGTAAGTGTGACATCTCGTCAGATTAGAATTAGGAGGTAAGTGAGGTATGCGTTGTTCATACCAACGGTGGAGTTCTATCCACCGTGTGTAAGGAACGAAAGTTCATTTTAGTCATTTTATAAGATCCAGGTGTACAGGTGTGATGTCCTTCCAGAAAGGTCTGTCCGTTTAATGTTCACCTCAACACTCCTTCTAAAAGAGGTCCAGCAATCGATCCTAACAAGGGAGCAGCGACCTTTAACAAGGAACCTATCAGCTTGGGAATAAATCCTCCTCGTTGAGCGAGCACTTTTTTATTCTGACTGGCTGAAATTTTCTTTTACATCACTTAGCGAAGAACGTGGCGATGTTGCCTTAATCGCTGTTTCTGTATCTTGGTCAAGGGATTTGTTCCTTTCAAGACATTCAAACAACTTTCACTGAGCGAATCGATGCTTTCATGGTATTGGCTTTGGTAAATACTGACAAGACAACAATGTGTGAGACCTGACAGGTATGAAACTGTACCCTCTGCCAAATGCCCAGGTATCAATAATGCAAATAACCTTGCATGGAACACACACATATCACATATAATCAAACAAATATCACAGCAAACTCGAGGATTTCTGAAATGAAACTTCCAAATCCATCTTGAAAACCCAAAAGCATATTTGACTGCAAAACTATGGTACATCCACAATTATGCCAATAGAATCTGGTCACATCACACAGAAACCGTGCCTTTGGTGCGCCAAGGACCGAAGGTTGAAAGAGAAGACGGTAGTGTGAGATCGCAAAATTGCAGCTTTCATCACATCCTCCAACGACGAATGAATTAGATAGACCAATGAGGTGGCAATGGCACGAACCTCATGAGCTTTAATCTTTATAAATTAAAGTTCCCTGTAAAGAAGGGACTGATAAGATCTCTTAATTGTCGTGACAATCCACCTCGAAAAAGTGGAAGCTGAAATATCAGCCGAAACCTTAAGAGGGAGGAAAAGACGCTTCCTACCATTTCTTCTCACTTTAGAGGCTGCCAAATAGAAACGTAAGGCCCTAGCAGGGCATAAATGTCTATCTTGATCACCACCAGCACAGATACGGCAGAGATTGGGTATATGTATTGGGAGCGGAGATACTGACGCAAGCGGTGTTTTTGCTAAAAGCCTGGTTGGCAAAGGAGAGAAACCAACCCATAGTTGCCATTGAACCGCTGACATCTTGGTTCTATGGATAGGGCTTGAAGCTCGATCCTACGTCTCGCGGACGCCAAGGAGAGCAGAAAAACCGTCTTGAGGGTAAGGTTCTCGAAAGAAGCTTCAGCCAAAGGTTCGAAGAGGGGTTTTGTTAAGACACACGAGAGATTCCATCTAGGCAATAGAAAGCGAGACACTAGTCTCTGTAGCGCGAAGTACCTGATCAGGTCGGCAATATGAGAATCCGAACCTGTAGAAAACTTGAGTGTGTTGGAAATGGCTGCCCTATAGCCCTTAATGATAGAAATCGAGCATTGTTTCTCTTCAAAAAGGAACAGAAGAAAATCAACCAATGCACTCATAGAGAGACAGCTAGGATTAATAAGTTTCCTACTGCTCCAATCGCAAAAGATTCTCCACTTGGTAGCATAGACCTTGGATGTAGAGTGTCTCCCGGCTTGAACGATACACTTGACATCTTTGCTTGAAAACTTTTTCTGGCAGAGAGATCGTTTGAGATTAGCCAAGCGTGAAGATGGAGAATCTGTGGGCTGCTGTGTGGGAGAGATCTCCTGTGCTGTGACAAAAGGTCTTTCCACTGGGGTAATGTCCTGGGCTGGTCTACCAGCATGTCGAGAAGACCGTTGAACATGATCGCTGGGGCCGCAGAGGAGATATCAAAACGAGCTGAGCAGTGGAGGTCCTTACTTTTTAAAGAACGTATAGGATCATCATGAAGGTTGGGAAGGTGTCAACGAACAGACGATCCAAATTCAGGCTGAAAGCGTACACTGTCCTTGCTCTCTGGTCGGGGACTGGGGAAACGTAAAAGGGAGCTTATTGTTTAGCCTTGTCGCAAACAATTATACCAATGGTGTCCCCCAAAGTCTGAAATAGGTAACCTGATACGGATTAGCGTAGAGACCATTCTACAGCTTCTTCCCCTCCCTTGACAGACTGTTCGCTAAAATATTCTTTTTTCCAGGAATGTGGCGAACTCAGAGAGTAATCCCTTCCGAGGTTGCCCAGCGAAGGAAGGTTCAAACCTTCACGCAGAGAGAAGGTCCATGTATGCCTCCTTGTCTCCTGAGGTACGCTACCACCGTCGTGTTGTCGGAGGAGACCATCACGCAGCGACCTCTTATTTTGTTAACGCACCCCTGCAGGGCTAAGAACACAGCTCTCATTTCCAAATTGTTGATGTGGAGAACAGATTCTTTCCGGGACCACGAACCCTGAAGAATGTATCCTTCCTGCTCAAGATGAGCGCCCCACTCTAAATCTGACTCGTCTGCGAGCATACAGAAGTGGAGTTCGGGAGCGTGCATGGGGACTCCTGTCAGAAACCAGTCCCGATTTAACCACCAAATCAGGCAATGTTGGAAATCCTTACCTAGAGAAATCTGAGCATTCAGAGGATCCCTGTGATGCTTCCAGTTTGCCAGAAGGAGGAACTGGAGAGGGCGCAAGTGCAGTCTGCAGAGGGAAACCAGGTCCGCTGCGGAGTTGAAGGTCCCCAGAAGAAAAAGAAATAGATGAGCCTACAACGTGGTCTTGGCTCTCAGCGCCTCTAACAGGGTCAGGATTTTGTCTGCTCTGTCCTGCGGGACAAGGACTAATCCTCTGTTCGTGAGAAAATTCATCCCCAAGTATAAGAAATCTTGAGATGGAAACAACTCCGATTTCTTTAGGTTGTTTAAAAGGCCCAGTCTGGTCACCACGGATCAACCGAGATCTTGTCTGATGGACTTTAATTGGCCATTGTGTATCAACCAATAGTCGAAATTCTGGAGGATAGGGATCCCCAGTGACCTTAGGTGGACGGCAACTACTCTCATGAGTCTGGTAAATGCTCTGGGTGCGGAAGCTAGGCCAAACGGCGGAGGGCGAAATTGTAAGATCTTTCCGTCCAAGCAAAGCAGGAGGTACTTCCTGTGAGGAGGAAACATTGTGATGTGGAAGTACGCATCCAGAAGGTAGATGGAGATTTCTGACTGAGACTTGAAAGGTTCCTCCGGCAAAAATGTGTGTAGTGTGGAAAGATTGATAAGACGGAACTTCTCACATTTTTGGGGGAACTAGGAAAATCGGGGAGCAGAAAGTCGGCGACTGGTCGTTGAACACCCTCTCTAAACACCCTTCTGCAGAAGTAAATGCACCTCTTCCTTCAATCGCACCAGATTCAACTGGTGAAATCACATGGGGGTCCTTACCAAAGGAAGCCCATATCGTCCGTTTATGATTGAGAAGACCCAACCATCGCCCGTTATGCTTGACCAAGTCTCTGAAAAGAGGGATAGTCTGTCACATACGGGAATTAATGGAAGAGGGAAACACCGCAAGAGCGAGTCCCTAAGGCTGCTCCCCTTCTTTAGGAAAGAGAAATGGGCCCGCAAACTTCCTCCCTTAGCCTCTTCGGAGACCTCTACTAGGGCGCTATTGCTGAAGAGGATGTCAAAATCGGGCTTGCTTTATGGAATGGGGATGCATAGATCTGAAGAACTTATCTGAAGGCCCCTGGAGGTGGTTAGGGTGACCCCGCTTCATGGCCGGTCTCGACGGGACAGGAGCGGACGCGAAGGACCGGTGTTGTTGGTCCCTGGGGTTCTGGGAAATGAGACCTCCGAAGAGGGTCTCGGCCTCTAGGGGAGCAGCCCTCAGAAGATTCTTACTGTGCTCCAGTGAGACATTGGAGTTGTCCAAAGCAGCATCTCTGGAAAGGTGGAGAAGCTCTTCTGATCAGGTCGAGATGGGAGTGTGAACCTTATAGCTAGAAGCATATACCAGAGGTCTCAGCGTTTAACGTAGATGGGAGGACAGACCATGCCCTACGCTGTCTGGCGAACTCCTGGAACTTGCACAACGTTTGAGAGAGACCCTTAACCGTGGCCGAATTGGGGAACAAGAGAAGATCTGTGCGGGAGGCAGCCCCGGAGAGTTTCTTCAAACTGAAGAGAATTGTTGTGTCGTCCGAGCCCGAAGACTTGGAGCACAAATCCGGGAACAGGAAACGGTAAACTTCTTTAACCGCCCTGTCGAAAGACCAAATCTCTTCCTTCTCCACCACCTGGGACGGAGGTTGGAGAAGGAAGGGGACCGATAAAGGTTGGGGGAGGAAGGAGACCGGAAGGGAGTGTGCGCCACCTCAGCCCGTTTTGAGTCGCACTCGTGAGAATCCACGAGGACTGATAGTACATCGTCAGGACTCTTCAACCCCGATTCACTCTGCTTGATAGCAGATCTCAGGGTAAGGGGAAATATTATCCCGTAACTCCTCACACGGAGCGGGGAAACTGTCCCTGGTGGCCGATTCCGCATGAGGGCCAGAGCATCTCTCGATCCTCCTGGGTCATTTGAGAGAAGAGGGCCTTCCCTTTTCCTCTGTTCAATCTCCACTACACGAGAGGACGAAGTCGGTCCGTAGATCTGAACATTGACCTGTCTAGTAAAAGGTCAAGGGCCAGAAGCCCATGGATGCAGAAAAGGGAAGGACCAATGATTTCCCTGCAATGGATGACCCCACATCTCGTAGGAATTGACTGGGATAATAGGGAAGAGGTGATGGCAATCCGATCCCCTTTCCTAGTCTGGCGATCGAACGCCGACTCCGAGTTCCTAGCGGGAATCAACGGTACTGTGGTGAAAGCGGGATGGGGGAGTCTAGACCCTGTTCCTATCCTCGTACCGACGAGGCTCCCATGACTGGTGACAGGCTCAGCGATGGATCATTTATTAACTCCTTTGGGAGGGACTTTCTGAGTCTCGGAAGCAACTGATCCAGTCCTGCTCTGAGCCCCGCGGGGCTCAGCAATGGATCCTTGACCATATCCCAATGGAGGGTCCTTATGGGCCTTAAGTCTCTCCAATGAGACTGAATCAATCCTTCGTTGTAACCCGGGGGTCTCAGAGTTGGAAAAACTGAAAATTCTGAAGTAGAAGAGGATGCCTTTTTTTTCCCCTTGTACGTACGTCTGTGTTTGGCGAGGTCCCAGACCTCGTCCGACCATAGAGAAAAAAAAGGACAGCCATCGGTCATTACAAAGCTAGTACATGCCAGGCAGGTGGGGTGCGAATCCCTGTGGGGCTTTCTTATGCCCACACTTAACAACACTTGTCTCTTAGACACAGATGTAAAGAAAACAAGATCAATCTTGTATAACGAAAATAATGTATATAAATTTGCGTGGAAACTAGACTGAACGCAAATTAAAAAGCAATATTTTACCTCCCCAGTGAGTCTCTATTTAATATGAATAAAAACAGCTGAAGTTTTATTCCAAAGATGTCAGGAATACTTTCATTATCTGAGTATTGGAGACGAAGAAAGCAAATAAACAGCAAGGTAAAATGATTGGAATTAAAATAGGAATACTATCCTTCAAGTTACCATAAAGAACATAAAAGGTGTGCGAACGCTAAACACACGATAGAATATGCAAGCTAGTGTAAGACCTCCTTCCGCGAGTAGTACACTGCAATTAATGAATAGAATATAATTAAAATTTTAGAGATTCGTATATCAACAAAATAAAGGCACGGGCGGTCACAAACCAGACTAGTAGGGATAGGGAGACTAATACCTGCCCAAAGATTGGACATAAATTAAATGAACTTAATTGGAAAAGACACAACAAAAGATTACCCTAACGCCTAGTTGGGGAGGTAACCTAACGGCAATGTTAAGAAAACCGTAACCAAAAATGCCAAGAACTCTCAAGAGAGCTAAATTCCACAATATTAAAAACACTTGGACTGGGTGTAAATACACTAAAAAATACGATACACGTAATACAAATGACCAATTCGTGCTAAAAGACACGAAGCGAAAGCAATTTTTCGTAAAGCGTAAATTTTCCAACCATAAAAATGGCGATATCCGGAGAAGAAAAAAAAATTCAACAGGAGGACTACTGGGGATGCACTGAGTCATAGGGTAGGCTTCTGGAATCTTCCAGAAACTCACCTGATAGGAGGTTGAATTCTTTTCATACGGACGATGGTTATTTCCATCCCGGAAAGGTTAGCTACGCAATAGCAATAGTTTACTGTATTGTTGATATTAAACTAATTATTTATTTTTCATGTTCGGTCAATGGATGTACAAATAATCGTCGCAAACACAATTTATGGAAGAAATCAATGTGTGAAATACACGGACAATTGCATGAAGACTTTGCGTGTTTCGTCCCGTTTAAATTTCAGTATGTGTCGTCATATGGGCATGCAAGATTTTCAATTCTTGGATTCCAATCTTAGCAGATAAGTTGAAGTCACTGATACTATAACTTCCAAGAGAAATAATTAGAATCTTTCAGAGAAAACTACCCCGCACTACATGTATTATTGATTGTGCAGAAACATTTATTCAGAGGCCAACTAATCTCAGATATCAAAAGCAGAGGTGAGACTTAAGGCAATCATAAATCGCACAACACTGCCAAATATATAGTAGGAATATCTCCACATGGGCAAATTATGTTTATTTCAAAGGCATTTGGTAGACGGGCATATGATAAATTCATAGTTGAAAAAAGCGGCTTTTTAAATTACCTTCGCCCTGGAGTGTTGTTAATCTAGACACGAATCTAACATTGTTTTGTGCGAAGGACTAGTGGGGATTCAGCAGGACTAGTAAATTTCTTAGTCTACTAGTCCTTCTTGCTACAAGGAAATTTATGTTATATTGTAGACCTGAAAAAAAAAAAACTCATAGTTTTTGTCTTCTTATGAGACTGTCATTGCCACTCTTTTGGACATCATATTTCTTATTTGAAGAAAAAAAATCATCCAATGTGGTCGAGTTTGTAGGCATTGGACTTTTAATTTCAAGCAGCGTGTCTACATTTACAATTCCATCTGGGCTCGCTGACAACCAGTTTTCCTACATAGAAACATGCACTCCTTTTTCAATAACAGAACATCTGATTATAATTTCAATATTGTTTTGCTGCCACTTCACTTGGAAGTCCATGGTTTATGAATTTATATCCTACAAATCTGGAATGTTAATGTTCTCTTATAAAATGTGTGCATCAGTAGAATCCTTTATGGGTATTTTTACGCACCAATTCACTTTTTTTTACAGTACAACGGGTGATAATTACAAAACAGTGGGGAAACCAGCTGCTTTGTATAGGTTGCCGTTGAGAAATAGAAATCACCAAAAGCCTCGTGGACAAAATACTTTAAAGCGGGCTCAGCCCAATCACGAGCGTGTTTCTGACCAACGTCAATAACGAATATTGTGTTGGTTCGTCTGGGGCTCTTTATCTCACAACATATACTTATTATAGTACAATTTGTCTAATTATAGACCCGTATCTAATGTTATTAATAGTACATTTTTGAACGATGTCATATTGAAACTGATCTCAGTTCATTTTTTTTCGCTAAATGAGGAGAGTGATATTATTCTATTCATTTTTGTAAAAGGTGCAAACTACTATTGTGTTTACATATTTTAGATACACGTGGGTGTTCCTCGTGGCGTTGTTTGGTCGCCATTTCTGAGCTGTCACATGAAAACATAACTGCTACACAACCCATTAAATTGCAGGATGAGCGACGAAGACAGAGATATAGATATTGAAAGTGACGTAAGGCCACAATTCATTATTTAAGTTATTGTAATTTTTGTTGAAGTGATATGGATGATCACACATTTTGCATAATAAGCTTAAATTTGTAGCTTATGCTTTCGTGATTTCAGGAAGACGACGATGAGCTTAATGGGTCCAATGCTTCTACACAGTTTATGTCTCCGGTAAGACACATTTTAAGTGTTTTTTGTTCAGCAGCACTTAATCTTTAATGAATTCAGACTATTTATTGGTGTACAAAAGATCCATTTTTGTGTCTTTTGGATTCGGTACAGTTAGGTTGCTCATTATTTGCAACTTTGACGCATGCGTACAACCGCTACTATTCAACATAGTAAACATACACACGTGATCACGTTCATGCATGTTTGTTGGTAAAACGAACACACAAGCATATTAATTTTCCTGCTAAAAACAAATTCCATAATAAACATTCATACCATTATATTATCATTGACAAAACAGTTTAAATTCTAACATTTTAAAAAAAGAAAATATCGCAATCTGAAGGTGAAATCAATTAATAAACGTGCATATATTAAGGGTATACCAACAAGTTCTCATTTTTTTTTTTTTGGAATGGTCCAAAAAAAAAAAAATTTAAAGACGGAGAAAAACTTCCTCTAATATTAAGGGCAATATAAAGCACAATTCAGTACAGGTGGGTGGCGGATGGCGCACAGATTATGAAGAAATGACTACAAATTATGGTAATAGTGATGTCCTGTTTCTTTCAGTTAAGTTTTCTGTAACACTTAGCAGTGAGTGTTTGAAAGAACAACTTATAATAAACAAAATTCCATACTTTTTTGTCCACAGACATTTATGCAGTGTACAACAATATGGAGTCTGCATGCATTGAAAAAGAAATGCCAGTGAGACTTATTAATAATCCATTTAGTGGCAAGGAGAATTTGATTTTGTATAAAACTTTGAGAAATTTGAACATAAGCCAGTTTTTCTGCACATACTGTTTCAAATAAAATGCATTTTTGTCAGTCCTGAACAACCTCGACATTAGTTCCTAAAAATAGTTTGGGAAGCCTTTCTGGCCATAAGCAGCATTTTATGAAGATGACAATGACACAGTTGTACATGTATTTTGGTAATAATAATAATGAGACAATTTTCAGTGCTAAACATTACGATGATCACCAAATTGAACAGTCTGGAATATTTTCATATTCTCTGTTCATATGTCTTTCTGTACATGCTGTGCATATATTAATATATCGGGTTAAATCTTTTGGACCACAGTTGGTAATTTAGTTTTCGATACTTTTCTAATTAATGGGTTTTTACTCTAAATCTCCAACCACTTTCTTGGTATTCTTGTAATGGGTTCAAGGCCAAATCTACAAAATGTAAGAGTGTTGTCTGATATTTTCCCCATTATATTTACTTTGTGAAAGAAAGTATGTACAAACCCATCCCGAAAACACACAGAATATATGTGATGAATGTGATGTCACAGGACATCAAATGACACTGAAACACTTGGGGAAAAGAAAAGGGACCTGGATTGTGAGAAACCATAACATAATTAATATTGTGTATGAAATACACGAAATGTATGTCAGGAACAAGAATCTTCTGTTTTGTTGATAGTGAGCCATCGGTTACCATGAATACACAGATTACAATATGCAACAAACATTGTGCGCTGTCTTCAATCCTACGATGTGGGGACTTGCACCTTAAGCCACAATATGTTAAGATTTGAGATGACCACTTTCAATCTATGTATACAGTTGGTGACCCTGATAATACCAGGTTAAACATGTGACTAACATTGGCCCTTGCAATTTAGCTGTATCCCAGCCCTTCCCAGGGACATAGCCCCAGTTCATTATTTGGAAACTATTGCAATTGCCATCTTATTACCATATATGCATATACTAAGCATTAAAAGAAAAATGTTGAGACAGTAATAATACTGGCCATTGTGTCCAGTGTAACTCTCTGGTACTTAGCCTCTGATATTGATGTATATGAAAACATCGGGTCTGAATGATATAGTGGTAACACACCAGCATCACATCTTTGTGCTCATAGGTTCAATTCCAGGCAACAGAAAGAGGAAGAGGACAGTGGTGACCTATCCTTGATATGTTCATTCTGCTGTTACCATAGTTTTTTTTCCCACTGAAATGATCACACTATAACAACATAGGTGCTGTTGAAGGTACTTGATATCTGCAGTGAACTACATTTATCAAGTCCAACCAGCCCAGACCTGTATAAATCATTTTTGGGCACATGACATTTCATGCAGTTACCATAAAGTGATATATAAATGTAAATAATGTGCTAGTTTCAATATCATTTGTTGCACATCACCTTTGCCATGTTAGTAGGTCAATATTTGAATTGGTGACCCATGCAGACCACCATCTACATTAAATAGCCTCCTCGTTACCTGAGTTCTAAAGCACACGTCTTCAGAAATTATTACACTGTATGATGATAACAACTAATTTATCCAGCGTTCAAATGTGACACACAAAACAATATCAATAACTAGTTATCACAAATACAAAAAAATGTCACTAAAGCACCACTAATATGTATATAACTAATTGAACAAATAACTGTCAGTCCTTTCCCTACACATGTCCTATTCTACACACCATAGAATCCACTGTAGAATAACTCATGGATGTATACATGTCATATTTACCATCACTGAGCATGTTGCTCTATATTTAGTTTAACATTCACGATTAGTGACAATCGTAACGTCCAACAGCGCTGAAGGGACTACCTTCTTAAGTATGTAACTGCTCATGTATCTCACCAGATCAGTTCATAATTTTGTTTAAATTTGTGATTTTGTATTGAACCACAATCTTGCCTTGTGGAAAGTGCCTTCTCACACACTAGTGGAAACACATCCTACAACTACAATAGTTTTAATACTTACAGGCAAAATCAATATATCTCCCATTTGCCTATTTTAGGTCTTATGAATACCTTTTCCACAAAACAGATTGTACCAGCACATTTCATTTACAGTTTAAAGTAATATTTTCCACTTATTATGTATTATACATGATATTTGGTTATACCACACCTACCCACCCTATGAAGCATATTTGCATTACCAATAGCCCTTAAGCAAACATTATCTTCATGCTGTCTGTTGGAGGAAAAAAAAGTAAAATTAAGTGGGTGCAAGTTGTAGCCTTGTACGCATATTTTATTAGACCGCCATTATCAATTGCTGGGGCATATACTATCTTCATCGGCCATGTAACATGCCATCCATGCAAATTTAATTTCCACTGAATAACTTTTGAAGGACTTCCAGGTTTTTATCCAGATTTGGTATCAGACTTTGCGTTATAAAGATCTAGGTAAAGTTTAGATTTTCTTCATTGTCTGATACATTTCAAAGGAGTTAATGTCCCAGTTTGACTTAGAACTTTGCCATTTAAATGAATTGTGTTGGTGGTGGCATCCATGTCATAAAGACACATTTTTAGTAATTTCTTTGCTCAGTTGCAATGTTATAGCATGGGTAAATATATCTATTGGCTGCTAGCCCAGGACAACTTAAAATGAATGCAGGCAATAAAATGGTTTAAAGGGAAAATCCAGGCTCGTGTATAGTATTTATTCAATCAGTAGAGTTTACATTATCAGCATTTAATTTCCCAATTTTCCAACATAGGTGTTTTGCCATATGTCGTAGAGGGAGCTGCAATTGTGATGTGTAACCAGCACTCCCTGTTTTTTTCCCTTTTGTTTGTTTGGTTTGGAGAGAGAGACCACTTGTGTATACTAATGTTGTAAATGCAAGTAAGTGAGCTTGCTGCATTTTCATTCACAAAATTTTGGATACGTGGTTTTGTAAAATGACAAACATGATTCATGATGCCTATGACCATTAAAAAAGTCTTGTCGTTTGCTGTGAAGGTTTGTTTTTTTGGTTTAAGGCCATTTTTCAGTACATGATAGCTATACATGGCTGCCATTATATTTGGTGGAGGAAGAATTCGATAAGAATCACCGACCCATGGGAAGCTACTGGCAAGCTTTCTCACATAACCACATTGGCCGAGCTGAGACTCAAACCCACGCAGACAGAGGTGAGATGTAAGTGATCTGTAAAGGCAAGTGCTTTAGACCACTCAGCCACCCAGGGCCCTAGTGCTGTGAAGGACATACAGCGAGGCAAATTAACCATATCAAATAACATGTTCAATCCTTTATCAATTTGTTAACTGGGTTACTCACATGTGATTTAATGTCTCAACTTATAGGCCTATTCACACCAACTAATAAACCAAATAAAATAAATATAACATTAATAATATTCGTATATTTTTCATTTATAAATGTAAATTTCCTAATTTCTTTTTCATCAGTTGCCAACAGTTAGAAAATGTTGATTGAGAAAATTGGCTATTGTATGGATTTAGTAAAGTTAATTGTGAAGAAGAATTGATTGAACTGTTATAAAAATGGAGATTTCTTATGCATACATATTTGTTCTGATTAATATCCTAATAAATATAGTGTGCAAAACTTGGGTAAATACAAAAATTGTTCATGTTGAAGCAGTTTGAGGAATGTTGACTTGTATAAAAAAACATGTACATCCTAACTATTAATTTGCTAGTGAGATATGCTGGTGCGATATCACTGGAAGAAAAAGGGAGTTAATTCCATTTGTCTCTGAGTGCTGTGTGGCACCAACATGGCACAGTCCTGTGATCATTAACTATGGTCTATATCTTGATCATCTGATCAACCATAACTTAGAAAATATGTGCAGTTGTTTAGAATTAAATGAGAATTAATAGTGATAACAGGTTTGAAGGCCAGATTTTCACTTTAATGTCAGCCATCTTCTGATGGCAGTGGTTTAAAGAAAGGAATGTTTGACTAGCTGCAAAAATCTGTAAAATGCAGGGCTTGAAATCGATGCTAGCAAACTAGCATTTTTTGCTAGTTACAGTTCTGAAATGCTACTAAATTGCAGAAAAATGTTTTTAGGGGAGAATATTACAACTATCAAAATTTTCCTAGTACTGAAAAAAAGTTCAACTTTGAGCCCAGAAATGGGATCCCTATATGAAACAGCTGATGGAAATAGCAAATGAAAAACATTTTGGTACTCACCATGCTTTTGTTTTTACCCTTGTATAGTATAATACCTGTACCATAAGGAAAAGTTGTTTATATTCTATGTGCCCATGTCAGTTTGACTTTTACCATTTATACCAGTGGATTAGTGCCTTCATTTGCTAAGTCAAAAATAACATTTTTGACATTTTTCAGGCTGAGAGAAGAGCTCATCATAATGCTTTAGAGAGGAAAAGACGAGATCATATTAAAGATAGTTTTCATAGTTTGAGGGACTCTGTCCCAGCCTTACAAGGGGAAAAGGTAAAGTACCAGTAAGACTTTGGCATGGTATCCTCTTAAGTTCTGCTTTGTAATTTTTTACAGTAGTCGATCAAAAAACACTATTAAAAAGGTATTATTTCCTTTTTAGGTTCAACAATAATTAAAATATCTGCAAAGTGGTAATGAACTTTGTTTTCTTTTCATTTCAGCACAATAAAAAAAACCACTGTGACAGCATAGCATGCTGGTGTTGATAAATATTTACATTGGAATTAATTTATTAAAAATATTTAAAATATAATGTTTAAAAGTTTTAGCTCACCTGGATATAACCCAGGTGAGCTTATGGTATGGCCTTGTGTGCATCAGTCATCCAGCCGTCATCCACTTTGGAGGCCATATTTTGAATCCAATTTTTGTCAAACTTTGAACATATGCTTACTGTTCTTATGTATGATGTTTATATAATATTATAGATATTTTAGGAAATTATAAATGTTTCTTGACTTTAATATTTGCTTAAATCTTAATGTTGTTTATCAGAAAGAGAAAAAAAAAAAACATGTTTAACTAGTGTCCTTGAATTAGGTTGTTTACTTCAGATTTGAGCTAAAGGATATGTTTTGATAAACAAAATGTTTACCAAATTTGAGGTCAAGGTTGATTTTGTTTATAGATAAAACTGGAAAATCCTTAGAGTCATGTGTAAAAAGTCATGTCTATACAAGTAACATTCCATTAAGATGACACATATTCTAGAACATTGTGTCATGTGACCAATCTTTATATATACCATGTTTAGTGGACAGTTTTTCAGTTTTGACATTTGTATCAGTCTTGTAAAGAGCTATTACAGTTGTGAAAAGTAATTCAAAATTCTGAGAGAGGAATTATTTAAAATATTCATTGGATTATAACAGTGCTCATAAACTTTTGGATTTTGGATCTTTAATTGATGATTTTGGAATTTATGTGAACTTATTCAGAGATATTTTGGAGTACTTCATTTTGACATCAGCACATTAAAGACTACTAGTACATCAGGATTTTAAAGATCATTGGCATATCACAACATTCAAGGATACAGCCATGAATTCGGAATATTCTATATTTAGGACTTGTGATTAGAACACTAATTCTTATTGGATTATTTGGATTTTAATACACATTACTGTAAGTGTCTTTTTGATTTAATTATCTAGAAATAAATTGCTTGTTGATTTTTACTTGATTTGTTGGTTTCACTTTCTTTCTGTTACATTTTTCTAGAGCATAGAGACATAACAGAAATTGGGGGCTCGTCGTCCGGGATAGAATTTCTTTAAAGCATAATAGAGATATTAAAGTTATCTTTGAAATTCATATTGATTTTGTCTCTGAATTGTTTTTGTCTTTGGCAAAGATTTTAAATGGAGAAATTTTGTGTGTGAAACCAACAAGCATTCACAATGGCATCTAATGTTCAGAATTTCATTTCAAAACCTACCCAGGAGGGGTTAGAGTGTATGAGAAAGGATGAGTTGCTCGAACTTGCCAGAAAATACAGTCTGTCTGAGGCGAAAGCAACATTGACAAAACAGGAGATCAAGATTATTTTAATTCAATATTTAGTAGGAAAGGGAAATTTTGATAGTAGTGCTTTAAGTTTGAAGAGAAAGCCTGTATCTGGTTCTGACAGGAAATTATGGGAATTAGAGTTAAAGAACCAGTTGGATTTAGAGTTAGCAAAGCTTCAGATTCAGAGAGAGAGAGAAAAAGAAGAGAGGCAGATGGAGAGAGAGAAAGAAGAGAGGCAAATGCAGATGCAGAGAGAGAGAAAGAGGATAGGCAAATGCAGATGGAGAGAGAGAAACAGAAGAGGCAGATGGAGAGAGAGAAAGAGAAGAGGCAAATACAAATGCAGATGCAAAGAGAAGAAAGGGAAATGCAATTTAAATTAAGAGAATTAGAACTGGCAAACATAGCACACTCCACTCCTTTAAACACAAGTTCAGGTTTTGATGTTACTAGATATATTAGGTTAGTACCCCCTTTTCAGGAAAAAGAAGTAGATAAATACTTTCTTCATTTCGAGAAAATTGCTGAAAACTTGAAATGGCCCAGAGAGCATTGGACTTTGTTATTACAAAGTGTACTTATTGGTAAAGCTCGTGAAGTCTACACTTCACTGTCAGTACAACAAAGCACTGATTATGATGTGGTTAAGGAGTACATCTTGAAAGCTTATGAGTTGGTACCAGAGGCATATCGACAAAGGTTTAGGAATTGTAGAAAAGAAACTGGACAAACTCATGTCGAATTTGCAAGGGATAAAGAACAACTATTCGATTGGTGGTGCTCAGCCAAGAAAGTTGATCAAGATTATGATAACCTCAGACAGCTCATATTAATTGAAGAGTTCAAGAGGTGCATCCATAGTGATGTTAAGACCTATCTTGATGAGCAGAATGTGGAAACTTTGGAAAATGCTGCTCGTATGGCTGATGATTATTCCTTGACTCACAAAATTTCATTTGGCAATAAGTCGTCCTCTCAGCAGTTTTCTGGTAAAAAACCATTTCAATCTCATTCGAGTACTTCCAAATTTCACAACAGCACAACTGTTAGGAATCAAACATCTGATAAGACTGATCAGAAATCCTTATCTCTTCCTACGTGCACTTATTGTAAAATGAAAGGGCACGTTATTTCTGATTGCTTCAAGTTGAAAAATAAGCAACAGAGTAAAGACAGAGCTTTTCCAAATGCTCTTATTTCTACGAGGTCAAGGTCACGGTCTTGTATTGAAAGCAACACATTTGTTGGGTCAAACAAACCCCAGTCTGATTCTATTTTGGATGCTTATGAACCATTCATGTCAGAAGGTTCTATATCACTTATTGGTGAATCTTCCAAGCCTATCCCAATTAAAATATTAAGGGACACTGGAGCTTCTCAGAGTCTTTTATTATCAGGTACTTTGCCTTTGTCTGAGGAATCTTCTTCAAGTGAAAGTGTTCTTGTTCAGGGAGTAGAGTGCGGCTTTGTAAATGTTCCTTTTCATTGTGTAAATTTGGCATCAGACTTAGTTTCCGGACCTATGACTGTTGGGCAGTGACTTCTTTACCCATAGAGGGTGTTCATTTATTACTAGGCAATGACCTAGCTGGAGATAAGGTTGTGGTTAATCCACTTGTAACTGACAAGCCTTGTTTGGATCAGAAAGTTGATCCTGTCGAAATCGAAATCCCTGATTTGTACCCTGCTTGTGCAGTTACTAGTGTTATGTATGATGTTTATATAATATTATAAATATTTTAGGAAATTATAAATGTTTCTTCACTTTAATATTTGCTTAAATCTTTATGTTTATCAGGAAAAACATGTTTAACTAGTGTCCTTGAATTAGGTTGTTTTGATCAATATGTTTTCTCAATTTGAAGGTCAAGGTTGATTTTTCTTTACAAGTAAAAATTCCATTAAGATGACTCATGTTCGAGAACATTCTGTCATGTGACCAATCTTTATATATGCCATGTTTGGTGGACATTTATTCAGTTTTGACATTACCATCAGTCTTGTAAAGAGCTATTACAGTTGTGAAAATTCATTCCAAATTCTAAGAGAGGAATTATTTTAAATATTCATTGGATTATAACAGTGCTCATAAACTTTTGGATTTTGGATTTTTAATTGATGATTTTGGAATTTAAGTGAACTTATTCAGAGATTTTGGAATACTTCATTTTGACATCAGCACATCAAGATTTCTAGTACATCTGGACTTTGGAGACCATTGGCACATAATAACATTCAAGGACACAGCCGTGAATTCGGAACATTCTATATTTAGGACTTGTGATTAGAACAATCATTCTTATTGGATTATTAGGATTTCAAAACACATTACTGTAAGTGACTTTTTGATTTTTCATTTTAATTATCTAGTAATAAATTGCTTGTTGATATTTACTTGATTTGTTGGTTTCACTTTCTTTCTGTTACATTTTTCTTAGACCATAGAGTCGTAACAGAAATTGGGGGCTCGTCCGGGATCTGAATTTCATTAAAGCATATTAGAGATATTAAATTTATCTTTGAAATTCATATTGATTTTGTCTCGGAGAATATTTTTGTCTTTGGCAAAGATTTTTAAATAGAGAAATTTTTTTGTGTGAAACCAACAAGCATTTACAATAGCATCTAATGTTCAGAATTTCATTTCAAAACCTACCCAGGAGGGGTTAGAGTGCATGAGAAAGGATGAGTTGCTCGAGCTTGCCAGAAAATACAGTCTATCTGAGGCAAAAGTATCATTGACAAAACAGGAGATAAAGATTATTTTGATTCAGTATTTAGTAGGAAAGGGAATTTTTGAAAATAGTGCTTTAAGTTTGAAGAGAAAGCCTGTATCTGGTTCTGACAGGAAATTAAGGGAATTAGAGTTAAAGAACCAGATGGATTTAGAATTGGCAAAGCTTCAGATTCAGAGAGAGAGAGAAAAAGAAGAGAGGCAGATGGAGAGAGAAAAAGAAGAGAGGCAGATGGAGAGAGAAAAAGAAGAGAGGCAGATGGAGAGAGAGAAAGAAGAGAGGCAAATGCAGATGGAGAGAGAGAGAGAGAAAGAAGATAGACAAATACAAATGCAGATGCAGATGCAAAGAGAAGAAAGGGAAATGCAATTTAAGTTAAGAGAATTAGAACTGGCAAACAGAGCACACTGCACTCCTTTAAACACAAGGTCAGGTTTTGATGTTACTAGATATATTAGGTTAGTACCCCCTTTTCAGGAAAAAGAAGTAGATAAATACTTTCTTCATTTCGAGAAAATAGCTGAAAACTTGAAATGGCCCAGAGAGCATTGGACTTTGTTATTACAAAGTGTACTTATTGGCAAAGCTCGTGAAGTCTACACTTCACTGTCAGTACAACAAAGCACTGATTATGATGTGGTTAGGGAGTACATCTTGAAAGCTTATGAGTTGGTACCAGAGGCATATCGACAAAGGTTTAGGAATTGTAGAAAAGAAACTGGACAAACTCATGTCGAATTTGCAAGGGATAAAGAACAACTATTTGATAGGTGGTGCTCAGCCAAGAAAGTTGATCAAGGTTATGATAACCTCAGACAGCTCATATTAATTGAAGAGTTCAAGAGGTGCATCCATAGTGATGTTAAAACCTATCTTGACGAGCAGAATGTGGAAACTTTGGAAAATGCTGCTCGTATGGCTGATGATTATTCCTTGACTCACAAAATTTCATTTGGCAATAAGTCGTCCTCTCAGCAGTTTTCTGGTAAAAAACCATTTCAATCTCATTCGAGTACTTCCAAATTTCACAACAGCACAACTGTTAGGAATCAAACATCTGATAAGACTGATCAGAAATCTTTATCTCTTCCTACGTGCACTTATTGTAAAAAGAAAGGGCACGTTATTTCTGATTGCTTCAAGTTGAAAAATAAGCAACAGAGTAAAGACAGAGCTTTTCCAAATGCTCTTATTTCAAAGAGGTCAAGGTCACGGTCTTGTATTGAAAGCAATACATTTGTTGGGTCAAACAAACCCCAGTCTGATTCTATTTTGGAGGCTTATGAACCATTCATGTCAGAAGGTTCTATATCACTTATTGGTGATTCTGCCAAACCTATCCCAATTAAAATATTAAGGGACACTGGAGCTTCTCAGAGTCTTTTATTATCAGGTACTTTGCCTTTGTCTGAGGAGTCTTCTTCAAGTGAAAGTGTTCTTGTTCAGGGAGTAGAGTGCGGCTTTGTAAATGTTCCTCTTCATTGTGTAAATTTGGCATCAGACTTAGTTTCTGGACCTGTGACTGTTGGGGCAGTGACTTCTTTACCCATAGAAGGTGTTAATTTATTACTAGGCAATGACCTAGCTGGAGATAAGGTTGTGGTTAATCCACTTGTAACTTACAAGCCTTGTTTGGATCAGAAAGTTGATCCTGTCGAAACTGAAATCCCTGATTTGTACCCTGCTTGTGCAGTTACTAGAGCTATGGCAAAAAGAGCTCTTGAGAGTGATGTTGATCAGGATATTATTCCTTTAGCTGACACATGTATTGGTCAGTCTTTTGATGAGGTCACTTTTTCCTCAGGTATTGATCAATCAAATGGTATTGATCACAGTGATCCTCTTTTGGCAACTCATTCTCTTTGTTCTAATCAGGATGACAAACGACAATCTCTTGTCGTTGAACAGGAGCACGATCCCGAGATATCTTGTTTGTTTCAGAGGGCTATTAGTGAAACTGAAGCCACACAAGTTCCAGTGTGTTACTTTGTGAAAAATGGGGTCCTTATGAGGAAATGGAGACCACCTGATGTACCCGCTCGTGACGAGTGGTCAGTGAGCTATCAAATTGTTGTTCCTAAGTCATATAGACAGGAAATTCTTAATTTAGCCCATGAAACTCCTTTGGCTGGTCATTTAGGAGTCCGTAAGACTTATCACAAGATCTTGAATCATTTTTATTGGCCGAAACTCAAAAGTGATGTTTCTAAATACTGCAGATCTTGTCACACTTGTCAAATGGTAGGAAAACCCAATCAGAAGATACCTAAGGCTCATCTGCAACCTATTCCTGCATTTGATGAACCATTTAGTAGAATAATGGTAGACTGTGTTGGTCCTTTACCTAAAACCAAGTCAGGCAACCAATACTTGTTGACCATCATGTGTGCATCTACAAGATTTCCAGAAGCAATTCCTTTGAGAAATATAAAAACAAAAACTATTGTGAAAGCTTTGGTGAAGTTTTTTACACTTGTTGGCCTTCCCAAATCTGTCCAGTCGGATCAAGGGTCAAATTTTATGTCTGGAATTTTCCAACAAGTTATGCATGAATTAGGCATCCAACAGTTTAAATCTTCTGCCTATCACCCTGAAAGTCAAGGTGCTTTGGAAAGATTTCATCAAACTTTGAAGAATATGATTTGATCATATTGCTTTGATACAGAAAAGGATTGGGATGAGGGTGTTAATTTGTTGTTGTTTGCTGTTAGGGAATCAGTTCAAGAGTCGTTGGGTTTTAGTCCCTTTGAACTAGTTTTTGGTCATACTGTTTGCGGACCATTGAAATTATTGAAAGAGAAACTTCTTTCAAATGAAGATTCAAAGATTAATCTTCTTGATTATGTCTCTGATTTCAAATACAAGTTGTCAAAGGCCTGTGAAGTAGCAAGAACTAATCTTCACACTACTCAGTCAAAAATGAAATTAAGGTATGACAGAAATTCACAGGAAAGGAGTTTTAAATCTGGTGACAAAGTTCTGGCTCTCTTTTCCATACCTCAGAATCCTCTTCAGGCTAAATTTTATGGTCCTTATACCGTTGAAAAGAAAGTAAATGACTTAAATTATATCATTAACACTCCTGGGAGACGGAAACAGAAACAACTTTGTCATATAAATATGTTAAAGGAATATTTTGACAGAGATAGCCCAGCTAATTATTCTGTTAATTTAGTTGTACCTGTCCCACACAGTGAAGATATCAACGATGGAGTACAATCAGACTATAGTGACTCTGGTATAACCAATCTTCGAAATTCAGAAATATTGAACAACCTAGACCAGAAACTTTCACATCTACAACAACAGGAAAGAAATGAACTAAAACAGCTATTACATGACTATGAGCACTTGTTTCCTGATGTTCCAACACGAACAAGTAAAATTTATCATGACGTTGACATTGTAGATTCTGCGCCTGTGAAACAGCATCCTTATAGGATGAATCCTCTCAAACAGAACTATCTGAAGAAAGAAATTCAGTATTTACTGGAGAATGATTTCATAGAACCAAGTAAAAGTAACTGGAGTTCACCATGTATTCTTGTTCCCAAGCCAGATAATACATTCCGTATGTGTACTGACTATAGAAAAGTCAACAGTGTCACCAAAACTGATTCATTTCCAATCCCAAGAATGGACGATTGCATTGATAAAATTGGAAATGCGGAATATGTCAGCAAGTTTGACCTTTTAAAAGGATTCTGGCAAATTCCACTGACGGAAAGGGCAAAAGAAATTTCAGCATTTGCAACTCCAGATGGACTTTATCAATATAAAGTCATGCCGTTTGGAATGAAAAATTCGCCTGCAACGTTTCAACGTCTGATGAACATGATAACATTTGGTCTTGATAATTGTGACGCTTATAATGATGACGTCATTATCTACAACAACACCTGGGAAGATCATTTGGAAACCATTCGAAAATTCTTTGATCGACTCAGCGATGCGAATCTGACAATTAATTTGAGCAAAAGTGAGTTTTGCCATGCTTGTGTCACATTTTTAGGACATATTGTGGGACAAGGTCAAGTTAAACCTATAGAAGCTAAGGTCAAAGCTATCTCTGAATTTCAAGTTCCAATTTGTAAAAAGCAACTGATGCGATTTCTAGGTATGGCTGGATATTATCGGAAATTTTGTTCCAATTTTTCCAAAATTGCTGAACCTTTGACAAGTTTATTGAGTAAGAAAACCAAATTTCCTTGGTCTGACAAGTGTCAGGAATCTTTTGACAAGTTAAAGGCCATGCTTAAGAATGCACCAGTTCTTTCTGCACCAAATTTCAGCCAATCATTTAAATTATCTGTTGATGCAAGTGATGTAGGGGTTGGTGGAGTATTGATTCAGGAAGACAATGTGATTGCAGATGCACTCTCACGTGCATAGAAATCTAATATTACTTGATGTAATTAAGTCCAGTATCATAAAACATGTTCTTATGTAATTTTGGTTATTATAGTATTAGATGTATATTCAAAAGAAAGCTTTATTATATAAATCTTTCTTTTTCTTTATGAGGGGAGGTGTTATGTATGATGTTTATATAATATTATAAATATTTTAGGAAATTACAAATGTTTCTTCACTTTAATATTTGCTTAAATCTTTATGTTTATCAGGAAAAACATGTTTAACTAGTGTCCTTGAATTAGGTTGTTTTGATCAATATGTTTTCTCAATTTGAAGGTCAAGGTTGATTTTTGTTTACAAGTAAAAATTCCATTAAGATGACTCATGTTCTAGAACTTTCTGTCATGTGACCAATCTTTATATATGCCATGTTTGGTGGACATTTATTCAGTTTTGACATTACCATCAGTCTTGTAAAGAGCTATTACAGTTGTGAACATTCATTCCAAATTCTAAGAGAGGAATTATTTTAAATATTCATTGGATTATAACAGTGCTCATAAACTTTTGGATTTTGGATTTTTAATTGATGATTTTGGAATTTAAGTGAACTTATTCAGAGATTTTGGAATACTTCATTTTGACATCAGCACATCAAGATTTCTAGTACATCGGGACTTTGGAGACCATTGGCACATAATAACATTCAAGGACACAGCCGTGAATTCGGAACATTCTATATTTAGGACTTGTGATTAGAACAATCATTCTTATTGGATTATTAGGATTTCAAAACACATTACTGTAAGTGACTTTTTGATTTTTCATTTTAATTATCTAGTAATAAATTGCTTGTTGATTTATACTTGATTTGTTGGTTTCACTTTCTTTCTGTTACATTTTTCTTAGACCATAGAGTCGTAACACTAGAGCTGTGGCAAAAAGAGCTCTTGAGAGTGATGTTGATCAGGATATAATTCCTTTAGCTGACACATGTATTGGTCAGTCTTTTGATGAGGTAACTTTTTCCTAAGGTATTGATCAATCAAGTGGTATTGATCACAGTGATCCTCTTTTGGCAACTCATTCTCTTTGTTCTAGTCAGGGTGACAAACGACAATCCCTTGTCTTTGAACAGGAATAAGATCCTGAGATATCTTGTTTGTTTCAGAGGGCTATTAGTGAAACTGAAGCCACACAAGTTCCACTGTGTTACTTTGTGAAAAATGGGGTCCTTATGAGGAAATGGAGACCACCTGAGGTACCTGCTGGTGACGAGTGGTCAGTGAGCTATCAAATTGTTGTTCCTAAGTCATACCGACAGGAAATTCTTAATCTAGCCCATGAAACTCCTTTGGCTGGTCATTTAAGAGTCCGTAAGACTTATCACAAGATCTTGAATCATTTTTATTGGCCGAAACTCAAAAGTGATGTTTCTAAATACTGCAGATCTTGTCACACTTGTCAAATGGTAGGAAAACCCAATCAGAAGATACCTATGGCTCATTTGCAACCTATTCCTGCATTTGATGAACCATTTAGTAGAATAATGGTAGACTGTGTTGGTCCTTTACCTAAAACCAAGTCAGGCAACCAATACTTGTTGACCATCATGTGTGCATCTACAAGATTTCCAGAGGCAATTCCTCTGAGAAATATAAAAACAAAAACTATTGTGAAAGCTTTGGTGAAGTTTTTTACACTTGTTGGCCTTCCCAAATCTGCCCAGTCGGATCAAGGGTCAAATTTTATGTCTTGAATTTTCCAACAAGTTATGCATGAATTAGGCATCCAACAGTTTAAATCTTCTGCCTATCACCCTGAAAGTCAAGGTGCTTTGGAAAGATTTCATCAAACTTTGAAGAATATGATTTGATCATATTGCTTTGATACAGAAAAGGATTGGGATGAGGGTGTTAATTTGTTGTTGTTTGCTGTTAGGGAATCAGTTCAAGAGTCGTTGGGTTTTAGTCCCTTTGAACTAGTTTTTGGTCATACTGTTTGCGGACCATTGAAATTATTGAAAGAGAAACTTCTTTCAAACGAATATTAAAAGATTAATCTTCTTGATTATGTCTCTGATTTCAAATACAAGTTGTCAAAGGCCTGTGAAGTAGCAAGAACTAATCTTCACACTACCCAGTCAAAAATGAAATTAAGGTATGACAGAAATTCACAGGAAAGGAGTTTTAAACCTGGTGACAAAGTACTGGCTCTCTTTTCCATACCTCAGAATCCTCTTCAGGCTAAATTTTATGGTCCTTATACCGTTGAAAAGAAAGTAAATGACTTAAATTATATCATTAACACTCCTGGGAGACAGAAACAGAAACAACTTTGTCATATAAATATGTTAAAGGAATATTTTGACAGAGATAGCCCAGCTAATTATTCTGTTAATTTAGTTGTACCTGTCCCACACAGTGAAGATATCAACGATGGAGTACAATCAGACTATAGTGACTCTGGTATAACCAATCTTCGGAATTCAGAAATATTGAACAATCTAGATCAGAAACTTTCACATCTACAACAACAGGAAAGAAATGAACTAAAACAGCTATTACATGACTATGAGCACTTGTTTCCTGATGTTCCTACACGAACAAGTAAAATTTATCATGACGTTGACATTGTAGATTCTGCGCCTGTGAAACAGCATCCTTATAGGATGAATCCTCTCAAACAGAACTATTTGAAGAAAGAAATTCAGTATTTACTGGAGAATGATTTCATAGAACCAAGTAAAAGTAACTGGAGTTCACCATGTATTCTTGTTCCCAAGCCAGATAATACATTCTGCATGTGTACTGACTATAGAAAAGTCAACAGTGTCACCAAAACAGATTCATTTCCAATCCCAAGAATGGATGATTGCATTGATAAAATTGGAAATGCGAAATATGTCACCAAGTTTGACCTTTTAAAAGGATTCTTGCAAACTCCATTGACGGAAAGGGCAAAAGAAATTTCAGCATTTGTAACTCCAGATGGACTTTATCAATATAAAGTCATGCCGTTTGGAATGAAAAATTCACCTGCAATGTTTCAGCGTCTGATGAACATGATAACATCTGGTCTTGATAATTGTGACGCTTATATCGATGACGTCATTATCTACAACAACACCTGGGAAGATCATTTGGAAACCATTCGAAAATTCTTTGATCGACTCGGCGATACGAATCTGACAATTAATTTGAGCAAAAGTGAGTTTTGCCATGCTTGTGTCACGGACATATTGTGGGACAAGGTCAAGTTAAACCTATAGAAGCTAAGGTTAAAGCTATATCTGAATTTCAAGTATCAATTTGTAAAAAGCAACTGATGCGATTTCTAGGTATGGCTGGATATTATCGGAAATTTTGTTCCAATTTTTCCAAAATTGCTGAACCTTTGACAAGTGTATTGAGTAAGAAAACCAAATATCATTGGTCTGACAAGTGTCAGGAATCTTTTGACAAGTTAAAGGCCATGCTTAAGAATGCACCAGTTCTTTCTGCACCAAATTTCAGCCAATCATTTAAATTATCTGTTGATGCAAGTGATGTAGGGGTTGGTGGAGTATTGATTCAGGAAGACAACAGTGGTGTGGATCACCCTGTGTGTTATTTTTCTAAAAAACTAAACAAGCACCAGAAAAATTATTCCACAATTGAGAAGGAATGTTTGGCTTTGATATTGGCTTTACAACATTTTGAAGTGTATGTTACCTCGGCTCTTTCTCCATACAGTGATCACAATCCCCTTACTTTCATCAACAAAATGAAAGATAAAAATCAGAGATTGTTGAGATGGAGTTTAATATTGCAGGAATATAACATTGACATCAGACACATCAGGGAAAAGACAATGTGATTGCAGATGCACTCTCACGTGCATAGAAATGTTATATTGCTTAATTTTATTAAGTTCAGTATCATAAAACATTTTCTTATGTAATTTTGGTTATTCTAGTATTAGATGTATATTCAAAAGAAAGCTTTATTGCATAAATCTTTCTTTTTTCTTTATGAGGGGAGGTGTTATGTATGATGTTTATATAATATCGATATTTTAGAAAATTATAAATGTTTCTTGACTTTAATATTTGCTTTAAAAATGTTTAACTAGTGTCCTTGAATTAGGTTGTTTACTTCAGATTTGAGATAAAGGATAGTTTTGATCAACAAAATGTTTTCCCAATTTGAGGTCAAGGTTGATTTTGTTTACAGATAAAACTGGAAATACCTTACGAGTTACCTGTAAATGGACACACATACATTTATTATTCTAACATGTTCTGTCATGTGACCAATCTTTATATATACCATGTTTAGTGGACAGTTTTTCAGTTTCGACATTTGTATCAGTCTTGTAAAGAGCTATTACAGTTGTGAAAAGTAATTCAAAATTCTGAGAGAGGAATTATTTTAAATATTCATTGGATTATAGCAGTGCTCATAGACTTTTGGATTTTGGATTTTTAATTGATGATTTTGGAATTTATGTGAACTTATTCAGAGATATTTTGGAGTACTTCATTTTGACATCAGCACATTAAAGACTATTAGTACATCAGGACTTTGAAGACCATTGGCACATCATAACATTCAATGATACAGCTGCGAATTCGGAATATTCTATATTTAGGACTTGTGATTAGAACACTAATTCTTATTGGATTATTTCGATTTTAATACACATTACTGTAAGTGTTTTTTTTATTTTTCATCTTAATTATATAGAAATAAATTGTCTGTTGATTTTTACTTGATTTGTTGGTTTCACTTTCTTTCTGTTACATTTTTTTAGACCATAGAGTCGTAACACTTTCATTATTGCAATACACGTTTTATCAATATCTGGTTAACCTGAAATTAGCTGCACCATGGAATTTTTAGTTCCAGATCTTGCTCTTATTAAAATTTTTGTGTTCACTCATTATCTACTGGCATTTATTATAATAAATACCCATGTTTTATGAATTACTTTTCTTTTCAAATTAATAATCATTCATTAGATGACAAATTATGCATTTGCTTACATTTAGTCTCTTTTGTCATTAATTCAACCTCCAAATATATTAAATCTTCATCGCCATAGGTATGACTTTAGCCTAAAAAATATGTCAATGACTTTACATTGCAACTTAGCCGATTACCACAAATCTTGAAAAATTTCATTGCCAGATACAGTGTTTTAAAATGGATATTCACTGACATCTTACAGTTGGTATCAGTTGATATTTTCCTGACGGAAAAGCTCCCAGGGTCAAGATTTGAAGGATATAGAACACAAAATTGCAGGAAACCCATGATGCCATGCTCAAGGTGCAACACTGTGAACGGATGGTCATATGTATATGGGGTTTTCACTAGAATTTTTACAATGTCTAGTTGGTCCTAAATGAAAATGGTGCTAATCTGATGTCCATTATGGCCGCCACATCAGCTATCTTGAAAATCTTGAGGTATTTCGTAAGCACTTGCTGACGTATCTAGTTTCATCAGTTATAATGAAATTCAGATATAGAAATGTGATTATTGGGGTCCTTTGGGCTTCATTATACCGATTTTTTCATTATTAACATGACACCTTGAATGAGAATGATTCTTAAAGTTCATTCTAATATGGTTTCAAATTTAAACCAGTATATCTTACTGTTTTATTTATTTTGCATTTGTGATGGCAATTGTTTGTGACAGATTAACAAGTAAACTTTGTATAATGTGGAATGCATGCTTTAGTTTTTCAGCCTCACTGTATCTCCTTTACCTGATAGTACCTTTCTTTTCCAATTTTTAGGTATCCAGGGCACAAATTCTCAAAAAGGCTGCAGACTATATACAGTTTATGAGGCGAAAAAATGTTGCGCACCAGCATGATATCGAAGACCTCAGAAAACAGAATTCCATTTTAGAACAACAAAGTATGTACATTGATAGTTTGGTGTGTAGTGGCAGATTTAGAAGCAATTTCACAAGTCAAAGCTCTTTATAGGGTTTTAAAAATGAAAGCCCAAGCCACATTTAGCCACAAACAGGGCCACATTTAGCCAAGAACATTATCCAGTATATATAAATATTTAGCTTATATTGTGAAAGTAAGAATCCAGGACCAGCAACTGGTGGCCTTAAAGTCATGGATCCTCACTACAGATAGCTTTGATATACAGTATATAACATTGTAATAAGATTAAGAAGCAGTCTTGTTACTCCACAGCCAGAGCGACCTAGCGGTTTAAGCTTTCATCTGGTCCATTTGACAAATAAATATAATGGTGTACATTTATTCATTCTTCAGTTTCCTGCTCAGTTTTATAAGTAATTGTGTGAATGCATTCATACAACTATAATTTTCAAATACTCTTGGCCCTTATTAATGTTCTAATGAAGGGTCAAATGGCCAAGTCGCTTCTCTCAAGGTATATATAAAAGGGATGGGATCAGAATGGAAGTTAGGAATCAGTTATTGGAAGCTTAAGGTCAATTTTACAGTTATTCCAATGATTGTTTCTCTCTACAGTAATTTTGTTTTCATCATTACGCCTCCTCTCCCACTACATCAGTTCTGTTAAGTTGGCCTTTGTTTTTGTAAGCTATGGATCTAACTATGATGGAACAGGCATAATAATAAAGTATATGTACCCAGAATTCATACATTTCAAACTAACAGCTTGAGAAGAAAACAAATATCACATAGTAATGTCCCTGGGCCAGTATTGCCTAGCCTGACACAACCACAGAAGTTACATAACTTGTTGAATGGTGTTAAACTGCTGAAATTAGCTCTACCACATACAAGTATCATGTTTAAAAGATGCATACATGTGTTTAAAAGATGCATACATGTGTTTAAAAGATGCATACATGTGTTTAAAAGATGCATACATGTGTTTAAAAGATGCATACATGTGTTTAAAAGATGCATACATGTGTTTAAAAGATGCATACATGTGTTTAAAAGATGTTAGATGTCAATTGTACACTGAATTTAAGAAACTGACCTATCTAGGGTAAACAGTTATGTTCTGCATTGATCTGGAACTCCGGATTTTGCATTCATGGTTGTACATTATACTGACCATAAATCCACACTCCACAAAAGATATTTGATGGACTAAAAGCCAGCTAAATTTACAGCTGTCTCTTGGACCACATATTTTAATTATGAAAAAGATTTTTTTTATGACACAAAGAAAAGCATAGAAAAATGTTAGTGTCCACTTTCATGGTTTTAAAACATGTTTTTAGTATTATTTGGAGCACGTGTTCTTAATTAGGATTTCAGGGGAGGTTGGGGTGGGGTGCACAGCAAAAAAAGTGTTATCTCTGATATTTCATTTATAGACTTGGGAATCAATCCTCCAAATTGCCAATCTTCTATCGTAATGACCGATTTATTGTTGTAACCACTAATCTGGAACTAATTTAACATGTTCAGAAGTTTTCTTGAGAGGTTATTTTGAGTTGTACAAGGTTCAGAGTCCAAGACAGATAAAGTGATGTTAAGACTGGTGTGAGGGTGGTATCCACACACAAAGGATAAAATGTTTTGGGGCTTGTATGTAAAGGGACATAACTAAAATGATAGCATTCAGAGAGAACAATTTAGACCATACTATAGTTACCTCCCCTGATAGTTTCACAGTTAGTATAGTAGATAGAAGATTGTCTAAAGGTAATTGCTAAAATGTTTCTGCTTAATTATTTTAAGGATGTTGTTATTCACTCGAGTTATTATTATGACATGAAGAAAAGAAAATGCATAAAATTATAATTATTTTTTTCTTACATGTGCCGTCATGAAAACTTTATGTGGACATGCGCATCATTGAGGGTTACCACACCACTACCAAATTCAGGTCACTGTAACCACTTATTGTGCTTCATTGACCATATTAAATAATTGCTCTTAGGTCATACTCTTGCCTTTGCAGTCATGAAACTTTATACGAAAATACATTCTGAAGTTATTTTGACCTTCTGTTTACTCTAGAATTGTTTTAGCATTTAAATCAGGTTCTTCAACAATCTGGCCATTGGATTCTGAGGGATATGTACCAACGTACCAAAACTACATGTCGGTCAATATGATGTGCTTTACATGCTTTCTTCCGTACATGTGAAGAATTTATTTCTGAGTTTTAGTATGCTGGCAAGCTTTGCAGTCTATGTGACAGTTGCATTTTTATATACCCATCTCAAGTCAGGCGTATTATATTGTGGTGTTGTCTCTCTCTCTCTCTCCATTCATCCATTAACATTTGCTTGTCAAGCCCATAATTTTCAGAGTCCATGCTTGATTGTGATATTTGGGCAAAATGAATTGCCTCCAGCCAGAATAGGGTGAAGTTGGTGAAAATAATGAGAAGTATAGAAAGTTTAAAACTTATAATATTCAAAATAGTCACTTTACACTTTTGTTTTTGCATATTTTCATGTAGATGAATAAAATGCTGATAAAATACTATTAAAAAACTATAAAAATATTTAAACATTTCGTATATTGCTTCACCACAGTTGTTGCATAACGGCTATGGCAGCCTCGAAATTATGTTAGTCAAAAATTGGCAATTGTTTCCGTAGTAGATATGATCTTTTCATACATTTATTGGATGAAAAATTGAAGAAAATGATAAAGTTTATCAGTAATGGACCTGGATACATCCACCGAGTCATAATTTGCTTCCAATTAGGCTACACAAATTCAAGCTTTTGACTCCTTTTTTCAAGGATCATATGAATTTTCAGCAGGAATTCCATAGATAGCAATGCAATTTCTGGCATATATGGTCATCAAATTAAGACCAAAATTGACTAAAGCATAAAACTTCTTTTGTGTAACTGTCTGCTTCCCTCAGTGAAGGGAAAAGTGGCACAATAGTCGTGGTTTACTTTCATTATTAATGCATTGTATTGAAACAGAAGGGGGGGGGGTCAATATCATGAAATCAAGGCAAGTGAAGTTAACTTCTCTTATTGGGTGCGTTTAGGTGAAATGAGACTCGAGGGTGACTGTTTTGTTCAAATCGGCACCTAGCATGGATACTGATCTTTGTAATGGTTGTAGAGATTTTCGTGAAACTTTGCTGGATATTTTAATGGAACTTTAGTCTTACATCTCATGCATTCACAGTGATACTCTCAGGTCAAGGTCACAACAAGGTATAGTGTAACTAGGTGGCCTGTTTATTTATCCCAGCTGTCACTTTTTAACCTTGCTGATATTTTGACTAGGCTTTCCCCAGGTCCACACATTATCATCACTAGCTCAAAGGTCAAGGTCATCAGTATGGAAAAGGTCACAAGAATGGCATATCATGTTCCATTTGTGGTCCTCTTTATTTTGAGGAAAGGCATATCAGGAACTTTCTTTGTTGCTCATAATTTATTTGAATATTTTTGTCAAGCCCACCTTAGTGGAAAGCAAGAATTGCTGTCATATTGTTTGCTTTGATGGGTGCATGTCTGCCAGGACACAAGTCAAATGTAAAAGAAAACCACTATTTTTGACTCCCAAACCTACACAGTCATGTTTATATAAACATAATTTCTTGGTATTATGTGAAGAAAACGAGAGAGAGACCTTTATTGTCACCATGATACATGCCTGTAACCTATAGCATGTATAAAAAGTTAAAAGTCCTGCTAAATGCTCACAGAAAACTATAATTACAGGGTAGTTCCTACAGTTTATTGTGATAGAGGCAATTGAAAGGTAAAGATGGTCCGAGATAAACAACCACCATCGCACAGTTTACTTAATTGACTGGTAATAGCATGATGAGTTTGTGTTAAGAGTCCTTTGAGCACTGCTGTGGGAGAACCCATTAGGCTAATTTGCAGAGGTAAAATACACAAAGTGGAACAACCCAATTCGTTTGAAGTTATAGTTCATTCAGCTCTGCATCTTTAGCTCATTGAATTTTCACATGAGCATCTTGAAATGTCAATAAAATTACCCAATTTGTTTTGTGCATAAATGATTTTTTAACACCATTTGTATTAACATACAGAGCAACACCACTAATTCCATACATGCTGGAAAAAAGTAGTCTTTGTATGTGTAATCTGCCATGCTGGTCCTAGAGTTGCAGACGAGTCCATATTTGATACAGGACCAAGTGATTATTAGAGCTGTCACGTGCCACAGGTAAACATTGTCTGCATCATTTGGTTTTCATTAAATTTCTACTTAATGTCTGTTTACGATATTTGTCTAATGAGTAGATGATGTTTGTTTACCTGTGGCATGTGGATGAGCCATCTGTGAAGTGAGTAAAATCAAACAAAACAAATTCTTTCCACATACTGCAAACACATCAACATTAGTCATTCTGGAGTGTATGACATTCATTGATATAGCAACACCACCCAGCATCAGGACAAAGCATGAATGCACAGTTCAATGCCGAAAGTAACTACCATATTTTCCAGCCTATAAGTCAATGTGGAGTACAAGCCAAATTTGCCAGTTTTGTAAATTTTCCATCTTTCATCCATATACAAGTCAAGGTGGAGTATAAGAAGAAGGCAGATCAACACCTTGGTTTCGTTTTTTTTTCGCTAGTAACTTCTAGCTTCATAAATATTAATGGTATCACTATATGCTATTCCAAATTAACTGTGACTTACAGTCACCAACACGAAAAATGCTTTTTGCCCCGTTTCATTTGCAGTGTACTTCGTTGCTTAGAATTAAAGAGCCAAACTCCACATGTATGTATGTTGTTTACAATTTTAAGTGATACTGAGATATTTCGGCATGTGTAAATTGCAAAATTTGATTCACATTTCATTTTTTATATCTCTGGGTAATATTTTGCGTGGTTTCAAATTCACGAACATATGGGGTTCACATTTACTTCAACACAGCGTAAGTTATTCTCTGATTGGATAAAATGGTACACACAGCCAGATAAATTACGAGTATTGTAATCGATCACGTAGAGCTAAGGAAGACAAGAGAGAAATGTAAAGAAAATTTTGTTAATATATTTTTTTAGGAACATAGGAACTACAGAGTATAGACCATAAGTACTATGCGGCCCATGAATTGTGAACTCTTTAATTGTTTTGTTTTTATTTCATGTTGGAGAAATCAGAAAATACAAGTACATGCAAATGCATACAAAATAATGATAAAACTTATAATATAAAAGCAGTCATATTAGTTTATAACAATTTACTGACATAGTAATTGAATAAGAATTGGTAAAACTGTGAGACATGTTTTCGATTTTGCCGATTATATCTATAAAAAAAAATCATGGTATTACTCGTACTTAAAGCAATTTCAATGATATAACCCATATATAAGTCGATTTAGAGTACAAGATGAAGCCTAGACTTCCAGGTCAAAAAGTATCAACTTGTAGGCTGGAAAATATGGTAACATGTATAAGCAATCATTGAGATTCCATGCCACAAGAGCTGACATGTTTTTCTGCTATTTTGTTGCAGACCACAATCTACCATTTATGGTTGCAGATAATTGTTCAGACCTGTGTAAGGAAATGTTCCCAGATTGTGTTATCAGTAGTATTTCAGAAGAAATTGGCTAATGTCATTCAGATTTGACATGCTATCTAGTATGGCCATTGCATGTTTGACACTTCCTCACAGCAGTGCAGATGCTGAAAGACCATTTTCTGTGCAGAGAAAATTTTTATCAAGATCATGGTAGAAGTTTGAACAACAGTCTCTAAACAAGTGCAAAGATGAACATTAATGCATTACCTTCAAAAAACTTCAACTGACCTATTGAGAGCAGCAAAGTCTGCATCAAAGGAAAAATGTTTTCCACTGTCTGTTGGATTTTAAAGACAGAACTTTGTGTATTTTTTAATTAATGTCTTAATGGTTGTGATTATGTGTGTGTGTCGGGTGATAATATTTGACCATGCTAAGTCTGCCAACTATTTTCATTTTGAAAGTGTATTAAATTCTTTTAAAAAAGCATTTTCTTTTATTCAGATTCAAATTTCCCGTCATTTTCTATAGGCTTATATGAGTAGATAGCTAATTTTCAATTGTACAATGTTACTTTTTTGGGTCACACACATCGAGACAACCCCATAGGACCACAAAACACACTTATGAGTCTCAAAATGCTCCCAAAACTGGAAGGTTGGCAGATATATGGGTGGTATCAACAAAGTTTTTCCACGTGAGTGTGGGCTCAACATGAAGACCCTGACCCTCTTGCAGTGTGCTGATTGCTAAATAAATTGACAAATTTTATACTATTTTAAAATAAATCTCATTGATGTGTTTTATTGATTATTCTCACTGCTCATTCTAATTGTGTAAAACTTATGTATTTTCTGATTTTAGTCAAAGCATTGGAAAAGGCTAAATCTACAGGCCAATTTGCTAGTGCTGCCCATATGAATTCAAAAGCAAGTAAACTAGGTACATATGATGGGGATTCTGAATCAGATGAGAGCTCCATTGAGGATGATGCTGTTCATGGAAGGAGGAAAAAGTTAAAATTGTCTGTGGACTGACAAAGACTGTTTTACGTTTTATTTGTGGTGTTCTTATTCCTGCAGGTGTACAAATGGGCAGTAGCACAAGCTAATGAGGATCCAAGTATCTCCGATTTGTTATTGAAATGAGCTGGAGGGTCAGTTGTACTGACAGTTGTTATTCAGACTTTTTTGTTTGTTTGTTTGTGTACATTATTTCCAGACATTCTTCCGTCTTTATACTTGAAATGAATTTTTTTCTTCTCTAAACACACAATAGGGTGTTTTCAAGTTATCTACATGAAGGTGTCTTGTATGAAATGATTTATATATCTCTCCTGCTCGAGGAAGTGCTTATAAATCTGAAGTTTTGTTCTTTCTTCATATGCAGATTTCATTTTCCTAATTAAGGGGATTGTTTTAACCAATCCTTTATGAAAAGATGTTGCACAAGTCCTGGAAAATTGTTTACTCATTTCTAAACTGTTTGCTTGTCTCAACATGACAATGGCATATTGTTTCTTACACTAGTTTGTTCAGTGGTAGTTTTCAAAATTGTAATGGAAAATAAAAAAGTAGCATCCCATTCTCATTAGATGGGAATAGATATTTTATTTGTCAAGAACCCGAATGATAAAGTAAATTATTGTATATAACTTGTCCAGTCAAACTTTATTATATCCCAGTAGATTTGAAAGTGGCTACTTGGTACAGACTGTTGTTTTATCCAACACAAGAGGAAATATCATATAATGTGAATTTTTACTTACTGCATGCCTAGTCTTTCTGCAAAAAAAGCAGGTAAACATGTACATAACTTTTTAAAAAAAAAAATGTGTAAAATTGTAAATCATCAGTTTTTTTTTTACTGCTACGATGTAAACTATTTGAGCAGTAAAAATAATCTCTGATATGGTAATTGTTATTTTTTTTTTTTTTTTTTTTTAAAACTGGTTTCATTTGTTGACTGGTTTCATTGTTGTTTGAGATTTGACTACATGCTAACCAGGAAAGGCAGTATACTGCAGGGCACATGTATGTTTGCTCAGTTGACAAGGGAATTTTAAAACCTTTTTGCTGACTGTTTAAATCCAAGGGTGTTAATGTGGATTTCAGGTATGGGTGTAAAGCAGAGTCCTCTTTGAAAAATAGCAGCATAACCCACAAAGAGAACTCATTATTGTAGAATGAATTCAGTAAAAGTATACATTTTATAGTGCAATGTTTATTTGTAAAAATCCTTAATTACAAGATCCATGACCATAGCAGTGTTGCATCTGGAGTGCATTTTTTGCAACATTATTGTGTATTTGTGAAAACATGGAGCAAAGTCTTTGATTCTATGGGCCATTTGTGGTGTAAAATATTTGTAGTTTGTGCAAAAATTCCTAATGTGTTGTTTTTATAATTGATTGCTAATATCCTGTATAAGGCTTGACCTCTTGGAAATTTCCTAGCTAAAAATAGCATTTCCAGAAGTCAAAACTTTGTTGTATTTTGGACGTGTTCTTGGTCACCTGTTGCATATTGTGCTCAAGCCAAGATTATTGATCGACTACAGTGAAAAGTGTCAAGTTCCTTGCTTCATGGAAGACCAACTAACTGAGTGAGCAATGAATTTGAAATGTATCAAATGCCACTTTGACCAGGTATTTGAAAGATCTTGGGTGGCATTTCTCAGGAACAGGATAGGAAATGAAGGATATTATTAACATAGTGAATATTCCTTGGAGCTCGTCGAAAAAAATGGATTTCCTTTTCTCAGCGACTTCTTTTGATCTCCATTTGTTCATATTTGCAGTAGAATGATGTGTAGTTTGTATTGCTTTGTCATGGCATTGGCAAGAAAGTCTTGCCATATCACAGACTCTTTCATATGCCCACCATAAGATGGAATGTATCATGTTATGATGCTGTCCTTCTGCTCATTTATGTCTGTTCCACATGTTCACAATAGCGAGAGTTCTCCACTATCTGCTGTTACCAAACTTTTTATTGCAGTTGGAACAAGAAGGAAACCTATCAATTTTAAGGTCAAATATCAAGGTCACAGAGACTGAAAGAAGGAAAACTCTTCACAATAACTTCACTAGATTGCCAGATACCTTGACCATACTTTATAAATGGATTGCATTTGAGGTAAGAAAGATATCTATTGATGTTGGGGTCACAGTGAAGAAAAATGGTTTCTGCACGATACAATTCTTTATCACCCACTTTGCCCAGACTTTGTGGGTGGCTTGCAATTGAGACAAGGTCAGAGAGACTTCACGATGGAAAACTATTTCTGCCAATAACTCGAGTCATATGCCACAAACCACGGCCAAACTTGATGGATGGCTTGTATTTCGGACAAGAAAGGCACCGATTGATTTTGGGGGTAAATAGAACAAAGGTAAAGGTGACCAGGGCTGAAAGAAGAAAAATGGTTTCTGCAAAATAAGGAGTCTTTTTTTATCTTTTACCATGACAAAAGTTTTGGGATGCTGCTGATTTTGGATTCAAAAGGTCAAATATCTGATCATCAAAAGGGGTTTTATATGAAAGAAGTAGAATACTACATTTCAATATATGACAGTCATATAATGTACTATTAAACCCATGACAGTGGTATAATGTACTATTAAACCCATGACAGTGGTATAATGTACTATTCAACACATGACAGTCTTATAATGTACTATTCAACACATGACAGGAGTACAATGTATTATTCAACACATGACAGGAGTATAATGTACTGTGTATGGTACTCTTTCTTTACAATGTTAGAGAGAATTAATAATTTCAGGCAGAAGAACACCCATTTCTTTGGAAAATTAATTTTTTGGGTCATGTTTTTGTGTTTCACACAGGTACTTTTGTTTCATGTAGCACTTAATACTTGCAGTATTACCTCTGTTTACAATGCTAACCAATAGATGGTCCACTTTTTGAAAGGTCATGGACCACTTGATCAACTACAAGACAAATCTAGATGCAATCCTTTTGTAGATCCACAGGTACTGTTCCTTTTTATTGTAAAAGCATGGCAATTAATGTAGATCCCTAACTGCAAGGGTTGAGATAATGTAAATGATAAACCCTTTTGTTCAGGACAAGTGACTTGTAGTGATAATGATGTATCTACTACCTAATGAAATTGTGAGGAACTGCCATTAGAGTTTTTCAGCAAGTAGGACTGCTTTTTTAAGAAAGTAGGTGAAAACTAGGGTATTTTGTTAAGAAAAACTGTATGAAATTTATGAAAATTACTGAACAAAATCAAACTTGACTTGCCATTGTAAATTTGAAAAAAAGCATGCTGTTTATCATGCACTAGCTATCTCTTTAGACCAGGTTGCCTCCATCTTAAACACCCAGCTCCACATTACAAATACCATATCTGAATTCAATTTGGTACACTCTGTTCATTAAGTGTGTAATCAATTTTCAACATAAAATTGAAAAAAAAGGTAGGGATTGTAGGACCATTTTGGAAAAAGCAGGGAAAAATAGGGAGTATGACAAAAAAGTTGGAAAAACTAGGGTTGCTGGAAAGACTACCAGTATTCTCAAACCTCTCTCTGCATAAAATTTTATTTTGACATCAGATCTCTGAATTAGATGTAGTAATTAGATGTGGCAATGAATTTCTAAATACTGTCTTGGTATATCACAATATTTTTACTTTAAATTTGATGCTGAGAGTTTGTGAAAGTGGGGCCTGAAAGGCCAGTCACACATTACTGTATTATTACTTTATATTGATCAACTATTATGTTGTTTGTTTGTTTTTGAGAGTGTAGACAAGAACGTGAGGGTTTGCATGTCGAGACCACAATCCAAGTACTGCTGAAAACAACCAAGACATTAATAAACTGTTGACAAATGCCATCACTGGCACTGGAAAAGTAACTGCTACGTTTTGCTTTCCATTAACATGGGCTTGACAGAAATGAGCCATGTGATTTTTATTAAACATTTCCAGAATCAATAACAGCGAGTATGTTGTCATGTTTCCCCAATACAAAGTACCAACAGCTACTTTGTATCTTTTCATAATGAAAGTGTGTTGTCATGTTTCCCCAATGCAAAGTACCTACTTTGTATCTTTTCATAATGAAAGTGTGTTGTCATGTTTCCCCAATGCAAAGTACCTACTTTGTATCTTTTCATAATGAAAGTGTGTCAGCATCTATCAGTAGTTCAGCATATGTCATGGACCAGAGATAAACAACTGTTCTTAATTTCACTACATATAAATTAATTTAGGGTATGTATCAATCCGCTGGATCAGTGTAGTCCATAACTGCTTTTCATGTCTATAAAGAAAGAGTCAAGCTATACCTGTAGCTCTGCATATGACTGGCATCATATTCAGTGATACTAGGTCAGTGTAACCTGCAGTCTCAAATATATCTGTGAACTTAACATCCTAGCTTGAGAAGAGCAGTTTTCTTAAAAATGCACTTATTTGTAAAGGAGTACAAACTTAATGACCTCCAGACTGGCCACCTGGGATCAGACTTGAGGCCATTATTCATGTTGGCTGGTAAAAAAGATTAGTCTGATACTAGGATAACTGCAGTACTTGAAAGTGCAAAAAGTTTGATTATGCCCTGCCACAAGTGTGGAAGGGGCATATAGTGTTACCCTTGTCTGACCATCCATCACAACTTGGTCAAGTTTGAGGACAGTATATATTTATATATGGTCTAACAGTACATCAGCACAATCCAGGCTATTTAGTGCTAGGTAGCAAAACTTTGCCAAAATACTCTGAAAGACAAACCCCTTCAGCCAAAAGCAAACATATTCCACGAGGCAAAAGACAATAAAGATACTGAATAAACTTCCAAAATACAAAGTCAAATCTTACCTATGCAAACCCCACTCTTTGAAAAATTCCAAGATTTCGGTCGGAATATCGTGGCAAACAGGTTGCCTATATTAGCCACCTCCTATAAAATTCAAGTTGGCACATCAGGCCTTTTCAACATCCGCAAGCCTGCATGGAGATGCATTTTGGACATGTAATTCAAATATTGCAAAACAAGAATTGGTGGAGCAGTCGTGTTCAAAGAACTCACTTTTATTTTTATTCATGCTTTGATAGTGAATATTTACGAAAGAAAAATACTATTTAACACAATTAAGTGAAATAGCAAAAAGATAAGAACAATAAAATTATAGATCCCATAAAAAGAAAGTGACAAAAAAAAAAGACTTTTGCAATAGTGCACATTCTGTGGATTGTTACAATTTCATAGTGCCAAATTGTAATGTCAATATGCTAAATTGTTGTGTTCTGCAAATTTTAATTTTTGGCACATTCAAAGACTTGTACTATAGGTGCAATGTATCCTTGGGTGTACTTACTTAATTACCATATAAAATATGAACTCCTTGGGTTTACTTACTTAATTACCATATAAAATATGAAGACAATTTAATAATGTGCACTTGATAGCCCTGCTGGATATTGGCATGGTAACTTGGAAACAGGTTGCTAGTAAATACAAATATATAATCACACCCCGAGTTTAGCCAGAGCTTACATTGCAGAATTGGGTGGGTGTAAGATGTGGATTGCATGGTAAGTGGACTGATGTATTAAAAAAGCTAGGTGATAATCAACAAACATTTCAAAATTGTTACTATGAGGTTCATGATGGATGTCGGAATGGTGCCATTTCCCTTTGTTCTATTATAAATAAGGAGGTAAGCTTTGTCCAAAAAATATAACTATATACATCACTATTCTGGAGGAATGTTTGAAAGAAAGGCACAATGTGTGCAGTGATCACTTGGGACACTATATTGGCCACATTTTTAAGTTGCAACAAATGTTTTAGTAAAAACCCCATGTTAATATAACTGAACATTTAGGAGTAGCGGTCTGATTTTTAAAGCATACATCTTGGCAGCCATATTCAATCTTTAAGGGACACGATTTTCCCTAAGGACTAGTTTTGACACCTTATTGGCTATATCGTGCTGAGGAAACCAGAGCTAAGTGCCTTTCCCAAGGACACGCTGAGACAGCCAACACAAGTTGGCCTTCCGAAGGATTAACTGTTTTAAGTAAATGTTTTGGGTGACTTGTCATTAGGATTTACCATTCATACTAAATAAAGAAAAAAGCAAAAACAAAGTGAAACCAACAATTATGTATGCCCACAATGGTTACATTGATAGTAATGTTGGGCAACAGGTGGGTATCATTTTTTCATGACCATGTGCAGAATTATTTATGTGTGCATTTTTTGGTCCACTTAATAAAGTATATAAGAGGACAATATGGCTGCGTGATGGCCACATTAGCTGAAAGGAAACATTCCCAATCTGCCCCAATTTGCAAAACTTGAGAAAGAATGCCAGTGTCAATTTTCACAATCCAAGAAGTATGAAGCAGACACAAACAAGCACCTGTCTCGTGAGACAGGAGATGCTAGAGTACCCATATATATGCTAATAATCTTCAACAGGCACACTTAAAACTGGAAAGGAGTTGTTGGAAATTTTTAAATGTTAAAAGAAAGAAATTCTTAGTTACTTTATTTTTGTTTTGGTATCAATTACAAGTTGTGATGATATTGCAAATGAGTGCTGATCAACATTCATCACAGTCTAGGGCAGCCGAGTCTTGTTTGAAAAAGAAATGTAAAAATTTCTTGTATCTTCTTTGAATTATGTTTACTCTGAGAAATATGTGCAGCATGGTAATATTGTTTGATCCATCCATTAATATTAAAGATAAATTATATCAACTGATCAAAGTCCAACAAGACAGTTGTGCTTGGTGCAATTACACATAATTAATAGATTCTTATTTATCAGCTGAGACAATCCTTGTCACTGGTCCCTGGGACTGGCAGAGCACTGAAGTAAAGTGTGGCATGTACAGATGCATCTACACCAATGTTGAACACGGGATGGGTGGGTTTCTGAAAATGACGATGGTGGTTAAAAAAATTGAATTCACACATTTAATTCAGGTGTTAAATGAACCACATAAAATAACAGGCAAGAGATACTTTATGGATTACAGTATATACTCCCATATAAGTTTAGTCCAACTGCAAACTGCACAGACCAAGATCTGCTGTTGCATATTGCATCGGCATATCTGGGTCTATGCAGTTTGTTACGGGTAATAAGTAGAACAAACAACATGGACCCTGATCTGTCTGCGCAATATGCGATGGCAGATCAGGGTCTATGTTGCTTGCAGTTGGACCAGACTTAAAAGAAAGTATAGATGGTACTTTGCGGGAGGTGTTTGTCTTTGTACAAAAGGACAAACCATATTGAGTTGACCAGATAACTTCTCGTGTGCTAATCCTATATTATATGCTGCAAAGCTTCCCAAAACAAATCATTATGTATAAGTTATGTTGAAAATAAACAAATTCTACATAAGATATCTATTTCATCAATGATCCGCGATATCCTTCCTGTGATATGGTAAGAGACACTTTATTGATTACATGTTATTTTGCTGTCAAAGAAGTGTAAAATGATGCCAAAGACGGTACACAACATCAAAAGACAATGAAATTTTAATTTAAGAGATAAACATACAGATTTTGATTCCCAGAACACTCGCAGAAAGAAGGACAAAAACAACTTTAATACACAAAAATTCATTAATAACAGACTGCCTTATAATGGAAAAGAAAAGAAAATTCATTTTTAAAAAAATTGTTTCATTACAAAGTAAGAAATAAAATAATGTTTAAAGGGAATGTCTAAGACAATTTACACTTTTTATTCAGTGTTTTCTCCAGATTTCACAGAACCCCACTAAATTTAATTAATCCCTTTTAAAAATGAGCAAGTGCATGAAAGTCATACAGAGTCAATTTGCCATGAGTGTAACGAAACCTGTAACATTATTATCAACAAAGTTCAATCTGATACATATGCACTTGACTTCTAGATCGACTACCATTATTAAATGCTTACTAAGTGACTTCTAGATCAACTGCCATTATTAAGTGCTTACCCAGTGACTTCTAAATCAATTGCCATTATTAGTGCTTACTAAGTGACTTTTTGCAATTTGAGCAACGAGAGACTTTTACCGATTACCTATTGTTTTACTAACTACACTTGGCATGGTTGTACAATGGTGGACATGCCATTTTCAGTATTCAGTGGTAATGTTTCTGCTGTTACATGCAGTTCAAATGCATACGATGTTGCCATTGTCATAACATGTGATCACTGCAACTGTGCCAATAATGAAAATAAACAACCCCAAGTTGTATCTTTATTAATTAAAAGTTATTTATCACACATGCACTTGTTAAAACATACCACATGAGATCAATTGATCACACATGCACTTGTTAAAACATAATACATGGGGTCTATTTAACACACACACACTTGTTAAAACATACTACATTGGGTCTATATATACTGTTCTCATAAAATTGGCACTCTTCACACAAATTGAAACTATTCTTTTATGATGATGCCAGAGGGGGAATTCTCTACGTGAAAATCCTGGAGTTATCACTTCATATAATAAGAGTAGTTTTATGAATAGAGCCACCAAATACGTCTAAAAATAATAATTGCTTGTGCAGATATTTAAATCTGAACTTTTCAAAATTGGTCATATCCAGCAGGTTTGGGGAAATGCTGTATTTTGCGAAACAAAGCATGTGTATGATTTTAAGATACTTGTGGATTTCCAAGTGCTGTACTATGCTATGGGGTTGGTTTGTGTCACTGCAGTGTTTACACACTACAGCTAAGACATTTTATCAGTATCATTTTTGACAGAAGAGTAAAAGCACATGAAAGCATGAATTATATTCACTTCTTTTTTGACTATGTCTTATTGCCTCTGTGTGTTAACATTTTATGACAATGTCAGATCCAAGTAAAATTGAGGAAGATACAACTGGGTGACCACTAGATGAAGAAAAAAAAATCCATTCATTTTTGGCTAAATATTTGAAGTACAATTGCCTTATTTTAGTGGTAGCTTTCAAAATATTTGAGATATATGTAGAAAGTTTGGCATATAAGTACTCCCTTCTCAACTCTACTATAAAACAACTATGCTCCGATATCATAGGCAGTGCCAAAATGGCGGCTCTAATGGATGACGACGATAGTGATGTGTTGAAGGCAGAGCAAAAATAAAATGCATTATGCAGTAAATGGAAAGCAGATTATTCTACAAGAGTTGGTTTTGTTTCTAGACTCTTTCTCTCTACTGTTCAACTTACCAGTAGATTATCTGGGTGACCCAAGACTAATGTGTCCCCTATTTTTCCTCCTGCAAAGTGTTGTGCAACTGACAATCCACTCAAGCAATAGCATGTATGATAGAAATCTCGAGATCTGGAAGAAAAACAAAAGCAAAACAAAAACACGTTTGCATGTGTGTGACAAGAAGAGTCCCTCAAAGGGACTGATGCTCTTCGGTTCGAAAAGAATTTACAGGAATTCAAGATAACATGATTTCTTCTTTTTAACTGCTAAGTGTTAAACCATCTCTTATATTTTTGAGCAATAAGATTTTTTACAAATTGGCCAATGTGGCAGCTATATTGGATGCAAGATTGGCACCATTTTAATTTAGGACAACCTAGACACCATTAGAAGACTTTTTGGTGAAGACCCTGTATTAATATGACCATCCATTCCGGAGAACTGGTGACAAGAGTTTCAATATGTTCATTGTAGCATCCATATTTGAGGTCAGAACGGCACCATTTTTATTAAGGACCAACTAGATACCATAATAAGTCTTTTGCTGAAAATACCATGTTGATATGACTTTTCATTCAGGAGAAGCAGCAATAAGAAGATCTTCAAGATGGTTGCCATGGTGGCCATACTGGATTTCAGATTGGAACCATTTCATTTAGTACCAACTAGAAGTCTTCTGCTGAAAACCCCAATGTTGATATGACTTTCCATCTTGAAGGAGCGTCGACAAGATTTTCAAGATGGTGCCTGTGGCAGCAATATTGGATAACAGATCAGCACAATTTATATTGAAGACCAACTAGACACCATAAGAAGTCTTCCGATGAAAACCACATGCTGATATGACCTTCCATTCAGGAGGTGTAGCAATAACAAGATTTTCAAGATGGCTGATGTGGTGGCCAAGTTAGATGTCTGGGTGACACCATTTTCATTTTGGACCAACTAGACATCATAAGAAGTCTTCTGGTGAAAACCCCATGCTGATATGACTTTCTGTTCAGGAGGAGTAGCATCAACAAGATTTTCAGTATGACTGCCATGGTGACCATGTTGGATGTCAGATCAGCACCATTTTCATTTAGGACCAACTAGACATCATAAAAGTCTTTTAGTGAAAACCCCAACATTGATAAGAGTATCCATTCAGGAGGAGTGGCAAGAACATGATTTTGAAGATTGTTGCCATGGCAGCCATATTCTAAGTCATATTGGCACCATTTTCATTTCTGACCTACTAGACATCATTAGAAGTCTGTGAAAACTCAATGATGAAAAGACCATCCATTCACGAAGATTAGTGATAACACTATTTCAAGATGGCTTCTGTGGCAGCCATATTTGATGTCTAAGCAGCACCATTTTCATTTAGGACCAACTAGGTCTTGTGATAAAGGTATGTAAAGTTTCATAGCAGAACTCCAAGCAGTTTAGGAGAAGTAATGTTGACAAAACTTGTGCTAATGGGCTCATGAACATATGAGGGACCACAGACAACAGGCCATCCAATAAGCTCTTCTGGTCTATAACCAGTAGGGCTAATAACTCAATTGTGAGTTGAATAGGTCCAGATCTGCTGTCACCAAATGCACTGGCAATCTTGGCTCAGATCTACTGTCATCAAATGCACCAGTATCGATCCAGATCTGCTGTCACCAAATGGACCAACAATATGGGCCTATTCTCTTCATTCTTCTTAAGATTTTCAGCAAACAGCATAGACCCTGATCCACTGGCAGATTAGGGTTTGTTCTGTTTACATTTGAGTACATTTTATACACGAGTAAATATGGTCGTTGTTAGGTCAGTAACCCCTTTTTAGATTTAGTTGAGCCTTAATCCAGAGATGTAAAATAGACATTTGCTGAGATGGAGCCCCATGTAGAATGAAAATTTGACCATTTGGTCAAGCTGGCAAAGCTTCAGTCACCACTGCAATGGATGGATTATCAATGGGGTCATGTGAGCAGCCTAAGGAGGGATGAGCTGCAGCCACATTGAGGAGTTCTTGGGCTGATATTGAGAACAGAAGACAGCCACAAGGGTGATCATCAAAGCACAATCCTGACGGAGGCAAAACCAATAGAAGTAGCTTGTGAACTGCATGTCTGGATGAGTGAAAAGCTGGGACATGATAAAAACATCTGTCTTGGTTGAAAAGGAATATAAAGTAAACAATAGGAACAAGGGATTATGTTTCTTTGAACAACAAGTTGCTCACCTTGTGCTTTTGGAAGACATTATCCAAGTAGTTCGATGAAGATGTGATGATGTACTGGAAGCATGGACCCTATAATATAGAGATGCTGCCAGGATATTATCTAAGGGAAATGGGAACAGTTATTGGTCTGAAATAGATACTTCTCTATGTGCTGTGCTGTCTCTTGCTCTGCGACACTGTTGTGCCCTTGCCAATGAATAAGGTTTGGAGGAGGATTTCCCAGATGGGAGTGCCTTGGTTGGGTTCTGTTTTTTTCTCTGCTCATAGGAAATGAAGGCATGGCTCTGGTTTACAGAGCATGCAAGAGGGTTGCCTCTTTGATGGCCTGATTCCTGACCTTGTCTATGTGCTCATGGGATAATAGGTTGGAAGACAAAGGCCGAGATCTGAGGGTGGTCTTTGAGCAGTGCAGACATGGATAGGAATGCATCTATCTTCGTGAGCTGGATGTTAAAGGATGCAATATAGAATTGGAGAGTTAATGTTGAGCTGTCCTGTTGAGTACATGAGCCATGCATGAGACTGATTCCCATGCATTTCTGTCAGCAGGAATCTTGACAGTGTGATCTAAGTTATGCTCAGCTTGCTTAAAAGTGGTCATGGAGACTAGCTTTCATGTTGTGAACCAGTTGGCATGTGAAGGAAAGGTTTCTAGTCAATGCATACACATGTTGGCTTTGACATTCCCAGATTTGCAATATCTCTGTAGACAGCCTGGGACATTTGTGTGGAAGACCGGAGTGTGTGTTTTATTAAAGGCTGGACTGTTACATGGGAGGCATCATTGAGAGTAAAAAGGTCTGTTGATGCTGGGATTTGAGGTTGCCTTTTAAAGCTGTGCAAGATGTCAGTGGCTTGATCAGACTCTGGTAACTCAAGGCTGGTCTTTCTTGGTTAAAAGGTCAATGTTTGCAGGAATTCTGTAAGTGGCAATTGTCAAAAGCATTAGAAGGACAGAACTCGGGAGGCAGAAACCATAAGACTTATTCAATGGCAGCAGAGTCTTTCTTGAGCATTGTCAGTTCAAGTATATAAGAATGGGATTGCGAACATTCGTCTTTGAAGTCAGAGCTGTGTGGTGATAAAGAAGCCTACAATGGTAGCAACAAATGTCTGGGTGTAGCAGGTAGTCAAGTGACAATAAATGAGGCTGGACTCTGTTCATTTTGCAGAAAGGTAATCTCCAGGCACCAGCTTTGCATGTTATTGAGAGTCACAGATGGGTACTAGGTAATTGGAAAAGGAAACTGCTGTAACCAGTACTAGATCACAACAGAGCTGAGTCAGGAGATGAACTGCCCAGCCCTGGTCTGCATTGCCTTCATAGGTCTGGTACTGGATACTGACTGGATGTTGTGGGAGGCGTGATCACCAAATCAAGTGCCAATTGTCCAGTGCCTACATGACAGGGCCAGGGCTGGAAGTGGTGTGACCATGTGCCGGACACTTCGTCTTCTTTCCGGGACTGGGTATGCCTGGAAGACGGACCACTGTACCTGATTCTGGTGATAATGGGTGTAAGTCAATATGGTGTAGGAACTGGAGTGGGCAAGGTACAAGGCCAGCTGATGTCTGGTCTCATGGTCTGCTACTGGCCATCTGGGGATAGAGGCTTACAGTGAGAATGGTTGCTAAGAAATGGAATAAATGGCAGACAAAATGACATAAATGATATAATTACAGAGAATAAATGATCATTTATTTGGAATAAAACGCAATAAAGGTTGAATACTGAGATTTACTATAGGTACTAAAGTACTACTGACCATTGGAATAACTGACTAAGATGTTGCTGGTTAGCTTACTGTATGATGAAATAGACAATTGAAGAGCAAAGTATTAGTTCATGATGAGTATCAACTGAAATTCAGGAAATAGATGGCGTATACTTCCCCATGATGAGAAAACTTCTAAGCATTGCTCAAACTTGTGCAAAAGCACAAGAAAGAAGGTATTTGTGTGGCATCTTAAGGGAGCATGATGACCAGGCACGAGTTGAAGTCGTAACTGGCGAATGATGGGATTTGATGATGCCAATCCCAGTATCAAGGGGAGACCACTCTCTTCTGTCTTTTATCTTGGCAAGCTGAAACATGCTTAAAGGCATGGTCAACATAATTTTCTTTGCTTGGGGAGGCTGGATTTGTGAGGTAGTGGATGTTCTTCCAACCTGTTATGATTCTGAAATGTACCTGAAGAAGAAAGCATCCACATTTTCATCTCATCAAGTTCTTACAATTGTGAATGAAGTACCCTAAGTAGTTTGTCTTTGCTATTTGTATAACATACCAATACCTCATGAATTAACCACTTAAATGGCATTATTAGTTGTTACTTACTTGTCAGGCTTGTCACGAAGACCCCCACCTGGAGCCTGACAGCAGATGAGGATATACTCCTGTAGGGCCTCCTGATTAAACAGCCACCTTTCTGCACTCAGAGCCTTGTCCACTGAATACACATACAAATATTAAAGTCAGCAAGCAATGTACACTTGTTAAGAAATTTGCATCTGTAGGAATAGGCTGGGTATTCCCACAATGGAACATTAAGTAAAGGTACAGATCAGAAAAATAAGAATTTTATAGTATCTAACAAAACAGGGACCTTACATTATCTACTAGTAGCGATTATTACTTGATTAAGACTTAATCTGATCAAGTCAAATCTGTATTGGCTGTCACCTCTCTATAAAAGTCACCTGCTCAGTGGTCAGATTCACTCAGTCACATCACTTTTTTCAATATAAATGTCCACCTGTACATGCAGTTAAAAACATGTGGAGAAATTTGCCTAAACAACAAAATCTACATTCTCACAGACATACACAATATCACACTTTCTTTAATAATTTTATATTGAATCCTACAGCAGAAAAATTGTGTGACCTACTTCATTTATTATTATTATTTTTATTATGTATATTCCCACTTACCCATCTCATTCTCAAATTTGCTTTGTGAAAGCTAAATTTGTGTGTTTCCTATTCAAGCAATTATATTAATCTTGCATTTTCTGTCCAATGTCAAATAAAACATTTTATACAGGATGTAATTTTAAATAATTAGAAACTGACAATTCTATAGTTAGGCCAAATGGGGCACTGTCTTTTATCCACCAGTTTCTTTTTTCAGTGTGAAACCAAGTCAATGTCTCTATTCCTTGCTAAAAGCACATATTTTGAATTGTTTATACTTTTTCATCATTTACGTTTCTTGCAATAACCTTTTGTTCCTAATTAACCTATCTTCCAAAGAGATATAGTTGCATTTCTCATGCATTTTTCCTCTCTTTTTTAATTTATTTTGGAGGATTGTTTTCACTGCTATATAATATAAATAATATTCCTTCTCATAACTTTTATGTTAAGTGTTTTGTCATTGTATGTTGGTCTACAATTAGTATCTGTGCCATTACCAATTTTAGTGTCATTTTACAGGTAGGCACATTAAACTTTCAAAGTTACAAAAATATTTAGAAAGTTTAATATACCTACCTGATAAGCATTCATGATGATGATGATGCAAAAGCAGTAGAACGAATAAAGTATGGGTATATTACTGATTTCCAGCTGAATCAAGACTGCATTATAATGAAGTACATAATAAAATTTTACTACTGAATAATGAAATTGGATCTATGGCCTTATAACAGAAACCATGGTATAATGAAGGGCCTTATTTTGAGGGAGTGCTGTATATAACATGTTGGCATAAATTCATGCACCTTTCTGTCTTTAAATATTTAGAGTTCTGAGATTTTTTAAAAACTTCTTGAGGTACAAATAATAACATCAATATGGTCAATTCTCTTTCATTTGAATACTAAATACTGATCCAGCTTTCTTTTCCTAATCCTTGCTCTTGTTCCATTTGTTATCTCTTGGGTGGCTTTGCTAGGTGACCCCTTAAAAAAAACAATAGTCTATGAAGTTTATATTTTGCATGTCCCCAGACTAACCACTAAACACAGGTTTGAAGTTAGTACTTAAGAAATTAAAGATAGTCTGGAACAGGACTGGTGACTAATGATTGATTGATTACTGATTGGCATCTCTTGGCACATCAACATGTGAAAGGCTATATTGTGCTTTGGCAATTGTACTGGGGTGTCTTGCCCACAGACACACCACAGTGGCCAACCGATTCTGGTTTTCGAGTGGCGTAACAAGCTCAGCCAGTCTGATGCAAGATCATGTCATTAATATGCATGTATCTTGCTCATTATCAAAGCTGTCCAAGATCTTGATGATAAAAGCATATATTCCATATCAGAAAAACTGCCTTCAATGTGTAACAAGGTCAGCCAATTAGATGCAAGATCACCTCATTAATATGTGTGGATCTCGCTCATTACTGAACTCATCTGAGATTCTGATGATATAAACCAACATTCCAAGTTTGATTGAAATTCTATCAGAAATTGGGACTTTAGAATGGTAACAAGCGATTCTTGATGGATGGCTGACTCATGATGGATGAAACACACATGGCTATACCTTAAGCTCACTAGGCCCTATGGCCAGGTGAGCTAAAAATTGGAAACAACTATGAAGAAGACACAGTGGTAAAGTGACTTTTTTAAAAGACATTTATTAAGTGGTTTACCCTCCATTGTTAACACCATGTGAATGAGAGGGAAGGCACCTCCCTGCCAGAAGGAATAGCAACCATCCACCAGTTTGTTGGACCTGCCCTGGAATCCACCCTCATAACTCATCTGCTTATTTACTGTCCACCTCTGGAAAGAAAATAAGTAGGAAAAATTATTCGGGGGACTTGATCAAAGTCAAAAAAAAAAAGTTTTTGGCAACTAAATATATAAGCAAATGTTATGCAAATCATTATTACCTTATAGACCAAAATTCTATGAAAATGACTGGTCAATTATCAAGATATAAAATCCAGTATTAAAAATTATTCTAGCAGGATGCATGAACTCTAACAAGGTCATAACTAGATCATGTGACTTGCAAGCAGGTTGTAAGTAAGTCATGTGACATCTGGCTACCCAGCCACAACTGGATAAAACAAAATGGCAGACAACCTCAAAAGTTAAAATGCAAAATGTCAAGTTTATGATCAAAATATATGAAGTAATTTTATTATATATAGAAAAGAGTGACTGTTTTGTTTATTATCAGTTGATACTATCCCTGTTAAAGAAGGCTAGATTTTAATTAAACAATGCTGATTCGTCAGGATCTTTTCTGAGGCCCAAGGGAGGTCAAATACTTTCATGTGTCTTATCTTACCTGCAAAGCCTGGATATTACAAAGTTTTGCATGCTCCAGCAAAATGAGAGCAGCCAGTCCACAGAACGAGTAACCTCCATGTGCTTCCATCCCTGGACAACCTCCAAAACCACCTTCATAAGTCTGACACCTAAACAAACAGGAATGAGATAATGATTAAACATTTCAACTTTACATTTTGTGTCAAGACAGCCAATGACTTGCAAGAATCATGTTACTTAACAGATCGGACAACCATGTCCTGGGTTATTTTGAAAGGAAGCAACTGGAACATCCCGTCCATACATGCCATATTCCCAGACAGTCTTTGGGATTTTTGAGACTCATAAAGTGTGTTTTAGGGTTCCAAGGGGGGTCAGTGCATATGACCAAGGGGAGTCAGTGCACGTGACCCCCAAAAAACGTTATCCAAATGAGAATAAGCTATCTTTTCAAATCAGCCTATAGCAAATGACTGGAAATTCAAATCTGAATAAAAGAAAATACCATATGTTTTCAAATAGTATCACCACACATATGTACACATGGTCACAAGCTCACATATATTAAATAAAAAAATACACCAAGTTACTGTCTTTAAAATCCACTTTTAATTACATGCAGTCTTTGCTGTTTTCAATAGTTCAGAAGTTGGTTTGAAGGTAATGCAAGTGTCATTTGTGTTCATCTTAGCACTCATCAGAGATTGAATGGTGGTCTTGTTCAGCCTTCCCTGAAGATCTTGTTGAATTTTTCTAAGCATTGAAAATGATCTCTCAGCGTCGGCATTGTTGTGAGGGAGTGTCAAACATGCAATGGTCACTTGAGTCAGAATATCAAATCTTGGTTTTCCTGAAGGAAGATTTCCTTGCATAGGTCTGTAAAATGATCTGCTTCTGAATTCGGCAGATTGTGCTGGGCAACGAAATTGCAGAAAAGTACTTCAGCTCTAGTTACATTGTCTGTCAATGACTGTTTAAAGAAGCTATTTAATTTGGGTATTGAGCTCTGCATTTTTGCCGTGTCACGATGTTGGGTGGTGTTGCTATGTCGACAAATGTCATACACTCCAGAATGACTACTGTCAATATGGTGGTTGCAATATGTGCACAGAATAAAATGTTCCCCCTTGATGCTGCGCTTCACAAAGTCAAACTCCGTCAACTAGGAGTTCTGGAATTTTGTTTTGCTGGGCTTTGCTCGCTTGGGAGATGGCTCCATATTTCCTGAATCGCTACTACATTTCTACATGTTTCCTTTGAAAATGAATCACACTTATACACTATTCCATTTTATATATGGAGTAAAAATCTGACTTCAAAGAAACGTTGCCGCTGATCACAAACTTTAAAAAAGATGGTGTCAACATTCTCAAAGAAACGGTGCCGCTGATCACAAACTTTAATAAAGATGGCTTCAACATTTTTATTCAATGCAATCAGTTTGTTCTTCAACACGCATTTCTTTGATCTACTTAACTTTAAATTGGGTTGTTCCACTTAATGTACTTTACCTATGCAAATTAGCCTAATAGCTCTCCCGCAGCAGTGCTCAAAAGGATTTTACACGACACATCACCCTAGCTATTGTGAGCCAATTAAGTAAATCTCTGAAAGGTGGCTGTTTATCTCTGACTGCCTTACCTTTTCATTGCCTCTAAAACAGGTGTATAAACCTGCCCCGAGGATAGTTTTACAGGAGCTTTGAGCAGTACTGTTTACTGTTTATACATACCACAGATTATGGGCATATATAATAGTGATCAAGAAATATTTTTTTTTTTTTTTTTGTCTTTTCTTTTTTTGGGGTGGAAATTTTTTTGTTGTTGCAAAATTGCTGAAAATCGTGTTTTTTAAAACACGATCGTGTTGGGGGGTTTGGGAGTCCAAAATCGTGATTTTCACGCGACACGTCATGTTATGGCAAGTATGTCCATCTTTTCCATCACATGCTAGAAAAAGACATGAGATGTAAATAGTGGCCATTTTTAGCTGCCACAGTCTAGCAGTTATTAAAAATGCAAACTGATGTAGCTCAAACATAAACTCATTATCATGCCACAATTACTAAATGACATATCATTATTAGCAACATAAGCAATAGTTGTATCCTCTTTAAACCGAATGATTTTCTTAAAAGATTTCCTTTAAAAACTTTTTTTTTTAAAGTGCAGATTTTCATTATAGGATTAAATTACCATGGCTGGGTAATTATCGAATTGTAAATTTGACCTAATCACAAAGTTAATAAAGTCAGAAGAACTTATGTCAACAATTGTGAATGATTAAGAAAAATTTACATTTTGATAAATACCAAACCATGGTCTTTTAATCCTTATAATTCCCATTTTCCTCATTTCTGTCATTAGAGGATTCCATTAACAAATCTGATTTTAAGCAACATGCAGTTTTCTTTCATTAGCAACTTCCCAAGGCACCACAATCTCTAGCCCCATCTTAGCTAGCAGAGAGTCATCAGTCCACTTCATTCATCATTGATGTGGAACTAAGTGTATCAATGATTCTTTGCTAGATAAGATGACCTGGACTGTACAGAATCACAACATAAGAGTTCATGAGAGCTAAAGTGATTTTTTTTAGTGTGCAAAATATATCTTTACATGTTTAGCATTCATTGTGTTCACTTTCTATGCATTCAGATCTTTATGAATCAAAATCATGTCCATTTTTAGTGTACAAATATACCTTTACATGTTTAGCATTCATTGTGTTCACTTTCTATGCATTCAGATCTTTATGAATCAAAATCCTGTCCATTTTTAGTGAGATCCGCTGTTCTTACATATGACCATGACACTGAATAACGGCTGATAGAAACATATTGTCAAAGCAAAAATGCAATAATTTATTAAGGTAGAGTTGCTCGTAAAGCCTGCCATAAGTTTTTTGTTTGGCTACGGAGATGAGTTTTGGAGTGCAGGAAGGATTGTGGAATTACAGTGTATGAATGTCTAACTGGAGATTTTATCTGGAATTGCTAATTTTCATCTGAAGTCACATGGGGGCAGGGGGGGGGGGGCATCATTCTTGTGGTCATTTGTATGGAGTTCATACAGACAAAGCTTGACCTACAGTACACTGGAAACCCTTGAACCGAAATGTAGTGCCCAGAATTTACCAATGTGTAAAAAAATAAATACATTTGACTCTTATCTGTAAGAGAGGATGTTTCAAATGGAGAGAAATAAGAATCAGATCAATCATTTTTTTAATCCAGCTAGACATTAACTCCTAAAAATTATATCTCCTATAAGACTTGCCAACTGTCTTGTATTATTTTTCTCAAACGGGGGAAAAATGTCGAAGAGGCAAAAAAAACTAATGTCAGTTATCTTTAGAAAATATGTATGCAATGTTATGGAGAAGAAACACTTTTGTCATTGCTAGAATTTAAATATTTACAATGGAAAATATTCTATGTCCATATATCTCCTATTTCAGCTCAGAGTTCTTCTGATAATTACATTCTTTTTAGTTTACATGAGTAATGACTTGTTTTGTAGCGATAACAGGTATCACTATGATAACTATGCCAGTGAGCTGTTATTGCATCCTACTGCAGTCCTTAAGAAAACCATTCATATTTTTTTCTCTGATTTTACCTGAAGACTGGCTATGCAGTGACGAATGTTACTTGCATTCAACAGAAAGGAGCATTAATGCCTAAACAGAAAACAGATTATTTATTAAGTTCAGCCTTGGTGCTACAGCAATGGATGACAAAGCAAACAGGTGAGATTCTGCTGGTTCCATAAAGGTCTCTTGCACTAAAAATTCCAGTTACTGTAGTATCATTTATTTTTGTGGGGCTCAATTTTCATGGTTTTGTTAAAAAAGACATTTTCATGGGTACTAAAATTCGTGGTTTTGCCTGTCAAAGTTTGCATATTAGGAGGTATTTAATTTCATGGTTTAACCTCTACAAATACCCAAAATAAAGAATACAAAAGAATAAAACTATGCCAATGCAAACGGCAGTTGCATGAATGTTTAAAACAATACTACTAAATGTATTAGCACAAATCAAAGACCTGACAAGTTCAATACTTACAATGTGTTTTCATCCGAGTGAATAACATCAATGGAAGCCGACACAGCCAACAACACTAAAACAATACTACCACCTCTATGTGCGCAAATAAAACACCTGTCAAGATCAATCACTTACACCGTGTTTTCATCTGAGTACTCAACATCAAAGGTAGCTGATGCCACCAAAGTGCGAAGATGCTAACTAAACTTAAAGACAGTGGAATCACTCCTTTGTTTGTGCCTGCCTCATGTACAGACCAACTTCAACCACTAAACTTGACAATAAATAAAGAGTACAAAGAAGAAATAAAATCACACTTCCACAACTGGTTTGCTAAAAAGGTTATGGAGGTCATCACGGAAAAAGAAGATGTTACTGGTGATGATCAGTGCACCGTATTAGTGAACCTTGCAACCTCATTGATCAAGCCAATTTATGCTGAATGGGTAATTGCAGCTCACGCAACAATGAGTGAAAGACTGAACCAAATGATCAGTGGTTTTGAGAAAGCTGGACTTGTTTAAATTTGCAATCTGAGGATTATTTACCTGACAAGCATTTGTGTGAACCATGAGACTTGATTGACATGATGTTGATAGTGGCTTTGTCCAAAAATCAGTGAAGTGTTAACTTTAATACTCTGTTGTAATTAGTGTATAGACATGGTGTTTCATTAACAATAGTGCTTCAAGCAATAGTTCTAGTATTTTACAGGCTTGTTTTTTTGGATTAAAAATGCATGGAGAAAACGAAATGTGCTTTCAGGAGAATTAAAAATTTTCAACAACAGTTGCACTCGAATGAAGGATCAACTTGAATAAGTATTAAATTTAATTTTCATATACTAGTATTTTTTAATATTCTTTCTTTCATTTTCAGTATCACTAGTGTTTGAATACCTTATGCTTTTTCTTGTTTCTCTCTATCATTACTTATCTCACATATCGATTTAAGGCAGTGAGTGGAAATTACTGCTACAGGATACCTTATCGATATGTGTGCATTGAAACAATATAAAATGCTTTATATTTCTTTTTTTCAAAGGGTTAAAATAAAACAAACACATGTAAAAGCTAATATTTAATTACCAGATTACACTATTGATTTTGATTTATCCAATACTAGTAGCTTTGTTAATCTCTAAGAACGAAACACAGTAAGAAAATGGAGGGGGGGGTTCATTCTCATATGTGGCTAATTATTTTTGTTTGGTCTTTATATTTGTGGTTCAGGACAACAATGAAAACCACAAAAATTGGCCCCTCACAAAAATTTCTGATACAACAATATTTCATTCAAATGCAGTATTTCCAGAAAATGAAACATAACCTATGCTGACTTATGGATATGAGTTAGTGCCTAACATAAGAGAGTCTTGGTACATCTGAACTTATAACTAATGCACTGGATTTCATGAAAAATGTACAAAAAATGAAAGAAATATGTAACGAACTTAATTAGTGTAGTGATACCTAACACTACTTTCCCCTTCTCATCAATGAGGTTCTTCATGCTTGCTGCATTGTATATTTTTCATGTTCCAGGAGGAATGGTGCCATTTTATTCAAACTGCCAATGGTAAATTTCAGGTATGTTGAATTTAAAATAAAAGCAAAAAGTAAATTTGGTTTGTTTTTGTTTTTCATGGTACAGCAACACAAATACTTTATTTAGTGGCAAAAAGGATCATAACAATTGCACTGAAAAGCTGTACATTCCAAATTTTTTTTAAAAGAAAGTGCGACTTCATATTAAAGAATGGTTAATCCTAGTCCAAGTTTCATCTGCCCTTTTCTTCCCCATATTAGATATTTGGACAGTTATGGCAGAGTGAGAGGCCAGAGTACATACCCTATTAAAAATAACAAATTTGCCACAAACATGAAATAGGTGCATGGAGAGGCTTATTCAATTAAGCAACACTGTAATTAGTCCTACCTGCCAGAAATCTCTAAGTAGATAATTAAGTTTCTAATTCATAACAAATTAAACCAATTTCATCTCTTTAATACGCCAACACATGAACCAAAATTAGATCTTACAAACCTGACCATGTACAGTGTAACCAGCCTTAGCAGACACATCCAAATAGCAGACACCTGTTTATAATGGACACTTTCAGGGATCCCCAATGAAAATCTTTCAATAAAAGTGCTTTATCTCAAGAACACATATTGAAAGCAGACAGTGTTAAACTTGCACATAATGGACATTGTGACCTAATGTGTGCGCATTTACCTCCATTGCAACTTACAACAGGCACTATTGAATGTACACATATTTGTGATGTCCAGCTTGTTTTGACATTTAACTACTCAGTGGACAATTACCATTTTCCACTAGGTCTTATTATATCATAAATTTGCTTAGCATTGATTTCATAACTGATATGATCTTGCTTCAATCAGATCAAAAAGAGTACAGCTATGGTGAAGGACATTGTATTGATAAACAAAATGGCAGCTCTGAATATATTTTTTAATTAAATGGTTCATGAGTGAGCATGGGTAACTATAATAACTATCTCAAATTTAGTGTAATGTTAATATTGTTCTCAATTAAAATTCTTACATATTCAGACAGGACGTATAATGCTGACTTGAGTGAAGAAAATATATTTAAAATCAAATGCACATGAGCTTGTCTACTTTCAATTCAGGTAGATTAGCATTACAAAGCCCATGTTTTTTTTTGTTAGTGCAATCTTTGCTTTAGAAAGATAGATTGTAGGTTACAAAATAGGAGTAGATAATATAAATCATGACAATTTTACATTTTAATTTTAGATTTCACCCAAAATCAATGTTGATGACACTACCAAGTGTTGGAATCAAATAATGTCATGCTGACCTTTGACCTTTAAAAGTGATTAACTGTATTTAAATTAATCTTTTTGTAATTTTAATTTTAAAATTATTTATTGATGACCAGGATTAAAAGTCCTAGTGCATGTTAGAGGACTGACATTTTCAATACAATTCTTGTTTAATTTTTAACTTACTGTGCATTTCATTGTTCAGTTTCACTGCTACTGGATTCTGACACTTTCAGTGCAGAATTTCATTCTAACTGAATGTAAGAGTGCAGTGCATTTTTTTTCCAAAAATAATCTTATTATTCCTAAAAACCTCTACTTTTTGGCATTTTACGCGACACTTACAACTGTATGAGTTAAAAAGCACAGCAAAGTACTGGCCCTGTGTATAAAGGACACCAGTCTATAAATGCCAATTTTTCAATTTCCCTTGACTATCCTTTATGTACAAGTTTAACTGTACTTGGGTATTTCTGACACTGCTTAGTCACATGATTCAAAATCTTGCTGTCTACATTCTCCTTGATGTCGCAGGTCAAACAATCACACAGTACAAACAACTTATGTAGGGAAATGGTGTATGTTAATTAGATTGCATTCAACTTCAAAGAATGTGTAGGCCAAAAAGTTTGGCAATCGTGTGACTATGTTATGCTGCAATGCAGAGTAGAACATATACTTGATGTTCAACTCACGCGGTCATACTAAAGTTACAAACTATGTTTTAATTGTAATGTCTGAGAAAATAAAAATTAGAATTATCGATTTCAGACAGCTATGGTTCGATACAAGGTGGCTTTATTATGCTATGTAAATTGACTATCCTGTGTAGTTTCAGAGATGTTTTCAGTAGGGAGTGCTCTGTGACCTCCCACCCAATTTTAACTCTTTAAGTATATAACACAAGGTGGGAAAGTTCAGAGGAAAGTTGAACTAGGTTAATCCCCATTTCCATCCAAGGAACATTTGTGTCCCCTCCCTTCTACCACCCATGGAAGAATGCTTCTATGATACTTTAAACTTCAAAACTGTGAAGTATATCGTTTTTGTAACAATTCTCTCAAGGGGAATCTCATATAAAATAAGATTAAAAAAAACAACTTCTAATGGTATCTTTAAAAACTCACATAACAATCCATTCTGGGGTTCCATCAAACAAGGCTGGTGTCATGATGTTGGTCAGTCTGGCTACACTGGCTGCACAGTAAGCTCCTCTGAAATTTTTAAAATATCAGATGACACAATAAAGTTACCATCGTGCAGACACAATTTTACTGGTATAGTGGTTTACCACAGTACTTTTTCCTGTGGTATGTACCATGGTACTTTTTCACTGTATCAGTACTTCGGTCATTTCCATCAGTAAGGAATATATGAAAATTTATTAATTTAATTATGTTAAAAGCAGGTTTTCATTTTTTATTACAAAATGATTCCAAAATTATTAAGTTTTTACAAAATAGTTGTATTTGTCACAAATTAATTTCGAACATTACAAATGTAATTATATATATGAACCTTTAATCACATGTTTTACACGTGTCACGTATGACAACAATGTGGCCAAATGGGATGCTGTGAATGTAATTTGGGCCAAATCCAACTTTTGAAAATTTTAGGATTTAAAAAACAGAAGGAAAAAAGGTCATCTTTTTTAAGTTTTTTACTAGCATATGTTAATGTGTTAAGCATATGTATTCTTTTACAGAACTGAGAATCATCCTAAGATTTTGGGAGAGCATTTGTTTTCTATTTGAAATTTTTACATAATTTCTGTAGTAAACTAAATATTTTCTCTATTGTTGAGTCAGTGTCTTTTATGTTTACTGGCCCTCTTTGATAAATATCTTTCCTGGGTGTTGGCATCCAACTCAAAGATTCCCAACTATTCTATCAATAGTCTAGCTAGTAAATTGTAGGCTTCAGTGTCAGTACTTCCTATTTTTACTAACAAGCTCTCTAATGTCAGCACAATGTCTTTTACAGGGTGTCAGCTATAGTATAAACTTAATCATCTGACTTTAGTTATAGTGTTAAGATGACAACTTGTACAACAATTAACATACACATAGCAAATTCATCTATTATACGTTACTGACCATTTAATATGGGGGGGGGCTGTTATTTTCTTTCAAGTCGAGATATTGTATTTTATCTCAAGATAATTAATATTTTTCAAATACTAAAATACTATAATGGATATAAATGGATATAATATGGTGTTATTTTGCTATAAATCAAAGCAAGATATTTTTTTCCAGCTATTTGACAGCAAGATATTTTTTTAAAAATGCAGGCCCCTGCCACAGAAAATTAAATTGTTGGTCCCTAATATAATTGTGGTCTACTGTGGTACATAACGTGGTATGTTCAGAAATACAGCGGTACAAAATTTTTGTGGTACCCAACTCTAATATATATATATATATATATATATATATATATATATTTTTTTTTTTTTAATGCAAATATTAAGCTAGTTACTGGAAAGTTTACTTACCCAACAATGAGTTTTAGCTGTCCTGGCTAGCTGGACACAGAAACTGTCCCTTGCTTTAGACACAATTTGTATGTACCAGCTGTTAAACTATTTGTCAAGGTAAACTCAGTAGGTCTAATTTGTTTCCTCTAAATGTTTAAATCTGAGTTATATCCCTCGACATTAATCTTGTCAGATGATAACAACAGAAAGTGACTATTATTAAAAATAAAAAATTTGTAGTAACATAATAGGCAGCATACAACAGGCTTTGGAAGGATTAAAATACCTCAAAGCAAAAAGAACTATTTTTGTGAACATTTTGTTTGGAATCCGAAGCAAGTTAGCCTGCCACATTTACCTAATAATCAGAGACTTTGAACAATGTAGAGACATAAAAAGGTTCTCAAGACCTTCACCTAATTCTTAATCATAACATGACTTTACAATTTAAATGTTAACTGTTCACCTTAATGGAGATGGCTTTCAAAGAACCACCCTCTGTGAATACTTAACAAGTTTTATTCCTGCTTACTCACTAATGATATCAAGAGTGATGGAAATGTAATTTTTTTTAAATTTTCATGGTGGTAAAACTTCTTCTTGTTTAGTCAATAAAGCATCCAAACTCAACAGGGTCTTCTTTCCCTGCTGACTGGTAACAAAAGTCCCTTGAAAGGGACCGACGCTTTACTGGGCGAAAACAATTTCTAGGGGTTCAAGATAAGACCATTTCTTCCTTTTAACTGTCGAGTGCTGAAACCATATTTGATATTCTTCACTGATAACAAGATTTTCAAATTTGCTGCTGTGGTACATATATTGGATGTCGGCTTGGCACCATTTTCATTTAGGACAAAGTAGACATCATTAGAAGTCTTTTGGTGAAAACCCCATAATATAATGATCATTCATTCCACAGGAGTAGTGACAACAAGATTTTTAAGACAGTCATTGTGGCAGCCATACTGGATCTATGACTGGCTCCATTTTCATTCAGGACCAACAAGGAATCATAAGAAGTCTATTCGTGAAAACCCCATTTTGATATAGCCATCCATTTGGAGAGGAGTGGACATAACAATATTTTTATGATATGACTTTACATTCAGGAGCAGTAGCAATAACAAGATTTTCAAGATAGCTGCTGTGGTGGCCATATTGGACATCAGATCGGCACCATTTTCATCTAAGACCAATTGCACATAATAAAAAGTCTTCTGATAAAAACTCCACATTAATATGACTTTCTGTTCAAGTAGAGTTGCAATAACAAGATTTCTAAGATGGCTGCCATGATGGCCAGCACCATTTTTATTTAGGACCAGCTAGACACCACAAGAAGTCTTTCAGTGAAAACCCCATGTTGATGCAACCATCCATTCAGGAGAATTGGTTTGGTGCTTTATGGCACAGCAACACAAGTAGGTTATTTAGTGACGAGGCAATTGGAGTAAAGTGCTTTCCCCAAGGACACACCATGGTAGCTGACCCAGGCTGGTCCACTGGTAGGATTCAAACCTGCACCCAGCACACTAACCATTGAGCCACTGTGGCTCCCTCACTCAGGAGGAGTAGCAATAAATTTTTTTTAAAGATGGCTGCCACAGCGGCCATAATGGATGTCAGATTGGCACCACTTTCATTTCAGACCAACTAGACATCATAAGAAGTCTTTTAGTGAAAAAACCCATGCTGATATGATCATCCATTCAGGATGAGTAGCGATAACAAGATTTTTAAGTTGACCACTGTGGTGGCCATATTGGACACCAGATCAGCATCATTTTCATTTAGAACCAACTAGACATCAAAAGAAGTCTTTTAGTGAAAATCCCATGTTGATATGACCATCCATTCAGGAGGAGTAGCAATAACAATATTTTCAAGATGGCCACTGTGGTGGCCATATTGGATGTCCAAGCAGCACCATTTTCATTTAATACCAACTAGACCCTGGGATGAATGTGTGTGTAAAGTTTCATGGCAATCCTCCAAGTAGTTTAGGAGGAGTAGCAATAACAAACTTGTGCTAATGGATGATGGACAACAGACTATCCCATAAGCTCTTCGGGTCTATGACCAGTAGAGCTAAAAAAACTGATGTACTTACCCTTATGCTAAGAGTGTTCCTACTGTAATCTGGCAGAAGTTTGGGCCACTTTCTGGGCTGTTACTATTGGGCCCAATGAGAAAATGCATTTGCTCTGGTGCGACAAAGGTCAAAGGTTAAAAGAACATAAAGTAGTGTGTGACCACCCAAACACGGCTATCATAACATCCTCCAATGAAGAATGATTAGGATAGGCCCCGGAAGTGACAATAGCCCTGACTTCATGGCCAATAATTCTCATGAAAGAAATGTCCCTCTCAGTAAAGGACAGACAAGATCTCTTGATAATCCACCTGGAGATGGTCGATGCCAAATTATCAGTGGAGTCCTTTAATAGGTAGGAAGAGACACTTCCAAACCTTCCTTCTCCTTTTGGAAGTAGCCCAAAAAAACCGTAAAGCCCAAACTAGGCAGAGAAGCCTATCCTGATCATCCACAGCAAAGATGCAGCTGAGACTGGGGATCTCAACTGGGAGTGGAGCTACAGAAAGAAGCTGGTTCTTTGCCAGGAACACAGGTTTTCAAAGGATAGAAACTGACTCATAATTACTGTTGAACCATTGACAACCTTTTTCTACAAAAACTCCCTCTTTCTCCTCACAGACACTAGTTAAACAGGAAGATAGCTTTAAGTGTAAGGTCATAAAGAAAGTTTTACTTCCCCCAATGGTTCATCAGGGGATTTGACAAAGCCCGCCAAATGCAAGAGAATTTCCATCTCTGCATCAGTGAGTGAGATACCAGCCTCTGCAGTTCAAAATACTTGAGAAGATCATAAAGATGAGGGTCTGACCCAATGGACATACCCTTAGAAAACTTGAGCATGTTAGACAGGGCTGTCCTATAGTCCTTAATGGTGGAGACCAAATATTCTCTCTCCTTGAAAAGGAAGAAATGAAAGTCTGCCACTGCACTCAAAGGGGGACAGTTAGGATCAATGCGTTTCCTACTGCACCAACAACATAAGTTTCTCCACTCTGCATCATATACCTTAGAAGTCGACCGCCTCCTGGCCTGGACGATGCAGTTGGCAACTCTGCTTGAAAACTGTTCCTGGCGGATTGATCACTTGAGATGAGCCAAGCGTGGTGGAGAATATGTGGGTTGCTGTGGAGAAGGGATCCCCTGGGCTGCAACAGCAGATGTCTCTGATGATGTAATCTCCTGGGTTCGTCTACCAACAGGTTGAGTAGATTGCTGAACCATGACCATTCGGGCCACAGGGGGGCTACCAGAATGTGCCCAGCAGTGGAGGTCCTGACTTTGTGGAGCACTTGCAGAATCATTCTGAAGGGTGAGAAGGCATAGGCAAACAGATGATCCCACCTCAGACTGAAGGTGTTTACTGCCCAGGCCTCCTGATCTGGGACTGGAGAGACATAAAACATTGTTTAGCCTCATCATGAACAAGTCCACCAATGGTCTCCCCCACTACTTAACAGAAAATCTGCAATGGATTGGTGCTAAGATTATTCCGCTAGTACCACCCTGCCCCCTCTGAACAGGCTGTCTGCCAGAATATTACTCTTGCCTGGAATATGGTAGATATGGAGGGTGATGCCCTCCAAAGCTACTTATTGGAGGAGGTTCCAAACCTCCATGTAAAGAGAAGGAGCATTTATACCTCCATGTCGCCTGAGGTATGACACTACCATGTTGTTGGTGGAGACCATTGCACAATGACTCTGTAATTGGTTGACACAGATGTAGGGCTAAAAATACTGCCTGCATTTCCAAGTTGTTTATGTGGAAGATAGCTTCTTTCTGGGACCACAAGCTCTGAAAAATTACCCCCATGGCTCCATTTGAGAGCCCCAATGTGAATCCGATGTGTTGGTGTACAGACAGGAGTGGGGTTTGGGGTGAGAACTGGGTCCTGATAGGACCACCAACTCAGATGGTGATGAAAATTGGACACCAGAGAGATCCGAGCTGATAGGGGATCCTTGTGCTGTCTCCAGTCTGCCAGAAGGAGGAACTGGAGAGGGTGCAAGTGAAGTCTACCTAGGGGAGCCAGGTCTGCTGCATAGTTCAAGATCCCCAGTAATGAGAGGTATAGGCGAGTTCATGGGGCTTTGGCTTGGAGCGCTGACAAAAGGGACAAGACTCTGTCTATCCATCAAGTGGAACACTTGATTTGCCCGAGGCTGGTGACGAAGTTCATCCCCATGTAAACAAAATTCTGAGAAGGGTTTGGATCTGATTACTCTAGGTTTGGAATAAGCTCTAGCAAGGTCACTGTGGACCAGCAGAGGGACAGATCTTGCAGTAGGGACTCTCTGAGGGCATTGTGCATCAATCAATCATCAAAGTACTGGATGATGGGGATTCCTTGAGACCTCAGATGGGCTTGCATTTACACACATCACCCTGGTAAAAGCTCTGAGGGCTGAGGTTAGGCAGAATGGTAGAGCTCAAAACTGAAAAACATCCTGCAGCAGGAGGAAAAATGGGGATGCAAAGGTACGCATCCTGAAGGTTGATGGAGACTACCCAGTCACAGGGCATTATGGTGTTCCTGATTGAGGCGGTGGTCTTCATCTTGAATGGCTCCTCCGGCAGCAATGTGTTTAAGGTGGAAAGATCAATGATCAGCCACAACTTTCCGCCTTTCTTGAAATCCAGAGACTGGTCTTTTCCACCCTTTCTGTTGCACCCTTCTGTAGAAGGGTATGCACCTCTTCCCATAACTGAACCAGCTTGGACTGGAGAAAGAGGATGGGATCCATGAAAGAGCAGGTTGTTCCAGGAAATGAAGCTGGCAGCCTTCCTTTAAGGTAGAAAGGACCCACACATCTATCGTGATGCCCGATCAGACCTCAGAAAAGAGGGCTAGTTGGGTGCCCAATGGGATGTCAGGAAGAGGGATACACAGCAGGAGAGGGCTTGAGTGGATAGGACCATCCCCCTTGCTTGGGGAAGTGGGAGGAAGCCACCAACTTCCACCCATACCCTCTCCAGCCACCTTGTCTAGTGAGGCAATGGAGGTTTGAAATGGGGCTGCTTCTGGGACTGTTGGGGCTGCATCCTCTTGAAAAATGAGGAACCAGGAGTGGCTGTGAGGAACTGGTGTTGTTGGTCCCTCAACTCTTGTAATACCACTGAGGGAATGAGGCCTTTGAAAAGCATCTCTGCCTCTAGAGAAGCAGCTCTTCAAAAGACTGAAGAAGGCTGCCGAAAAAAAATCAGCATGCAAGGCTATGGTGACAAGCATGCGAGCCTTAAGCTCCAGTGCTTCCTGGGTTTTGACCTGAAGGCAAGACCAGGTCCTAGTCAAAATCCCCACTGGTGACACACCTGCATCCAAGAGGGCCAGGCAGAGAGTGAACTCTATTGCTGGCCGCCGAAACCAGCACACAGTGTGTGTGTGCCACACCACCTTGTATGTTGCTTGGCAAACTATTGGCCCCAAAAGAACTTTTGGGAAAGCACCCATACCATCACAGAATGAGGGAGCAAGAGACAATCTGGGCATGATGCTGACCCAGAGACCTTTTCCAAACTAGAGAGAATTTTCTTGTTATCCAAGCCCAAAGGCTTTGGACACAAGTCCAAGGGGAGAACATGGTAACCTCATTTACTGCCTTTCAAATGTACAGACTTCTTCTACCTTCAATGCCTGGGCTGACAGGTGAGAGGAGGCAGGGGACCCAAAGGGTGGATGAGGGACCTACTCAGCAAGTTCCTCATCAAACTCGTTAGAGTCCACCAACACAGAAATGACATCCTCATCCTGCGCCTGCTCCTGAGGGATGCAGGACTTCCCATCTCAATGTCTCTCTGATGACCAGGAGACTTGGGAGTAAAGGTATGCTCATCCCTCAACTTCATTCCCCACAGGGAGTGATGGAACTGCACTTACTAGCAGATCTCTTAGGAGAACAAGAATGCTTCTCATCCTTTCTAGAACATCTATGGGGAGAGGACCGACTCCCCTCCTGTTTGTTTGGCTCCACTTGAGCAGACAAAGCAGGTCCGCAACCTGTGACATCTAGTCTGCTTTGAGGTTAAGGCACAGGCACTCATGATGCCAAGAGGAAGGAGGATTTGCTTCCCCACATTCCATAGGGATTGAAAAGGAACATAGGGAAGAGGGGGGGTGCTGACCCAATCCCCTTCCCTAGTTGGACAGAAACATGCAGACTCCCTATCCCCATAGGTATTGATTGGTAGCATAGAGACTGGGGGAGGGGGTATTAAGCCAATCCCAGGCCCCAGACTGATGATGTGAACCTATTGTCTGGTGACTGGTGCTGAAAGACTGGTGACCTATGACTGGTCACTGGTCACATACTGATCAGGTGACAATGATCTAATGGTACTGCTCCAGAAGAATTGGAATGAGATTGCTGCTCTGCCTTGCCAGAAGTGTGATCTGCTTTTCTTCATTGGCATAGGCATCCATGCCACCAACCTTGAGACGGTGCTTGAGGCGCACTCGCTCTCTGTGAGTGGGTGCTTCTCATGCTCTAACTAGGGGGTGCAATAACTCTCCTTTGGTGTTTTTCTTCCCTTGGGAGGGATCCAGGATCAATCCCTATAGGCACTGACTGTGTCAGTATGACCATCAAAGATCCTTGGGTCTTATCCTGAGTTCTGCAGGACTCATTACTTTTCTCTAAAACTGAGAAAGATCCCATGCCCTTCTGGGATTGAAAAGTCTTTCTCTTCTGAATTCCCTAGGACCCAGAGAGATTCCATACTCTCCTGGAATTGAAGAGAAAAAGATCCCATACCCTCCTGGGATTGAGGAGTATGTATAAGTACGATGGCTCTCAGTAAAGTCCCAAATTTCATTGGACCTTAAACAGCAATACGGACAACCATCTGTGCATACACATTTGGTACAGGGTAAACAGGTGGGTGATTATCCCATGTGGCCTTTTTGTGCCCACATTTCCACACACTCTGCAACATTTCATGCTGAAATGAAAAATTTAATGGCCAAAGCAAGTATTCTATGTATGAAATCTTCACTGCTTGGTTAAGCACAGTGCAATTAACACCTGAAAACTATCAAGAGAGTTAAAACTAATCTTTAAATTTGCAAGGACTGAGGTGATAATCACTCAAACAACACAGAAAATTAGATTAAAAAGCCAAAATGCATCTTAACAGCACAAAATGAAGGCAATTCTCTGTGAGTGAATTTCACAAGTCTAACGCAAGTAGAGTCCAAGGAAAAGAGGAAAGTGTTCTTTCTGTTCTAGGTTTGTATAACTTTCCACCTAATGGGAGGATGGACTTATGAGCTTTGACAAGGGGATTTGTGTCCCAGAAGAGGTAAGCAAGGCAATAGTGATAATGTATTACTTCTATTAAACTCAAAGTTCTCTGAGACAACCAAAACCTGATTAGTGTTATTAAAATTTATTTATTAAATTCCATCTAACAAGCCGCAAAACAGATGGATTTAAACTGCATGTACAAGTAACTTGCTTGATGCTGGACTCCTCAATTTCCAGAGACATTTATTTGTCATATACTGATTTCCAGATTATGACAGGACTTACCTCGGACCTCTCAGTAGTAAGAGTCCCAGCTTCCAGGATCTCCAGTTTCTGGTCATGGAGTCTCATTTGTTTAAAATTTGTCTCCATTTTGCTATACACTGGACTCTAAATTTGTACAGAAATGTGATCCTGGACCTCCATTTTCAAAATTATAGAGAGGGAACCCTGTTACCTGATATCAACTTCTCCTCCTTCATGCATCTTGAAAGCACCATCTGGAGTTCTCATTCTCATAAGGTAGGAATATAATTTGTCCCTGTAGAATGAAAAGAATTGGATGGTAACATGCACATTTCATTTTATAGTGCAATTACTAAATACTTTTGTGGTCCTAGGTTTGACTTCCAGAGTCAGCATGCAAAAGTTTATCAGTTATCCAGCTGGGATCAGTATTTTTAAATAGGCTCTTCAGTTTTCTCCACCTTAAAAGACCACATCAAGTTACCTGTGGTGTCATGAGTACCTGATGTATGTATGTAAAAATACTGTATTAAATATTATACTGGACGATCGGGATCTGCTTGAGGGTAATGGTGGGAAAATCTAATTTACTTTTGAATTAATAAATTCATGTTATATTTTTTGTGCAAACTGTGACAGTTAATATGAGACCACTCTCACCTTCATATGACCTCTCCTTCATAGTTAGATTATATCCAGGTAACGATGAAAAAAACAACTAATTACCTTTTTAATTAATTAATAAATTAACATTTTAAATTTTTTGCGCAAGTCTACAGACCACGACAGTTAATATGAGACCACTCTCCTCTTCATATGACCTACTTGTTATACTTCACACAGCAATCTAGGATATTTCTGGACTATTGACTGGCCTCACAACTGGGATCTGGCAGCTATATGGCCACATTTCAAGTAAATTTCAGTTTTATGAGTTTCATTTTAGTATAAAAATGAAATTTGGGACAAAAAATTTGTTTCAGTTTTCAGAGTAGAGGGGTTTGGATTTACTGAATATTTTTTTTTTCACATTAAAGAAGGTGAAATTTTGGACCAGAAAAATTCAATAATTTCAAGAGGATTTTAGCTTAGTGTGGTTCTGAACTCAAGAGGTTTCGTTGTACATACTTTAGATGAAGCATGCAGTTCTTAAAATTTGGAGTAGATTTAAAGCTGCACCAGAATAGTGAACTAGAGTACCAGTATTTCTGCTGTCATTAAAACTTTACCATCAATGCAACGTAACAGCTCTATTTACATCCCCACATTTATGTGATGTCACAAAGAAGTAATCGGTAATGGGATTCATTCAGTGAGAATTTACAATGGATGATGTCTTTTAAATTCAATCACATGAAGATTAAAAATTTTATTTTCAAGTAATAACATTATGTTTCGGTTTTTATTTCAATCACAGTAAATAAAATAACAACATGTCTTTATTTGATTTCATTCACTCACTCATCCCTCATCGTGCCTTAGGTGGCACATAAGGCTTCGACGAGAGAGCGCCGCTGCTGATGGTCTGCAGCCCTACGTGTGATGGTGTTACATGTCAGGCAGCATTCCTTCATCTCTTTCTCTATAATCCTCTTCCAAGTCTCTTTAGGCTGACCCCCCTTTCATCTCCCATCCGGTATCCAGCAGAGGACTGTCCTGGGCAGTGCATCCAGTGTCATTCAGTATACATGCCCCAGCCATCGCCATCTTCTTTACTTCACAATCTGGACAAGAGATGTTGATTCTGTCCTTTGATGAAGATCTTCATTTTTGATGCTGTTTGGCCAGAAGATGCCAAGAATCTTCCTCTGACACTTCTTTTTGAAGATTTCTAACTTTTGTGCTATTTTTGATGACATTACTTTGGTAAATCCTCAGCCTGGACTTGAGTCCGAGTTGCTTAGACTTCCATATGTGTTTCAGCATACTGAAGGTTTGGTTTGCTTTGCTAATTCTGGTTGCCGCTTCTTTCTCCGAGTCTCCATCTGTGTACAATTTGATTCCAAGGTATATAAATTCCTCTGCCTCCTCGATGGGTTCATTATTCACAGTGACAGGATCATTGTTTTTATGGTCTTTCCTCGCTAATTTGGTTTTCTCGCTGTTCAATTTCAGTCCTTTCTTTATGGCTGTGTCACTGAGTTTATCTGTCTTTTCTTGCATATCTATATGCCCACTTGAAAACAGTCCAATGTCATCAGCATAGTTGATGTCTTCCAGGGATGAAGTGAGGGTCTATCTAATTCCTCTTATGCCACAGTTGTCTCTTTCATCAGCCAGTCGATGGCAAGGGTGAAGAGGAAAGGTGCAAGGATGCAGCCTTGTTTCATGCCAGTGTTGATGCTGAAGCATTCTGTGAGACAGTTGTCACAGATGACTTTACACTGGAAGTCTTGGTGCAGAAGTTTCATGATGTTTACAATATTCAGTGGAATACCATAAAACTGGAGTATTTTCCTGAGGGGGTCATGGTGAAGGCTGTCAAAAGCTCTTTTGAAGTCTATGAAGTTGATTTAAAGTATTTATTTCGAGTATATAATAAAACTGTTATTGAATTTGTACTGAAAAGTATTTGTGTGGACTCACTGTTTTAGCAGGCTGACTCACAAGCTCACTGACTACTGCCAAAACAATTCGTCCTCATGAATATTTTTCAGTACAAATTCAATAACCTATACATACAGCTGTATCAATATTCATTCTTTTTTATGTATCAATATATACTACTGTATTTTTATTTATCAATATATATTGCTGTATTTTTATGTATCAGTATATATTGCTGTATTTTTATGTACCAGTATATATTGCTGTATTTTTATGTATCAATATATATTGCTGTATTTTTATGTATCAGTATATACTGCTGTATTTATTATGTAAAATTATATATTGCTGTATTTTTATGTATCAGTATATATTGCTGTATTTTTATGTATCAGTATATACTGCTGTATTTATTATGTAAAATTATATATTGCTGTATTTTTATGTATCAGTATATATTGCTGTATTTTTATGTATCAATATATACTGCTGTATTTTTATGTATCAATATATATTGCTGTATTTTTATGTATCAATATATACTGCTGTATTTTTATGTATCAATATATACTGCTGTATTTGTATGTATCAATATATACTGCTGTATTTTTATTTATCAATATATATTGCTGTATTTTTATGTATCAATATATATTGCTGTATTTTTATGTATCAGTATATATTGCTGTATTTTTATATATCAGTATATACTGCTGTATTTTTATGTATCAATATATACTGCTGTATTTTTATGTATCAATATATATTGCTGTATTTTTATGTATCAATATATACTGCTGTATTTTTATGTATCAATATATATTGCTGTATTTTTATGTATCAGTATATACTGCTGTATTTTTATGTATCAATATATATTGCTGTATTTTTATGTATCAGTATATACTGCTGTACTACAGTAAAAGTTCAATAACTCAAATATTAATCACTCAAATGCTTAGCAATATTCCAATGACTTGCACATTCCCAGAGTAACATATTGCAACTTCTGAAAAACTGAAATTACCAAAAACTTGAACCCAAAAATGGGCCCACAGCACTTTGACTTTCAAAGTTCTTGTGTATATTGCGATGTTTTTATGTATCAAGTGCATAGAGACCATTGCCCTTCAAGCTTGGGCTGAAAAAAAACAAATTGTCTGCTAGATCCATTCAAATCCAAATACTTAATTTCTTGCCAATACACTCACACTAACTTAGGAAACACTGTATTTCCAAAACATTCAAATTTGCTGGACATATCCAAAGGGTCTGATTTCTGACCGACAATAAAATCCATCAATCAGACATTGGGAGTTTCTAAAAAGAAACTTGTATTTAGGATTGAAAAATACTTTAACCAAAAATTCTTAGGTACTGATCTCATAATGTACTTTAGATTAACATGTGAACATTTGTGTATAATTGCATGGACCCAATATTGGAGCAATAGGAGTAAACCATTTAATTTTATAGCTATAGAGTGATTTCCATAAAAACAGTGGAGTCATTCTCTAAAAGACAGAGGACAAAATTAATAAAATAAATGTAATATTAATTGACAATTTTATTTATAACTATGACTTTGCAAAAATAGGGAGTAGTATGTTTGATTATAATAGCAAACCCCTCCACCCCTACAACTTAAATGGTTTTGTTCCAGTCAGTGGTCCACAGCAGTACAAGCTATGTATATGATTGTAACTTGACCATTACAGTGGGTTGTGTATATGAGTGATTTGGAGCTTTTGTTTTCATTTCTGACTCTAAAATAAAATGGAATTAGATGGTGGTGGGAGGGAGGATGTGGCAATGGATAAAACTGCTCATGACAATTCAAGTGATAAACTTGCTTCAACAGGCGTGTATGATGGTTGGTTGAGCATACATTGGTGGTCTATTGTTTTCCTTAATATGGTGGGTAAATTAATTAATTAGTAAATTTGGGTGAGAAACTTTTAAGACCTCTGCATTGTTTGGTGCTTGGCTTAGTATGCCTGATGACTGAGGAAACATTTGTTGGCTATTGTTTAACCTGGATTGAGCAACAAATTGTTCACAGGATGCACTGAAGACAAACACAAAGAAGACTTAATGGCTTTATTGTTGATGGTTCAATAATAATCAGCTTGTTAAGGAGATAACATCTTTTCAAAAATAAGCAAGAACATTTTTTCTTCAAGAGTAAAACACATCTTACCAAATTATTAAATCAAACTCTTGTTTATTTTGGCACAAAAACTTTACAGTACTTCAAGAAATTGGTGAAATTGCAAAATTTCAGTAGCTATGCCACGATTGTGCTATATCCAAATTTGTGCAATAACAAAGTGTGTTATAACAGGTTTTCACTAATTTCATAACTGCCTATTGTTACCCTTTTGCTGTCACAATGTACTCAATGCTCTAATAATTGGATGTGTGACTAAGCACTTATTTTCCAGTATAACGTATTTGTATTTCACTTATTTCGATTTAATTTTTTTTTCTATTTCATTTCTCACCAATATCAACAAATAATCAGAATATGTACATTTTAAAATGTTGTGTGCACATTTGATGTCCTGATGTGATAGGAATTTTGCAGAATAAAGTCTAACTTGGTCATCATCTGGCCAGCAATTTTTGTCATAAAATTATAGTACAAAAATAGAAACAACAGATCATATCACATTGTAAGCAGGTTTATGAATCATTTGGGATTGAATTTAAAATGGCAGCGGTCTGCCTCTGACATGCAATATCCCAAATTCATAGAGGAAATGATCTCCAACAGTAGTGTGTACTTTAAAAAAAAAGGAAAGTAGAGGAGAATTTAAACTCCATGGGTCAGTCTGGATGAACAAACATGCTTCAATCTTAAATCTACCTGTCAATCACTTTGTAAGCTTCTTCTGTTCCCAATATACACAGTGCATTCACTGCAGCATAGGTAGGCGCTAGGTGAGCCTCTTGTCCAGGGCCACCTGAAAGACATAAAATTGTGCTTATATTGACAATGACTTGTCATTTATCAAGAATATATCAGAAAATAAAAAATAAAAATAGCTCAGCTTTTAAAAAAAATGATTACGATATAGGTCTTTCTGAAAAGGTCTGTTATCTCCCCCAGATTGGAAGCTCTTCAAAGTCAAAGTGCATGTGTAGGATAAAAGACCCAAGTTCGGGGTAGTACTGACTGTAGTGCGCTAAACTGATTACATATATACAACATCGTAATTTATGGACGTTTAATCCCATGCTATTTGCCATGCCGTCAAATCAGGGATACTATGGTGTTGTAGCATCCATGGACAAAATGGTTGATGATGGCAACAAGGTGTCAATGCATCATTTTCCTGTGGATAATTGTATGTGATGAATTTGGATAAAGAGATTTAAAACTCCTGACCTAACTTTGTGTTCAAGAACTTGGACCAAATAAGACTCTGTTTGGCCCATTTTGCTGGTGGTAGAGGTCCTACACCTGACAACAACCTGCCATGGATATTCCAAGAATGGATGGTGGTGAATAAGTGTAAAAAATATCTGTAAGTTTACAGATCTTGTAACAAACTGTAACAAATTAGGGCAACCTTTCCTCTTTGGCATATGTTTCCCAGTGCTGAACTTTCCAGTGTGTCCAAATCCAAATAAATCACATTAAAGATACTCTAAAAATAGATAGGGATTAATTTCATAATAATTGTGAGCCGAGTCCTTTTAGGGGTGAAATTACTGGCTTTTATCTGTGATGAAACAAATGTGTCTGAAATATTGCTGCTAAGTATCAATGAATTTCTGACATCATTGATATAAAAAAAACAAGATCAAAGTAGTAGACTCTCAAAAATTCAAGAAAATTGACAGTTTAAGTGTGAATTTATTATGTAAAGGTCAAGTCTGGTCAAATTTTAGTAAGTAAAGTTTCCTATAAAATACCATTAATACATAGTATCTTATGAAACACATTTCAATTGGACATTTGATTTAGTAAATGTAATCTGGCCACACAAGGAAAAAATAAACACCAGATGTTGCTGATTAATTAAAAGGAAGACTTGTTTCATTGTATGAAGCCCTTTAAATTAGGACAGATTAGAAGTCCTAATAAAGTCTCTCTCTCTCTCTCTCTCTCTCTCTCTCTCTCTCTCTCTCTCTCTCTGTATATATATATGTGTGTATATGTATATATATATATATATATATATATATATATATATATATATATATATATATATATATATATATATATATATATATATATATTGCTTTAAACCTAGTGCCTGATACTTTTGAATTTATGTTTGTCATTTTATTATTATTATTATTATTATTATTATTATTATTATTATTATTATTTATTATTATGCAAATGCAGCAATATTTCTGTTTGGTCAGCATAGCTGATTTCAGCCGAGTTCTTTTGGCAATTTTAGTGCAACTTTTCTTGTTAGTGGGTCTTTTTATGCAATTTGTTACAGTGTTATGAGACAGCATTGCTTCATAGTTGTCCCCTTCAAAATTTATTTCTAAGATGGTAACTCTTAAACTATAAAATATAATTCATTCAAAGACTGCATTGTATCAATTTTATGCAGAAGCTTCCCTAACCCAGCAAGGTCATTTGATTCTTAATTTGACCCTAGGCATGTCCTACTCAATATTAAAAATTTGTTTAATAAATCAATATTTTTGAACATATTTAAAATAATTTTTGATCTCTCTCTTTATCAACAATGTGTACCCACACGAGTGTAGTAACTACACCCTGACTTACACAGACAAATTACCATATTCAATACAAGAAAACGGATATAGATTGATTGCAGGGATTTTAAGAGGTACTCAGGGGCCAAAAATGGCACAAGTGACATACTGATTATGCTGCCTGTCACGATAAGCATGCTCAAATCATCATCTGATAGGAAGCAATTGTTTTCTTTCTCACTATCTGCAATGCTGGACTCTCACTACCCAGAAACAGTAGGTCTACTTGCCACCTATATGAATGGTGGTATGTTTTCAGAAAAAAGCCTATACTAAGCACACTGTATCACAGTGTATAACACATATAATGTTTATTTGAGTGTTGCATGGAGTGCTGAATTTAAGTATACATGAATACAGCAGTGGAGTTCAGAGTGTTGCATGGAGTGCTGAATTTAAGTATACATGAATACAGCAGTGGAGTTCTGAGGAAAATATAGATGAAAATCATTAAAATACTCATTAAAAAAATGTTCCGTTTTGTGGTACCCCCCCTCCTCGCTGAAAAGGATGTATTTCCTCCACCCTCCTTCCATGTAGATTAAAATATCTAAATGGAATAGACCTAAACTTGTCTCCCTGAAACAAATGAGGAATTTTCATGACATTTTTGCTATTGGGCTTTTTAATGGATAGTGTTAAATCAGTCTCATTATTATTATTAGGTACTGGTCATTACTATCATCAACATGCTTCTGCTTAGTAGAGAGCAAGTGTTTAGAAACTGTTTTTAAATATAGTCCATTTTACTACTGAATGACCTCTGAAGCTCCTCAATGTATAGGGAGTAAACTTTGTTGTAATGGAGGTTGAAGTGTTAATTCAGGTATTCTTAAAAACTGTTCAGGTGAAGATAATAATATACCTATTCATTTTATTAAATGTGCTGATGTAATAACTCCATCTCTTACTTCCTTTATCAAAGCATCAGGAAAGGCATTTTTACATCTCAGTTGATAATAGCTAGAGTTGTACCCATACATAAAAAAGGTTAAAAGTCAGGTCCTGATAACTATAGACCAATATCTGTTTTACCAACAATAGCAAAAATTATTTGAAAAACATGTATCAAAAGATCTCAATGGCTATCTTTCAAAGTACAACCTTATCCATCCATCCCAATTGGATTTAGGAAAAACCTCTCGTCAGTCTGTACTTCCTAAACTGAAATCATACCTTTGTAGGAGAAGTCAACAAACTATTAGTGGGAATGATAAATCAGAGCCTCCGTCTGTAATTAAAGGTGTGGTACAGAGATCTATTTTAGCTCCCCTACTATTTATTTTGTTTATAAATGACTTCCCTCTATTCTGACAAAATTCACAATCTAATTAAACTGAGATCTCCAACATAATGGAGATCTGATGGACACCAATTGGTGTTCATGTTCTGTTTCACTTCTGATTCAACAATCACATTACAACTTTCATGTTGATGAATGTGAAAAATGTCATTTGTAACATTATGTTTTTAATGATAACTGTCCCTTGCACAAAATGCAACACTTTATCGGATAGGTTAATAAAAATAAGCAGAACGGGAATTCCAAAGGGTGCCAGAACACGAATCTTTATCAGAGCTCGACAGATCTACTGACTTATAAGTAGATCTTAAATTTAATCAGACAGACAAATTTTAAAAACTGATCTATATGCAGATGATGCTATGCACAAATCTGGTACCAATGTAAATAATTATACACAAATCTGGTACCAATGTAAATAATTATACACAAATCTGGTACCAATGTAAATAATTATACACAAATCTGGTACCAATGTAAATAATTATACACAAATCTGGTACCAATGTAAATAATTATACACAAATCTGGTACCAATGTAAATAATTATACACAAATCTAGTACCAATGTAAATAATTATACACAAATCTGGTACTAATGTAAATAATTATACACAAATCTGGTACCAATGTAAATAATTATACATAAATCTGGTACCAATGTAAATAATTATAAAAAAAAATTTAAATTAAGATTTACCCCAAGTTGAACATTGGTTTTCATTTAATAACATGTCTATCAACTCTAAAACAAAATTTAGATAATGTTGCTTGGAACCAGACAAAGACTTTCAGGAAATAATAATCCTGAATTGGAGATTATGTTAATGATACTAACACTCAACATGTTAATATTGTTAAACTAAAAGAAGTTCATGCTGATACAAATCTTGACTTAAGTAAGCAAGCTGATTATGTTCTACATCAAACACCATAATCTATCCATTACAGAGAATTAAAATTATTTTCCACCCATATCCTGAAAGTATTATATTATGTAGACATTTTCCTATTTAGGACTATTGCTGCACAATTTGGGAAACATATCTGCAGGTAATATTGACAGGATCCACAAACTACAGAAAAAGTAGCAAGAATAATCTTGAATTTACCACATGACATACCATATAAACTCTATTTTTCAACTTAAAATAGCTAAAATTTGAACATTGACTTAAGTACCATGAGGTGATATTATGTTTAAAGTTAAAAGTTAAAGTTGTCCAAAATATTTACAGAATATGTTTAAATTCATGGAGAAATAGTATATGATGGACCTCAGTTGAGATTAATTACAAATGACAACTGTTTAACACCATGGCTAAAAACAAATACTTTGAAAAAATCATTTGTGTACTCTGGTGATATCTTATGGAATGAACTTCCAAAGATTATTAATTCAGAAACAAATCTAAATATGTTTAAAACAAAAACATATAACTATCTTTTACAGAAGCAGAGTGCATATTGAATAATAAAATGTTTACTCTTTGTTGTTTTCTAAATATATTAATTTAGAGAATTAGTTTTTGAAATGAAGTTTCATACATTTTCATGATAAAGTGTTTCCCCTACAGCTGAATGACAGGGTGACAAGCTATGCACCTTTTGATCCCCATTCTTTTGCCCTTTATTACCACCTCTTTTCTCCTCTACTGCACCCTTATGCCCATGTATTTAATGACCCTTTGCCTGTTGACCCCTTGGACTGCACATCTGATCTCAATATTTTATTCATGTTATTCATTGTTGCAAAAATATCTTCAACTTTGTGTCTCCTGCTTAGTGCTCATGCCACTTATATCATTGGGATTTTATTAATTTATATTGATCCTATAGGGCCAATTATTAGACTCATCCCCAAACTTCCAGCAAACACAGCTGGTTTCTTTACATAACAGTTTATAAGAATCAGTTCATTAAAAAACCAACCAACTGTAACATGCAAAACAACTCTTCAAACATGTGACCAAAGATTGCTTACAATGTTTAGTTGTTATGCTTACTTAATGATCATCATTATATGTTGGTATGCTCTTGAGGTAGGTTTCGATGTTAAAAGCACTGAACTACTGTAGAGATTTGAGTGAAATAGATCCTGTATTGAGCATAAAACACTTTTGTAGATGGCGGGTAAGTTGATGACATTCATGCTTTGTTGTTTTAGATAATTACAATCATCCTGGTTTTTTCATCTGAAAAAAAGAAATGATACAAGAAAACTGCTGAGGTTGAACTAATGTTTTTATAATGTCATCAGGATAATCACAGAAATAAATAGTCTCTCTGTGGATAGAACACATAAACTTTTAATGCTACACAGGAATTACAAGTATTAGGACATTGAATGGGCCGTAAGGAGATGACTCGCTAGAAAAATATAAGACTGTCACTGTTTATTAGAAAAGAACACTATTAACTGATGTGTGATATGATAGGCATATAGTTTTAAGACAGTATCCTTGAACCGTCACTGGTGTGATAGAATCATATGTATATATAATATTTTACCTTTTTTTGCAAATAAATTTTAAACTGCCTCAGATTTAAGTAGCTATTTTTTCTAATCATGTAACAGCATCTTCAATTAGTATGGCTCTTAAATACTTGATATGCATGGTTGATTATTCTATAAGAGTATTTTCATGGTAGACTTGAGAGGGTTACATTTCTGGTTGTTTTATTATCACATTTACATATTGCTAACTTTGTGGTCTGTGAAATTTGAGAACTTTCACTGAATATAGTGTAGTGTGATTGTGATGTAAATTTTAGCCAACTTTTGTTAATGATTCATCTCAAGTATGAAGAAAATTAATGAGGAAGTTTAGGAAATATAAGCAAATGAATAAACTTTAGCAAAAAAATGTAATGCAAATGTTCCATGACTGTGACCTTGACCCCAAGGTCAAAGGGGCAACCGTGCATGTCACCAAATGTGTTGTCTTAGCTTCATAATAATCATTCCTGGTAGGAAGAAAATCCAAGTATGAAGAAAATCCGTTAAGGGGTTTAGACACAATAAGCATGGAAAAACTTGAACCAAAACCGTAATGCAAATTTTCTATGAATGTGACCTTGACCCCATGGTTGTAAAGGTAAGCAAGTGTGTGGTAGAATGCACAGCATTAGCTTTATAATGATTAATGCCAATTATAGTGAGAATCTATCGTGGAGTTTAGGAAATAACAACAAACTGATAAACAATAACCAATATCTCAACACAAATTTTCTATGACAGGGACCTTGACCCTGAGGTAAAACACTGACTGTGCATGTTGTAAAATGAATTGTCTTAGCTTCATAATAATTCATGCCAAGTATAATGAGAATATAGGAAGGGGTTTATGAAATATATGCAAATTAAAAACTTTAACCAAAATCAAAACAAAGTGTTGACACAAATGCTGCCATTGCCACCACTGCTGTCAGAAAAGTGACTGCTAATGTGGGCTCAACAATAATGGAGAGCAATCATATGGCATAGCAGTACCAAATATGCAACCCTAGGGGGTGGAGCTAAATGTGTACGGAACACTGGATTCTACAATAACAAAGCTAACTGTGCCTGGTGCATTATGTAAGAGTTGTAGTTTCTGTCAGGCTAAAAAAAAAAGTTGAGTCTCTTGGCAACATGTGAGATTATGTTATTTATATTTAGATAATATTTTGTATTAGTTATGATTTTTTTAAAAATGTGATATACATCAGTGAAAATGTCTCTTGTAACAGGATAACTCTTACTCCTGTCTAGTTCTGGCAGAGTTATCTCTCTTAAGTGCAGTGGAGGACATGGTTCTGTCCTCATCAAATTGACAATCAAAGTTTGCTGTTTATGACAGTGTGAGTCACTTGCTGAAGTAGGGTAGAAAGTTTATTTCACTAAATGTCAGCACTGAAATCTATGGAAAAACAGTTGGTACTGTGATACCATATCTATGCTAGAGTAAGGCACTTGATTAAGTTAGGTGAAGACTGTTTCTTATCCTCACTTTAGCCAATATTGGGAACTAGTTGTAGTGGTGACAGGGACCAGTCATTGTCAATAGTTAGGCAAGTGTTAGGTTAAATTACTACTACAGAAAATAATGTCTGCTGACAGTTCCTTATAACTATGAGTGCGTGGTGAAAAAAGACAAGTTAATAATGAAAATGTATTTGTAAGAAATAATATAAACAAGGTATTTTTCTCTAGAAGAACTGAGCTAATGCAGCTGTCATTTATCGACACAGAGAAAATACAACATGGGTGTCAAATGGTTATGATATTGATTTAGGTTCAATGAGGGAAATGAGCTTACTTTGATTCTTGCACTATTTTTGGTACAATTATGAATAAAACAAGATGGATATTCAGTCATTTTGTGTCCATAAGTGCTTATGCAAGAAGTTTGAGTACATTTTTACATTCCTAGATCTACTGCTAATTTCTACTCATCGAAGTTCTTACTATCTGATCATATGCCATGTTGGAAGTCAATCTGTATTGCTATGAATCACTCAGGAAGCAAATATGTTTACATACAATTAATTTGAAATCTGCTATTGGTCAAGTACACATGACTTGTTCCAATAAACAGTCCTTTTAGGAAGTAATTTTAATTAAAATGCAATAAATAAGTCCCTGACACCCTCAACCCAAAAATTGAAACATTTCATCTTTGATTAATGCCAGTGTTATAAAATTTATCCTGCATATATCACTATGTCATTTTGTGGATCCTGACAATCATGTTATAAACAAAATTTACCTTGTATTATTATAAATAAATAATCAGTGGACCTTACCTTTACCAGAAGGTAGCCTTGAAAAATGTTTGAAAACACAAGGGTTACTATGGTGATAAACTGAAGTTTGATGGTTGAGTATGTACAGCTTAACTCTGAAAATTCTAAGTGCTGATGACCCAAGTTTTCTGTTTTAGTTTTTGATTATTTCAAGATTTTAAAGTTGCGGTCAACAGATGGCCTTCCTCAAGAACCAATCAACTAATTTGAGTAATGCTGCATATTCAAGTTTTACTGTATGTAAGATAATCCATCTCTGTACAATTTATACAAGACTTTGATGTAGTGCATACCTCCAAATCCACCATCAGGACACTGACAATTTGTAAGGAACTGTGAAATTCTGGAAAATAAATAAATAGGCATAATGCAGAACATATAATTATATGAAATTCATCATAACAGTTTTAAAATGATATACAGTTATCCCCCTCTTATAAAGCCACCCCTTCTGCATCAGTAAAGTTGCCTTATAAGAGGGGTGGCCTTTCTAGAGGGGGATCACACAGATGTGAGTAATAACTACCTATAAATTATGAAAGGCATAACTAATTGTTAAATATTTATTATTTGCATTTAAAAGTCACAGGAATATTATCAACTTATGGCTTTAATAAGATAAAACTAATATCAATGTTATTTTTCAAACAATTATGAATAATTATCAAGTTTCAGTCCAAGTTCTTCAAAAATCATTGAGTAGAAATGGAATTCATGATGGATGGATGGATGGGATGGGACAAAACAAGAAGGGAAAGATTAACAATGGATAACACTATATACCCCCTCCAGGGTACAAAAGTTCCCATGAGAAACAAGTTTTCATCCTACATCATGGTTCAGTAATGTATAAAGTCTCACATTATTCTTCTCAACTATATATTACTAAACTGTCTGTATGAATAATTATAAGTCATTACTGATATTTGTTATAATTTTCAGCTGACTCTAAGGACAGATATTTTCAAAATCAAAAATAACTATGATGTTTTATGGATTGAGAGTGTAATAAAACTTACAGGCAAACAAATAATATAGACAATGCAGCTTTTACTTTTTATCAAGTTTCGATATTCACTGTCAATCAATTAGAAAAACATAACATTTGACTGTTACTTGGATTTGTAAATTTTTTTAATTGATTATAACTTGGACAAATATTATAATACAAACGATCAGTTCCAAATGATTATCTAATCAGTGCTTCAATAACTGCAGTAGATGACACTAACATAAGCAACAAAAACAAATGACTAGAACAGGTTACTTTTCATCCCTGAATTGTTAAAAAAGTTAGACAAGTAAAATGGATAAATTGCAGTGGCCACAATGGACTAAATATTTTGGATCAAGTCTCTTCTCCATCCTGTCTAAATAAGGTGAAGTGATGGTTGGATCAAGTCACTCTCCATCCTGTCCAAATAAGGTGAAGTGATGGAAAGACTAGGAGAAGTGAGTAACAGGTAACATTTGGTATGTGGACAAATAAGTTTCTTAAAAAATTGTGTTTTCCTTGCTCCACCAATTAGTTAGCATTAAAATGCGCAAAATACTCATCACGGTTTGTTAAAATATAAAAATAATTCTATCTTAAATCTTAAAAGTACTGCATAACTTCATGAGATGGAAGCTTTTTGAAAGTAGGTAATTCTCAACAATAGGATACTGATGCTTGTTGTAGGAAAGTCGTCTTATCCAACATTTTCAGGTAAAATATTGGATAAATTCAACTTTTTTTTTTTTACCTAGTTTTTAGCCCAAAACCTTCCATAATGATGCAGAATCTGATTTTGGAGTTGGAAAAGCTTAGGCTTTCACACACATCTTAGTGCTCCACATTTGAATGGTTGGTGGTAAAATCATAACTAGGTGCATATTTAAGCGCACCAGAAGTTATTAAATCAGCACACAAGTTAACTGTAATGCAATTTTCTCCTGTTTTATGCCTATAAACCTGAATTTTATAACTAACAAACCACATAAGATTCACTATTTTGGACAGAATATAAATGGGAAAAATGGGACAGGGTGGAAAGGTGTTTATTTATATATCTAAAGGTACATTTTGTCTGTGCTTATTTTCATGTTTATTTATGAGCACATTTTAAATGTAAAAACTTCATGCATGAACATTTTTTTAAAACAAGACCATTGTTACAAATACTGCAAACCCATATGATAATTATTGAACTATAAATTAGTAGAAATGAGCTTTAATGACTTTTTAACTTTTTCTAAGCGTTCATTTTTATATCTTTTATTTTCCTTCCTACATTCTTTCTTTCTTTTCCATTTTATTCTCTCTCTCATTATTACGCATTTGTATTTCCTTAGTATATTGAATAAACACAAGTGTATAATATGGTCGGATTTAAAGGAGTCCTTTTATATTCTATGTTCATGGAAAATATTGTTTTTATGAGTGTGCATGTAAGGTAGACATGTTATTTATTTTAAACTCTGGACCACATTGTGATTTAAATGAAAATGCTACCACTTATGTGCATCAATAATACACTGTGACTATATTCAAAAATTAAATAATATATATTTATGTTATATAGAGATGCAGTAATGATATATTATACCAAGCTGTGTTTAAATATTGAAATTGAACAGAAAAATGTTTATATAGCAATGCATAATAAATATATATATATATATATATATATATATATATATATATATATATATATATATATATATATATATATATATATATATATATATATATATATATATATATATGTGTGTGTGTGTGTGTGTATTTCTGTATGTGTGTAGATACTACATAGGTTCAAAAGTTACACTTGGTAAATAGGTTTCTTCTTTTTACATAACTATAGTCTACAAGTTTAGTTGCTGATTAGCTTATTAGATTATAGTGTCATGGTATTTTTTTTATAGTTGGAGGGACAAAAGTAAAGATAGGTTAACAAAATAAAAGGAATTAATGGATTTATGCTCTCTTATTCTCTATTCTCTCTGCTGTACTTTTTTGTGAAGATTCAGTCCTCCTCTTTTGTTATTGATATCATTGCCATGTATACTCATGTATTAGTCAGATCCAACTGCAAACTGCATAGACCCACATCTACTGCTGCATAATGCACTAGCAGATCTGGGTCTATGCAGTCTGTCAGGAGTAATCAGTAGAACAAACAACACAGACTCTGATCTGCTGGCACATCGTGTGATGGCAGATCTGGATCGCTATTGTTTTCAGTTGGACCTGACTTATATGCAATTGCCTATAGTACTCATCACATTTTCATTTAAACAGTATCAATCTCTATCATTTTAAAAAACAGCAAATGGCCAATAAAATAAAAACTCTATCCATGAGTTGTACAGGTCTAGCTGATAGGCAAATAGCCAATAAAATACAAACTGTATCCATGAGTTGTACAGGTCTAGCTGATAGGCAAATAGCCAATAAAATACAAACTCTATCCATGACTTGTACGTGTCTAGCTGATAGGCAAATGGCCAATAAAATACAAACTCTATCCATGACTTGTACAGGTCTAGCTGATAGGCAAATGGCCAATAAAATACAAACTCTATCCATGAGTTGTACAGTTCCAGCTGATAGGCAAAAGGCCAATATAATACAAACTCTATCCATGAGTTGTACAGGTCTAGCTGATAGGCAAATGGCCAATAAAATACAAACTGTATCCAGGAGTTGTACAGGTCTAGCTCATAGGCAAAAGGCCAATATAATACAAACTCTATCCATGAGTTGTACAGATCAAGCTGACAGGCAAAAGCGAAATCTTTTTTAATACCTTAAAATAAAAATATATTTAATTTGTTGAATAAAGAAAGTAGTGTCTCACTTTGATATGTCATCATCTGTTGGGGGCTCATCCAATAAATCTAAACCATGAAGAATCCAGTAACACAACCATGGTCGACTAGCATCCAGACACTGAGAATAGAAAGACATTACTGTTTAGCTGATTACTTTCAAAAAGCATTTACATTAATACATCAAACCCTCCATCAATCAATTTGTCAATCCAATATATCTATCCATCTATCCATTTTGTTGAAAGCTTTCTGGCTTATTGATGTCAGTAAAATTGCATTTTCTATTAACAGAAAAGTGATTTCGCATATTCTCAAAACGTTTGGACCATCAAACTGAAACAAGTGATGGAAGCCATTGCAAACATTTTCATTTTTAAAATTTTTTTTAATACAACCTCCTCAGGATTGTAACACAGCCTCTTAACAACTGTATTTAGAATCCAAAACATTCTATTTCATTGACTCATCCTCATAAAACATCATATCATTAAAACTTAGTAAGCAAACGAGATTTGCATAATTGAGAAAATCCAGAAAGTTCAAAAGATAAATGGACAGATTTAAAAGTGTACTTTATGATTTTGAGTTTTGTACTTAAGTTTTAGGTATAGATAAAAGTCATCAAAAATATTTGTTTTAATTTTACTTCTGACCCCCTCCATCCTCCTTGCCCCTCCACCCTTTTCCCAAACACACACACAACACCAAGGACCTCAAAGTATGAAAAAAGTGAATTTGTCAGAGTGCTCATTTATATATAGAAAAATTTGCTAATTTAACAGGAATATGTTCATCTTTTATTCCTTCAAGTACTTTCACATCATGATGATAACAATGATGCAAAAAAGCTTGAAGGAATGAAGGACGAACATATTACTGATATCCTGTTGAATTAACAGATATATATATATATATATATATATATATATATATATATATATATATCCTTTTTGTTATATAAATTAGATTACTTTTTCTATATGTACTTTGCCTATTTGTAATGAATGTTTTAGGTTGTATACTTACTATTAAACATTCAATTAAAAAAAAGCAAATTCCAGGAAGTTATGTCCCCTGCTTTTTGTTGAAAGTAGGAGAGAGTAGATTAGTCAAGATCAAGCAGCATACCAAATTTGGTTGAAAGCAAATAATAATCAAAAGGTTTTATGTTGTGGGAAAGTAGGCGGGTATAACATTCAAAGGCTATAACTCTGTTAATGATGATGCAGAAGGCTGACAATGAACTCGGCGAAGGTGGTCTCATCAATATCAAATTGAATACCAAATTTTTTTGATGAAATGCAATAATAATTAAGGGAGTTATTGACTAATAATAATGAAGGAAGCTATTGTGTGGAAACAAAAGTCAAGCTGCATACTAAACTTGGTTGAAATCTAAAAACAATTAAGGGAGTTATTGTACACAAAAATGAGTGGGTCCAACAATCAGAGGCTGTAACTATGCTAAAAGATGCTGTAAAACTCTGACAATTGAATTTGGCCAAGGTCTCATCAATATTAAGCTGCAAAAACAAATCTGGATGAAATCCAATAATAATTAAGGGAGTTATTGTACAGAAATGCAAGTATGAGGGTAGATGGAAGGAAGGACTGATAGATAGGCCCAATTTAATGTCCCTTCCTTTTCTACAAAAAGTAGGGGACAGTGAAAAAATAAGAAATCTAAATAAAAACCAAAAGAAATTATCTTTATGAAATAGCATACCATATATGATTAACATCTCCTAATTAGTGTAGATGGAGATCAGGTCAAAAGAAACTACTAATCTCACCAAAAACATCCACAAAAGTGCAGGTAAAATTATTGAGGGCAAAAACAACTGTACATGCTTCAATTTTTTTATTTTATTTTTGAATTATGTATTTAAAAAAGCATATTGCAAGCCAGAGAACAGTTTTTAAGACCAAGTAAAATTTGATTTTAGACTTTAAGTGTTTTAATTCTCCGTCCTATATTTTTCAGTTTATGTAAATCTCATGTAGTATTAAATTTCATGTTTGTCCTAAATTTATAACATGCAACCTGCTGCAAATACTATGGACCAAGACCTGCCATCACAAAATGTGACATCAAGTCCAGGTCTTTGCTGTTCATTCAAATATTGATTTCAAGCAAACAGCATGGACCCAGACCTACCATCGCAAAATGTAGCAGCAAGTCAGGGTCTTTATGTTCATTCTATTACTAATTTTAAGTAAACAGCATAGATCCTAACCTATTAAAGGCTAATGTGATGGCAGATCTGGGTGTATGTTAAGCACACATTACACAATTGTAAATACATGAAATCTGGTTTACTTTTATAGTGCAATCTGTTCTTATTTGTCCTTATTGTATTAAATCTATTTTTTAGTGCGATATTATACAGATATGCTAACCCCTACTGATGTGAAATAGGAGTATCAGCTTAAACAAATCAGAATCTTAACATAAAAATAGGAAAACTTCATATCTGTATCCAATAATTTATCTGAAGCATTAAAGCTCACCGATTCAAAATGCTATTTTCTTGAAAGATGCTCTTACAATTATATTTCCTGCCAGGTGACATGCTCAAGTTTGTCATGAAAATACTGCAGAGGCATGGTATTCATCAAAAATTGATGCCACTTTGCATATTCTATTTAGAATTTCTGTAGCAAATAGCATTTTATCATACAGGTATAATCCTTATTAGATATTTTATTTTGACATCCTTAAACTTTCCCAGGTGAATCAGGGTCTTAAGATGACATGACTTTGGACTAGTCAGTTGCTTTTCAACTGTAGCATCATCCACAAAAAAGACCAGGAGTGGATGAATCAGTAGTCTGCACACCTAGGACTACCAAATTTTGTTTTTGGACTACTTCACTGCAAGGTTTTAAAGGTTTTATCTGATGTGTTTTTTCTAGTTTTTTATTAGGTAAACCCCTTGCAATTTGTAAGCCCTTTCCAATTTTAAAAACAAAAAGCATGAGGGATATAAAAAAATTAACAAAATTTAGTCATTTCATTAATTAATTTATCATTCCTAACCTGAATATCAGCAGGGGATCCCCAACAATGTCATTGCCTTCACATTTGAGACCAAAAGGAAGTTTCAAAGTAAATGATGAGCATACTCACAGTCATTTTCCGGTTCCTGGAAAAGTCCATTTTCAGTAAAGGGTGGGTCATTGGACTACAGATACATAGAAGGTAAACACTGCATCATCTGCATCCAGTATTTTTAATTTCTGGTTCTAATATTTCCCAAAAAAAGTAAAACAACAGAAATGGAAAAAATATGCCCTCAAATTTGAAAACATGCACAGCAAGTAGTTTGAAGAATTGTAAATTTATTGTGCAAATTCATCAAAACAGACTTGCCCACATAAATATAGATGCAGTTTTAGGAAAGAAACTCCTGTTTGGTTTGAAACGCGAAGATGACAATATAAGGGACCCACTGGCAACAATTGGGCTTGAAATTATAGATCAATGAATGACATGACTAAGTTCTGTGCATTTTTTATATTCTTCAGGCTTTTCATTTTAAAATCAGAAGGGGGGTACAAACTGCCAGAGGGATTTCCGAATAGAGTAGAGCAGTAAGTATAAACTGTAGCACAGGATTGTAGTACAAAGACCCACTTAGGCCTTTTTATCCAAGCTTAACATTTTACTTTCATTTGATTTATAATTTAAGCTACACTGTTTATTTCTTTTATTTATTTAGCAAAAACTAAAAACGGATTTCTAATGTTTCAAGCATGTGTACGAAAAACAGTTTCACTTGATTGTTTGTCAAGTTTAAATTACAGATATTTGAGTGCTGAATGTTTAAAAATTTAAAAACATCCAAAAACATAATTACATGTGCTGTCTTATGTACTTGGGGTGTTTGTCTTTTTGGTTTCTGAACCTTTTACCACCTTACAATTTTATCCATCTACTTGATTTTAATGGCATGTTGAAAAGAAATGTTTATCCATTGAAAAATGTGGGCTACAACACATATTAGAGATCTGTCCACACCTGAAAGGCAGAAATTGTTCTGACTGAATTGCTTTTATGATACAAGCACTTAAATTGGTTAGTTCACTTATATAAAATTTGATCTGACTGGAAAAGAAGCATCTGATAGAAGTGATCATAATGGTGTAATTTGAGGTTAAAAATAGGAATTAATCTACCAAAAACTGGAATGGTTGGGAATCTATGCATTATGAATGATAACAATTTATTGAAAGTTCTTCAAAATTAAACTCATGTATCCTATAATCAGTTTTCTTCAACATCATTAATGTTAAATTTGACAATGTCACACTGAAAATTTAAACCATAAACTCTAGAATCATTGTCCACTTTGATCTGTTTGTTTTTTGCAAGAAAAAATTCCTTCAGTTTTTGAAAACAGTAGTGCACAGCATATGCTTTTTGTATAGTGCTCACTTCTAATATTTTCCTATCCAAATTTAACAACTCACAAGCAAGTTACCTCATATGACTGAGACAGATGATAAAGTCCTTTCTTTAAAAAGGCAAGATGCATTTTCCTGTCCAAGACTGGCTGATCCAGCAAACTGGAACAAAAGATTCATGTATGAAGTTAAAGGTAACAGATTTTTTATCATATGAAGAATAGTCATGAGAAATGAGACTTCATGGATAATGTATACAGGACAGGACACAGCCCTGCTGATCTTACAAATTGCATATAATGAGACTTCATGGATAATGTATACAGGACAGGACACAGTCCTGCTGATCTTACAAATTGCATATAATGAGACTTCATGGATAATGTATACAGGACAGGACACAGCCCTGCTGATCTTACAAATTGCATATAATGAGACTTCATGGATAATGTATACAGGACAGGACACAGCCCTGCTGATCTTACAAATTGCATATAATGAGACTTCATGGATAATGTATACAGGACAGGACACAGCCCTGCTGATCTTACAAATTGCATATAATGAGACTTCATGGATAATGTATACAGGACAGGACACAGCCCTGCTGATCTTACAAATTGCATATAATGACTTTTTTTATACGGTCCTGTCTGTCCATCTCATGAAGCTTGTTAGCAAGACTGCAAAAAAACTACTCAATGCAGACATCTCATGAAGCTTGTTAGCAAGACTGCAAAAAAAAACTACTCATTGTAGACATCTCATGAAGCTTGTTTGCAAGACTGCAAAAAAACTACTCAATGTAGACATCCCATGAAGCTTGTTAGCAAGACTGCAAAAAAACCTACTCAATGTAGACAGCTCATGAAGATTGTTAGCAAGACTGCAAAAAAACTACTCAATGTAGACAGCTCATGAAGCTTGTTACCAAGACTGCAAAAAAACTACTCAATGTAGACAGCTCATGAAGCTTGTTAGCAAGACTGCAAAAAAACTACTCAATGTAGACAGCTCATGAAGCTTGTTAGCAAGACTGCAAAAAAACTACTCAATGTAGACAGCTCATGAAGCTTGTTAGCAAGACTGCAAAAAAACTACTCAGTGTAGACATCTCATGAAGCTTGTTAGCAAGACTGCAAAAAACCTACTCAATGTAGACCACAGAAATTTGACAGGTATACAGGACAAACGATCTGTTTCAATTTTCAGGTCATCATAGCAATTTTTTTAAACATTGTTGAACTTTTTGGAATTGTACTTTTTATAACAAAAACCTCACACAAGATTCAGCAAAAACCACTTGTGGTAGACAAATGAAATTTGGTAGGTATATCGGTATTCCTATGTAGATGACCTGATTAGATTTTCTGTCATTACAGCAATTTTATAATTTTCTTGCACACATTTTAAAACTTTTTGGACATGTTTTTTTTTCTTCAAAAAGCTTGTGAGCATGATTAAATAAACACCACTAGTGATCAACAAATGAAATTTGGAATGCATTAGTGCTCTCTGTAGAATTTCACATATGAAAGTCTACAACCACTAGTGATCAACAAATGAAATTTGGTATACACTAATGCTCTCTGTAGAATTTCACATATAAAAGTCTACAACCACAGTCCTCTAGTATACAGAAAACTGTAGGTCTGATTTTGAAAACTAAAGAATCCAGGACCAGAAACTGTAAGTCCTGGAAGCTGGGGCTCTCACTACTGAGAACTCTAGTAGGCATGTTTGTATGCACATGTAGATGACCTGATCAGATTTTTATGCATTATACTGTAGCAAATTTCAAATTTCTGTAAATGTTTGATAATTTTGCACATAGACTTTTTGGTCTGCAGTGAGGCTACTGTATATTATAATGAAGGTCCTTATAATGAGGGAGTGCTGTATTACCATAATCCAACCTTACTGCATCGATGGTGTTATGGTAAATCTGGCATTTAGATATTCTCATAATGACCTATCACAAGCCATTTTATAATGACAATAAATCCACATTTTTACAATACTGAACTTCAATGTATGTGTTTATTTTTATTCTATCAATTTAGATTTCATACAATTTCAAAGCTGTAACATATTCAAGCATTTTAGCATATCTTTCTATGGCACTGTAACATTATCAAGCATTTTAGCATATCTTTCTATAGCACTATAACATATTCAAGCATTTTAGCATATTTTTCTACAGCGCTATAACATATTCAAGCATTATAGCATATCTTTCTATGGCGCTGTAACATATTCAAGCATTTTATCTACTCTTTATATATGGGATTAAGAAACTGTGTAAAAAGTACATAACACACAACTGTTAGTTTTTGTTTATGATAAAAATGCTAGATGTCATACTCAGAGTCCAGCTCTAATCTGTTCTTGAATGCTGTATACATCTTTCCCACAGAATCCTCCACATAGCCCTGGCAATAGAAAATATTATCATCCATTGTTACATAAAACCAGAAATACAGACATGTAACATATACATATTAGTTTAGAGATATTAGGTAAAGAGGAGGCCACAATTTAAAGTCTGATCTAATAGGCTAAGTCCATCATGCAAGATGCGGGAAAACGGTCTCAAAATTAGAATGCTTATTATTTTTATGTAAAATACTGGGCTGCATATATGAAATTTCACTTGACCAACAATGATTTTTAGTAGTCCAGGCTAGCTGGGCTGGGAAATTGTTGTTTCCTGTAAAATGTCTTTAGGGTTATATCATTTTGGTATAAAAGCAAATTTTTCAGTTAATTATGTTTCTCCGTGAATACTTACCTGATCACATTAATATTAGGAACTAAGCTCCACTACCTCCTGAATCCAGCCCTCCCAAAAAATACAAAAATCATCTTTTCCATCTATCTCATATAGACCAAAGGCAGTAGCTCTTTCCTGTTACCTTCCCTTGCTGCTAGCAGGTGGTGCTAGTTTTAACCTGAGCATTACATCAACTAGGATGCTCACATTTGCAGGGAGGTTGGGAGGGTTTTAAACTAACGTGATCAGGTAAGTATTCTCGGAGAAACAATTTACTGAAAAATTTGCTTTCTCCATCAAATACATTCCCTGATCACATTAAAGTTAGAAAAATAGGTAATAGGATGAGAGAATGCTGAGCATCCTACCTATATCCCAGGCATCCTTCGAGAGAAGAACCAATTCATGGCTACAAAACCTAGTTGCATCAACTGAACCACAGAACCATCTAATCTGAACTGGAGACAGTTTGAGTCCACTGAAAGGGCATGTAACTCACTCACCCTGCATGCCAAGGCTAAAGTTATCAGGAAACATGTTTTGTATGATAGTAGCTTCAGCGAGGTTCTGGTTAGAGACTCAAATTTATCTGAATTGAGCCATGTCAGTACACAAGGAAGATTCCACTTTGGAAACAGGGTGCGAGATTTTGGTCTATTCGGGTCAAAATTGGACAGTAAATCTATACATGTACCCTCTACCCTCTGAAAGTGTCGGATATCATGGAGTTGTAGAGTTTGATGGTAATCGAAACTAACTTTTTCTCCTTGAACAGCCAGAGAAAAAAGTCAGCCAGTTGTGGGATCGAGGCAAACAAAGGGATGATGTTGTTGACTTTGTACCAGTCCATGAATTCATGCCACATTCACCCATAAACCTTCAAAGTGGAGGGTCTTCTATCTCATGAGATTCCATAATCAAAGGTTTAATTCTTTCCTTTACAAGGCTCCTCTGACAAGAGTCAGGAGTGAAGGAAGAGTCAGTCTGAACAGGGATGGAATACTTGTGACCATGACTGTTTGAGAAGATTCAGCTTGGTCGGAATTTTCCTGGGCAATCTATCGCTAAATCCAGTAGATCTCTGACCCAGGATTTGTCCCATCTGAGAGGGGCAATCATAACCAGTTTGCAGTTCTGACCACTCAGCTTCTGTATTATTTTTTGTACTAAGACTGTGGGTTGGTAGGCAAAGGCCCACAACCCCTCCCAAATGATTAAAAGTGTGTCCATGGCCCAGGCTTCCGGGTCTGGAACTGGAGAGACAAAGGTGGGCAGTTTACAATTCCACCACGTCACAAAAAGATCAATCATCGGATGCCCCCAAAGCATGCAAATCCAATTAACCATTTGGTATGAATGATCTGACCCTTTCGTGGCAGAGACATAACCAAGACAGTGAGTCTGCCATGAATGTGTCTGATTTGTACATTTATACCAAGCTGGGAGCACCTACGCAGAAACCGCCAAACCAGAACGGATTGGTTGGGTGATTTGGTCCCCCCCGTTTGAGGAGGTAGGTCACCACCTCCAGTATATGCTAAAAAGACAGCTTTTGCTAAAGGAAAAAAATGCTACTGGTTATCCCTGATAAACGAAAAACCTTCCTATATCTGCTATTTCTACAATATACCTTGTCAAAATTTAAAAACCCTCTTTTTGTACGAAATTGATAAATCTTTTCATCATTAAATTTTTTAAAAATAACTGCTACATGGCCAATATATTTGCTCATGAATGAGGCATCCTCAACCTTGCACTATGTAGACCAATACCTATCACATCTAGGTCTATGCTGTTCACTCAGACTTATGAGATAACAATTAACAGTATACACCCTGATCTGTCAGTGAATGCCAAATCTGGGTCTTTACTGTTCACAGTTTGATGTGCATTAAACTCAAGCAAATACAGTACGATAACTAATACCTATATTCTTAGGTCAAATATTAGCATTACATTTTACAAAAAGGAATCGACTGAGTACTAAATATAGTTAGACATGACAGCAAGTAACAGTGACCCATTTTTGGTATGTGATCATGATATGATAGAAGAAAAAGATCCCACTCTTAAGAAAATGTAGAACTCGACACCAAGATGGTTAAGGTCATCTGACGTCTAGTTGCTGGTTTAAAATCTGGTGTGTACAATATGTAAATTGGGACTTTAAAGGATAAACACCCTATGTAATTACAGAAACAAAGACCCTAAACACATGCAAAATCAAACCATTTATACATGTGGAAATCAAAAAGCTGGTGCCTGCTGCTGTTACGGGGGTTTATTGAGGATGTGTAGGCATGGGAAAGAAGAACATGAAGAGTCTCTCTCTCACTTCCTGATCATTGGAACAGATAATCAATGTTGAGTATCCAAATGTTCTGCTGTTGTCCTGATTTGCTAAATCCATTTTTAATCAACAAAATCATTGTCTTGCATACATGTGACAAAACCAGGATTTCAAACCAGTAGATTTACAAATTTTGATCCATAGATTGCCTTCTAAACCAGTAGATTTTTTATCAGCATAAATTGTATGTGTTTTAAGGGGTTCAAAAACAAAACAAGTGCATTTTTTGCTATAATATATATTCTCTTCATACTATAATAAAACGTCAAGTTTTGAACATGAATCAGATTCAGATTCTGATGGAAAATGTTACAATAATAATTAAATAATATGAGTCAATATATTGTCAATTAAATGAAAAAGGAACAGTTGTTTATCCTATAGTTCACTGCAAGATTTTTTTATATATAAAATCCAATAGCATTTTGAATTTCCTGCACAAGATCACTGTCTGGTCACCATTGATGACATTCATTGTGATTATTAAGCTTCATACTTAACAGGCTCTCAATAGTTCTCTGGTCCAGATTTCCCCTTGAATCACTTTGTATTTTGTGAAGAATGGAGAATGTCCTCTCTATATCAGCATTAGAATGTGGCAATGACAGGGCAACAATGATCAACCTGCAAAGTTCTAAGTTCAATTTTCCTTTGCTGGGTTTGTAAGGTTGCTGACTGCTCTCCAATATTCCTCCAACTCCAAGCTATGTTCACCCCATTAAGGAAGTTCCTGACTTTGACTTAGGACGTATTTCTGAGTCTAGGGCTTCTTTCTCTTCATGGCTCAGATCCAAAAATCTGTTGGCAAGTTTCACCACTGTAAATAAAAAAAAAATAAAGATTGATCTAGACTTGAAATAAACAATGAAAAAATACATAATGTATTTATGCTTTTATGAATAATTATCCCAACTTTAAAATTAATTATCTTGTAATATATTTTTAACTGATATATTTATCTAGGACTTGACCTTAATTTAAGTGCATGAAAACTTCAAATAGTTTATGAAATACAAAAGATACATACCTTTGAAACACACAATGCAAACTCGGGACCTGGCAGAAAGCACACGTTTCGGCATTTTTACATGAATTGAACAAAAAATGTAAGAGCTGCCCATAAATATTCCTCATAAAACATCTTGAACAATACAGTGACAATTAAACAAGTCAAAAAAAAAAAAATACTCACTCTAGTGTGTCTTCCGAAATCATTTTTTACAGTCGGTCTCCATTTTATCACTCCTCAACCAGAGGTTGGCCGAGTTTCATCAAAGACTCAGAAGACATCATGGACCACCTTTGATCCCTTTTTTACTTATAACACCACAAAAAACATCCCTCATTAAACTCCCCAAATTACAACAATAAGGTAATCAATTAACAGCTTGTTGTGTACACATCTAAGATGTTCTTTAACAATTCTAATCTTATTACTCTGCCACGCATCACCGCACTGGTCGTTGTACTGGTGGAACATTTCCAGTTCCCAGTTGACTGGTTCTGTTTGGTTTCTCTAATGTGTTTATAGAACACGTAAAAATACTGTGCTTAGGTTTTTTATTCAATTTTTAAAAAAATTCTTTTAATTTTCAAAAGTGGTAGATTTTGACTACAAAACTGTGTGCGGTAGATGGCCTTTAAAATGGTATTTTTGGTATTTTAGAATCACATGTATGGTCCTGTATAGACACAAAACTGATAAAATATTTTTTTCACTTTTGTTTGAACTTTCTGATATTGGATATAAATTTCAGTTCAACAAAATGTTGGTAAATCATTTAAAAAGTTTACATGAAGTATAAGCAAAGGACTTACAATGTTTCTCACTACTAAAATGGGCAAAATATGAATGACTGTTTCTAACAAAATTAAAATTGCGAGACATATATGAAGGATCTGTACCACTGATGATTCTATAAATGTGGTTTAGTTTTATTTAATATTCTCTATATTCAACTGGCAGGCAATTGATTTGATTGAACTTGGTTATAAACCCATAACAAATCTGATAATTTTGTTTTGAGTAGTTGCAATCTATATTTAAGTTTCTGTAGTAGACAGGAGTACTGGAAATAAATGACAATGAATAAGGGCACTTGCTAATAACTTTTATATATTACTGGTACTAGTTGGTCTGGCTAATTGGACCCCAAAATGGTATCATTCACCCATCTAGTTTTACTGATAATTATCTCAAAGCTATTACAGCAATGACGTCTCAAATGAGTAGATTTAAATGGTGTTGACAGGTCAGTGCAGCACACCACATTATACAACACTGAAAATCACAATCTTAATGTCAAGTACGGTTGCTTTTGGTTTGGTTTTGTGAGGTTTAACGCCATTTTTGAGCACAATAGGTTATACATGGCAGCAAGTATATTTGGTGGAGGAAGAACCCTGGAAGACCCTGGGAAGAACCACCAAATCAAGGGAAGCTACTGGCAAGCTTTCTTGCATACCCACACTGGTTGAGCCAAGACTCAAACTCACGCATACAGAGGTGAGATGTTTGAGTGATCTATTTGGATTTGGACAACCATATTAATAGTTTTCCCATAAAAACCTTACCAAGATTTTTTGCCCCTATGTCATATTATTAATTGCAGTAATGGGATGGGCAGTTTGGAACATTTATGATAAAACAGCAAACTGCATGGAAATGTTTTGCAATTTTATGAAATTAATCAGATTAGTGAATAAAACTAAATGGTAGAATTATCAACATTAAGATTTTAATTTTTTTACTGTATGATGCTACAGTGAATAACACATTGTTTATGAAGAGACAGTGGAAATTCATAACAAGTAAGCACCAAGTCAGAACTAAATGGAATGTCCAGCTCATCTTGATGGGTTTTTTATGCTATGCTGTTAGTTTCGGCATTTCCTCATATCAGTTAATACTACTCAAGGAAAGGAAGTTTGCATGACACAATTCTTTTCATGGAAAAATATACCAATGACTATCTTGAGTCAAGCCTATGTGGTTTAGATTAAGAGTTTAGTAGGACTGAATTAAAGATGAGTCACTTTAATCCCAGTAAAAATTTCTTACTAACACATCGATTAACCAACCTTTGTATCAATACGCATTGTAGAATGTACATCCATCAATTAACAGATTTTTTGATTAATCATGTCAAACATAATCACAACTTCAATCATCATGTTTAAAACTCAGTATATATATATATATATATATATATATATATATATATATATATATATATATATATATGCACCTTACCAATGTTCTCAAAATAATAATAGAAAGCCACAAGGTCTAAAGGTTAAAATCCAGTCTTTCAGGGAACAACAAACAATCTGGTATTACATAACGTCATGAAAACACTTACCAATATTTTTCAAGATTGGGTCTAAAAGCTACAACCCAAACTGCCAAATCAAAACTTTTGAATCTCATGAAAATTACAAAGTAATATAATAAGCAAATGAAAGTTAATTTTCAACTATTTCTGTATCCACATATTAAGGACACTGATATCTATCTGCATACAAATATCATCCAAAATATCCAAGTAGTATTTTAGAAATCGACCTTCAGTCATCTCACAGGGGTCCCTTTTCAAACCTTATTTTAATCAAGAAGGTGTCTATTTTGACCTAAACAGGGGCGCCAGTCTAGCTAAACCTGAACTAACAAACTTAAAGTTTAATGTTTTGTGTTTTGTAATTTATTATTTACATTCCCATGAAATTTATTCCTGATAAACAATAAGCTCTCATTCACTTTTATTTATGTTTTTTAATTGCTGGTGGTGTTAATACTGTAATTCTGAATGAAAAGTAATTAAAACATAAATTCTAAAAGATATATACTGTGTAGTCCAATAGTATCATCCAACCTCCTGAAGTCGTGAGAGTCCTTCAATCATGCACCATGTTTCTCGTGACCTAATGCCCTTGTTTTGAGATAATTACATCATCAACTGTGTCACCAGCATTCTTCAAGAGTGACAGGAAGTATTTTATAAGTAAAATCAGACAAAATGAGATTCAAAAAGGTAATTTCATGCAATTTAAAAAAATCATAATGAAAATCTATATTATCATTAATGCCTTATTTGTGTCAGACATTTTGGCCTTGGATTTTCTATTATATGCTAAAGATAGGTCCGCCGATCACATGATGGCTTTGTTTACATATCTTGGACAGGAAAACCCACTTTGGGAATTTATACAACGGGATAGCCAATGTAAATATTTGGTTTTCATCATGTTCGGTTCTTATACAATGTAAGAAAAATTTACACTCAAAATGTATATTCACTACAGACTTTTTCGTTTCAGTATTATTTCATAATGAACATATATTCTACATCAAAAGACATTGAATCTATTATAATAAAATGTGTATCCATTCACCAGTGTCAATTTTTAAATTTTTCTCTCCCTCTGTCTCCCTGTCTGTCTGTCTGTCTCTCAGTCCATTGACTCATGTATTTATATGGTAAAGAACAAGCAAGCAGTAATGTAAGTGCACAAACTGCATACAGAATTAACGAAAAAAATTATTCATTTTTAAATTTCATTTTTTTTAATTTCAAAAACATGGAGATGCTATAAGATAATAATATCCATACCTTGGTCTAACTGACACGTTCCGGTCATATGCCACGGGACTTTTTTAGTCAGTGTCACGAACCATGGATGCTATTCCGGATATAAGTAAACTTACACACGCTCGGAAAAACAGTAATTCTGAACTAATGTACATGAATGCCAAAACTTTTATAATGATGATCAAATGAAGTAGATATAGTTTAAAACTTTCTATGGTTATTTGAATAGATTCTCACAATATTATAACGAACGCGTTAAAATTCACGTTAAGGTCACAAAATATGGGAATCAGGGACGTTTCGCCCCATGGACATTTCGGCCCAAGACATTTCGCCCCACTTCAATGGTCATTTCGCCCCATTTCAATGGTCATTTCGCCCCACTTCAATAGACATTTCGCCCCACTTCAATGGACATTTCGCCCCACTTAAAAAAAAAAGAATGGACATTTCGCCTCACTTGAATGGTCGTTTCGGACCATGACATCATTTAATAAATAATTATGTTCATTTAAAAAGGTGTTCTTTTGAAATTATAATTATGTTTGAAACAAGTCTTTTCTCCATGTATCGTGATGAAGAGTATAGAAAATAAGAGATAGACAAGTTATCCTCATATCAGAATAAGATAGTAATAATGATAATAATACTAAGAAGAAGAAGATGAAGAAGAATAGGCTTATACTGAGACTATTTGACAGACCCATTTCAATTTGTTAGATTTACATTCGGCCTGTCATTATATCTGACAATATTTTCCCCTTTTTCTTCGTTTATGTACTAAGACTGATCAGAAAATGAATCTATCGTTTACAGTGATCATTATTTTCTATACTGCGATATTTTTATTTTCGCAGTTACGAAAACTTAGTCCATTTTTGGTGATGGTCATTTGCAAAAAAAGAGTTCAATGTTTTCTTCTTTGTTTGATTTACAATTCTGATATTATTGTTTAAAATATGTCCAGAAGAGTTCAAAGGCATCATCTTTTATTCAAGAAAGAAACAAATGGCATGTACTTGGTGTGTAATAGAAAAAGATGAGGTCTCAGTCCAGCTTTAATGTTGATCGGTCTAACATGGGCCATACATTCTGGCACAGCATTTCAGTAAGGTATTGGTGCTGAATTTCAAAAACAAACTTCAAGGAAATGCCTTGTGCTTACACGAGTAAGTTTCTCAACCAGCGACACGTTCTTTAATCTCACCGACAGAAGTCTCAGTATAATTCAAGATGACAACTAGTATGAGCAAAGATCAAACGAAATGCCGCTTAACTACGTGCACTTTAATATGAAAGGTAAACATATTTGTTGGGAATGATAGTTAAGAAATGTAGAAATGTACACTGAATGTGGGGCAAAATGTCTTGGGCCGAAACGTCCATTGAAGTGGGGCGAAATGTCTTGGGCCGAAACGTCCAGGTACGTCCATGAAGTGGGGCGAAATGTCTTGGGCCGAAACGTCCATGGGGCGAAACGTCTCGGTACCGAAATATGGCTGTTCGAAGATCACCGAGAGGAATCATATTGGTCATACATGTACAATTTGTTCTCAAATATGCATACCATACCAATAAATGAAAATGTAACATTTTCAAAAGGCAAACATTTATGCACTGTGACATGGTTGTTTGTTTTTGTTTTTTTTTAAAAGAAAGAAACTTGTACATTTCCAAAAATGTAGTGGAATGTGTCCACTGGTCCCTTGCACAACGGCACATGGAGCTGAGTGCCAGTGGGATGCCGTGACATTAGGGAAATGGGTACAAAGTTTCCATTTCATCTTTCTTTAAGACTAGCTTAAAAAGGAACCTGTTCGAGCGATGATGCTGTCGGAAAGTTATCATCGTTGGTTCTTTCTGACTCGAAGTTCGGCTTCAAGCAGTGAAATTTGAAGGTATCCATCTGATCAGAGTTCTGATGTTTATGCGTAGATAACTGACGTATTTCGAATGTTGTATCGTTACAATCTGAATCCGTTAAAAGCTTGATAGGTACCGGTAAATTAACATTGCTGGATCTTATGGCGAACTATTTGTTATACTAGATATCTGATTTTAAATGGTACCGTATGAATCGCGCTGCGATCATGTATATTCAATCCAATTTCGAGGTACAAAATCAGAATTACAAAGGCTAGAGTTTGTTCGAAAGAGAGCTAGGGGAATATTGTTTTTTCTCTTTCATGAAATATGTACAGTTTGTACATTACCCTCCCTCTTTGCAACACTAAAGTACATGTATTCAATATTTACTATCAAGATCAACTTTAAATAAAATCCATTGAGAAGTGTGTGATAATCTCACTGATTTTCACTCATATAGGTTAGAAAATGTTCAACTCGAAGCGGCCAGAATACTTACAGGTTTGCCAATCTATGTTAACAGAAAGTGGATGGCAAACTTTAAAATAAAAAAGAAACTATTACAAGTTATATATGTTCTATAAGATCGTGAACGGCATGTCCTGCCTTATTTTGGGATATTCTTCATCCTTTTCTAGAGGAAGTATACAATTACTTTCTTCGGGATAGACATAAAATAGCTTGTACGCTGTCCGGGTTCGAACCCATATTGTTCTTATTTCTTTCCGAGTACGATTAACATAGACCACATATTAGAGTACAATTAGAGGTCAAGTTTAGTCAAACTTTAGTAAGTGTAGTTTGCTATAAAATACCATTAATATAATTTTATTAAACACATCGAAATGGTCATATAGTTTACTAAACGTAAAATAATAGTTTCATTTGATTTGAAATAGCGGCCGCCTACACGCAAGGAAAATGCAGCTGAGTTTAGTAAAGACTAGCAGAGTTACAGTTCTTAGCGTACATCATTCGTAGTCGGGTGAGGCATCGCCTTCTACCGTAAGTAACAGTTGACGGTACTACATGTGACTATTGATCCAGAGTGGACAGCTACACCTGGTTCCCTCTGGAAAGTCCTCTCTGGCTGATCAGGCGGCCGAGCAGATACGTTCATCCCCCCGCCGTGGAGGCAGATGGCAAGAGCTGTGTGGGCAGCGCAGGGCATCAGCTCAGGTGCAGTAGGAACTGATGGCCATCCACTGTATCCGGACGAGTCTCCAGACGTCTCGACATTGTCCTGCCACTGGATTCAGACAGGCCTGGACAAGAGAGTGAGGGTGACTCTGCCCAACTTTACCTCACTTAAATCCAACTCGCGCGCAAGTCATGACACTATTCCTCTCCCGCACCACCAGATACCTTCAAGTTCTGTGGCGATGGGCGAGCGGCAAAGCAACATGTTTTTATATATTGGGAGCTGTAGCTGCGGACCTGCACACAGGCGGCTCAGGGCATAGGGTCACTTTTCACTGGACCAAAGCAGCAGTAGAACTCGGCAGCCCCCTGGGTGATTGAGCAGCCCTTTCTATGATCACACTGTTCACCTCCGTAGGACGAGGAAGGAGCTAGAAAAGGTGCACTAAACACTGCCTGCTTCACTTTAACCCTAGTCAGCACACCGCGGCTGACGGGGATCTCACCTTAGCGGGTCGAAAACCAAACAAGAAGACAAAGGTGATGCAACTCACCATTGGTGCCGGATCAACAAATAGACCAGAGAGAAGAAAAGCTCTTGTTGGTAGAGAACTTGCTAGATTCAACATCCAGATAGCAGCTTGAGTGAAACTCGCCTAGCCGAGGAAGGACAACTCACCGAAGTAGGAGTCGGCTACATCTTCTTCTAGAGTGATCGCAGTAAAGAAGAGCAACGTGAAGCTGGTGTTGGGTTTTCCATCAAATCACAGCTAGTTAGCAACCTCACAAATCTCCCAAAAGGGCGTGAATGACAGACTAGTGCAAATGAGACTCCCACTGTCTTGGAAAAGACATGCAAACTATCATAAGCGCATGTGCACACACCATGACTAACCTCGATGAGATCAAGGACAAATTTTATGAAAACCTGGAGTCTCTTATTGCAGAAGTACCAAAGGCAGACAAGCTCATCATCCTTGGTGATTTCAATGCTAGAGTTGGCACAGATCACCAGACTTGGCCAGGTATCATTGTCAAAAATGGATTTGGCAAATGCAGCAACAACGGACACCTCCTACCGAGAAAATGCGCTGAACATGACCTCCTAATCACCAACACAGTCTTCCACCTGCCAAACCGTAACAAGACGTCTTGTATGCACCCACACTCCAAGCACTGGCATCTTATTGACTAGGTCATCGCCAGGAGAAGAGACAGGCAGTAAATCCAAGTGACGAAGGCCATGAGAAGGGCAGAATGCTGGATTGACAAGAGGCTCATTGTCTCCAAGCTCAATATCCGGATTCAGCCTAGCAGACGACCACAAAGCAAAAGAGTGTCCAAAAAAGCTTAATGTCGCCAAATTGAAACAGGAGAATGTGAAACATGCATTTGTCGAAGAACTGTGCAGCCAACTGGATACAATCGATACAAACTCCGAGATTGTCGAGGAAAACTGGGCATCCTTCAGAGACTCTGTGTACTCAACTGGATCAAAAACCCTCGGTCCCACCACACGTAAACATCAAGATTGGTTTGATGAGCACGATGCTGCCATACAGAGACTTCTCAATGAGAAACATCGGCTACAGAAGGCCTATTTAGAAGACAACACTTCATCATCTGAGAAGGCAGCCTTCAACAACATCAAGAGAACTGCCCAATGCAAACTCAGAGAGTTGCAAGACTCGTGGCTGAGCAGTAGGGCAGATGAGATTCAGTCCTAGGCAGACAGGAATAACATGAAGAACGTCTATGTTCCTTTGAAGACAATCTACAGGCCACAGTCCTCAGGAACATCTCCAATACTGGGCGCTGACAGCGCCAATTTGCTTACTGAAAAAGAAAAGATACTTTAAAGATGGACAGAACACTTGAAAAACATCCTCAACCAACAGTCATCTATCAGTGAGGAGGCAATTGATCGACTGCCCCAAGTTGAAATCAACATATCACTTGTTGATCCTCCAGAACTGACTTAAACTGTGAAAGCAATCGACCTCCTGTCAAATGGTACCTGGAGCAAATGCCATATCATCAGAAGTCTACAAAGCCGGAGGCTTGCTTATGGTACAGAAACTGACCGAACTCTTCCAGTCAATATGGATTCAGGGAACTATACTCCAGGAGTACATGGATGTATCCATCGTCCACTTGTACAAACGGAAAGGCTACAGACAATCCTGCGACAACCACCAGGGCATCTCCTTGCTGTCAATAGTCGGCAAAATCCTTGCCAGAATTCTTATGAATCGTAATCACATCGATCAAGGGCTCCTGCCAGAGAGTCAGTGTGGCTTCAGGAAAGGACGAGAGACCACATACATGGTGTTTGCAGCTCGTCAACTCCAGAAGAAATGTCAGGAACAGAACTCCAACCTGTACATCACATTCATTGACCTGGCAAAAGCATTTGACACAGTCAGCCGTGGAGGCCTTTGGAAGATCATGGCAAAATTTGGTTGTCCAGAGAAATTCATCGTGATGGTTCGGCAATTCCATGATGGTACGGTCGCTCGTGTTGTGGATGACGGTGAATCATCTGAACCATTCCCAGTCACCAATGGAGTCAGGCAAGGCTGTGTATTGGCCCCAAACCTCTTCAGTATGATGTTCTCTGCCATGCTTACTGATGCCCTTCATGACTGTGACACTGGAATCGACACCAGATACTGGACTGACGGCAAGCTGTTCAATCTGAGAAGACTACAGGCGAAGACGAATTTACAGGAAGTGACTGTTCGTGATCTCCTATTTGCTGACGACTGTTCCCTGAATGCCAAATCTGAGTCTGACACGAAACATAGTATGGACCATTTCTCTTCAGCTTGTGACAATTTTGGTCTCACAATCAGTATCAAGAAGACAGAGGTGATGCACCAACCTGCACCAGGAAGGCCTTACGTAGAGCCTACCATCATAGTAAATGACCAAACTCTCGTGGCAGTGGACAAGTTCACCTATCTCGGCAGCACACTGTCACGTTCAGTCCACATCGATGATGAAACCAACGCCCGAATTGCTAAAGCAAGTGTGGCTTTTGGCATACTACGTGCAAATGTGTGGGAGCGCAAAGACACCAGTCTACAAACAAAACTTAAGGTCTACAAAGCCAATGTGTTGCCGACCCTGCTCTATGCTTGCGAAACCTGGACGGTGTACAGATGTCATGCCTAGAAGCTGAACCCACTTTCACATGATTTGCCTGAGGAAACTGTTGAGGATAAGATGGCATGACAGGGTCCAAGACACTGAGGTTCTCACACGGGCAGGCGTTTCATGCATCCACGCTCTGCTGATGAAATCGCAGTTGAGATGGACAGGCCACGTCACCAGGATGTCAGAAGAGCGACTACCAAAGAAGATCTTCTACGGCGAGTTGAAGGAGGGAAAGCGATCTCAGTATGGTCGGAAGAAACGCTTCAAAGATTCCCTCAAGTCATCCTTGAAACACTTCAACATTGACCATGAGTCTTGGGAAGATCTCACACAGGATCGCTCCACCTGGCGGAGTCTCATCCATACTGAAGCTACAGACTTTGAACAGAGGAGAACTACAGAGGCAGTGCAGAAGCGTGAGCAGCGTAAATCCCAGAACTGCAGCACGTCCTCCTCCATTGATCAAGCAAACCCAAGCGGCATTTCCTGTCAAGTGTGTCACAGACAGTTCAGAGCATAAACCTGATCAGCCACTCACGTACACACAGAAACCAAACCAGTTAGTGATGTTATGGTCATCTTCAAACTCGAAGGACGAACAACAAAAACAACGGTGTAGATCACTGGTGACAGTCTTTATTTACTCTGATCGCAACTGGTAATAGTGTCTCCTAATCTAAACTTGCTTTCAGGCAAGGCCGGAGAAAGATGTTAGGATGCCCTGGAGCAATTTCACCTCCCCCCCCCCCCCGGCTCCATAAATTAACACAATTTCACTGTTTTACGAGGTCCCCACCAAGGCGGGGTCCCTGGTGCAATTGCTCCATTTGTTCCGCCCTTTAATCCGGCCTTGCTTTGAGGACATCAGTTGTAAATAGGAAGACTACAATTTTACATACTTTCAAGTCTGGCCATCTTACTATTTATTCTTTCAAAAAAAAAATAATAAATAAATAAATAAAATAAAATAAAAAAATAAAATAAAAATTGGCTATTCCCCCCCCCCCCCTCTAAACACGGTGTTACAAATACCGATATATGACTTGTTTATTAAGTTAACATGAAACATTTCCACGGAAGAAACCTATGGTTCTTATATACGCAATTTTCTGGCGAAGTGGCTCAGTTCTTTATTTAGGTGAGATTAGTGGCTTGACAGATACGTACAAAGTTTATTGCGTGCACCTCAGGGCGACAAGCTAATATAATTGTTTTATTGCTCCATGTAATGAAAACGCTAAACCTTGTTCAAAAATAACATACGTCATTCCTGTAATTTACACCAAACAACTGTATTTTATATCCTCTTGCTTATTCTCGTTTGTTTGTGCATTACTATATTTGGAAATTTTCATATTTGTCTCTTTTCTTTACATTCATTTATTCGCTCGTTCATTCATTCTTTCTTATTCTTACTCTCTCCATCTGCTCCAAAATCAGTTTGTAGATTTTTAAAAAAATCATTTTAAGCGAAATGGTAGATATAATTAATTAGATCATTAATGGCAATCTAAGTTAAAATAATTCAGAAAAAAAAATCAGTTGTTAGTAAAACCTTAACTCATATAGGATAACTAAATCATACCCCCCCCCTCTCTCTCTCTCTCTCCCCAAAATAATGTTTTTCCTTACCAATCATATCTTATTTGCCATTGAAATAACTATAAAGAAGTTTGTCTCAATTTATTTCTCTTTCACTAAATAAGAATCGCTTTATACAACTAAAGAGGTAATCAAGTACTTTTAGAAGGCTACAAAAGGGCTTTATTAATTCATGAATTCATTGTTTTAAAGTTATTAAGCTTTTATATCAATATTCCAAATGTGTTTGTCTTAGTATAAATATTGAAGAACACACACACACACAAAGGTAGTTTGGATCGCAAATAGAACTGATAGTAATATGAAATATTGTAAAGAATATAAACTTAACTGGGGATGTACTGAGTTTGTTGTCTTAGGTGTAAAGTTTAAAACTAACTTGAGAAAAAATTACAACTCTTAACTGCCCATTTATAAATCGAGAAAATAAGAACCTGCTAATTCAGTGGAATGAAAGGTTTTAAACTCCATTTAGAAAGATAACAGTGGTAATACGTTTAGCTATCTCCAGAATTAATCATTGTCATTACCAAATCCATCTACGCATGTTCTTAGTCAACTAAATACAATGTTGTACAAGTATTCATGGCATGTGTCAAAAGACAAAAATCAGAAGAAATATTGCGTCTAGGATTATAATTAGGGGAATTAATTATGATTAATATATTTAATTTTTGAACGCTTTGAAACTTACATGGCTCAAAATAAGGTTGTCTGTGGAGTCTAAATGAAAATTCTGTTGCAATTTTCAGTATCAAATATTGATAATTTCTATTTATTTTGGATTTTAAAAAATCTCAATACGTTTTGGATAAAGGTTTGTGAAACATTTGTTGAACTAATTAGATCAATAAAAATGGTCACAGATGAACAATTTTTAGAAACACAGATATGGTTTAATCCTTATATTAGAATAGATGGAAAAAGTGTGCATTACAAACCATCGTTTTAGGAAGGCATTATATTTGTGAATGTTTTTTTTTTTTTAATGAAAATGGTTCCTGGATAGATTAGTTTTAAAAATAGATTTTCTATTAACATTAATTTCATAGATTTTTAAATCATACTTATAGCTATAGAGTCATGCAAAAATAAATTCTAAGTCAAATACGACTCTAATTTACAACAATCTTTTAAAACTTTTGCTGTGTACACTATTATTAAAAATAAAAAAAGGATGTAGGAATATATATATATATATATATATATATATATATATATATATATATATATATATATATATATTGATTAGAAATAACGAAATACCAGCTTCTAGAACGAAATGGAATTTTGAATTGTTGTGTTAGAAGATAAAGCACTTTTTTGTCGCTACCATATACACCTACAAAATATCCAAACCTTAGATGGTTGCAGTTAAATACAATACATAGAATTTTTGCTACGAATGTATTTCTCAAAGGAATTAGAATTATTTCAAACGAGCTCTGTTCTCTTTGTATGTTGCCCAGAGACTATATCTCATAGTTTTGGTGGGATTGTCAGGTATCTAAGATTTTTTAAAAATGATTCCCTATAATGGAACTGTGGTGCACCTTAAATTTCTGGAGACGTCTACACACTGCCTACATTTTGAATTACTTTCCGAGATCATAGCCTTTCGTTTCGATCTTGGGGATCCAACGCGGGGTTAAATTCAGTCATGTAATTGAAGTGATTCAGTGATTTGACCAAGGCAACAGCCCTCTGTTCACCGTAAGAAAGGACGATGAAACATGTACACTGGAGCGGTCAGGTGCACCCAAACCCCAGAGATGGCTGCCTCATGGATTGGCAGTCCAATGAGTTAAATACAGCTTTTGTTTCCACACATACAGCTTAACAATCAGCAATGAAATATGTATTTAAAACTGCTATTCAAACTAATTAATGACGAAGACTTCCATTGATTTACTTGATTTACCGATTTCAAAGCAAATGATAAAACAAATTGTCTCCTTTAATACGTCTTGAGTCTAAAAAAAAGAATTAAGATACACGAATAAGCAAAATTTAAACAGAGTAATAACTATAAGAATTTGAGATTCACTCAAAATAAATTTAAATGAGTTCAGATTTTAGACAATCAAAATGTGTGTTTATTTTTAAATGACTATGAAGCGTATTTAACGAAAAACATCATTCGAAAAATCCAAGAATTTGGTTCTGCTAAAGTGCAGTTAGACTTTGACAATCAGATAAGAAGAGATCCACTCAAGAAGGAGAGCAAGTCGTGTATATAATTTCTTCCCACAGAACAAGATGTATCAACATAGAATACAGAGATCCTAGAACATTTAATATACATTTTACATACTAATTTTGGACAGAAAATAAGCGCAAGTACAAAACAGATGTTGGACAGGATGGAATATTTAACTTTCCACATAGATAAATACCAGCCGCTCAGAGAGAAAATTCATGCACAGACTTGCTTGAATGGGTTAAGAACACAAAAGGTTGTAAAAAGGGCAAAAATAAAGATGGTTGATGTTTGTTTTGTACTAATATGCCATCAAAATACAGTTTGGATAAATACAGTTATTGGTTCAATAAATGTTCGGTTACGATCGATACTGCTACATAAATTGAGATTGAATTTGATGTATCTGTCAATGTGCATGAAATATTGGAAGGAAGAGACAGCGCTACTGATATAAATTAGATTAAACAGGCCAGAATAATTGGCATAAAGAAAGTCAGACACGATGACATGTTGATCATATTCGCTTCGATCGATGGTCCAAACAGCTACTATCATGGAAAGTACCATTACGTTGGAAGAAAAGATGTATCAAAATTGGTGTCATCACAAATAAATAGACATCAAGTGACAGAAATATAAGCATAAAAAATTCTCGATTGTTTTTCTATAGACAACACAAAAAGAAAAACTATGTTACAGTTTATTCAACTCGATAGATATAACGCCTGAAAAAGTTCTATTAAAAAATTAAAAAATTATCTGCAAAAATTAAATGTTCGATATATTGTTTATTGTGATTTTGAATGTATCAAACAATTGAAAAGTGCTACGCAGCATTAGGATATATCCTGGACAATTCAAAACATGTAAACACATTCCATCAGTTTCTTGTATGTACCTAAAATAAAATCGTAAATGTTTCAGCCCAATCATTTACAGGGGTATTGATTGCGTTCACGTATTTTACAACTGGTTGGATATTATCGCAAGAATAGTGTACGACGAAGTAAGGCCGAAAAATGCAAAACCATTGTTATTCACATAGCATGGAGAAAACCCTTCTAGCTCAAGAAACACATGCTATATCTGTGAGAAAACATATTTACAGACCAAGTTCAAGATCATAGTAATTTAACTAGTGCATGCAAAAGGGTTGCTCATAACAAATTTAATTGAATTTCGGACACTCAAGATATATTCCACAATTAATGCATAACTTGCTCGGTGATAACAGCCACTTATTTAGAAAGACTCTTGTCAAGACCGATCCTGGTGAAGAGGTAAAATTAATACTTAAAAACGTCATAAATATATTTCATTCAGCAAGGATTTCGTAGTTGACAGGTTCATGAAAGGATGGCAAAGAAATACCCGTAAAAAGAACATTCGAGTTTTTAGATACTAGTAGTTATTGGTTCGTGGCACTGCCGTTAGAACAGCTGGCAAAAATGAAAACTTGAGGACAAGTTAGCTGAAACGATGAAATGTTTGGTTGACATGATATCCAAATTACAAGGAAAGGATGTTTACCTTTATTTGTAGCTATAGCTTTAAATGATTTAGCGAAACAAACATTTCATATGATGATTACCTATATGTTCAGGATGCTATGGTTAATTTCAATCTGAACAAACTCGATGGTCGTCACAACTATTATGTGCAAAATATATTTTAATGTTGTATGAATTTAGGAATGTATGTAAAGCAAAGTATTAGTTAGATCCTGTGCACTATTACATCGCACTCGGTTTAATTCAGGATGCCAGTTTAAAGATATCTGGCGTAGAACTGGAACTTCTGATAGACTACCACATGTTTGGGGTTTTTTGTGATCGAAACAGGAATAATAGGTAGAACTAGTATGATAAAGCAAATAACGAATTATATGGAGGATGAAAAAAAAAAAAAAAAAAAAAACGGAAGAAATGAGAAAACCAAACTCATGTGTCATGTACCTAGACGCTATGAATCTTTATCAGTGGGGAATGAGCAAATATATGCTGGTAACATATTTAGATTGGCAAAGGATGTACACATTAGACAGATAGAAGAAACTGCTCGAAATACCTAACAACAGTGATACTGGTTGCACAGTATAAGTAGATTTGGAGATTCCATTGCATCTTAGCGACCATTTCAAGGAGAAGGCGTTAGTTCCAGATAAATTAATTCCATATTAATAATTTTTATCTTCCATGCAGAAGAAATTGAGTGATGATTACAAAAGTAGAAATTACCTGTACCAAAACTATTGTGTACATTGAAAACTATAAACAATCACTTGACATTATACATCAATTTAATGCTTTTCCTGCAATTGGGTTTGAAACTAAAAAGGATGCACACAGTTATGTTGTTAGGCCAACAACAATTGCCTAAATCATACATTGAACTGAACGCAAGTTTGGGACAAAAAGTTCAAACGATTTTGAGAAAGATTTTTTTATTGGGTTGCATTAAATCGATGAATAACGCTACATACAGTAAACAGATGGAGAATATGATAAAAGAAATAAAAAACACACACAAAAGCAGTAAAAATGTGTAATAATGCATACAGATTTGGTGCAAGTCATTGTGAAAAACAAGAAATAAAATTAACAAAACCTATCTATGGTGGATTCACAGTATTAGCGCTATCCAAACGACAATGTGTGTGGGTGTGTGGTTTACCACAACTGAACAAGAAAGTTCCTGGAATTTGTATGGAAGAGCTAACCGGTACACCAATCAGAGAAATATGTGGGTTAACATCCAAACTCTACTCATTACAAGACTACACAGATGAAAAAGTCTGCTTAGGAGTAAAAAAAAAACAAAAACAATGTGTGATTAAAAATAATTTAAATTCGAGATGTACCGGAAGTCTTTATTTCATCTCTAAGAAATTACCTAGAAATTAATTTACTACGGTCATAGAATTACGAGATGTATATCATCTAGATTAACACAGTAGCATTGTCCCTGTATTACGTCAGGCTTTCTACATGTAGTATCACTTCATATTATCACACACCTTCCTGTAGAGTACACGGGTAGCACATTCCTCTCTGTTTGGTGTATATTTGAAATTTACAATATTAACTTCTATATAAATTCAAGAGAGGAATCCGGAGTGACTGTATATTTAGACGAGAGTTAGTTACTTGGTCGCCAAACGAGTGTGCTACGTATGAAATGACTATAATACTGAGTTCCATCATTTTTGGGGATGTGAGCTTAGTCGAAAGATATAAGATAAAATAAAATAAATAACATCGAATCTATCATAATAATTCACACTTACAAATATGATGGCAAGCGATGACGACTTTGATGCTCTGGCATTTTTGCTCTTTTTTTATCCTTTTTCTTTCCTCTCTGTCTTTACATTTAACAACCGGTCAGAACTAAGCTACGACTTCAAAAAAAAAAAAAAAAAAAAAAAAGGGGAAGAGACTCAGCAGATTTTAAGCCCTAAATGTTCCAAAAGTTATTCGTAGCTTAACCTTAGCAGTGTTTCCGAGCTACGTTTTCCATGATAGATTTACATATGGAAAAAATGTATATATCAACGTTTAAATTAAAAACTAATTGAAAAATTAATTGATCTTTGCGAAATTAGAGAAAGGTTATCTCATTAATGATAAAAACTACTTAGTTTTAGTTATATTCCACCATTTGTATTCCTTTCTTTCCGGAAGAAAATTCAAGAGAATGACATACAACCTTCATTTGTAAATGAAAATTTCAAGGACTTTAAACGAAAAATCTTGGAGATAGATTTAATATTGAATTTTTGTTTTGTGGACGTTTCCCGCTTACTGCTGTGTAAACGCTGTGTAAACGCAGAAAGACTTATATTGCAGATGCAGTAAACCAAGGAGTCACGTGTACAAGCATTAATATGCGATGTTGATGAACAGCTGTCGTTTGCTCGGTCGAAGAGTTGATTGTAACCTCCAATAAAAAATATCATATTGGTTATTTAGTATATAGATAATCACCGCACATCCTATTTATCTTCACATCCTATTTATTTTCTCATTTATATCAATTACAACTTTGTACAACTTTGTTGTCTCTTTAATAAGCCGATGCACGAGTGAAATTTACAGTGTTTACACACTGGACACTGGACACAGCACTTTACGTGGCTTTACGTTGCACGTGATCCAAATATCGCGTCCTACATTTTTTTGACGTCAGAGGTCAAAGGATCACGAAAAACAAACAACAATGCAATGGAATAATGATGTCGCGGGATTTGGAGATCATGTGACTAAGCAATGGTGCATAGAAAACGAAGAATACTGGATAAAAGCCTCATTTGTTAACTTAAAGTTACAAATTATGTGTTACTTGCTATGTTTGAGAACATAAATGTTCTATTTATCGATATGAGGCATGTAGCGTTCGAAACAATATCTTTGAATATTGGTAACCCCAGTTTAAAGAAACTACCCCATGCCGCTACTGCGTAGTTTCGGCGAATTCCAGGTATTCACTAGGAATACGCGCTGATCTCACACCCGAGCATAAATGTCCAAATATCTCAAATGGGGTAGGAAAGGTCAGGTGATTAAGTAACGGGGAGTGGGTATGTATCGTTCAATATTTCAAGCCCATTGGTTTAAATTTAAATTGATCATGTTAGACTCGCTTTCCTTCCTCTTTGAAGCAAAAGATGCATCTCCCATGATATTAACTGGATGATTATATTTATGTATATTGAGCGGCTGAAAAAAAAAATATATATATATATATATGTGTGTGTGTGTGTGTGTGTGTGTGTTGAAATACTTTGTCGAAAGAAGGAAGCTAACGTTACAATCTTTAAACATGTTTTCATAAAATAATAATAAATTTTAACGCAATTTTTTTTCTTCTAAATTATAGTTTCTATACAATTTCTAGGCTCCCACATTCGATTTTGTTACTTTTTTTTTCATTATCTTGCTCCTGACTTTCAAGTTCATTAATAACCATTTTTCAAGTTTATCAGCACACTTCTCTCTAATGAGAACGCGTATCTTTTGAATCTTTGGTCCAGATGAAAACCTTCTCGTTTCCAGTTTTCTGTTTCCCACCGATTTTCTCCATATGAGTACATCAGCAGCGAATACAACTAATTTCAGAAATAGAAAACCACTGGATTAATATATATATATATATATATATATATATATATATATATATATATATATATATATATATATATATATATATCATATCTAACAACGACACTGACCACATATAAAGCATATAAAGCAAACAAAATTTTATTCTTCTTAAAATTCTACATTGAGTGAGTGTCCCGTGCCAAAATCGCACAGAGCTATTCACTGTGACAACTGTGGACTGTGGTCCCACATTAAATGTAATGGCATAAACGCAAGTGAATATATTCAATATACAACCCTTGGGTCTTTCGCATGACTATGTGGAAATTTTAATATTTTTGATTTTTATTTGATTTTGCCTTTTTTACGGCACCTCTTTTTCCTTTGGAGAAAGCGGAGATCCTCTTCTGTCGGTCTCACTGTCCAGGGGAGATAACCACGACAAGTACAACTTTAATACAGTCACGACTTTTCTCTCCTCATCAGGTGAAAATGAATATTATATTTTTGACAAGCAAAGAGACTTTGAAGCCGTAAATCGAAAACAAGTTATAACTGTATATAAACAGTCTCAGATATAAATTTGGATATTTACATTCTCTTTTTGCTGATCGGATTGTTGACATCTTATGTGTTTCTGAGATTAAACTCTACCCATCTTTCAGTGACCAGCTATTTACATCTTCTCATGGTGAAGGACTGGCAATGCTCATTTGTTCAGAACTTCCTGACTGACCAAGGCGAGAAATGAATGGAAACACTCTGAAGGAATTTGTATTGTACTGAATGTCAACGGCAGGAAGTGGAGAATGTTTTGTCTGTATACGTCACCATCTTTGTCAGGATCCATTTTTAAGAGGGCCTAAGTACATCCGTAAAAACAAATGTCTCTTGAATTGTGACCAAACATTAACAATAGTTGGCCTTCATTATGATCTACTTAATATGCAAAAAAGGAAAACGTTACAAACAATCTGTGATATTTTTGACCTTGGTATCTTGGCAAAGGACCCACATGTTTTATCAACAACCAAACAACAACTTTGAATGCGGTTATACTTACCAATAGTCCCAAAGTATTTTTGTAGACAGTACATTTTAACTGCAGTTTAACTGAACGTTTTAATTTAGTTTGCAACGTTTTTCGGGATGAAGTCATTTTTACTACATGTATTTCGGTCAAGTTCTGGACCTGATCGCTTAACGTCCATTCCTGATGAAGGCCAATTGTATAATGCAGCAAAGTAAGTTGTTATATTCGTTCTATAGATCAAAAGGAATTTAAGCATTATGGAAGCTCCCTGTCCCACCACTGCAACACCGACTTCGAAAACAACAACAGTAACAACAGCTGTAACATCAACACTACCTTTACCACCGTTACCATTACAACCACTAGTAAAAACAACAAAAAGCACCAATAATAATAATAATAATAATAATTTTTATTATTATTATTTTTATTATTATTAATGAATAATTCTTATATAAATGAGTTATCTTGCTGTTTTACATAGTTTTCATGCAAATACAATGTTAACACTTCTGATTGCATTTTTATTTTGTTTCAAGCCATACGTTACCCATGCTGATTTTCTTCTATTTGATGTATAATCCACTGAATTCTTTATTTCCCATACAGCATTATTCAGTGTAAACCGTTAGTGCAGTGTATTTAACATTATTTAGTAAGTAGTACGCCCTTAAGTATTCCTACTTATTAGTCTTCTTGATTTTCGTACAAAATATATGAATCTGAATTAATTCAGGCCATAGTACTTTGTATGTTCGAGTATGTTGCCACTATGTTAAAAAAAAAAGAAAAAAAAAAAACAAAAAGACAAACACAGAAAAATTATTTCTTGTTTTCGTTTCAGATTGTCGTTTTTGTATTTTTTAAACATTTAACTTTGAATATCACTGTTTTATGTCGACAGTAATCAATTCTACCAGCAGCAACACTATTTTTCAGCATTATGTTCTTTGCCACTTCAGTATAAATTAAGTTATTGATGGAACTAATTTCTTATCTTGTGTAATTCTATATTCATTTCATGTGAAGATTATATTGCATTTATTTTGACATTTTCTGTAATAAGCACACTTGTCAGCGACAAGTGTGTGACTCAGAAACACTTGTTATAGTGAGTAACAGCTCTGGCAAAGAGAACAATGACGATACAGAACAGAAAGAATTAGAAAACAGCAAAGACTTTTATGTGTTAACGAAAACACCAAGGGTAATAACAACTTTATAACTCAGTGATAGCGAATCAGTGCAACGAGGAGACGGAAAGACGGATCAAAACGTTTACTTCAAATTATCAAAGAGGACCAATTTCCTTGACCCGTTTTGGAATTTCCGAGCTGGAAAATACACCAGCAGTGTGTAGTAAAGCTAAGAAACTAACACGTTTTAAAAAAGGGTCCACCTTATTTCATGGAAAGTTCATAGTTTTTCAGTGTCCCTAAAACATATACAAATAATAAATGAGAAAACAGTAGGAGATGGTTTTAATCCACTGCAGGGCAGCGTTAACTTTCCCGTTCCAAATAAGTGAATATTTACTTAAATCTTTCATGGGAAATGTTGTGCGATTTTGCTCAGTTCGGGATTGTTGTGAGGCTTTATCTTGATCATCGAGTTAACGTTTTTTTTTTTTTTTTTTTTTTTTTTTGCTTGACGGCAACGTCTTTTCATAGCTAAGGCTTTTGCGTGGAACTGGAAGCTTGGAAGTTTTTAATCCCCTGATAATGAGGAAAAAAGATAATGTGATGTGAAAAAGAAAGAGCACAATTTATAAAATAAAGCAGCACATATACACGAAAAAGGAAAAGTTGACTTTGTGAAATGTGTCAGTATTTGAAATATATATCTGAGAGCATCAAATCAAGAACATATACCTATGAACGTATAGGTAGCACTGATTTAATACACCTATACAAATTATACAGCACCATGTTTCAAAGGGAAATACTATCAGGGATTGAGCTGCCTTATTTACTAGCTTACTCAATCAAAACTAAGTAACTTATCAAATAAAAATCAACAACACCGAGAACTAATGTATCAGTTCAAATGTAGGGTAAACAAGCTATGAATTAACTTTTTCCGTGAGGTACCATTTTCTTGGATTTTGTAGTTGCTACGAACCACGATTTTAAGGACCCAACGAACAATGATTATTTCAATGAAGCAATAGGACTACTTCCCAAATCTACGAATTTAAGTACCGACAAATATGTCATGTTTTACAAAACCACGAAAATTGATACCGGCGAAAATGTGTGAATTCAGAGAATATCAACTTGTAAGAGTATAATCTCTTTTCTTTATCCTGTCTTATTCTTTTACCAAACAACACAATGTAGGTTTCAGTACCAATAACCTTGCCTAAATATTTATCCAAATTCTTCATCGGCATCAGACGTTGGATTAACATTCAGAAAGGGGGCTAGCTACATTTTCATAAACATAATGAATTTTGTCATTCAGTCATCGAGCAACGTATGGCTCGAACAAACGTAACAAAAAGAAAGTGAAACCAACAATGTTTGTAAAAATCAACAAACAATTTATTTTAAATAATTAATGTGAAAATAAAAATACACTTACAGTTTCGTGTATTAAAATCCAAATAATCCAACAATTATTAGTGTCCTAATCACAAATCCTGTATATATATTGTTACGACTCTATGGTCTAAGAAAAATGTAACAGAAAGAAAGTGAAACCAACAAATCAAGTAAAAATCAACAAGCAATTTATTACTAGATAATTAAAATGAAAAATCAAAAAGTCACTTACAGTAATGTGTTTTGAAATCCTAATAATCCAATAAGAATGATTGTTCTAATCACAAGTCCTAAATATAGAATGTTCCGAATTCACGGCTGTGTCCTTAAATGTTATGATGTGCTAATGATCTCCAAAGTCCTGATGTACTAGAAATCTTGATGTGCTGATGTCAAAATGAAGTATTCCAAAATCTCTGAATAAGTTCACTTAAATTCCAAAATCATCAATTAAAAATCCAAAATCCAAAAGTTTATGAGCACTGTTATAATCCAATGAATATTTAAAATAATTCCTCTCTTAGAATTTGGAATGAATTTTCACAACTGTAATAGCTCTTTAAAAGACTGATGGTAATGTCAAAACTGAATAAATGTCCACCAAACATGGCATATATAAAGATTGGTCACATGACAGAATGTTCTAGAACATGAGTCATCTTAATGGAATTTTTACTTGTAAACAAAAATCAACCTTGATCTTCAAATTGAGAAAACATATTGATCAAAACAACCTAATTCAAGGACGCTAGTTAAACATGTTTTTCCTGATAACATTAAGATTTAAGCAAATATTAAAGTGAAGAAACATTTATAATTTCCTAAAATATTTATATTATATAAACATCATACATAACACCTCCCCTCATAAAGAAAAAGAAAGATTTATATAATAAAGCTTTCTTTTGAATATACATCTAATACTACAATAACCAAAAATACATAAGAACATGTTTTATGATACTGGACTTAATTACATCAAGCAATATTACATTTCTAGGCACGTGAGAGTTCATCTGCAATCACATTGTCTTTTCCTCTGATGTGTTTGATGTCAATGTTATATTCTTGCAATATCAAACTCCATCTCAACAAACTCCGATTTTTATCTTTCATTTTGTTGATGAAAGTAAGGGGATTGTGATCACTGTACACAATAATTGGAGAAAGAGCTGAGGTAACATACACTTCAAAATGCTGTAAAGCCAATATCAAAGCCAAACATTCCTTCTCAATTGTGGAATAATTTTTCTGGTGCTTGTTTAGTTTTTTAGAAAAATAACACACAGGGTGATCCACACCACTTTTGTCTTCCTGAATCAATACTCCACCAACCCCTACATCACTTGCATCAACATATAATATAAATGATTGGCTAAAATTTGGTGCAGAAAGAACTGGTGCATTCTTAAGCATGGCCTTTAACTTGTCAAAAGATTCATGACACTTGTCAGACCAATGAAATTTGGTTTTCTTACTCAATAAACTTGTCAAAGGTTCAGCAATTTTGGAAAAATTGGAACAAAATTTCCGATAATATCCAGCCATACCTATAAATCGCATCAGTTGCTTTTCACAAATTGGAACTTGAAATTCAGAGATAGCTTTGACCTTAGCTTCTATAGGTTTAACTTGACCTTGTCCCACAATATGTCCTAAAAATGTGACACAAGCATGGCAAAACTCACTTTTGCTCAAATTAATTGTCAGATTCGCATCACTGAGTCGATCGAAGAATTTTCGAATGGTTTCCAAATGATCTTCCCAGGTGTTGTTGTAGATAATGACGTCATCGATATAAGCGTCACAATTATCAAGACCAAATGTTATCATGTTCATCAGACGTTGAAACGTTGCAGGCGAATATTTCATTCCAAACGGCATGACTTTATATTGATAAAGTCCATCTGGAGTTACAAATGTTGAAATTTCTTTTGCCCTTTCCGTCAGTGGAATTTGCCAGAATCCTTTTAAAAGGTCAAACTTGGTGACATATTCCGCATTTCCAATTTTATCAATGCAATCGTCCATTCTTGGGATTGGAAATGAATCAGTTTTGGTGACACTGTTGACTTTTCTATAGTCAGTACACATACGGAATGTATTATCTGGCTTGGGAACAAGAATACATGGTGAACTCCAGTTACTTTTACTTGGTTCTATGAAATCATTCTCCAGTAAATACTGAATTTCTTTCTTCAGATAGTTCTGTTTGAGAGGATTCATCCTATAAGGATGCTGTTTCACAGGCGCAGAATCTACAATGTCAACGTCATGATAAATTTTACTTGTTCGTGTTGGAACATCAGGAAACAAGTGCTCATAGTCATGTAATAGCTGTTTTAGTTCATTTCTTTCCTGTTGTTGTAGATGTGAAAGTTTCTGGTCTAGGTTGTTCAATATTTCTGAATTCCGAAGATTGGTTATACCAGAGTCACTATAGTCTGATCGTATTCCATCGTTGATATCTTCACTGTGTGGGACAGGTACAACTAAATTAACAGAATAATTAGCTGAGCTATCTCTGTCAAAATATTCTTTTAACATATTTATATGACAAAGTTGTTTCTGTTTCCGTCTCCCAGGAGTGTTAATGATATAATTTAAGTCATTTACTTTCTTTTCAACGGTATAAGGACCATAAAATTTAGCCTGAAGAGGATTCTGAGGTATGGGAAAGAGAGCCAGAACTTTGTCACCAGGTCTAAAACTCCTTTCCTGTGAATTTCTGTCATACCTTAATTTCATTTTTGACTGGGTAGTGTGAAGATTAGTTCTTGCTACTTCACAGGCCTTTGACAACTTGTATTTGAAATCAGAAACATAATCAAGAAGATTAATCTTTGAATCTTCATTTGAAAGAAGTTTCTCTTTCAATAATTTCAGTGGTCCACGGACAGTATGACCAAAAACTAGTTCAAAGGGACTAAAACCCAACGACTCTTGAACTGATTCCCTAACAGCAAACAACAACAAATGAACACCCTCATCCCAATCCTTTTCTGTATCAAAGCAATATGATCGAATCCTATTCTTCAAAGTTTGATGAAATCTTTCCAAAGCACCTTGACTTTCAGGGTGATAGGCAGAAGATTTAAACTGTTGGATGCCTAATTCATGCATAACTTGTTGGAAAATTCCAGACATAAAATTTGACCCTTGATCTGACTGGACAGATTTGGGAAGGCCAACAAGTGTAAAAAACTTCACCAAAGCTTTCACAATAGTTTTAGTTTTTATATTTCTCAGAGGAATTGCCTCTGGAAATCTTGTAGATGTACACATGATAGTCAACAAGTATTGGTTGCCTGACTTGGTTTTAGGTAAAGGACCAACACAGTCTACTATTATTCTACTAAATGGTTCATCAAATGCAGGAATAGGTTGTAAATGAGCCTTAGGTATTTTCTGATTGGGTTTTCCTACCATTTGACAAGTGTGACAAGATCTGCAGTATTTAGAAACATCACTTTTGAGTTTCGGCCAATAAAAATGATTCAAGATCTTGTGATAAGTCTTACGGACTCCTAAATGACCAGCCAAAGGAATTTCATGGGCTAAATTAAGAATTTCCTGTCGATATGACTTAGGAACAACAATTTGATAGCTCACTGACCACTCGTCACCAGCGGGTACATCAGGTGGTCTCCATTTCCTCATAAGGACCCCATTTTTCACAAAGTAACACACTGGAACTTGTGTGGCTTCAGTTTCACTAATAGCCCTCTGAAACAAACAAGATATCTCGGGATCTTGCTCCTGTTCAACGACAAGGGATTGTCGTTTGTCATCCTGATTAGAACAAAGAGAATGAGTTGCCAAAAGAGGATCACTGTGATCAATACCATTTGATTGATCAATACCTGAGGAAAAAGTGACCTCATCAAAAGACTGACCAATACATGTGTCAGCTAAAGGAATAATATCCTGATCAACATCACTCTCAAGAGCTCTTTTTGCCATAGCTCTAGTAACTGCACAAGCAGGGTACAAATCAGGAATTTCAGTTTCGACAGGATCAACTTTCTGATCCAAACAAGGCTTGTCAGTTACAAGTGGATTAACCACAACCTTATCTCCAGCTAGGTCATTGCCTAGTAATAAATGAACACCCTCTATGGGTAAAGAAGTCACTGCCCCAACAGTCACAGGTCCAGAAACTAAGTCTGATGCCAAATTTACACAATGAAGAGGAACATTTACAAAGCCGCACTCTACTCCCTGAACAAGAACACTTTCACTTGAAGAAGACTCCTCAGACAAAGGCAAAGTACCTGATAATAAAAGACTCTGAGAAGCTCCAGTGTCCCTTAATATTTTAATTGGGATAGGCTTGGCAGAATCACCAATAAGTGATATAGAACCTTCTGACATGAATGGTTCATAAGCCTCCAAAATAGAATCAGACTGGGATTTGTTTGACCCAACAAATGTATTGCTTTCAATACAAGACCGTGACCTTGACCTCGTAGAAATAAGAGCATTTGGAAAAGCTCTGTCTTTACTCTGTTGCTTATTTTTCAACTTGAAGCAATCAGAAATAACGTGCCCTTTCGTTTTACAATAAGTGCACGTAGGAAGAGATAAGGATTTCTGATCAGTCTTATCAGATGTTTGATTCCTAACAGTTGTGCTGTTGTGAAATTTGGAAGTACTCGAATGAGATTGAAATGGTTTTTTACCAGAAAACTGCTGAGAGGACGACTTATTACCAAATGAAATTTTGTGAGTCAAGGAATAATCATCAGCCATACGAGCAGCATTTTCCAAAGTTTCCACATTCTGCTCGTCAAGATAGGTTTTAACATCACTATGGATGCACCTCTTGAACTCTTCAATTAATACGAGCTGTCTGAGGTTATCATAAGCTTGATCAACTTTCTTGGCTGAGCACCACCTATCAAATAGTTGTTCTTTATCCCTTGCAAATTCGACATGAGTTTGTCCAGTTTCTTTTCTACAATTCCTAAACCTTTGTCGATATGCCTCTGGTACCAACTCATAAGCTTTCAAGATGTACTCCTTAACCACATCATAATCAGTGCTTTGTTGTACTGACAGTGAAATGTAGACTTCACGAGCTTTGCCAATAAGTACACTTTGTAATAACAAAGTCCAATGCTCTCTGGGTCATTTCAAGTTTTCAGCTATTTTCTCGAAATGAAGAAAGTATTTATCTACTTCTTTTTCCTGAAAAGGGGGGTACTAACCTAATATATCTAGTAACATCAAAACCTGAACTTGTTTTTAAAGGAGTGGAGTGTGCTCTGTTTGCCAGTTCTAATTCTCTTAATTTAAATTGCATTTCCCTTTCTTCTCTTTGCATTTGTATCTGCCTCTCTTCTTTCTCTCTCTCCATCTGTATCTGCATTTGTCTCTCTTCTTTCTCTCTCTCCAACTGCCTCTCTTCTTTTTCTCTCTCCATCTGCCTCTCTTCTTTCTGCATTTGGATCTGCCTCTCTTCTTTCTCTCTCTCCATCTGTATCTGCCTCTCTTCTTTCTCTCTCTCTCTCTGAATCTGAAGCTTTGCCAATTCTAAATCCATCTGGTTCTTTAACTCTAATTCCCTTAATTTCCTGTCAGAACCAGATACAGGCTTTCTCTTCAAACTTAAAGCACTATTTTCAAAAATTCCCTTTCCTACTAAATACTGAATCAAAATAATCTTTATCTCCTGTTTTGTCAATGATAATTTTGCCTCAGATAGACTGTATTTTCTGGCAAGCTCGAGCAACTCATCCTTTCTCATGCACTCTAACCCCTCCTGGGTAGGTTTTGAAATGAAATTCTGAACATTAGATGCCATAGTAAATGCTTGTTGGTTTCACACACAAAAAAATTTCTCTATTAAAAATCTTTGCCAAAGACAAAAAAAAATTCCAAGACAAAATCAATTTGAATTTCAAAAATATTTTTCATATCTCTAATATGCTTTAAAGAAATTCAATCCCGGAACGGCCCCCAATTTCTGTTACGACTCTATGGTCTAAGAAAAATGTAACAGAAAGAAAGTGAAACCAACAAATCAAGTAAAAATCAACAAGCAATTTATTACTAGATAATTAAAATGAAAAATCAAAAAGTCACTTACAGTAATGTGTTTTGAAATCCTAATAATCCAATAAGAATGATTGTTTTAATCACAAGTCCTAAATATAGAATGTTCCGAATTCATGGCTGTGTCCTTGAATGTTACGATGTGCTAATGGTCTCCAAAGTCCTGATGTACTAGAAATCTTGATGTGCTGATGTCAAAATGAAGTATTCCAAAATCTCTGAATAAGTTCACTTAAATTCCAAAATCATCAATTAAAAATCCAAAATCCAAAAGTTTATGAGCACTGTTATAATCCAATGAATATTTAAAATAATTCCTCTCTTAGAATTTGGAATGAATTTTCACAACTGTAATAGCTCTTTACAAGACTGATGGTAATGTCAAAACTGAATAAATGTCCACCAAACATGGCATATATAAAGATTGGTCACATGACAGAATGTTCTAGAACATGAGTCATCTTAATGGAATTTTTACTTGTAAACAAAAATCAACCTTGACCTTCAAATTGAGAAAACATATTGATCAAAACAACCTAATTCAAGGACGCTAGTTAAACATGTTTTTCCTGATAACATTAAGATTTAAGCAAATATTAAAGTGAAGAAACATTTATAATTTCCTAAAATATTTATATTATATAAACATCATACATAACAATATATATATATATATATATATATATATATATATATATATATATATATATATATATATATATATATATATATATATATATATATATATATATATTGAATGAATGTTCCAAGTTAATGAATGTTCCAAATGAATCTTCGTAATGAACGAATGTTCTAAATGAATGCGTCTTCGTAATGAACGAATGTTCCAAATAGATGATGGTTCCGAATGAATGAGTCTGGACTGTCATGATGTTCCAACGATAATGTAATCCAGATAATCTTTAAGAAATTCAGAGGCATCCAAGAAAGTCCTAAATATAACTCCAGGTAGCTCTGAGGAATGGTCCAATAAATAATTCCTTTTGAATTATTCAAACAGCATAGAATCACATTACAGCATGATTCCAGCTCAGCTATTATTTCATACGATCTGATGATTCCAAAAAGCTGATCATATAAAAAAAACAGTTCTTTTCAACTCAAGATCTAAAATGGAATGGAAATAATTCGTATTTCTAGGTCTTTTATACAACTTGCAAATGGCACATTTCACAACAGGAAACGTGTCATATTATGACCGAGAATGCAATACTAAATGCGTCTGTTAATGAAAATGTACCCCAGATACAGTAAACAACTCTGACCTTGAACAAAAGGTCAGTAAACATGTTGTTATTTTGATTAATAGCATAACTAAACCCAGCTTAAATATGACTCACTAATTTGACACAACTTTAAAGTAGAGTCATATGCCAAAAGTTTAAGCACACTATAGATTCCATATACATATTTCCGTAACAAGACGAAATGTTCTGTATCACATGCGTTATATTTGAAACTTCCGTCTTTTTCAAAGTCATTACAGTGTCGCAAAGTATACATGTATTGGACGAATGGTATTCTCACTTTAGTTCTGCTATAGGCCACTATGGAACTGTTTTTGAATAGGTTTCATGAAATTGTTGCATATTACTAAAATGTAGTGAAGCATATTTCCTAACACGTGCAACTTCTTGGTTTAGAATATTGATATTATTGCGTTTTCAGATCTTTTTATAATAATAGATTACATTCTTTGGTCACCCTCACCCCCCCCCCCCAAAAAAAAAAGCACCCTTACCCACCAAAAGAATACTAAATGCAATATTAATTATCATGAATTTTGACGTAAAATAGGTAAAACATTGATCTACTTGCGCAAAATCTTACCCAACATATATGATATCATGTAAACCACTAGAATCCTAGATACCCCATATATATCTTAAAATGCCCACAAAAGCTTTGTAAATTTGGTAATTATGGAATAACTTTGCCCAATCGAGCTTTTCACATAAAATTTTGATCCATATAGTTTTACTGTTATATTTCCATCACATTATGCTCCATATGTGCTCTGATATTTTACAAAAGACGTAGAAACTGAGAATTAAGGAATATATCTTCAAGTTTTACCTATTATCCTCATTTTCCTAAGTGTTATAAAGTTTGAAAGGACGTAAGTATTAATCAAGAAATCTCAGTTATGTCTACTTCTGGAATCTTTATTGAAATTTTAAAAAAGTTCCAAAAAGCACGGTAGCTTAGTTGGTAGAGCGTCGGACTCGTAATAAAAGGATCATGGGTTTGATACCCGCCTAGGTCAGCTAGGGTCGGCTGCCTCAGCGTGTCCTTAGGAAAAGCCCTTAGCTCTCATTTCCTCGGCATGATATAGCCAATAGAGTGTTAAAAGTGTTCTTACGCCCTCCCCCCCCCCCCAAAAAAAGAGGGTAGTAAATGCTTTGATAATTACCATTAATTTCGATATAAAACTGGTAAACATTGATCTATTTACATGAGAGCTTCCCGAACATATATGGTATCATTTCTCACAATAAAAATCCTAGCTACATCACATATATCCACTATTTGCCATGGTTCGTACCCTTAACGTGAATTTTAACGCTTGCATTATAATATTACGGGAAACTATTGAAACACTGTTAACAGTGTTCAACTATATCTACTTAGTTTGTTCATCATTAAAAAAGCTTATCAACCCTTCCAATCATTTGTGAGTGACCGGTTTTTTTAGGTGTTGAAGTTTGATTATTTCCCGAAGATCATCCATGGTTCGTGGCCCTGATATAAAGGCCACGTGACGTAAGCTTGAAATGTGCCAATTGGGCCAAGATGTAGAATCGACCTTTTATGGGGTCTCTGTATTAGTATTTACATCTGTGGCATATTTTATTGCTTTGAAAAACATATTCAATTGCAATGCAACTTTAACAAATAATAATGTTAAAAACAAAAATTAAAAACAAAATATGTTGCATTTTTCAAAGTTTTTTTTCTTTCTTCTTCAAATGATATTTCGATAAAATTATCAAATTAGCAACATATGGTGAATTTTTAAAGGTTTTATTTCAGGCTATTTCAGAACAAAGATTTGTATTTCCTTTCTTTTAAATACTCCAATGAAGAATTCTATAATGCATAGTTTTCCACTGGATTTATTTTTTTCTAACATGATATAGGAAGTTATCTAAGTTATCTAATTTTTACATTGCTTTGGTCGTCTAAAAAATCCCCTACTTGGGTTTCCTATTAATAAAAATATAAAGAAACAAAACGGTAAACAAAGCCAACATGTGGTCAGCAGCCCTTGCTTGAACAGTTAACACAACTCATTCAAAGGCCACAGATTTTGAGGTGAATATGGCATTACTTACATTTGATATTTTTGGTGTTTGCTTTGTAAAGGTTTTATTTCAGGCTATTTTAGAACAAAGATTTGTATTTCCTTACTTTTAAATACTCCATTGAAGAATTCTATACTGCATAGTTTTCCACTGGATTTATATTTTTCTAACATGATATAGGAAATTATCTAAGTTATCTAATTTTTACACTGCTTTGGTCGTCTAACAAAACGGTAAACAAAGCCAACATGTGGACAGCAGCCCTTGCCTGAACAGTTAACAACTCATTCAAAGGCCACAGATTTTGAGGCGAATATGGCATTAGTTAAATTTGATATTTTTGGTGTTGACTTTGATATAATTGTTGTACGTATTTGTTACGGAATTATGTATCATTTTTAAATTATAAAATAGTTTTCACATGGGTTTATAATCATTGTATTATAATTCTTTAATTTAGTAGCCTACGCTATTGTATACATTGATTACAGAATGTCACATGAATCATCGCTTCTCTCTAAGAAAATAATTATGTCGGTCAACTTAACACAACAATGGTAAATCACGTGTGTAGCGCGTGCTGTTCATTACCTAGATCCCATGTCTCTATAGAATTCAACACTTTATTGATTTGAAATTAAGGTATTGTTATTGTAGTGCGAAAGCACTTTTAGGCTGACATGCACGACCTAGTTTCTGACTGGTTCAGTAAAAGATGTTTACAGGAAGATGAAATTGTTTTAGAACGTAGTTTCAGAGTCAAAGGTTATTCTCTCATACACAGTAACAGGCTATATAATAAGATTTTAAACACGGATTGTTCATTCTACACGGTTACTTCAGATAGAAAGAGAGAGGAGGATTATTTATTGTTTGTGAATCAGCTTAGTGTAAAATCTATTTCTAAATAGTACATTCTGGATTACGTACTTAATATTTGAACATTATTTAACTCCGTTGGAATTTACCTGAAATTAATATTTTGGATTTAGAACTCAAAATCATTGGTATATCAGAACATTCCAGACCCATTCATTCAGAACAATCTTTCATTCGGAACATACTCGGAACGTTCATTCATTCGGAATACTTTGGATTAACTTCCGGATTAGTGAAGTGTGTAGGACAATTTAGGACTAATTAAGGAAATTCTAAACTGTAAGTTATTTTTAATTCTTTCACTTTGTTTAAAATATTTTATATTTTAGGAAATTAAATTTGTATTTGAGAAATTGTGAAAGCTTGTTTGAGTCGTTCTTTCTTTTGTTACATTCAACACCTAGTCGTAACAGTATTTAAATCTCATTTCGTCGAATATTTCCTAATCAACACTTGCTGTCACTGTCAAGGAACGCTGGTGACCCGTTTGATGACTTCACGATCTCCAAAAATGCTCGTAAGGTCGCGAGAAACGTGGCGCACGAATCAAGGATGACTGCGAAGTTATGATGGTCGACGATAACTTTAGATACCTTACAAAAAGTTTTTTAAATTTGCGCCTTGATCTTGATTATTTTTGTGCTACATCATAATAACATTGTTGCGCCGCGTAACGTCAACCTTTACAACCCACCCACCCGCAAAAGCGTCAACCTTGAAAAAGAAAAAAAAAGCAATGAAACTTATTTTAGAAGAAAAAGGTGTCCGTACTAATTTTTTAAAGTTATTATTTTGGTTTTCTGAAGATTCAGCAGTTGTGATTAATATTTGTGGTAACGAATTCCAAGCTCATATATTCGTGATGATTTCTACTGGTTCTTTTGGTTTGATCAAATTGTAGCAGGGCATTTTTTTAAAAACTTTTGTAGAAAAATATTAATCTATTTTCCAGTCCACATAGGTTTAAATGTTTTCAAGACATCTTATTCAATATTGAGATCATACTTCTTGGGATATAGTCACAATTGGATGAAAAAAAAAAAGAAAACAACTTGCTGCTCGCTATTGGATTTTTGCAATTTTATTCTGTATAACCTGGGAATGGGGATTCCAAACTGTACAATATACAAGCATATTCTAAAATTGGTCTAGCTAAACCCTTGAACGCTAATTCTGTCGTATTTGTGGGCAGGATGACAAGTTACGTCTTGTACGATTTGATTTGGTGCATAATTCTTGAACTTGAAGGTTCCATTTCAGATCACTAGTAATTGAAACCACGAGATATTTTATTTGATTGAAGCTTTCTAAAGAAGTACTTTCCAATGAATATGACATATTAGTTTTATGGCATTTCTTTTTGTCATTCGCATCATGTTGCATTTTTTTTAGATTGGAATCGCATACCAAGTTTTCGTACCCACTGACCTAGTTTGTTAATGTCATTTTGTAGTATCTTTGTATCCTGCTGCGTTTTGATTGATCTGTAGCATACACAGTCATCTGCAAAGAGGTGAATTGAATTTCTGAGCCAATTTCAATTATGATATCACTGATGTATTATGAGAAAAGCACTGGTCCAAGTACTGTGCTTTGAGGTATTCCATAAGTTGCTTTGGATCAACCAGATTTGGAACCATTTACCACCACACATTGTTCTCGAAAACATAAAAATAGTCGATCCGGCGTAGAGTTGTGCCTGCAATTCCACAACGAAATAATTTCCTCCTTAACAATTCGTGGGGATCAGTGTCAAAAGCGTTTTCAAAGTCTGGTGCAAAAACATCTACTTGGCCACCTTTATCTAAAGCCGTAGCCCAATCATAAATAACACAACACATTTGTGTTTCGCAGTTGCGTACTTTCCTGAGACATGCTGTTTATCAGATATGACAGAAACGTTTTATAAGTGTTTCATGACGTTAGAAGAGACAATATCCTCAAGCACTTTACAAAGAACACTGGTGAGTGAGACTGGACGGTAATTATTGGCCCTTGCGCGATCACCTTTATTGAACAGTGGGCATATATTTTCTAGAGATCAACCCTTTGGAATGTTGCAAATGTCCAAAGATTGTTAAAAGAGGCGTGTAAGCACTTGTACCAACTCTGAAGATGGTTCCTTAAGTATTTTTGGATGTATACCATCAGCACCACAAGCTTTTGAATGGTTTCAACAATGTAGCAACTTTTGAACTCCGAAACACGCTACTCCTATATTATTCATTCAAGGTACTTTTGGAAATATGCATGGTAAAGAGATGTCACTGAAGCGGGCAAAAAACACCGCAGAACTAGGTGTTCAGTGTTTCAGCTTTATCTGCATCTGTTTCGACTAATTTGGTACCTGTCTTAAGGGAAGGAATGCCAAGGGAATAGTTTTTATGGCTGTTGTCGTATTTCCAGAATGGTTTCGAATCTAATGTTAGGTTTCCAATCATGTTGTTGATGTAGCTGTTATGTTAATTTTGTTAACAGTTTCTTTAATTTTACCTCTTAATTTGGTAATCATGAAATAATTTTACCGCAACGAGCTTTGCATAATAAATTTTGATTCACGCAGCTTTACTGTTATTTTTCCATCAAATTATGCTCCACACATACTTTGATATTTTCCAATAGACGTAGAAATTTAGAATTAAGGAATCTCTCTTCAAGTGTTACTTATTATCGTCATTTTCTTAGGGGTTATACAATCTGTATCAATCAAGAAATCTCAGTTCTGTCTACTTCGGAAATCTTTATATAACTGTTTAAAAATGTTTCGAAAACTATATATTGATGTATTTGCTGTCCTGGGACCAGTATGATTGTGAGTTTTCGACTTTTACGAAAAGAAAGAAGCAAAGAATTAAATTAAACTTATCGTTTGTCCTGTTGGGAATCAAACAAACACTGAGATTATGTTGTAATTCGACTAACATGTTGTTTCATGTGATATGTCAAATGTACGTTTATATTTATGATGTTTACATATTGTATTCTCTTTTAAGTCTTTTAATTCCTACTATGAATCTTCTGTCTTGCATGTAAAAACAGCATACATTTCTGAAAAGTCAAATGCATGCAAATACCAGACTTTAGAAAGACAAACTATATAATTAATAGCTATATTTATATATATATATATATATATATATATATATATATATATATATATATATATATATATATATATAAAAGCACCGCAAGACAACGTTGTTCAACAAAACCTGTTACATCTCAAATACATACGGGCACACAGGACAACTTTTTCTTTCTAGACTATTTAGGTTTCATGATCTTCACGAGGTTCAAAATGCCTGTATAACCGAGTTTGTTTCTATTTTATTGACCCGCCTTTTACGAATAAACATGCAAATACATACCGAGGCTGTGAACGTCGTCAGCGGTGGTGTCAATTGTAATTTTATTTGAAGAACGTGCATATGGGCACGAACGGTATTGGGTAAACGATCCCAGTATGCTCTGGGCGAGATCAATACCGAACACATAAAGAACTCATACAAAGACTTCGGCACAGTTCAGATCACAACAGTGCACATACTTACGTATACAAGTACCGCCCAACTTATCAGGTGACATGTAGTTTAAACCAGGAAGTAGTTTTGGGACATAAGAGAAACATGGCGACTTCATCGGGATGGGGAGCAAGGCCTATAAGGCCCCAAGACAAGGACTTGATATGTCCGCTTTGTCTGGAGCAACTAACTGTACCGAGATTGATAACATGTCTGCATACCTTCTGTACCAAATGTCTGAATTCACATATCTTGAAAACAGCAACAAAGGTAAGCGATGTATATTCATTCTACTGCCCGGTCTGTAGGACGAACATACGCATGCCATTTTGTGACAAGTCGGAGATAGAATGGACAGGTCAGTTCCCCCTAGATGCTATATTAGCCTCTATGCTGCCTGGTAATCAACCCAGTGTGGATACAAAATGTGAACCGTGCTCAGTTCAAGGAAAAAACATCGACGCTGATTATTTTTGTACTGCCTGCAAAGAAGCGCTGTGTCGAAGCTGTTACCAGTACCACAAAAGTTCTAAACTCTCCAAGGATCACCATATTCTCACGCTCAAAGACATATTTGCGGACCCAAAGAAAGCGGTCATTTTAGTCGAAAAACTGAATTGTACAGACCATTGGAATAAGGAGTACGAATTTTTTTGCCCGGATCACGATGAAATATGTTGTGGGATCTGCCTTGTAGAAAAGAACAAGGAATGTAAAAATTTCAGAGACTTGAAAACAAATGCAAAGAAAGTTATCAATAAAAACAGATCAAGTGAGATAATGGAGAACATGAAGCAGCTCGAGAAACATCTAGTTAACATATCCGAAATTAAAAAACAGAGCGTGCTTGACCTGGAAGCCGACATCAAGAAGCAATTGAGCGAAATATCGACTCTTAGACAGGAAATAAATACATTCCTAGATAAATTGGAAAGATGTATTAACGAAGAAGGCGCAAGGATTCTGAAGGAGCAGTCGATCAAAAACTACGATGAGAATCAAACATTACAATCTCTTTTGGCTGCAATAAAGAACTCGCATAAAGTATTGGAGACATTGTCAAGTCAAGGCTCAGATATTCAGGTATGTGTAGTGCTACACAAGATGGATTATCAGCTTTTACACTATCAGAAGCAAGCTAGTTCTTGCTCCAATAAATCAAAATTTAATGTCAGTCTCCAAGTTCCCACATGTTTACATGAAATTATTACGCAGGTGGAAACCGCTCTAGCTTCTGTTACCATTACTGAGGATAACCACAGTGTTCCTTTACCATTTGACACAGCGTTGTTAAGTACAAATGACGGGAGCAGTAAACAAGAAAATCAAAATATTGATGGCAACTCAGTTTCACATACCTCAAAAGTTACTGAGGGAAAACGACGACAAGTGGCATTAGATAAACCTTCAAAAACCAGAGATTTTGTGAAATTACAAGAGGTCAAATTAACTAGGCCAAGCAAATGCAAGGAGGAGCCTGGATATTGTGGAATTGTTTGTTTGGAAGATGACAGAGTTCTTCTTTTAAACATGTACAATTGTTCATGTTCTTTGTATGATTCCACGTTTTATTTCATCCAAGACTACAACTTTATCTCAGAGCCTGCGCGTTTATGCATTGTCACAAAAGATGAAGTTGCAGTCAGCTTCTTAGAGGACAAGAAAATTCAGTTCCTAGCAGTTGGTAAGAATATCCGACCGAAAAGATCGATTTCTACCAAACACTTATGCCGTGGAATAGCTGTTCTCAGTAGTGAGGAGCTGATTGTCTCAGGTCCTTTCAATGAAGATACATATTACTGGGGCGTCATTGACATGAAAGGCAAGATCAAGTCATCTTTCTACATTGCTAGAGAAGATAAAGCTACCGGCCCTGGTACCTATATTGCTTTGAATTCATCAAAAACTCGTGTGTACATTTCATGTGCTGGAAACAATGCTGTTTACTGCTTTGATCTGAATGGGGAGAAGTATTTTGAATACAAAGATCACACCCTAAGTCCGGCTGGCGTTATTATTGATCGTGATGATAATTTATATGTCTCAGCGGGTAACTCAACAAGAATCCATCACTTGTCCCCCAGTGGCTCAATTCTGCAGGTCATCACATCTGGGATACCAGAGTGCCCGTGGGCACTTTGCTTTAATGTGTCCAGTAGTAAGTTATTTCTAACAACATATGCATCCTCTACCAGAGACATGTGCTATATTTATCAACCAAACTAAAGATACATTTATGCACGAGATAATTCTTATGAAAAATTGTTAACTCTGGAATCGTAGTTGTAAACCGCAGCTACTACTGCTGAATTAATATTCTAAGACTAAACAGCTTTTTCCTTGACTATTCTAAAAGTGAGTGTGTATAATCGTGCCTACTATGTGGTCATTGAAACAGGACATATATTTCGCAAGTATTCGAGCACACTATATTTAGGATATTCAAATCAATTCCAGGTAACAGAAGTAAGGACGAAAAGTAATGAAAGAGAACGGGTTTTATAAAGTAATATTGCCTATTGGTAGAAAATAATGTGAAATGTAGGACTGTATTCAAACAGTAACTCTTTATACTGCTAATTTTTGCATTGATTTTCGCTGTTAAATGATCTTTTGCCAAGTCTTTAATATTTGTTAATATAGTTTTTGGAGTTTGCGAAAAATACTTTTTTTTGCTAAGTGCTATTGATTATACTGCTTCAAATTTTCATGCCTGCTTGTAATGTCATTGCTTGTTTTTTTTCTTTGTTGTTTTTGTTTTAAATTAAATTATGCAATTAACTGATGTTGTTAAATTTGTAAACGTTCAGTCCAGGAGTGTTTCAAAATCATTCAATAATTCATTAGTAACATGGAAAACTGCAGTATACATGTTTTTGTCAGTTTTACAATGATTAGTTTATGATAAATTCCAATTATACACCCTTTATTATTCCTCTGTTCCATATACTGTTGATTGCTCAGTGTTTATAAATGATTTGTCATCAAATAACAGTTTAAAACATGAATAGACCGTCTATTATATTGTATAGGTATGATTAATTAGAAAGGAACAAATATGCACCTTTCTTTGGATAACGACATATAAATATCATATTAATCATTCTATAAGTTTAGTTCCTGCACTCCGAACAAAATCGGTAAAAAGTTCCAAAATATTTTTCACCCCAAATACAATACTTACTGGGTTTTTCTCAAAGCTACACAGATTTCTATTTGTTGTATTAATTTGTGGATCTCAAATGATAACTGAAACATAATGAATCTTTATATTCTTGACATTTCATTCAATTATGTTAAATACAATCTTTGTTGGGATGCAAATCACATATTTTTTCATGCTTTTCATTATTGCATTTGTTGTGTTTAGAAGCAAAGAATAGTCTTGTCTCTATGGCTGTTTTTCAAATATAAATAATACATAAAGAGCTTTTGTTAAAGACGCTTTTTACATTCTTAAATGAATAGGATGGGGATATATATATATATATATATATATATATCTATATATATATATATATATATATATATATATATATATATATATATATATATAAGACTAGCTGTTAAGATAGTTCTAGTTTTTTGGCCTATTAATTATGACCGCATGTGAAATGTTGAAATATTGAACTTTTTTTTAAAAAAAGAAAGATATTTTCATATAGTTAAGGATCCAATTCTAAATAACTTTAAAATGTATGGGTTGGTTTGCATTTTCATTACTCTTAGTTGAATATCTATCCTCGAAATTACATAGAAGAGTATGGGGGATACGTATCCTGTCACCAATTCTCCATAAAATCGACTGAATGGGTATTTTAAAAAAATCATCTAATGTGCACAGATTGGAGATCATAGATTCTTCTTATCAAATACACAAGGAAATGTATATGTTGGTGAATTAAATTTGTTGTCAGGATTACGCAGTTATTGAGATCACATCATTTTTGTGCAACTGAATGCCTGCGCTGTCAGTTTACGGTATGTAGTAATAGTTCAAAATTCCCCATGGTCTTCAACACTTTTCGTTGACTTTATCACTCTTTCGCGTGACTATTATTGCAATTATTACAATTGTATAACAATTCTTCTTTTTCATTATTTAATAAGAGATGTAAGTCGCAATCATGTCATGTTACGTCCAGTCTCACGCAGAGTCTATAGCGCAACGATACACCTTGCGAAAAAGTGACGTCATATCGATGGCGTCAGAATGTAATGATCACATCGTTTCGAGCTGCCACGAAGAGGTGATTTTACAAAAGAGGACTAACTTAATTTCATCAAAAACTATTACCTTACTAAAAAAACATTAGGTATATGATTGGTCAATTACCAAGGTATAAAATCCAGTAATTCTGTTAAAAAGTTTTATAGAGGGGTTTAAGAACTCGAATAAGGCCATAACTAGATCATGTGACTATAAGTGGGGTGTAACTATGTGCCATTAATAACTGGCAATATACACCCTGATAAAGAAATTGGCAGATAACCTCAGCGCTTCAAAAGATAAAATGCAAATATTTTATTTGTGATCCAAATACATCAAATGGCTTTGTTTTATACAGTACTGAGCTAATGTGTTGTTTATTTATCACTGGAAAATATTCATCAAAAGAAGGCTATATTTTAAATAAAGAATGTTGATTGATAATTAAACAATGCTGTTCGGATTGCTCTGTCGTAAGAAGACGCTTGTTTGGCTCAACGAAGGTAACTGCTACAACTAACGTGTTTATTATTTCAACAAATACCTTTATGTCAGGATAATGAGGTAATATATTCATTATATGTTAGTTTACCGGGATGTGAGGAATGTTATGATCAAATTAAACCCCACACACCGTTCTGCTCAGGGTATATGGGATTTAAGATGGTCGTACACAGCGGTAAACTAACATGTAACTAATAATAGCTTATCACTGTCTCTATCTACTGAAAAATTTACTTCCTTAGGGATAAAATGTTATTGAATTTACTGTACAGTCTTCAGTGTGTGAGTGTGTGTTTTTCCACATCATAAATACACGAAAATACACACGTCCTACTCGACTCAAAACTTCGTGTGTATCAGTCGAAAAACTGGGTCCCCGTTTATGCAGTAAAATTCTCATTTGTCAGCTCTGCTGCCTTTTTCACGCACTTTGCCGCTGCATTACTTATTTAAGCTGGCATCAAGAATATCTAACAGGATTCAAAATAAGGCGTGTAAGGATAGACAAATATGTATTATATATTTTCATTTCAATACAGAGAGGAAGATCGATTATGTGTTTATTAATGGATAGCCCACCGTTCATAACACACTGTCGCCAAATTAGACAGATTGGGAAAGAATGAAAACTGAATAGACGGTTTTGCAAATATAGTGAACACCACTTTTTAAAAATCAATTGATAAGATTTATGCAATAATTCTCCAGAAAAATTACGTAGGGCAAGAGACTCTATTCATTTAGTTCTGCTTATACATTTTATCTTTTTGTTACATGTGAGCCATCTGCGTTTCGAAAACAAACGCATCGCAAAATATAAACGCTTGAAAGGTAGTCAAAACATGATTGGAGTAAAAAAACAAAACAAACTCTGAATAAAAAATTTTTGCTGTCTAATTGTAAGCATATGTTTTATGATTTGAATTTTCATTAAGACATTGTAACAAAGGTGATTTGGTATTTTTGCATGCAGCTTAACTATTTGTCTCCATTATGTTTATTACTTCTACTACTACTGCAAATCATCATCATCATCATCACAACCACCCCCCCCCCACCCCCACCCCCATCATCATTGTTGAAAAGGAGCATAACAATGCCTTACCTACATATTAATGAAGTAAATAATAATGATAACCGTTCATGTCCTCCACTTTAGAGCGTTAGAGGTAAACCTGACAAGTTGATCTGGAGCTAATTGGAAAAAAAAAAATAGCTTTTGGTAAACAAAGTGTACATGGTACCAGTCACGATATAAAACATAAACAATTTTCATAATCATATTCAGTGTTTCGCAATGTATTTTCAATGAGCAAGCATGCAACAGTACAAATAATGTAAAGCAAAATATTTATATAATTCTTGCTGACTCGAAGCAAAATTGTCCAATATTTAGCTTTTCTTTCTTTTTCGTTTCTTTCTTTCTATCTTTCATTTATTTCTCTCTTCCTTTCTTAATTCCGTTTAGTCGGTAATTTTTTGTATTCTCTACATTTTCCCGAATTTCTCTCTTTCTTTCTTTCTGGCTGACTTGTTTTTTTTTTAAATTCTTTATAAGCAATCCAGAGACTAATAGCATCTTCGAAATATTTGATTACAACTAAAATATTTGTTCTTGGACATTGTAATCACTGTGATTGTACTAGCAATTCATCATACACTTATAATAGATCAGAGTTAATTTTCACAGTGTAAACTGTAATCATTTTCTTCTCTCTCTCATTTGTAATGCCTCAGATTTTGAGGTATCTAGTTACAATACTGATGGAGAAACATGCTTAGATTAGCAGAACTGTGTAATCTAGTTGACATGGTGATGATAACAGAACCTGAAGTAGACTGATCAGTTTGAGTCAATTGAACTTTCATTGTCATAGGACTGGATACGTATCTGTTTATATGACTCCTGAAGGGATCGGACCACTAATTTCATTTCTCATAGAACTTAATGTTAATATATTAAAGAATAAAAATAAGTTCTTCATTAGCTATACATACAACCACGCATTGTTTTCCATTCATTAGGGTTAGATAATTGTTTTTCAGCCTTGACAGAAACAGGTGTTTCGCAGCATATTTTAGAGTCTCGTGATGCTATACAAGAGGGCTCCCTGGTCTGCACCTAATACCATAGCCTCGCACCAAGAGTACGTATGCTATTGTGTCAGTAGGAAATTAAATACAGGGTATCAAAATAAAGGTAAATATTTTGTTGTCAGCTAAATAGACTGAAGTTTGTGAAATTAATAATGGAATAAATTGAACCCATTTATTAGCCAATGGGCACATCTCAAAAGATTTAGTACTCTTTTTTTATTCTCGCACCAGTAGACTGGTTCCCAGGCTGTAAAATAATTTGTAGTCCGATACTTGAAAAGGTGCCAATTTTCAACCAACCTCATCCCCGCCGAAACCGTATTTACCCAAATACAAAACCTCATCAATTTGAGGATTAACCGCAGGGTTCACACGGAACCGTCAAAAGCAACACCGGTAAATAGGGGGAATCCATCATGGAATACAAAACAGTAATACAAATACTTCAATGGAACTGTAGAGGGATAAGAAAAAATTTACCCGAATTAATAATCTGGATACAAAACAAAACCATTAAACCGGATATCGTGTGCCTTCAAGAAACTCACTTGAGCGGACAACTGCAAAACACGCCAAAAATACCTGGATACTCCACCTGCTATTTTAAAAACAGACCCAATGGGCAGAAGGGCGGTGGACTGGCGACATTTATCAGCAATACACTCTCGAGTGAGTCTATAGAGGGCACTCAACAAACCACAAACAACGATTATAAACCAGAGCACCAAATTATTAAAATTAACAACGGCGCTAAGCCGATAACCATAGTAAACATGTACGACCCAGGCGGGACATTAATAATAAAACCCGAAACATACCACTCCATTGTGGGTGGCCTCGGAGAGTATATAATTATATGTGGGGACCTAAACGCCCATAGTGAACAATGGGGAGGTAACCACCTGGATAGGAGGGGCGGAAATGTCGAAAGGTGGATCACCCTATCAAACCTAGTAGTACTGAATAACGGTACACACACCAGAATTAACCCCTTAAACGGGGCCATGTCAGCGATTGATTTAACACTATGCTCACCCAAAATTGCGGAAATAGCCGATTGGGAAGTAGAACAATCCAGCACACTAGGCAGTGACCACTTTCCGATATTAACCTCTGTCAACCTTAAAGTACACAGAAATAACATCTCCCCTCCCCCCAAATGGAAATTCGATAAAGCGGACTGGGAAATGTTCCGTGCCCTGTGTGAGGGGTTTGATGACGCTCTCTTGTATGACGACAACGTCGAAATCTACAACGAAAATATCGTTAAAGCGTTGTCGTCGGCAGCGGAGCGGAGCATACCCCGAACGGGAGGGCGGAGCATTAAACAGTCCGTTGCCTGGTGGAATGAAGAATGTAGACAAGCCATAAAAGAGAAAAAAAAGGCCCTAAATAGGTTTAGGCACACTAAAAATTCTCAGGATTTCCTTGTGTACAAAGAGAAAGAACGCCATGTGAAAAACACTGTATTCACGGCCAAACAAAACTCGTGGAAGGAGTACTGCTCAACCCTAAACTACAAGGCAAACCCAAAACAAATATGGGATAAAATTAAGAAAATTAGGGGGAAAACGTCCTTTTCGACCCCAAAACTATCTGGGCTTACAACCGATGCGGAAAAAGCCGAAAAACTAGCCTCACACTTTGCCGGCATGAGCAGTAATGCCAACCACTCAATAAAATTCCAAAACCACCGGAACGAAATAGAAAGAGAACACCCGGAATTGTTCATAGATAGGGGAAACCACACAAGCCCCTTAAACGTAGATTTCACTATCCATGAGTGGCGAAAAGCACTCACTAATAAAAAAAACCCACCTCACCAGGTGAAGACATGCTGGGGTATGAAATCTACAAAAATCTCCCCGAAAAAAACAGAACTGACGATTTTGGGTCTGCTGAATTTGATCTGGCGATCGGGAGAAATTCCAAAACGTTGGAAACAGGCAATAGTCATACCTATCCCGAAACCCGGAAAAGATACAGCAGATATAAATTCGTACAGACCGATTTCACTCACCAACAACATATGTAAAGTCATGGAGACTATGATTAACAATAGGCTAAAATATCACCTAGAAAGCAAGAAGTTGATATCCAACAATCAAAGCGGATTCCGCAACAAACGATCCACGTTAGATCAATTGCTTCGCCTGGAAGCAAGTATAAGATTAGCATTTAATGCAAATAGGAAATGCGATCGTAACCTAATCGCCATATTCCTCGACCTGGAAAAAGCATATGATCTAATCTGGACCAAAGGATTAATTGCTAAATTAAATCACTACGGAATAACTGGCCGAATACATAAATGGATATCTAACTTCTTGACAGGTCGAAATATTCAAACAAGAGTGGGCAATCAATACTCTCAAACACACGCACTAGAAAATGGGACCCCTCAGGGCAGTGTACTAAGCCCCACGCTTTTTAACATCATGATAAACGACCTCGACAGGTCAGTTGATCAGACTTATCTGGACCTATCTCAATTTGCTGACGACAGCGGAATCTGGAGGGCGGGAAACCCCGCCAGCAAAGTTGTGGTTAGCCGCATACAGACGGGGCTAGATAGGATTGGTCAATGGGCCGATAGGTGGGGCTTCAAAATATCCCCAGGAAAAACAGTCGGCGTACTGTTTACTATCAAAACTAGCACGCGTAGGGATCCACCTAAACTTTTCCTGAACGGAACCGAAATCAAATTCGAAAAAGTAGCACGCTTCCTGGGAGTGTTATTCGACGAGCACCTTACATGGGGCAGACACATAACAGAGCTAGTAAGAAGATGTGGTCAAGATCTAAACCTCTTGAGGAACCTTAAAGGGACCGATTCGACCAAGCCACTCTTCTTACACTATATAGGACTCTTATTCGATCAAAAATTGACTATGGGTGCCAAGCGTATGCTTCGGCAAACCCCAACCTTCTTAAACAACTAGATCGAATACAACGCCAGGCTCTGCTTATCTGCACCGGTGCTCTCGGTAACACTTCTAGAGAAGAGCTAGGAATATTAACCGGAGAACTCCCCCTAAACCTTAGAAGGGAGGAGTTACTCTTAAGATATGCAACAAGGATCTCCATCCATACCAACTCGCACCCTACTCAAAACATCATAGAAAAATGCAACAAGCCCTTTAGGCATAAACTCCTAAAAAATTTACCGGGGGGAAAAAAAATCCACAATCTGATAAAGGAATTAGACCTCAATAACCTCCAAGCGGAAGTCACTAAATATCCGGACACCGCCCCTTGGACCTGTAAACCCCCTGTAATAAATGTTAATGCGCTAAACTATGGCGATAAACAACAACAACCCATAGAAATAAGGGCAAAAGTACTAACAGAAATAGAGAGTAGGTATGAGGGATACACCCAAATTTACACAGATGGGTCCAAATCCCCAGACCCAGGACGCACTGCAGCAGCAGTCGTGATCCCGGGTGAAAACATCACGCTGGGGGCTAGGCTGCCCGATCACTGCTCAATTTACACGGTAGAATTTTGGGCTATTAACGAAGCCATCAAATGGATTCAGGACACCCAAACAACAAAAGCAGTGATAATTAGCGACTCCCTCAGCGTGCTGCAAACTCTAAAAACAGGCAACTCCTCCAGCAGAGAAAATTTGTTAAGGGAAGTCTACTTAAGACTCAAGATATTGGAACAAAATAACCATACTGTAGAATTTATGTGGGTACCCTCCCACACTAACATACCCGGAAACGAAAGGGCCGACAAAGAAGCTAAAAACAAACTAAGCGAATCCGAAATACACCAGTTGGATTACAGCGTCCTTGAAATATACAGTATGATTAGGCTGAAAATAGATATGAAATGGCAGCGGGAATGGAATAATGCAAAGAAAGGGAGAAAACTCTTCAACCTGCTCAAGTTAGTTAGCAGAAACGTTAGCGTCCCTAACCTAACAAACCCGCATGACTCCAAAGTCATAACTAGAATTAAAACTGGAAATACACTACTAGCCAGCAGTTTTGCTAGGTTTCTACCTGACATGAAAGAGGCAGGAATTAATTGCCCTCACTGCCCAACCCCAGAAACATTAGGCCACATATTCAATGAATGCCCCTCCTACAGTCAACACCGGAAAAAGTTCCAAGAAAATCAAAAACAACTAAAAGCCCCAGGCCAATACCCGAAATTCCTAACTACGGAAAAAATCAACATCAATTCGGTATACAAAAACGTCCTGGCTTATGTATCAGACATCGGAAAGCTAGGTAAAATATAAACCCCGGTTAATAAATCATCATCCGTAGGGAAAGTTAAAATCAATACCGCTAACATAAAACAAACAAGTAGCGTAGATCGCACGAACAGGGAGGAAACCAGGTATGCCCTCTGCCCTTACGGAGGGGGTACGTTCAAGCGAACCTGGTCCCTCGCACTGCAAGTGCTAAAATCTAGGGATAGAAAAGCAGGGAGGAAACCAAGTGAATCCACACCCTTACGGTGGAGGGTACGTTTCAAGCGAACCTGGTCCCTCGCACTGCAAGTGCTAAAATCTAGGGATAGAGACCAGGGAGGAAACCAAGTGAATCCACACCCTTACGGTGGAGGGTACGTTTCAAGCGAACCTGGTCCCTCGCACTGCAAGAAGTATCAGAGAATTACAAATTAAAAACGTATATACATTCCATCCCGTACCCTTGAAACTAACTATGTAACTAACCCATTGCACGACCACTAACATGCATGCATGAATGAATGAATGATTACCTACTATTTATTTTTTATTTAAAAAAAAAAAAAAAAAAAAAAAATTATTTTTTCCTTTTTCATTTTTTTTCTTCTTTCTTTTCTTTTCGTCTCAAACTCGGTGATGGTACTAGGTGAATTGTCCAAGGAGCAATAACATATTACATGTCCCAAAAAACCACTTCGCTGATATAACGTGGTCCCAATCAGGCAAAAGCAACAAAGCACAATAAAGTTATAACACCCCCAGAACGTAAGGTCACCAAAACAACTCTATTAAGATTATAAGGTGGTCCCAAGCCCAGACCATCAGGGGCCCTTCGCACAAAGCGGAACAAAATTCTGAAAAGATAATCGTCACCAAAAACTCATTTAAGAGTATAAGGTGGTTCCAAATCCAAACCATCAGGGGCCCACCGCACAAAGTGGTAACAATAAACTACGAATATCACCAAACCAAAATTATCCAAATAAACAAAGAAGCATATGCACCTTGAGATTGGCAGCTGAAACTCATCCCATCAACAAATCAAAACTAAAAATGGTCGACAACACAAACCATCAGGACCAGCCGCACAAAGGGCAACGATCAGACGCAAATAAAACTCGAAACAAAACACAAATGGTGCAGATGACTTAGGAATAAAAGAAAAATATAGAACACTCCTTGGACGGAACCAAACTCTATTCTTACCCTTTACTAACCCGAAAAACGCCACAAAGTAAAGAGTTCGTTATTCAAAATTATATTACAACGTGCAAGACGTCAACAAAATGTTGGCTTAAATAAATCCTGGGTCGCTTGAGCCGTCCGGCGACGCTACGCTCCTCCTTTGCCGTCACTGACTCTGCCTTTGCCACCTCCGGACACAAGATAGGAATAATTAAGTAGTGTGCCTTGCACACATTAAAGCGTTCAATGGGTTGCAGCTCGGTAACCCATTGACGACTAATTAAGTAGGGCGCTTTGCGCCCATTAACTCGACGTAAATAGCCGAATGGCCGCACACGTCGTTAATCAAACGAACGAACGAACGAACCAAGCGCATGATTCACATGTGCCCCCAGTATATGATGCACTTGTGCTACAACCATGCCACTCTGCCCCCAACACAACACACACATTTACATGTATACTAGGTATATCTGACTCTTTAGTAAAGCATTTGCAAAAGAATGTCATATTTGTTTAAAATTTATGATGTATTATTTTTTACATTGCATAATTACAACGAAAGTGTCTGGTTTGTAGCACCGTGTAGACAGTGAAATTGTGAATAATGTAGCGAACCTATGATAAGATGCAAGTCCGGATTTAGGGTGATCCGTGATGTTCAACCGAACTCCTTTTCCAGTAAAAGTATTACGCTTTTCAATTTTAGAAAAAGAGAAATGTGACCATCATAAGCAAAACGATCCACTCCAGTTTTAAACTCGAACCCCATTAGGAAAACAAAATCATAGATTCACCCGTGAGATAAATGATATTCTGATGCAAAATAATGACTATAGAACGCGAATGTGGGACAAATCTAACACTCCCTTTCATATCTCCATCCTCTCTATTTTTTCCCAGAAATGAATTGGAGTATTAAGGAGATACCCCGTATCTAAACATAAGTAACGATAAAGATAACTACAGTGACAGAAACTATGATAAATAGATATACAGGTGGTCAGACGTATGCTGTCACAGACGTATAATACAGAGGAGAACCCAAACCAATAAACGAAGTGAAGAGATAGAAAAACTAGAAATCTGTGTTTGTAAAATAAATGTTCCCAAGCTCACGTGTTTTAAATTCATGCCCCCTACATCTGAGACTCTTGGCGAAGGGATTAAAGCTAGCTGCATATCTGTATATGTACGATTTGTATCTTTTTTTTACCTGCTCTGGCTTGAGTGTTTGGGCATATATATATATATATATATATATATATATATATATATATATATATATATATATATATATATATATATATATATATATATATATATATATATATAGAGAGAGAGAGAGAGAGAGAGAGAGAGAGATGAATTCAAGGTGCGGATCTTCATGGTATCCTCTTAATGACGCAGGGAATAAGTCACACGTGTTTGGCGGACGGAGGTGCATTGGACTATGATTAGACCCAGGGGCGAATCTCTGCATTAAGTATTCGTGTGGTTATAGTATGGGCAGGGCAATCGCAAGTTTGCACTGGGCAAAAGGGCATCCCGGACAAGCTTCGCCTTCGGCGCCCCCCGCCCCCCCCCCCCCCAACTCGAAGTATCACCCGCCCCTTACGATGGCCATGAATATGGGGATATCAGTCGTATCTAAGTTATGATCCAGGGGTTAGATCAGTGTAATTATTGTAACACGTCAGTGGCCTAATAGCACATCACGATCGATCGAAGAAAAAAAAGTTGAACCCACTGATTGAATTTGGCTTGAGGTCGATGATTACCCTGTTTCCAAGAACCTCAAGACAACATTCGTTTTAAATTTAAGGGTTTCTAAGCGCGCTAATACCAAAAAATAATTGTCCTCTAATGAAACTAAAAACCACGCATTCACGAGGCTCTAATTTCACACTTGCATGGTTGTTCTTGCTTCACATTCGTATTATTTGTAAGTACGCATTTCTCAACCGTAGATTGGTATTTCATACCACGTACTACAAAACAAGACCCAAACGCCTAATACACATAATTATTCCTATCTGAAACTACCAAACACTTTCATATATCTATCTATCTATCTATCTATCTATCTATCTATCTATCTATCTATCTATCTATCTATATATATATATATATATATATATATATATATATATATATATATATATATATATATATATAATAATAATAATAATAATAATAATAATATCCAGAGAATTCCTCGTGTTATAATTTGGGAGAGGCCATTTTAAGAAAGGAATCCATGCTACCATAAAGTCTGTGAAAATGGTTCAGTATAAATGATGCCTCAATCTAATAATTGGCTAATGATTCGGTTTGAGAAATATCTTCCTAATATATATTCCCTATAATCAAAGAAATAATCACTAAAAAAATGTAACAATGTTATAAACAGAGACGTAAATACAAATAATACATACCCTAGGTTGTTACAATATGATTAAAATATGGGAATCTAAAGGCTATGTTCCTGTAGGTAATTTTAGTTGCATACCTGAATTTGTCCTTTCATGCACAGCAAATTTATAGATGATAGCAGATAGGGGATCTTTATAGTTTCAAAGTTATAACCCAAGGGTAAGAACTTCGGAGTAAGGTTGGAGTCAGAAGCCAACACCAGTTGCACATTTTTTTAACCATTCTTACATGTAGGCCTCAACATATTTATTGTAAATGCGAAAGCGATACAACGTTCCTCTTAAATATACTTAAAGAAATACAATATATAGAGTGGTAAAAAAACAACAAATCAAAATAGTTTCATGAAAGTTTATGCAATGGTACACGCACGTTGTAAGACCCTTTTACACGGATATGATTTTATCCACACACGCAAAAACATGCACACAAACGCACACTCACACAGAAAATATTATTATCACATCCTTACACACTTTGCTTGGGAATATAAGCAAATGCAATATATATATATATATATATATATATATATATATATATATATATATATATATATATATATATATATATATATATAATCGTCATAATCATTATCATTCTTTATTTCCTCAATCTGAGATCAGAGTACAATAAAATAAAAAATAGAAAATATAGCCAATGAAATACTTCTGAGCGTGAGGATTAGCTTATATACATATCAACATACAAGTTAGTAGGACATACCTCATGAGCACACACCTGAGAGACATATGAACCTGTAAATGTGTAATGTATATTGTTGATAATAGGTTGCCGCTTGATATACTAATGTGCTCAGTACTGAATAATAAAAAACGAAATATGGTGCTATCAATTAAGTGGCGAATTGCATAAACATGATGTACTACGACATTACCGTACCCGGTGGGAAACAATAGCGGTAAAACAAATGCAAAGCCTCAGCAACCCCTTCACTTATTAGAATATTTTCATTGACTTCACGTATAGATTAGGTTGGTTGCTATGCTACTCAAAAACAATCTAAGGTGCCAAATTGCTTGCCATTCTAATCTGACAAATAAATGGAAAGTGTTATGATGGAATGAATTTCCAACCATAAAAGTGTTTATTCATAATCCGATTTCGTCAACATACGGATGAAAGATATGGCACTGTTAAGCAAATTAAAATCCAACACAAAACAAGCAGACAAAATGTAGACCAATGGCTGTTATTGTGTTATAATTCATGATTTAGTGGATATACGAAAATTTATGACAATTAAATAATAGACTTCATATTTAGGAAATTACCAAAAAGTAGAGCCTCTTATCCTTGTCCTGAAACTCAGTTCAACGTTCCAGTTAACTGAGACATTGCACGAGTAATTTGGATAGTTCGTACAAATAGTTTGCAATATTTTTCATGCGTTATTTAACTTCGTCTAAGAATTACTCTGTGGTACATTTTCCACTACTAGAAATTCTAAGACTGACACCATCCCCTACAAACCCTTCAATCATATTTGCTATCCACTAAGTAAGAGTTGATATTGTCGTACCTATTGCATTTTTCTCTTAGGTTCTGTTCTACAGTTTCGTAATTTGCATAGGGTTTGATTTTTAAAGAAAAAGAAATAATCAGATTTTCCTCACTAGTAATCCTGGCTATTTAAAAAGACCCTTTATATCTTAGGTAGTGTTAACGAACTTTTAATTCATGTTATTTTGGTGTATGATTGATCGGTCTAATTTGGGTTATAGAGTATACAGCTTGTCCTTACTTCAGAAATGTGCAGCTATCAAAAGACTGCAAGCTCCTCTTGGTCAGTTTCACTTTCTGGACTTCAAAGGTCAACTAAAAAAAAACCCAACCCAAAAGCAGCCGATAACTTTAGTGTTTACTTGTTATATATTTTATAATTCATTTATTGCACTTTCAGAAGCTGCTATTGATTACTTTGTCGAAATTATTTTTTCCTATTTAATAACAAATTCCATAATAACTACATGTTAAGAAATTTCAGTCACAGTGCATAAAACTAGCATAGAGGTATGCCAACATTCTGTCCATTGTGCATGTTTCGATTGCAAACAACTTCACCATACACCTGTTCTTCTTTCAGAAGTATGTAATAATTATACAGCGGAACCATAAAGGACCAAATATGTGTTATTATTGTATGATTTAATTTTGTTTATATAGCTGAAACATTTAAGTCACAAAGATATAAAGAGTCCTTCTGAATAATTATCATGAATTTCTTCCACAGATCAGTTTTCATTAGTAATAAAAGTCTCACACAAGCCCCTCTCCCCCCACTTCCATGCCATTTAGTGGTGAAAAGTAAAGTATTTTAAAACTCCACCTTGCAATTTCTCAACCTAGCAACTAATATCATACTAAGAGACAGGAGCATGAAACTTACCACAATTATTTCTCATAACTTTTACAATTTGAACAGGGATGGAACAGATCAGGTTCAGAGAGATCAAAGGTCAAAGGATAAAAGTTTACTAATTCTTCTAACACCAGTATATAGAAGCGTGCGAATCTTCTCTGTCATAATTTATTCTTAATATCATTAGAAATTGACTAAAGAAACATTTTTGCTATATTTTTCTTTCATTTAATCCAACAGTTTTAAATTTAAGTTGATCTTACTTCTATGTTCCAAGACTTTTAATTTCCCCAAGGCATATTGTGTAAGTAAGAGCAAAATAGGCATAATTTACTTATTTTCATACATAGCATAAATATTAATTTATCTCTTTATTGAAAAAAGAATACATACTGATATGAATTAGAGAAAAGCAACTGCACAAATATTCATCTTTGTCTTAAGGCTCAGCTCTGCAGTTTCGTAATTTACATAGGGTTTGGTTTCTAAAGAAAAAGAATTCCCCAGATTTTCCCCACTGATAATCCTGGCTATGTAAAAGAACTTGTATATCTTAGGCATTTAAAAAGAACTGTTAATTGCCTTTATTTTGGTGTATGATTGATCGGTGTGATTTTGGTTGGAGATTATACAGCTTGGCTTTACTTCAGGTGTGCACTCTTAGCACCGTTTAGCACCGTTTAGTCATTTTCAATTCCTCGACTTCAAAGGTAAGTTGGAAGAAAAAAACATTGTCGATAACTTATTATGCTTTTTATATATTATATAATTCATTTATTGCACTTTCAGAAGTTGGTATTGCCTACTATGGCAAAGTGCCTTTTCCCTTTATTAATAACGGCTAAAGTTAGTGTACTTTGGACTAGTTCAGGCTCATTTTTCGAGCACATTTGAGAGCCATTTTGATCAGCTGTATGCTTTAGATAGTGCACGAATTCATAATTACCACATGTAAAGAAATTTGAAGAACAGTACGTGAAAGTAGCATAGAGGTATGCCAACATTCTCTCCATTATGCATATTGCCAATGGACACAACTTCACCTTACACCTGCTCCTCTTTCGGAAGTACGTACTAACTATACAGCGGAACCTTAGCGATCGATTTAGACTTTCACCTAATGGTAACATTTCTCTGAGTCTTGCATTAATGTTTTCAATGTTGTCTGTACATTTTTTCTCCAACTCGGTTAGATGTACGGTTAGTTATGCTCTTTAAACTTCAACACTTTCTAACTGATCTTACAATTTAACTGTTTTGATTGCATCTGTCTCTTTACTGATATCTTTTTTTACGTCTATTTCTTTGTCATACCTTTCAAGGTGTGATTTCATTGATTTTATTTTTGATTCAGCGACTTCTCTAGAATTTGCTTAAACTATTTATTCGCTTTCTTCTTGCAGAGTAAATAATCTGTGCTCTTCAGGTTGAAGGATTCCACTTTGAATTTCATTTGTCGTAATCATCTATGTTACTCTCTGCTTCTCTTACTTGCTGATAAAACAACCCATTTACATCTATTGCTTGCATCTAAGTTTTCTCAAGAACTTGTATTGGCTGTCATTGTACAACATATTTTCTGAAGGCTATCGTAAAAGTCTGTCTCGAGGTTTACTATTTGTTGGTATCCATTCATTTTTCTTCTTTCATCCGGGCCATAAACGCAAGGAAGCTACTTCCACCATTTTATATAGCTTTAGAGTTATGTGCTAACATTTTATTTGGTCTACCCTTTTTTAAATTGGTATTGACTCTCCGCCTACCGCATTGCAATACAATGTTTTTCCCTCAATTTTTTAAAATTAGGCCTAATTATTTAATATATTGTATTATATATATATATATATATATATATATATATATATATATATATATATATATATATATATATATAGTGAATAGATGGAACACTGAGTATTCAACGTTGCACCTAACTGTATATCCCGTTTCTATACCTGTAAATTTAAACTCTTGTCGTTTCAGTTATCTTAAACTTGTGGTATATTTCTTTTGTATACTTTTCGCTGTATTAATTATAGTGTTCTTTATTTCTTCTCTCTAATTTTTCGTGTACACATATCCGATTTGCAATAACCAAACTACCATTAAATTCAGTTACGTCTTTCTCTTCTTCATATTTCAAACATGTCTTAGGATACATCATTTATATTTTACTATTTCATTTTCAATGAAAGTGCCTATATTCAGCGTTTACTACTGTTACTTTCAACCTAAATGTAAAATGAGTTTAAGTCAACGTAAACGTTAGCTGAATCACGGTGTAGAATACTATCCAAATAAACTTAGCATCATGCTGACATTCAACTTTTCATTTCGTTGCAAAATAAAAAATGGAAGGCGGAGAAAACTAAACTGAAGAAATGTCGAAGATTGAACAATCACCAAGTAAGTTTATAAAAAAAAGAAAGATCCACATCGTGTTGAATTTGGCAGACATATTGTAAAACGTTCACAAGAGATCAAGAAATAAAATAAAAGAGAGATAAAAAGAGAAATATGAGCATGAAACACTGTAGCATCACAACATGAAATAAATGATAGAAGTTTGAGTAGTTAAAAAAAAATGTATTCCTGGATAGGCGGTGGCATTGTTGTTTCAGGTCTGGTGTTGGTGAATACAAAGAGCACAACTGATTACATTTTCAAACCTGTTGTACTTAATAAAACACCTTATCAATGATACGTTAAGTTAGTTGCTGTACCAAAGGAGGAGACAAATCCAATAACATAAATACCGTGGAATTATCACAGTAATAAATGGCAAGTGAGACAAACAACATATCTAACACCGTTTAGGATGCAACATCAAACGGTTACGGCACGATGTCGAAAATTCCATTAGGTCTACCAAACTTGTTTGTTGAAGAAATCATAAAGCTGATTATTCCAGTTTCGTTAAGTTGATATCATACTGGATCCTACCAGACAAAATAATTAAGTAATTAAGTAAAATGAGTGGTAGCGGCTTAAAAGATAATTACATTTCAATTTTGAAAAGCAAACCTAAAAAGTGTTAAATATAAACACACAGCTGAACCACCAAAAAGCCTGATAAATCTTTGAAAGATCACAAATCAAAGCTGCCTGTTTCCTACATATAATCGTGAGAGAAAATACCAGCTGTACCACTTTTGTATGATTGACGACAGATAATGGTGTTAATTTCAAGCTGCAAAAAAAAAAAAAAAAAAAAAAAGATCAAGGACGTTAATAATGATTTGTTAAAGAGACTGTACATTACAGAGGTGTTAGAAAGACATACAAAGTAACGTACACAATTTTGAACTGGGTAGAAGTTAGCATTGCTACCATTTCAGACTGTATTCATCAAGTAGTTGTTGGTATTGCATTTGCAGGAGTAGCCACAGGATTTGTCATCCCTATGGCTTTTAGTGGGTTTGTGGTCACATAACTGGGGCTTTGTGGCTAAAGTTTCAAGAAAAAGTTGATATACATCAAGGTTTCAACACATGATGAGATATTGACACCTGCCATCAGTAAGTTAACCAATTTACCACGCCGAGTAGGGCCATAAGCGATAAGGAATTTAATTTGATAGTTACCGAATACATCAGACACAAGGAAATGAAGGTTGCAATTAGGAAGCAACAAGCAAGATAGGGTTGTCAAGATACTGAAAAGTTAAAAAGAAAATGTTTACATGAAGAAAAAACAAACATGAAAGGAAAGATTTTAGAGAAGTTTACAGGCATAAATTAAGTCTATAATTCTCACATCAAAATACACAAATTGAAAGCTAAAAGCTTTAACTCTCGAAGTTCTAAGATCTCTTATACAAATGGAAAGCTACATTGCCAAGGAAGGATCGCCTGTTAAGAAAATCAACACTATCAATAATATTGATAATATAAATGGTAATCTATCATGGTTTTTACAATATTTACAATCAACTGAAAAATAACATATTCTATTACGTCAACAACAATCATGATTTAATTCCTGATATGTGTATGAACAAAAACAGCAATGGAACGAGATTAAATAACATCAGCGAAGAAAGTAATAATATCGAGTGCTTGAAACATAACTTTAAAAGTTATACACTCTAATTGCACAGTATATGTAGACAACGACAACTCAGAATTGTTATAAGTCATGATAAATAACAGAAAACAATTACTCTAACTACTTTTTTTGCAAGAGTCTCTACCTGTTGGAAATGTTTATCATGGTGATTTTTTTTCATACAATCTTAATAGTCATTTCATGCAATTACAAAGACGTACTATAGACAGATTAAATGCTAGTATTAACAAGTAATCGATTCATGAGAGAGATATCATAAAGATGTCCCAGTGATCTTAGTTTTAAATCTGTAGAGAAAACAGAGGAGACAGATTTAACACTCGCCGAATTGATAAGCAATTACATTAACGTAAATAACAATCGTGTTTCAAATTTAGGTGATCCAGAAGAAATAGCTACCATACAGTTTTATACAAAAACTTGTTGATACTCACAAGCGTAAGGCACCGAACGATAATAATTTTCATAGATACAAAAATATCGCGAGAAGAAATAGATAACAAAATATCTTCTATTGAACAGAGTAGTACTGAAGGAGCTAACTTAATTCAAGAGTTCCAAAATCAGATTGACATCAACAGGAAAAAGATTGTAGATTCATGGCACTTTGTTAAACAGAGATTTAATATATCGACAAATGATCTACAAACATTGCGGGGGGAATACACAATATACGGCAGCAGCTATTGAACAAAGATAAACTCAGAGATAGATGCATTCGAGAGTAACATCGAAAACAAAAGGACATTACTAGTAGAAAATGACACTTTACAATCCAAAATTAAGCAATCACAGAAAGACTTAAATAGTAAAATGCAACATAACAATAAAGAGGTTAAATAGTTAATTCATGATTTAGTACCAGTATTATCAACTTGAATATCAAGATAATTGCTAACTCTAAAACTTTGCCAGAGTTGAAATAAAAAAATTATTTTACTGCGAAAATCAAAACGATAGAGAACAACAACAAGAAAATCAATGTGAATGGCAGCATGATTAGATTTATTATAACGACGATTGATTTTTCTAATACGGATTTGAACGATAATGCGTGTATAACAAGTTACATGTTGAGATAGAACAATAAAATAAGACACCAAAAGAAGATGCTAATTTGGAACTAATTAATAATATTGCCGTGTTACAGTGTAATATTGACGAAAAGATAAAAGTGAGATATTTAAATCGATTTGGAGCAAAAGTTTACAAAAGAAACGGATGCAGTTAAACCTGAAAGAGATGAAAACAATTCCAGCATCAACATTGACATATTTAAACCGAAATAGATGAAAAAAATATATAGAGGCATTAAAAACTGAATTAAACACGCAAATCGGCATAAGTAGCACTACACTGCGAGCTAGAACGAATAGATTAAAAGCTTGACCACGAATTTAAAGTGAAAACGAAATATGAACCAATCTGATCAATCTGATATTAACCAAATTGCCCTCTACACTCGCCGTTTTATACGGTGGCAACACATCACTTGTTTCTTTATTTGTTTTAATACCAACGGTATATATATATATATATATATATATATATATATATATATATATATATATATATATATATATATATATATATATATATATATATATATATATATTAGATGGTTTGGACATTACAATAAGGTTTAATTCACAATCCCAGCTGAGCAGTATTTTTGTCACTTTTATGAAGCAATGTAAATTGTACGAAAGCAGAAAACAAATTATGTTCCGATTTCAGAATGAAAACACAAAGCAGGGTGATGTTGCTATAATTGCGAATGGAGAAGTCTAAGAAAAGACCATGGATCCAAGGACAACATTGTTCCCAAGCCAGGAGTAAGAAAGTAAGCAATAAAATGTAACCATACCATGTTGTCACGCTATCAATTTAATTCTCTCATCGATCCTCTGGTGTTCACGAGAGAGTGTTAGAAAGGTAAAAGATCAGTAGGATATCGCCAAACCATTCTATCATAACTACCAAACAGAAGGTCTTTGAGATTAGTTTTGCATAGATTGGTTTGTAATCCACCTTCAACTGACCTCTTAGAGCCCAGTAGTAAAGAGTAAAAATAACAGAATCTCCTCAGACTATAGTGGCAGGGATACCATATCTTAGTACATTAGAATTCATTCAATAACAATTTTACAATCTTATTGTTTCAGTTTCGTTTGTCAGTACTAATGTTTGTGGTTCTACAAAAAGTTGCATTTTGTCTGTACTTAAATTTATGCATTTGGGTAGAGGCTTCCGTTGTCTTCAAAGATGGACGATTATTAGATTTGGGTTTTTAATTCGTGGTTTGCGGCAACAAAGAAATCCATGTTTAAGATACTATACTTTTCGTCAAGAATAGGAAAAATATTCGTGAGAAAAGTAGTGGTGTCTGATAGTTTTATTATATATGTACAAACTGTTTTGTAAAAGGGGATGTGGGATGAAAGTAGTAGATGTAATAAGAATTATAGAATGATACGTTTCTCCTGCTCCGCCATAGCATTATCCTAAAAGATAACAGTCACTGGAACAATAAAAACAGGCCACTGTGACCTACTTTTTCTTTTTTGAATATTAGTCTTTCAGTTATTGCCCATGAATGTACTGCATTCGTCACTGCACGAACACATGTGTTTGAGGAATGGAGATGAAAGCAAATACAATAGGCTATCTTTGACGCATTAAAATGAGGTTACAGTAACCTGCATTTGCTGGTGGTAAGTAGTACTCCAAAATATGACTGTACCAGCAAAGTTTCTTGACAGAACACGACATAAAATTAAAGAAATAAAGTTATTCCAACAAATGAACTTAATCATTGGAGGGTCAAATGGGAAGTGGGAGTAACCTAGTGTTTTCTGTGGTGCGTTATTGCCAATCAATATAAATACAAATGTCTTCTGACTTTAAATGCCACTGCATAATGTAACCGCTTGAAAGTGAAATTAGGTCATTGTAACCTTCTTTTGCTCTATTAATCAAAATGCACACATCAAGTTTCTTTACACTCCATGCAGCAGTGACAGAGAACTAAAGGTAAACCAAAAATCTTAACGTTGACGACGACGCCCACAACAACACCGCCATCGAGAAGAATGATACCAATGTCTAGGCTATGCCTTAACGGTGAGATTAAAATCGTGGCTATTGCGATGGCTTCTTATTTAAATTATTTTGTCCAATTTGCTTTCAAGGTGAAAGAAAAACAATTCTAAAATAACGAGTAATTTGTGATGGCGTGACATCGAGTTTCTTTTAGTGGTTATAATAATAATAATAATAATAATAATAATAATAATAATAATAATAATAATAATTATTATTATTATTATTATTATTATTATTATTATTATTATTATTATTATTATTATTATTAAAGACACAAGCATTCTTACCATTATGATTTTTATTGTGCATTATATTTGGAAAAACTACTCTTTTAGTTTTTCCGGTCATATTGAGATGTACATATTGCGAAATTCCAGTAGTGAGGTATACAGTGTGCTGGACCAGTCAATCACATTAAACAAGAGAGTAAATTTTGTTTACAATTTTAAATCCCGTATAACTATACGAGAACATTTCTGAACCAGTCATATTTATAAAAAAAAAACAATAAAAAAATTTAAAAAAATAAGATTTCCCAGCACGACTTCACTACGTTCTACCCGATTTATTACTTTCCGTTGGAACACATGAACATGTACAGGCAGTCTGTGTTCGACGTGCACTTTCATGCACGTGTAACTGCTGTCCCCGACGGCGGTTGCAGATGCCTTGCTGTGATTCTCTCGGACAAAACTTGTTGGAGGGCTCGGGTGGCCGAATGAGATCCTTGACGCGCCTGTGGAAAACTAGTAAAATTTTCTCGAACTCTTAGTTGTTGTAATTGAACAGCATAATTAAAATAATGTCATATCACGAAGTTAAATTTGATCTCAGTAAACACCAGCTTGCCAAAATAAAAAGTGAAAAAAAAAAAAAAAAAAAGCATTGGGTGCTTGCATTGCGTCGTTCTATGGCAAAGAGTTAACTGGAAATGTTCCCTTGTGTCTAACTCAAACACAACTTAACAGTGTTCAAGAGGTCAAACAAAAGAACATCTCAGTAACATTAAACTTATCAAAGTCGGTGGTGGTGCAGATGTAAAAGAACGGTGGAATATTTCCATTTAACGAGGCGATTCCAACATTGTTAGCGGCTGAAGCTCCCGCGGCTGCAAAAAACTGCGTCGTTAGGGGCTGTCGGAACTGCATCCGGGATGGATCTGATATTGGTGGTGGGAGGCGGAGCCTCTCGTAGACGAATAAAAAAGGAAAAGGTCTTCGACTGCCTGGAACAACTCTACAGGGATGAGGTCTTCGACTACTCGGGACAACTCGCGAAATATCCTTGGGCCAAAGTCTTTGGTTGCGACCTCGCCGTTGATGTTCATGATAACGCGCCCACTAACCAGTTTTGATTTATTCATGATGACAAAGTCAGTCAAACTTTTCCGAGTTGTCTTTATGCGGGATAAATTTGCGTTGATGATTCCCCGCGCGTTTTATATTTTGACTCGTACCGCCACGTGAAGTTGTTGATTATTGACGTGGTGGCTGAGCTACTGGACTACAGAGTTGTCTACCACTGTTTTATTCAACGCTACCGTTGGAAACTCGGATGGATGGCCCATTATGCGGACATCTTGTTATTAAACACTGCATGCACTAGCGGGAAGCAAAGCTGGTTCACCGACACCGCAAGGACTTGTTGATTTGACATTGTCATAGTATACAAAATGCCTATTAACATTTACGGACGCGAATCAACCCGACGCGGCGCTGATGTGGATCTGACCAGATTTGCCACCAATTCGAATGACTCAACATTTATCCGGACGGGTATTTGACCGTCTTTGGTGTTTGTGTTTAAGATTTATCATTACATATACGTGATGGATCCTGAACAACCACGCAATGATGATGTTACGAAATTTACAGATGGGGTGTTGAATCGGTTGACAGGCGATGGTAACATCGATGGTGATTTTGTGCGGCTTGTCGACGAATATCTGCTTCAGAGTTGTGTTACCAGACCCTCATATACACTCAAATATAATTTTGTCAAGGGTCAAATAGAAATCGGACGTTGTGGCCACCCTGGTGTGGCAATACCAATCGAATAGATCTTAGAATGATTGCATTAGCACGCGAAAATGCCCGGTCGCTGACCACGTCCGGCAAAACATCCAGGGATTGTTTCTACAACAATAAAGTGGAATTCACCGACAAATCCACGCCGGTTACATTCCCCTTCGATTATATTAAACTCAACTAAGAAGAGGAAAATCTCAACTGTTATTCAACAAGTACACACTTGTTCGTTTGACAGTTCTTGGGCGAAGACGAGAACAATCGTTTCTAACACAAATAAATGGCGTAATCAATATGGTTCTACATGAACCATCAGGCCTCCAGAAGGTACAATTGCCAGAGACTTAAATATTCCCCAGGAAGATATTTGTTATGATTGCATGTGAGTTGTACCAGTAAAAAAAGGTAATTGGTGCGTGTTATTGCTGCACACGGACGTGATGAGTCTGGACAAGGCCAGCCTGTTGACCAATTATACTACGCGATCACATTATTAATAGAAGAGCTGTGATGAACCCTTAAGTTACCGACACAAATAATTGAAGCGGAACAACAGCTGCGAGATGAAATTTCTAAAGAGACTGTTTTGCTTACAAAGTACAAACACGTGTGTGTTGTCGTGGATGCTATTTTTGGGCTTGCCGCGGCAGCAACTGTCTGCCTTGGCGTGGTGGGAATCGCGACCGGGACAACCAGCATAGGTGGGCCATTTGGAATTGTTGTCGGAGCAATGTCTATAGTAATCGGTGTTGCTGGCGGCACCGGAAAATAATTTAATTACGGTTTTATTCGCGAATACGTGTTTATTCGGAAATTCTCGCGGCCGCCCAAAGTAGTCTCAGCACAGTTCCCAAGCTGTATTTGGTGGCCATCGAAGATAAAACGATAACCATGGCGGAGTTCGAGACGTTGTTGGTTAAAATGGAAAACCACCGACGTCTCCGCTCACAGATACGAAACCCGGGCGATCCAAAACAGGTACCTGATTTATAGGCAGTAAAAATCGAGTAAACCTATCACTGGAACATTATCTGTCTCAGTGAGTAATATCATAAGGGGCATGAAAGTAGTATCATAGTAGTATGAGACCACGCTTACCTATCAGAGCTCCCCAATCCACGAACTTATGGCATAGATTTGACAAGCCAAGCTTTGACGCAAATACACGCGTGCGCATAAAAGTCCCAGTTGGAAAAAGTTATAAGGACTCTAGAAGAGGTTTCGGCCTGGGAAAAACAAAATTGGTCAAAAAATCTAATCTGTCCATAATACCACTACTAGATATGTCTGATAGTTTTTGAGATATGGATGTTAAAAAGGTTTTAATCTTTTTAAATTTTAAAGTTTGAATTAACATTAAGTGTTTGTGAAGTAATTAATACTTCATTTCTTAACTGAGATGCACTTCATTATCAAGACCTACATAAATATATATTCATTTATATGTTTTTGTTTTCTATAAGTAAGAAGAAATATAATAATAACTATATGTGCTCACAAGTTCTACAATTTTCCACTCATCTTACCATAAAGGGTGCACCGTAAAAAGAAATGAGTCTTCATTCCTCTGAATATGGCATGTAGAACATCTTTTAATAGTACAATATTGATAGACAGGAGTTCAAAAAATCCAGATATGAAGAAAAGCAAAGCCATGACATTTATGTATAAGTCAGGCTTCGGTGGAAAACATCTGACGTTATGTTGACGGCTCACTGGGATATTTTCTGGAAAGCGTGAACAAGAGACCATTCTGGATTAAATCAATACATAAAGAAAGAAATACATTTGACTAGAGCATGTAAAATAAAAAGTAGCAATGCAGTCTTTAGTATTAGAAGCAGAATTTTTCCGTAGGCTAAATCAGTAATTTACGTCGGTTTTATAAAAAAAATATAAGACTGGTATATAGCTAAATGTATAAGCATATTTATTCTACTTTTCTATTAAAAACTTAAACATCAACGCCGAAGTAGGGAGAGGGGCGAAACAATACCAGAAGATACAAATGTCCATAAAGCAAGCGGATCTGACGGAATGCCCAACATAATACTCAGAACTTGTTGTTAACATAGGAACTACATTTTTTCCCCAGCACAGCAGAGATACCGAGAGTTTACTAAATGACTAACGTTAACATAACACCCATATTTATAAACAGGGATACAGTTACGATGCAACCAACTACAAGCCAATTTAACTAGCGTAGGTAGCATATATATATATATAATATGGAGAGAGAGAGAAAGAGAGACAAACCGACACGCTATGCATAAATGAGATTGATGGATATTACAAGAATTTTTTTATTTTTACATATTTATAAAGAGCATTGATCCAGGTTCAAAATCTATATTCTTTCATGGAAGACGTAACTCTAGTTTTTGTGTTATTCATCTGAAGGTAGAATTTTGTTTTCACCACTTATAGAAGTAATACGTACATGACGTAATTACGCTAGTGTCAAGAGGTCCCCATCTCTGGTACATAAATATTTCTAAAAAGGAGGTGATTCTTTAAATGCGAATGGAATGTAATTCATATTTCATTTAATATTTGAAAAAACGTATTAAAGGAAGGAAATAATTTGACAAAAGCACATAATAAAATCTACGTCTTGATTATAAAACAAATAATGTACCTTAATTGTGACCACCCTTCCTACATCATACTAAAATAGGTGGGTCTCTGCAGTTTAAGGCAATTTATATTTAGTTTTAACTCGTACAGACATACTATATGATACTACACCCCCGTCACAAATATTTATACCAACAAAATTCGAGCAAAAGTTCAAAATATTTCCATAAACGTAACGTACCCGTAAAGAAATTACCTTGCGTTTGAAGGCTTGTAAGAGTAGTAATTTTTTTGGTTTCTTAGTACATGTCTGATTGCCTGTCCATTAGCCTGTCTGTCTGTCTCTCCATCTACCTGTTTACCTGAGAGTCGCATCTACGCCAAATCAATTTGACACATAATGGTATACACAGCTTTACCATCCCACCACATGCTTCAAAAATAAACCATGCTCTATTAGTATCTTATACTGTGCACTACAGATGGTAATGAAGTAGTAAAACTATAGTAATCGCTGAAAACTACCTACTACTTTGTAAAACTAGTGAGTCACTTGTGGTACATAGAATGGAGCACCCATCCATGTGCAAATATAAATAGAGAAATTTCAATAGTTCGTTAGGAATTGTGTGACTCAGATGTTACGGTGTGCAAACAAGGTTAGCATGTATTGTACTTTTTATTCCTTTTCATTGTTAACAGAAGTTACATTATACTGCATAGACATGGATAACATATATCTCGATACAATAACTTTGTCACTGTCTCTGTCTGTCTGTCTGTCTCTGCTTATTCGTAGTTAGTTTTCATTGCATGTTTTTTTCTGAGAATTCAGATTGAGAAACAAAACAGTTTTTCCATCTCTCTCTCTCTCTCTCTCTCTATCACACACACACATATATATATATATAAATACAGTTTGATCACCACTTATACATGACAGTCAGTAAATATTGTTACGACTAGGGGTAATGTAACAAAAGAAAAGACACAAACAAGCTTTTAAGATTTAAAATTCAAATATTTAATTTCCTAAAATATTAAAATATTTCAACAAACAATCAAAGTGAAAGAATTAAAAATAACTTACAGTATAGAATATCCTTAAAAGTCCTAAATTGTTCTAAAGTTGACTGATCTGGACGTTAATCCAAATATTCCGACTGTAGTTGTTCCGAATGAAGCAACCTTCACTGTACTAATGTGTTAATAAGAATTAGTTATCCAAGTTTTATAAATTCCAAATAGTCCCTGTGAATGGAATATCACAAGTTCTAGAAATGTTTCCGATAATTCCACGGAGCTGTATTATTACTAAAGTTGAAGGAACAGTACTAATCCAGAATGTACTGTATGATAATGTCACTGAAACAGAATATCCGCACACAAAATGAACCAAATTCGTTTATGACCTCTCAATCCAGTGTAGCTATGAAGAATGCCAGAACACTGCTATAATTCATAATATATATATACCAAGAACAGGGATCACAAACTAATAAACTATACCATTATTAAAAGAAAAATGATATATAATTCCGTAACAATATATAGAGGTTCCTTGATTATAATATGGGTGACATACTATGCAACAGTAAATAGGCTAGTGAGTAGACCTGGTGCTACGTATACCCCACATTCTACTCTAATGAACTGAACAATAAATGTTATTGATTTTCTTCGATCTATTTTCATTTCATTTCCTTCTTTGTCTCCTTGTCTATACCTGTACCTGTTTATTGTCACTCTGAGCGTCTTTCTCTTTGTTGGTCCAAAAACCACATACTCGACCTATCTTGCGCATGTATATACCCGGCAGTAACCCCCCTCCATACTCCACCCGCCAACAACCAACAACCCAACAAGTTGGATTCAAATAAGGAAAAACTATTAATTGCCAAAGACAGTTTCTCATTCTTTTTAATCAGAGTCTATGTCTAACGTCCAGTGTCGTCATCATCTTTATTTCCTTCCGTACAAAATTACATGATATAATAATTAAGTATAATAAATCACTTGAGTACAATCAGAAAATGTTCATATGCTGAAGCCCCCACCCCCAACCAACCAACCCACTAACCAAACAAACGCTAGTATATACAAATACTGAAAGAAGTACCTTTCACATTCTTGTTGTCAGAAATCGGACGCATACCATCCTCTGTCCTGGTCAAAGTACCATCTTTGGTACTACGAAGGAGCCGGTACCAGTGGTTAGTGTTCCGAACTTGTAACCAAAAGGATACAGGTTAAAATCCTATCATCGCATCAGACTGGATCAGCTACCGCGGTGTGTCCTTATACGAGGCACTTTACTCCAATTACCTCAGAACAATAGCCTTCTGTTGTTGATGTGCCGCGAAACACCAAAAATAAATCAATGCTACGATCCATGCTCTTGTGGATACAGTGTCATCTATAGTTATACATACAATTTACTCCACAGAAATTAATAGCATGCACACGATATAACTCTCTCGCTCTCTCTCTCTCTCTCTCTCTCTCTCTCTCTCTCTGAATGTTATTTAAAAAGAATACAGTAAGATCTATATGTCAAGATATCAACGTCTATCGTTCACTTTACTATTGTTTCAAATTAGCAATTTCAGATGGTAGCTTCTGTGAAAGTGTTTTTGAGATTTTTTAAAAGACAACAGGGAATCAGTTTATCTCAAACACGTGTAGCATTCTTTCAATAAATTCTACCCTACAGCAGTTTTGTAGAGTATCGCCAGAGATATATACATGCCATTTTATTTTCGAAAGAATTTTTTAAATTTATTTATTTAGTTAGTTAGTTATTTACTGCATTCATCATAAGCAGCAACCACAGCAAAGTGTTTTCTATTATTTCTTTCCTTTCAAACATAGTTGAAAGGAATATCAGAAGCATCTAGACCTAAAATGATCACTATGATTAAATATTAGCAGGCTAATGTAGCCCTAATTTACTAATGTTTTAGTCGTATTTTCTTGTATATATTTCAGCAAATACAAGAATTCAATCCTCTCTGTTTTTACATTCCCCAAAAGAAAATGCAAAATGTTTCTAGTCACATGGAAACAAAATGAATGTATATGCAATATTTTGCACATATACAGTTTTTTTAAAGTTTTTTTTTTCTCCCTAAGACATACATTTTTAGAAAGTAATGTTTGTATATTTGTGGAATACTTTAATTCTCAACTTTTACACTTACAGTATTTTAAGTTTTAAAAAAAATTAAGACATCTTTAACTAAAAACTTCAGATTATCACTGTACTGTTTGATAAAATAGCTGACGTAAGAACCTTTTTGGCGATTTAAAATTTTCAGTCCAGGAGAAAAAAGACGATAGCATTGTAAATTGAATTCCCCAAACGTTCAAGTTCTATTTCTTCTGTTCTGTTTATCGACTTAGCAATTGAGGAAGGTGCAACATCATTCCGAATTCTTGTGAAATCAAGGTAATAAGTTATAAAATCACCGTTGTATATTGGGATACTTTTATGTTTAAGGACAGCTTCAATTCGTTTAACAGCAAGAGTACATTGTGGCTTTTTAAGATTATGATAATAGGCAACGAGTGTCTTTATTTGTGAGGAAACGGATTATTTTATCCGTAGCTGGGAAAGGAAGCTAAAGTTTTATCGCTAACCCTCAGGCTTATCGCTGTTACAGCAACAATGTTCTGAATTTTGTAGGAGAAGCAAAGTAAATTCATTTGAAGACAATTGATAACAAATACAGCTTTTTATGTAGTGTTCTAGCAGATAATAATAAATTACATTATTGATGAAATGAAAACAGATAACATTACAAATATTACGTTGATACTAACTGAAATAAAAAAAACTAAAAAGAAATACAATTGAAAAGACTAGAAGTTAGATTGCGAGATTTTGAACAATATAAAAGGTAATGAAGATGATATATATGTTGATGCATTGATGAGGACATTTACACTTACATCTAATTAGCAACTGTGCCAACTACACCATCCACTATGCACGGTTTCTGGACAAAATGTTTGCCATCTTTAAAATCTCTTGTTACAAAGAATTGACAGAAAATAAATCCAAAAACAGTTGATACAGGAAGAGTTTTATACCACCCCTATTCTGGATCACACTTTTATCCTATCCAACTTGTATACAAATAGACATTACCTCTTGAGATTGACATTGTTTTATCGTGTTAAAGTCATGAAATATTTGCATCTCCTCTCTCAGAATTTTAATTCAATACAATGTAGATTTGCACCATTATTTATTTTGTGCGCCAAATTTAATGTAGTATTCTATAATTGTCTTTATAGTCTGACTGGCTCAGTAATTTTATTTTCAATATTTACTTGTAAATGTTCTCGTATATCTACATGAGATGGTAATGCATAACATTATGAGTGCCCTCTCGATTTTTAAGTATGAATTTCAAAACACCCTAAGGCACTGGTGACCTAGTACTTTTATAAATGTGATTTTTTTAATGTTCTTGCATCTCTCTACGAGATGTGAAAAATACCAGCGTATGAGTGGCTCAGTTCTCTCAATCTGTATACTACCCTTGTGTCCTATTAGCCCGCTATCCCTAGTTGTATACGAGCTATGTGTATCTTTACTTCTCTGGTTGGCGCCTGATAGCTTAATCTCTTGCTATGTTATATCATATTGATAACCGATTTTTAAACAAGACTTTAACTATCTCTTCACGTGATTATGTTAATAATACTACCGGACTTTATTCTGATGATCATATGCTGATGATTGCACATTTTATCAATATAGGAGATTGATCTGTGTGTGATAACCTATTTTAAGTCAGGATAAGGACCCAATGTCGGTGCATACTAGGGATATTCGCAGGGGATTAGTTTTGCATATGACTGATTATTCAGTAAAAAATAACAACAACAACTACTACTACTATTACAACTACTGCTACAACACCTGTTGATACTACTACTACTACTATTTATACTAATCCATTAACCTATGATGATGATAAAATGTTATTATCATTGTTGTTGTCTTGGTTCTTAATTTCGTTGTTGATGATGTTGTTGTTGATGTTATGATGATGATACAGCGGCTACAATGTGTCAATAGTCCTTCTGTCTCTTCTCTCTCTCTGTCTCTCTCTCTCTCTGTCTTTGTCTGTCTGTCTCTCTCTCTCTCGAACACACACATCACCTGATAAATCACTGATACAAATGATTTAAGTGTAAAGGCAGGCTACTAGAGATTATTTCTATATCATTAAACACATGGTGAGTTTTTCACAGGGTTTCTTGCCGAAAAGGGTGTCATGCATTAATCTAAAAGCGAAATAGCTACTATGACACTTTAAAGGGACTGATTAGATATTTTACTGAATTTTGACATAGAAAACTAGATAGAAGACGACCCATCCATGCATCATATAAAGTTATGTGCTTTTGCTAATTACACACTTGTAAAATGCACTGTAGCTGAGATCTAGTGCTTAGATAATATGAAAATTTGCCTAGTGTTGCTTCGATTTAAGCCGAATGTAAATTTTGGTGCGTTTTTGCCCTTTGCGTAGCAGAAAATAAAATCAGCATGAAAACAAATGATACGAACGTTTACCTTTAATAAGAAACATATGAACATATGTTATTAAAGAGTAATTCGATGGATTTTAAAAACACAGGTGTATACAACATAACGATTATATACATTTCCCTAACTGGTAGATAACATCCTTCAGTGGGAATCCATGCCCTATAAGTAGGAGAAGCCAATCATATTCGTATGTTTGTCTCATTCATAACTGTTGGAGTGCTTTTCAATTACTTTTTTAAAAATATAAATATGTACCTTACATTAAAATTACTGATTGGAAAGAAAATAAACTCAGAAGTTTAATGATATGATATGTTTACCTCGACCTAAAAGTGATTTGTTGCAATTTTGAGACATAAATATATCTGGATTTATCAATTTGTCATCAATTACCACTTATCGGCGATCCATATGAGCATTGACTACTATTAGGGCTAATTTCTTTTGATTATGGGATAATTTAAGTAAATTTAAAAGCATTTGTCAAACATATTTTTAATAATAATAATAATAATAATAATAATAATAATAATAATAATAATAATAATAATAATAATAATACTAATAATAATAATATAAGAAAAATACAGAGAAGAAGAAGAAAATAATAGGTAGTGGTATAGAATATTACAATTATTACACGCTCATTTTGTTTTTATTTGTAATTTCACTTGACACAGAAGCTGCTCTGATCTCTGTATATCAGCTGCGCCCGAAATTATCGGTCGTGAAATAGACAATCAACAGATATAATTATTAACCATTTATTTAACAATCTTAACTTGAAAGGGTTACAGAGAGACTTGAGGAAGGAAATTCAACGGAATGATCAAGAGATTACAAAGATCATGAATGATTCAGGCACAACAATTATTGGCCTGAAAAACATTATCAGAGTTAACATTAATACCTTGTCAGAGTTTCAGAACAAGAGTGATCGTACAGAGATAACCAACAGGATGGATGACGTTAAAAAACAATCTATGTGAATCAAAGCTCGATTAGCTCAGTTAGAACAGCCTACTATTCAGCCGTTTTAGACTTTTTGGGTGATGATACAAAAACGATAAAGGAAGTTACATTAACAGAATTTTGTAACAAATTTCATACTGAGGCTTAACAATGTAAAACATACAAAAGAGTATGCTGATTGAGAAGTGGTAAATAATACAGATGTACTGTAAGATAACATTGATGAAATAGATACAAAATGAAGCAAATTAGGAAAGGTTAAACTCATTTGGAGCAAACGTCTACAATACCTACACGTGCATTCAAAACTGATGTAGATAAATATACACTTGAACTAAGTGGTAGCATTGATGAAGTTAACACTGACACAGATTCTGAAAAACTGAAATGAACAAAAATAAAATCGCGTTAAGTGGTACGATTGTCATTTTTATCTCGCCGAATGCAATAGATATTCTAACTTGGTTAAAGTGAATTACCAAATTATTGTACTAAATTGAATCGTAGGAAATAGGTAAGATGCTGTAGTAGTTTAGTTTCTTTTTTTTTTCTTTTCTTCAAAATTGAAACCCATTAGATTCCAAAGTTTAATATGAAATTGGCTTTTCTCGTGCAAATACATTGAACCAATATTACTTTTTTTCCATATTTATATGTACGCCTTTGCTTATTTCTCTCACCGATCTGTTCATTTCCTCCACAGTACTACCATTTTCTTGTCGTTGATTTGACACACTTTTTACATCTTAGGTAATTTTATTTCTTTTTCCATTATCTGTATTAGTTTTTTATTGTTGTTGTTTGTTATATGTGTAATACTTTGCAACTTATTGGTCCACTTTTTTTTGTAATATAATTCTAATTGCTACTAGATGTCAAATGAAAGTTTTAAAACATTTGCATCTTTAAAATCTCTGTATCTACACCGTGTGAAAGGTCTGCCTTATTTTACTTCATCCATGTGGTATACAAACTCTTCATATACCATTTTTGCTAATTTTGTGGTAGTTTTTGATAACAGGAGTTTTACGATTGCTCTCAGGAAAAATGCGTAGTTGATGGTATAGATGGCATAACTGGAATACATTCTTTGAATAAAGTATGAGAAAAGTTTAAACGTCCTCATTAGTGCATCAACATTTATGTGACTTTCTTTATTCATTATTTTGTTAAAAACTACTTTTGTAGACTTTAACATTCCATCTTTTTATCACCTTTTGTTTATATGTTGTTTGAGTCAACTTTACGTGTTTGAATGTTATCTATTTTCATTTCTTACATAATATTATTTATTACCATGATATCGCATTGTCTACATTTTAAACGCCCAATCACATTTTTTTCATGTGTACCATTTTGTCATTTACTTTCGATGTTTTGGATGTATCTTCCTTTTTATCTGTTTTTTTTAATACAAAATTAACACAAATTCACAAGCCGTACATATTTCAACCACTTCATGCTCTAGTATTATGTTTTTCGACCTCTGTCACATTCTAAAATCTTTTTTTCTTTCCAAGCTCAAGGTTATCATGTATCTTAATATCTCTATTTATGTACTCTCCTTTAGTCGTCTCCATGGGAGAGGTATACTTTTGGTACATCATTGATTTAATGCCATCATATTTTCAGCTGCATTCCAACTATGAAACAATTCATAACATCTATACTTCTTGCCGTCATTCGTTTGGCCTTTAATTTCTTATGAACTTTGTATATGTCGTCTTATTTGTGATACATATATATCTCTTGCTAGTAAAATATGCCCTCGATGTCCTCTCCATATAATGTTTCCAGTTCGTATACGACTGAATAATGTGAAATTACTTGTCTGATTTTAAATATTTCCTAAGCAAAATTTAAGGTATCCCTTTTAAGAACAATTGCCTGTACTGCGAAATTCTTACTCTTTCGCCTATTATAAATTTAGGATTTCCGAATGTATGCGTTGTCAGGTAACCAAATGGATTGATCCATACTTTTAAACTGTTTTCGTCCTTGCTTTCTTCAAATAGAGTCATGTCTTTTGATATATGATGAGTGCTATTGGAATTAAAGTCGGTAAAACGTCAGCCCATTTTCTGGTTCATTTTAAGTGAAATTCTTCCACATTCTAGCCTTTATGATTCTGTTAAACCTTGTCATTACTTAATGCTTTTTGTCCTAGTAAGAGGAGAAATATTCAGTGTTTTTTTTCTTCTTCCTGTTATGAAACTCTTTTCCTCTGTCAAAAAGTATAGTTTCAGGCATCCGCTGTTTCAATATTTCTATAAACCCATGGTGTATGAAATCTCCATTTGTTCTTTGACCTTTTCTGCCCAGCCGTATTTTGAAAAGATATGTATCACTGTCAAAATGTGTTTATTAACACTGTTTTATTTTTCATATGCTTACATGTCAACAGTGTCCGCCTGCTCCTGCTGACTTATATAAACTCTTTTGTAAAGAAATATATTTCTCCTTTGCTTGCATAATGTGTAAGTTGATTGTTCAGTTAATCATTCTTCCAGTTCAACTTATTTTATTTTCTTTTTGTCGCGTTTAATTTGTTTTCACAATTTGTTGATATTTGTGTAAGCAATTAGACTTTAAGGATCGTAGAAAAGATGCTTTAAATATTCTTCTTTGTCTTGCTCTGCATAGCTTCCAGCAATTTCCAACGTTTATCCATTATCCAGTCCTTTCAAACGTGTGAATGATTTCAGTTTTCTGTCAAATTTTGCCATTCCCATTGTTGATTCTAAAACAGCTGCTTCATGTGTTTAATTTTTTTAAAATTTAACGTTGTCCTCCAAATTTGCTGTGTTTTCATTGAATCATTGTAGATTGACCTTGTAAATATTTCGAGATCTTCCAGCTTTGCTATCAATTTAGCCGAATAAAAATGTGGGTATTTACCCACATCAAGTACGTAATTTATTCTTTTCGACACCATACTGCTTCAATCATCTCACTATCATGGTAATGTCAAATATCTCGATGATACCATCATTAAAATTAATATATAAATTTGCACTTTTTCTGAAACATTGAATTATATCTTCATTTATGTTTTGAAATCAAGAAATCAAACATCTTTTATTTCTTTGATTTTATTTTGTTTTGCAACCAGCCTGGACCACGCTTTTAATCCGTCCAAAATTGTATACAAATAGGCATTATCTCTTCATACCGATATTGTTGCATTAATGTTAAACTCGTACAATATTTATATTATCCATCTTAAATTGAATATAATGCAACATATTGCCATTATATGCGTTGCAAACATTTCATATTAGTATTCAACAATTATCTTCTTTGCCTGTCTAGCAAATAATTTCTTTTAATTTTATTTTAATTGTTCGCATATCTCTGTACAAGATGGTGTTACATAAAGATATGAGTAATTATGATTTTTAAAAATATTTTTGTTGTGTTCTCGTATGCCTATATAATATGTGAAAAATACTAATGTATGATTGACCCAGTTCTCCCAGTATGTATACTACTTATTATGTGTCACATTTACCCCGGCGTTCCTGACCGTAGACGAAGCTCAGTGTATATTTAATACATTATTTCTCTCGTTGGCGACTAATGGTTTGATTTCTTGCCATATTGTCCCTTTTGATAACCGATTTTTAAGCAAACCTTTGGCTATCTCTTCACGTGATTATGAAAGTCACACCACCCGACTTTAGTCTGCTGATTGTTTACTGATGTCGGCAAAATTTGCCAGTTATCAATATAAGAAACTGATAATGCAAATGATAACCCACATTTAAGTCAGGATAAGGTCCCATACTCGGTGCATCTTGTGGTTAGTGGGGTGGGGACATTTTTGATTATACAGCAAATACAACAACAACAACAACAACAATAACAACTACTACTACTACTACAGCTACTACAACAACAACAACAACTACTACTACTACAGCTACTACTACATTTACTACTACAACTACTACTACTACTATTACTACTACTACAGTTACTTCTACTAATCCCTTAACTAATGACGAATAAAATATTTGATCATTATTGTTGTCCTTGACATCGTTGTTAATATCATTGCTGATGACGTTTTTGTTGTAATGATACAGGGCTATGATATGCCATGAATCCCCCCCCCCCCCCCCGCATCACCTTTGTGCATGAATAATTATGCAGCAAAAACAACAACAATAACAACAATAACTACTACTACTACTAATACTACTCCCTTAACTGATGATTATATATTCCATTATTGTTGTTCTTGTCTTTGTTGTAACTATCGATTTTGATGATAATGTTGTCATAACGTTGCAGAAGCTATGACCTGCCAAGTCTCTCTCTCCTCCCTCTCTCTCTCTCTCTCTCTCTCTCTCTCTCTCTCTCTCTCTCTCTCTCTCTCTCTCACGTGATGAGACGATCAAATTGTAAAGGCAGACTACTAGAGATTAGTTACATATCACATAGCCTTTCTCAACGACAAGGGTGTCCTACGTTAACCTGAATACGATATACCAACTATGATAGTTCAAGGAACTGTTTATATATTTTAGCAAATTTTGAAATAGAACATTAGATGGACAAAAGAAGTAGATGTAAAATAGAAGATTTTGAATAACACCTGGGGCTAGTCCCAAACTCTCAAGGGGACTTAAAACTGTTGTTTCTGAACAAGCCAACTCCCACAGGTCTGGTCCAAAACGCTCTGGGACATTTACAATGCAGTTCTGCCACTTTCTTACTATGACTTACCTCGTTGTAATTAGCTTTTCGATTCTTTGTCGACATAAAGTTCCATATTTCGACGCTCTGGTCCCAGCTGTGACAGAATCATCGAAATGTTACGCGAGTAAAACTTTCACACAGAGAGTGCAAAGACCAGACACTACTATATACAACGCAGAATGTTCTAATTCTATTGATTATATATCAACAGGAATTTTACTCACTTAAGCATGATAAGAATGTTTGCCCGCCAAAGTATGTATTAGATTCAGATGAAGTAGCAGTAAAGAGAGAATTCGGCCTAACCTCTCGAGCCTGGCGCAGACCGGAAACACAATTAGTTTGCACGGAGAGGCAGCACATACTTTTATTTAAAGAAATGTGTGCAAAAGGACACAAAGCTTCGCTCAGGAATGGTGTTTAGTGGCAAAAACAAGTGCTCCTGGTTGAAACGGGGGATCAGAGAGCTATGTGGGAATAACTGTGTTGGCGTGTCATGCGGTATTAATACCGCGCAGAGTAGAAATGGATGTGTGATCTTGCCGTTCTGGAAATGTGATGTTGGCGTTGGCGCCGATCATCAGACCGTCAGCACCTTGGCGAGATCGACTTTACTGACATCGACTTTCCTGTGAAGGTTAGCGATATTGGCAAGTTTAAGCGCCGCAACAATGCTATCACAATTAGAGTATTCTGCTGGCAAAATGGACTCTACCCGCTACGCATCAGCGATAAAGTAAGCCAAAGAGTGTGGACCTATTGCTGCTCATCGAGGGTACAAAGAGCTACTCTGTCTTAATAAAGAACATAAGCCGTCAGGTATAGAAGCACAACAGCGAGTACCACGGTAAGAAGCACTTTTGCCGCCGGTGCCACCACGTCTTCCGCCAGGACGATGTGTTAGAAGGCCTTAATACAAACTGCCTGGACATAGGCGAAAAAACCACAGCGAATGTCCTTGCTGGACCCAAGCAAGAACATCTTAGCTTTTCAGTACCACCACCGCCAGATGAGTGTCCCATGCACCATTTATGCAGATTTTTAGGCGCTAAACATGCCAGTAGAACGTCCCACCGGTAATCCGGACAAAAGCAACACACATAAAATCGCTGATCAGGTCCCAAGTAGGTCAGCTACATCGTAGTCCGCTGCGACGGGGTCTCTAAGGAGCCGGTGTTATACCGCGGCAAAAAGGCCATAGCCATTTTCATTCATAGACTCGAGCATGAGATGATAGGGATCCGGGAGGTGTTTCGAAATCCGGCCGAGATTATCATAAATGGAGACGACCGCAAGGCTTTCCAGAAATCAGCAGACTGCCAAATTCGTGGCAAGGCACTAGGCAACGATAGGGTAAAAGACCACTACCATATTACCGGCAAGTAACGTGACGCCACCTACAAAGCTTGTAACCTCCAGCTGCGCATCTACCCGGCAACAACGAAGGTGCCCGGTGATTCATAACTTGCGCGGCTACGACGGTAACTTCATCAGGGGAGTTATCGGAACGGTCTCGTCAAAGAACATCAGCGCCATTCCAAACTACATGGAAAAAGTACATATCGTTCTCACTAGGGCAGTTACAGTTTGTCGACAGCCACCAGTTTATGAACAGCAGCCTCGAAAAAATGACCGTCAACATGCCTAAGGATACGTTTCGCGTCACGATACTACACACGGAGCACGACATTGACCTTCTGCTACGCAAGGGTGTATACCCATACGAATACGTGAGTAGTTGGGAACGATTTGAAGAAATAGCTTCCGCCAATAGAGGATTTATACAGCCAGTTCAACCCCGTCAGATTCAAAGATAAAGAGTACGAGCATTGGCAGAAAGTGATTCAAAATTGAAGTGTACAGGCCAAGAAGAGACGTCCACAGCGAAGCAATCATTCTGACCCTCAATTAATCTAGTATATGGCATAAATGTTTTGCAACCTCTTCATCGCTCATCGCCTTTAGGCTCGCAAAGGGAAGAGGCCGGCCTTTGTATTCTTTTGCGGCTTCAGAAGCCACTATTTCAGATAGGCGGTTACGCTAATGTGCTAGTGTTTCACTAGTGGCCGTCGTTGTGCCTTCCGGTTTGGCTGCCAACCCATGTAGTAGCTCCTCAATAACAAGGTCACTCACATCTTCTGACATGGCTCTTAACAAGTTTGGGGTATGGTTCACTGATCACCTGAATCTAAGTAGCACGGAGCCTAAGGCCACAAGTGTTATAACGTGGCTGGCAATGCACTCAGTATGAAGCCACCGCATCAGGCGCCACCGCAGACGGAAACAAATTAGTAGGACACTGGTGGGAGCTTGCCAAAACTTTCCTTTCTAAGAATCTCATATGCCTCAGCTCGACGGGAGGCCTCAATGATATCGTTATCTCTCAGCGTGGCCCTAAATGAGTTTTCGTCTTTGTAGTAGAAGAGGGTTATCCAAAATGTCTGCTCGCAGAAATAACGGGCAACGCTTTGTGTTATGACATATACTCTGATGCCGGCATGGCGGCTGACACAGGAGCTTGGGAAGGACGGTTTACTTATGACGGACGCCAGAAAGAAAGGCACAATCGTTGAGAAGAAATAGAGGGGTGGTTTCCTCGAACGTTTTAGCGAGTGAACAAAGCAGGGCATCCAGATGATAGCCCTCAGGGTCGACCAGAAATATTCCCACTTCTTTTTTACCTCGGCCTTACGACCTGTCGTACGTCTTATCAAAACGTATATTAGGGTAGATGATGACGAAAAAGTCAATGTGGCCCTTAAATGCCGATTCGAGCAGTTTGCAGGCATAGATGCTCTTTCCCCGGTTTTTTTTTTTTTGACGCGTCTCTTTGACCCGTGAAGCGTGTGGTCCTCCGTTGACCTCGTATCGAAGACAAGAGCAAACCGGTTTAGTAGAAGGCACCATCATCAAACGAAGGTAGCTTCGCGTCTTTGATGGACCCATCCGCCATTACTTGCAGTATTTGTAGAGATGACTTTACAATCACTCAGCGAAAGTTAGACATGTAGACTAGTTAAAGTGAGTGTTGTGTATCTATAATTTGCTAATATGTTTTGTGTTTTGTATTCTGATACTAATTCACCTGGATTTTGCTCATGTGTGACAAGAACTTTAACCAGCTGCAGATCCATGTCATTGGCAAAACTAAACTTATATGTTTCATACAGTTTATTGTAATTATGGCATTTAATATATAGATAACGCTTTTTATGGTCAGATTACGCTTTTTTGCCACTTAGGTTACGCTTATACCTCTGTAGGGGTTGGCAGGTATGAAAATATACTAGGAAGCCTGATGTAATTAATGAATTTATTGATAAATTAAGTTTCCGATCAGTCAGAGAGAATTTTGATGAAATACTGAGAACAAAATGTCTGATATTAGTGTAAATCATAAAACTATTAATAAATCGATTACGGAATTCTCAAAGGCAATTAGTTCGGTAGCAAATGGTCTACTTTGAAAACCCCAAATGTCTGAATGTATGTATAGCCATAGGCATAGACATTTGATTTCGAGTTCATTTTGGTTTGATGTTGAATGTAAAAAAGGAAACGAATAAAATCTTATCATCTCAAAATGTATACAGAAAAAATGAACCAAAAGAAAACAGAAACCGTTTGGAAAACAGAAAACGTTTGGCCGAGATGCAGTCATCATATAAGGCACATATGAAAAAATGTCGGGGAAGATTTATAAATGGCCCAAAGAATAAACGACCAGAAGCTCGTAAGCAGAATGTTAAGAAATATTGGCAGATTTTGAGGGAATGTGTTACAAAACAAATACCTGCTATATCAATAAATGAATATGGAGCTTTTTTAAGTGTGTCAGTATGTCTTATGGTTCACATTTTTAGTACAGGCGATGACGAAATAGATTTCTTTAATGATATTTTACAAGTAGACTTACAAATTTTGTTCGATGAATTAAATATTGCTATCTCGACAGGGGAATTGAAAAGAGCAATTAAACAGTTAAACAATGGTAAAAGCAGTGACCCTGATAATCTATTTAATGAATTTTTGGTATGTGGCTAGGTTGTTCTCGAACCATATCGACTATATATTTTTAATGTTATATTCAATACTGGTTGCTTACCAGGCATTTGATTTCAGGGTTTTGTTATACCCACTGTTACGACTCTATGGTCTAAGAAAAATGTAACAGAAAGAAAGTGAAACCAACAAATCAAGTAAAAAATCAACAAGCAATTTATTACTAGATAATTAAAATGAAAAATCAAAAAAGTTACTTACAGTAATGTGTTTTGAAATCCTAATAATCCGATAAGAATGGTTGTTCTAATCACAAGTCCTAAATATAGAATGTTCCGAATTCACGGCTGTGTCCTTGAATGTTAAGATGTGCCAATGGTCTCCAAAGTCCTGATGTACTAGTAATCTTTGATGTGCTGAAGTCAAAATGAAGTATTCCAAAATCTCTGAATAAGTTCACTTAAATTCCAAAATCATCAATTAAAAATCCAAAATCCAAAAGTTTATGAGCACTGTTATAATCCAATGAATATTTAAAATAATTCCTCTCTTAGAATTTGGAATGAATTTTCACAACTGTAATAGCTCTTTACAAGACTGATGGTAATGTCAAAACTGAATAAATGTCCACCAAACATGGCATATATAAAGATTGGTCACATGACAGAATGTTCTAGAACATGAGTCATCTTAATGGAATTTTTACTTGTAAACAACAATCAACCTTGACCTTCAAATTGAGAAAACATATTGATCAAAACAACCTAATTCAAGGACACTAGTTAAACATGTTTTTCCTGATAACATTAAGATTTAAGCAAATATTAAAGTGAAGAAACATTTATAATTTCCTAAAATATTTATAATATTATATAAACATCATACATAACACCACTTATAAGAAAGGTTCTGTAAATAAAGTAGAGAATTATAGCTTTATTACACTTCTGAGTGTCATGGCTTAATTGTTTACTAGGATTTTAAAAAGTAGACTTGTTAATAGGGCGGAGGATCATCAGGTATTTGTCTAAGCTCAGGCTAGTTTTAAGAAAAATATGTCCGCAACTGATAACATATTTACACTACATGGATTGATAACCATGATATTAATTCAGGAAAATGTTTTTGAGTGCTTTTGCTGATTTTACTAAAGCGTTTGATTCTATTATAAGAGATATTTTATGGTATAAATTACTTAAGTTAGGAATAAGAGGTATAATATTTAATATTATACATTCAATATATGAAAATGTCAAAAACAGAGCCAGGTTCAATAATACTTTGTCGGAAGAATCTGTATGTGTAACTGGTGTCCGTCAAGGAGAGTTCTTGTCACCCGTTTATTGCTTCGCATGTTTATTAATGACATTGAAGAAGAATTTATTAATAGTGGTGTTCAAGATGCTGACATAGGACTGATACAACTGTTTATGGTCTAGTGATATTTTCCGAGTCGAGACAGGGTCTGCAAAAGGGCCTATATTCTCCGACTTCAAATTGTGACAAGTGGTGCCTTAAAGTGAATGCAAACAAAACAAAACTTATGGTTTTTCGTATGGGAGTAATAATAGCAGATGATGATTTATTCTTCTGTAAAGGTTTAGAGTTAGAGGTTGTTAAAACATTTATATTTCTTGGAATCGTTTTTACAACAGGAGGTTCTTTCACACTTGGTCAACAAACTTTAGGTGCATAAGGTTCAAAGGCAACATATATTTATATAAGTTTGGAAACGTACACCCAAATTTAAAATCTGAAATTTAAGACACACTGATTTCACCGATTCTTAATTATGGATCAGAATTATAGGGATTTAATGAAGGAAATGCTGTTGAGCGATTGCACTTAAATTTTTGTAAAAATCTTCTTATGGTTAAACAAATCTGCTCAAAATGATTTTATATATAGTCAGTTTGGGAGGACATCCTTACAGATCAAGCTTATCTCCTCTGTCATATATAATCTAATGCTTACTGACGTAGAAAGCTGTCCTGGAAAGAAACATTGGGCATTGTTAGTCAGGCATTTATTAAATACTCTTGGTTTGGGGGAAGTATGGATAAATAAAGCTGTTGGAAGTATAAAGGTTTTCTTATCTTTGATCAAACAACGTATAGCTGACCAGCTGATTCAAAATTGGCAATCTAGAATCAGAGAATCATCAAGAGTCGGACTGTATAGAAATATGACATCATATTTTGGCTATAAGGAGTATTTGGATATAGCAACATTGACAAAACTGAGAAAATCCCTTTCAAAAATAAGGTTGTTTGCCCATACTTTACGTATTTAATCAGAATTATGGAAGAGACCACAATCGACCCCCTAGATCAAAGGACTTGTATTTTTTCCAACGTGCTGGAAGATGAGTATCACTTTGTACTAGAATGCCAATGTTATTTGCCACTAAGAAAGACGTATATAAACTCTTATTTTTGGAAAGGCCCAAGTATGTTGAAATTTATTACAATACAAAATTCCATGAAATCTGCCGAGGTTAGAAATGTAGACAATTCCAAAGAGCACTAATTGAACGTAATAATGTGATGAATACTACTTAAAATTACATAAAATTACATGATTTAATTAATGTTTGTTAATAATAATAATAATAATAATAATAATAATAATAATAATAATAATAATAATAATAAATATTATTATTATTAATATTATTATTATTTGGTTCTTACTTTCGCTGTTACTTTCATCTCATATCCATTTCATTGTTTAAATACATGCATTACTATCGATCATATTTAATGTGTAATGCTCTTATGATACTACAGAGAAAAACATTTTGAATACTCCTTATGTACTGATGACACTTTTTGTGTCTTCTCCCGAAAGAGCTTGCATTTAAGAGCACGTATGTGCTGAACAGACATATTCTGGCGTATTTTACAGGTCACATGTTAACGTGTTACATACTTATGTTGTATTATACTTCATATATATATATATATATATATATATATATATATATATATATATATATATGCATGCAGGTATGTATGTTTCGGTGCGTGTCTATATATGTGTATATGTATGTGTGCATATAGGTATGTAGGTATGACTGACTGACTTTCTTGATTTCCTCTTTAAAAGAGATTATTCAGTTATTTTCTTTAATACACAACAGTAATAGGAACATTAAAGTGCCATTAATGAATACACAGCACACTAAACATGTAAATATTTACTAAAGTACAATGATTGTCATTAGACCTCCGCATTACGATTATATTTTTTGCTTCAATTTCATTAATATCATATCCAGTATGGAAAGCAAGGGAAATGCAAAAATATGTCTTGTTTTTTTCTATTTTGTCTATTGAGTCTATTATTTGCTCAAACATAATATTGCGTTCATTGTTAAAGGCTTGGCAGAATAGAAGCATATGCTTGACTCTGTCTGCAACTAATCTTTTACAAAGTTTACAATTATATTTATCCTCAGACGAAATTGAACACATTGTTAAATATGCAATGTTTGCAAAAGACCAGGTCTTATCAGGTAAACATTTTCCAAGATTCCAGACAGCGAGTGGTTGAAGATCAGTATGGACCGTTGCATAATGTAAAAAAGTTCAGGTCTCGATTCCAGTTTTGTTCTCCACAATCTTTCTTCGAAACAGTGAACTGTTGTTTCAATATTCCTCTTCCAAATAGGTTTCGACACAGAGTATAGGGTATTCACGTTTAAGTGGAAAAAGTCTCCAAGTTGGTATTTCAAAAGAACACAGTATATATCTTTAACAAAACCAATACTCTCACACTCATGTATCAGGAAATCAAGAACAATTTTAAATGCTGATGAACTTTTTGCTCTGCAGATTTTATTGAAGAAACTAATTTGATTGTATCAACATATCCTTCAACTGACCATAATCCAGGACTACTTAATGTTGTCTCTTTAGGTGAGCGCTGATCGAGACCTCTTCTTGCAGCTTTTCTTTGACAAATTTCTAGGTCATATATATGTGACTGAGTCAAGTTTGACCACAATTCGCATCCATACATCATAGCAGGCAAAACTATTTTTGTCCAGATTTTAGCACAGTTAACTGGATTCATACAACCCTTTCTTCTGCCAATCCCTATGTATGTATGTATGTATGTATGTATGGATGTATGCATGCATGCATGCATGCATGCGTGTGTGTGTGTGTGTGTGTGTGTGTGTGTGTGTGTGTGTGTGTGTATGCATGCATGCATGCATGCATGCATGCATGTATGTATGTATGTATGTATGTATGTATGTATGTATGTATGTATGTATGCATGCATGCATGTATGTATGTATGTATATATGTATGTATGTATGTATGTATGTATGTATGTATGTATGTATGTATGTATGCATGCACTCATGCATGCATGTATGTATATATGTATGTATGTATGTATGTATGTATGTATGTATGTATGTATGTGTGTGTATGTGTGTATGTATATGTGTGCATGTATGTATGTGCATGTGTATGGGTATATGTATATGCATATATAATGTGTAAGTGTTGCATGTATGAATATGTTTTTGTGGATATGTATATGTATACGTAAGTATATATCTTTAGCATTGATTGAATGTTTGTACATGGGATAAATTTTTCTTACTCCATGTATCAAACGTGCCACCATCAATTTTTATTATACACTTGGATGTATAGTAGTAGGCATCCGTCAGTCTCGTGAGACATTGGATCTGCGCCAATGGATGTTGACATCTGCTTGGCAGTATAAGTTGTGTCTACAGAATCCGATGCGAGAGTGGCAGTCTCTACCACACTTATTACACTTGTGATCTGTAGTTCGATAATTTCCTTGGTGATGGGCTTTTCTGTGGGTCCTTTTATCTTCTGCTTTCCACCTCAGATCCCTCTCGTAGTTTATGAGTACCTCCTGAACCTCGTGTTGCCATGCACGTCTATGTGAGGCAACCTCTTCCCAGGTGTCTGTTTTGATGCCAAGTGCCTTTAGGTCACGCTTGAATGTATCCTTATAGCGTAGATGCGGTCGTCCGACCGGCCTTTTCCCTGTTTCTAGCTCTCCATATAGGAGGTCCTTCGGGATGCGGCCGTCCTCCATTCTGGACACGTGGCCCAACCAACGCAAACGTCGTTGTCTAAGAAGGGTGTACATACTTGTGATCCCTGCTATGTCAAGCACTGTGCTATTGGGAACTTTGTCTCTCCAGGTAATGTTAAGGATGCATCTGAGGCAGCGCATGTGGAATGCATTGAGCTTTCTTTCTTGTTGTGTATACAAGGTCCAAGATTCACTCCCATACAAGAGAGTGCTTACCACACAAGCTTTGTATACTTGGACTTTGGTGTATTCTGTCAGCTTGCTGTTGGCCCATACTCGTTTTGTCAGCCTGGAGAGTGTGGAGGCAGCCTTCCCGATGCGCCTATTTAATTCGCTCTCAAGGGAAAGATTGTTTGTGATTGCTGACCCCAGGTACACGAATTCATGAACTACCTGTAGGCAGCTGCGTAAACTTGGATGTATATGTATATACTTTCTGATGGCCAATCGGATTAATGTTAATAAAGATCATCACTTCCTTCACTTTCTATGACACAGTAAACAGGCCAATGAGTACACCTTACGCTACGTATGCTCACGCTCAACTACCATGAACAGGTCTATCGACGCTATTGATTTACTTCGATCTATTATCACTTCATGTCCTTCTTTGTCTCTCTGTCTGTACCTGTACCTGTTTACTGTCTCAATGAGTCTCTGTCTATTTGTCTGTCCACAAACCATATCCACGCCTAATCTTCCACATGTATTTTCATATCTACCCAGCGTTACGTCCCCAACAAGATGGATACAAATAGGGAAAAACATTAAGACAGTTTCTCATTCTTTTTAAACAGAGTCTATTGTCTAACGTCCACGTGTCAAGTACACCGGTTTCAAAAAGGCCATAAGGGATCGCCTTCTTCAGTGCTACGAAGGAGCCACAGTAGCAGTGGTTAGCGTGCCGGACTTGTGACCGAAAGGGTGCGGGGATTGAATCCTACCATTGTATCAGCATGGATCGGCTACCGCGGTGCGTCTTTGGGCATGGCACTTTACTCTAATTACCTCGTAAAAAAGCTCCTTCTTTTGTTCATATGCTGTTAAACACCAAAACCAAATCAATGCTACGATGCATGTTCTTGTGGATACTGGGTCAGCTATCGTTAAACATACAGTTTACTCCACATACATTGATAACATACAGACGTGATAATTTTTTTCTCTCTCTCTCCCTCTCTCTCTCTCTCTCTCTCTCTCTCTCTTAGAATGTTACTTAAAAATAATGCAATGAAGATCTACATGTCAAACAATTAAATTCTGCCGTTCATTTTACTATTTGTTTCCATTAGTCATTTTAGAAAGAGCACCATATGGTACCTTCGGTGAAAGCCATTTGAGCTTTTTAAGACAACTAGGAATCAGTTCTAAAAACTACACGTTACAAAAGCTGTGTCAAGTTTCGCTGGTGATAGATAAATGCCACTTTATTCTCCAAAGAATTGTATTTATTTATTTATTTAATACATTCATCATTATCATTATCATTATTGTCATCATCATCCGCAGTCACAGCAAAGTGTTTTATATTATTTTTTTCATTTGAAACATAGTTACAAGGAATATCAGAAGCAACAGGACCCAATGTGCTCGCTATGATTAAATATAATCAGACTAATTTAATCATATGTTCTTGCATACATGTTATGCAATATAAAGACGCAATATATACAGCGTAAAGCGTTCAACCCTCTCTGTTTTACATTTCCTACAAGAAAATGCAGAGTAATTCTAGTGACATGGAAACCAAATGAATATATGTGTACGATTTTAGCATTTAACTTTAAAAAAAATACAACTTCAAATAAAAACTTAAAAGTGTCGAACTATGAAAGGAGTAGATAGTATTGTAAATTGAATGCCCCACATGTTTCAGTTGCATTTCTTCTTTTCCGCTTATCCACTTAGCCATTGAGGAATGTGACAATATAATTGCTACATTTTGTGAAAACAAGGTAATAAGTTATGAAATCGCGATTGTATTTTGTGTTGCTTTTATGTTTAAGGAGAGCTACAATTTGTTTAACAGCAAGAGTATATTGTGGCTTTTTAAGATTATGATAACAGGCAACGAGTGTCTTTATTTACAAGGAAACGGTTCAGCTTTTCCGTACCTACGAAAGGAGGGTAATGTTTTATCGCTAAGCCCAGGCTTATTGCTGTTACAGCAACAATGGTGAAAATGTTAGAGGAAAAGCATTACAAATTAATTTGAACTCAGTTGATAAACATACAGTCTTTAATGCACTCTCCTAGCAGAGTGAGAAATGACATTAATAAAAGACGAGAACAGACATCATTAAACAAATATGAAGTTGATTCTAGCTAAACCAGAAAGCTGAAAGCAAATACGATGAAAAAAAATAAAAGTTACATTGCGACGTTTATAAAAAGTAAGGACAATTATATATATGATGATGCAATTACGAGGACATTTACACTCATATCTAACTAGCAATCGTGCTAACTACTCCATCTACCATGCATGTTTTCTGGACAAAATATTTGCCATGTACAACTTTAAAACATCTTTAAAATCTCCTGTTACAAAGAATTGACACAAATGAATCCAGAACAGTTCACATGGGAAGAGTATTACATCACAAGTAATTTTATTCTCAGTGTTTATTTTTATGTTCTCGTATATCTACACGAGATGATGATGCATAAAAGTATGAGTGACCTAGTGACTTTTAAGTATGATTTTGAAAACACCCTAATTCACTGTTGGCCTGGTGATTTTTTAAGTATGATTTTGAAAACACCCTAAGGCACTGTTGGTCTAGTGACTTTCAAGTAAAATTTTCAAAACACCCTAAGGCACTGTTGACCTAGTAATTTTGTAAATTTGTTTCTTTTATGTTCTTGCATCTGTACACAAGATGTGAACACTACAAAAATGTATGAGTGTCCCAGTTCTCTCAATCTGTATACTACTCACGTGTCATATTATCGCCTGATAGTTTGATCTCTTGCTATGTTATACTATATTGATAGCCGATTTTTTAAAGCAAGGCATTGACTATCTCTTCACGTAATTATGATAATAATACAAACGGACTTTATTCGGCTGATCATTGCTGATCTGAAAATTTTATTAATTTAGGAGGTTGATATGCAAATGATAACCTACATATAAGCAGACCATCCGAGCGGTGGATGGGGGTGGCTTGGGGGAGGGGTGCAGTTTCCCAGGGACTGGCGATTTCTAGGGCCCGCCGTCAACTCAGTTATAACAAATATATTAATCTTTGTAGTATATATTAAAATTTGTTTCCTTGCAAGAGTCTGTTATAGTAGATTACCACAGGTTTTATATGCAAAAAATTAAACAGGTTTTGGGACCCATGACTGATCTGCCCAGGGGCAATGAATTTCTGTCGGCGGGCCTGCATTTAAGTCAGGATAAGGACTGAACATTTTCGTCTAAAATTAGAGTTCAACAGTTAGTTGAAACCTAAAGATTCGACTAAGCTCCATCAACATTTGCGGAATGCATATTATACCTGGTAGGTTATTTGCAGCCATGATAATAAAATAAAGTAATCGGATTTATATACAATTTTATTAACAAGTGCAATGAATAAAGAATGCATTGAATTTGATATAGGATACAGGTAAAAACCAACTTGCTGCCTGCACAATGGATTTTAAACAGAATCCAATTCTTACATAATGAATAAAACACGTAAATATTATCTAGAAGAGAACAAAAATAGTTAAGATATTAATGTAAAACTCCTGAATAAGATCTTGCTCAATCAAACCAGTCAGCAGTATTATACTACACTATAGCTAATTTCATCGCAATTGGCAACAGTAGCAATGATCATTGCTTTGTTGTACTGACAGTGAAGTGTAGACTTCACGAGCTTTGCCAATAAGTTCACTTTCTAATAACAAAGTCCAATGCTCTCTTGGCCATTTCAAGTTTTCATAACTTTTTTCAAAGTGAAAAAAGTATGTATCTGCTTCATTTTCCTGAAAAGGGGGTACTAACCTAATGTATCTGGTAACATTAAAACCTGAACTTGTGTGTAAAGAGGAAGAGTGTCTTCCGCTTCTCAGTTATAATTCTCTTAACTTAAATTGCATTTCCCTTTCTTTCTCTCTCTCTCTCTCTCTCTCTCTCTCTCTCTCTCTCTCTCTCTCTCTCTCTCTCTCTCTCTCTGTGCATCTCTATCTCTCTCCTCTCTGCATCTGCGTCTCCTCTTTCTCTCTCTGCATCTGCATCTGCTTCTCCATCATTACTTTCTCTTTCTGTATCTGTCTCTCCACTTTCTCTCTCTGCATCTGCATCTCCATCATTTCTCTCTCCCTCCCTCTCTCTCTCTCTCTCTCTCTCTCTCTCTCTCTCTCTCTCTCTCTCTCTCTCTGAATCTGAAGCTTTGCTAATTCTAAATCCATCTGGTTCTTTAACTCTAATCCCTTAATTTCCTGTCAGAACCAGATACAAGCTTTCCAATCAAATTTAAAGTACTACTATCCAAAACTATCTTTCCTACTGATTATTGAATTAAAATAATCTTTATCTCCTGTTTTGTTAATGATGCTTTCGCCTCAGACAGACTATATTTTCTGGCAAGTTTGAGCAACTCATCCTTTCTCATAGACTCTAACTCCTCCTGAGTAGGATTTGAAATGAAATTCTGAACATTAGATACCATTGTGAATGCTTGTTGGTTTTACTGAAAAAATTCCTCAAATTAAAATCTTTGGCAAAGACAACAAAAATTCCGAGACAAAATCAGTTTGAATTCCAAAGATAACTTTAATATCTGTAATACTCTTTAAAGAAATTCAGATATATCCCAGACGAGCCCCCAATTTCTGTTACGGCTCTATGGTCTAAGAAAAATGTAACAGACAGAAAGTGAAACCAATAAATCAAGTAAAAAATCAACAAGCAATTTATTTCTAGATAATTAAAAAAAATCAAAAGACACTTACAGTAATGTGAATTAAAATCCAAATAATCCAGTAATCCTAAGTGTCCTAATCACAAGTCCTAAATATAGAATGTTCCGAAAGGATTACCGTATTCTTGACTGTGCTGATGTGTCAGTAGTCTTTAATGTGCTGATGTGCCAAAATGAATCACTCCAGAATATCTTTGAATAAGTTCACATAAATCCCAAAATCATAAATTCAAAATCCAAAATCCAAAAGTCTATGAGCACTGTTATAATCCAATGAATATTTTTAATAACTCAACCTTCTGAATTTGGAATGATTTTTCACAACTGTAATGACTATTTACAGACTGATACTAAGGTCGAAACTGAAAACTGTCCACTAAACATGGTATATATAAAGATAGGTCAAATGACAGAATGTTCTAGAAAATTATATGGTGTATGTGACTTTAAACACATAATTCTAAAGGAAATTCTAGTTTTATATGTAAATAAAATCAACCCTGACCTCAAACTGAATCAACAACTTGTTTACCAAAATTGTCTACGAATTCAAGTACTAAGTAAAAAAAACCTAATTCAATGACAATAGCTAAATTTGTGAATATGATACATAACATTAAGGTTAGAGCAAATATTAAAGTCAAGAAACATTTATAATTTCCTAAAATATTTATAATATTATATAAACTTCATACATAACAATATATATATATATATATATATATATATATATATATATATATATATATATATATATATATATATATATATATATATATACATATATATATATATATATATATATATATATATATATATATATATATATATATATATATATATATATATATATATATATATATATATACCAAATACCCAAACCAATAACAAATATCATACAAAAACCTGTATAAACCCCAATACCAAAACCATGAACGACTATTAAACATCAACCAAAACCAATCCAGCAAAAACCTAAAATAGTAGTTAAAGATAAACATGAAAACCATCTTCGACGCCCATTCTAATGACACCTGATCAGCACCCAATTTCAGTACTGGGTAAATTAATAAGAAACTCCCCAAAAGACGAACTGGGAAATAGATTTACTCTCAAAACAAATATTGCCAACCATTTAGTAGCTGATTATGAATATAATGCTATAAATAATCCGATTAATGATTTGTTTACCCAAAAACCACCAAGAAGGTGGAAATGATGTAGTGGTATTTTTATCATCATTAAAACCAGAAACAACAGATATTTTAAAATCCAAATTATAAAAAAATAAAGGTATAAAATATAATACTGTTTACAGTAGTTTGTTTTACACCAGGACCTAAGTCAACATTATCCATATTTCAATCCATGATTGATTATTTTACTAATAGAGCTGCAAAGTTGATAGTTGATTGTGATATGTCAGATCGTTTAAATAATGTATACAGTAATTTTGAAACAAAAAAAAAAAAAAAGAATTTACAAGTAGGAGGTCTAGTTGGGTTGTTTATTCAATTCTAGAAATTGAATTTAGAATATAAAAATACCATCCAATTAGAGCGGAGAGTTATATAAAATTGAACAAAGAAAAAGGCTGTTTACATATAGAAAATAACGATAATAAATGTTGTATGCTGAGTGTATTAGCCGCCATCCACCCAACTTGTCGGGATTGTGCAAGAGTAACCAAATATAAAAAATACGTTGATGAATTAAATTTTAAAGATATTAAATTCCCGGTTTCATTATAATAATGAAAAATCCTGGATAATGTATCTGGATCCCAAAAAACTATGATGCAATCTTTACCAACTTCTAATTTTGAATGGATACCTTATGATAGATAAATAGAAAATAATATTCAATATATTCCTGGTAATGATACAAGTGGGTATATTATTGAGTGTAATTTAGAGTATCCAGCAAATTTATATAATGCACATAATTCATATCCTTAAGCAGTGGAATCATCATCTGTTCAAAAGAACTGGTTAAGTGATTACCACAAATGAGTTATTAAAAGATTTAAAGATTTAAAATATAACTTTATAAGTTCTGATAAATTAGTACCTAATTTGGTGAATAAGGAAAAATATTGTGTCCATTATAGAAATTAAAAATTATATTTACAACTTGGTACTAAATTAAAAAAATTCATAGGATATTAGAATTTACTCAGGCTGCCTGGATGAAACCTTATATCGAATTAAAAACAAAAATTGAGAAAAGTTGCTAACAAAGACTTTCAGAAAGATTTTTTTACACTGATGCACACTCAGTTTTTTAAAAAAGCATGGAGAATATGCATAAAAGAATCGCTGTTGAGTTTGTTAGAACTTCAGAAATGGATAACATTTGAAAAATTATATAAGATCCAAGATTTATTGAGAGAAAGATTTTCAATAAAGATTTAGTAGCAATTCACCGTTTTAAAACACAATTATACTTAAATAGGCCACTTTATACAGGAATGCGTATCTTAGATTTTAAAATTATTGATGTGTGATTTTTAACCTGTCTATGGTGATAATATTGAATTAGTGTACACAGATACTTATAGTTTTATATTATTAATCAAAACCAAAGATGTTTATGAAGATATATAAAAAAAACAACATGAGGACTGGTTTGATACATCAGAATTTCCTAAAAACCATCATTTATATAGCGAAATCAATTTTAAAAAGTTCAAGGAAACTTTAAAGATGAGATGAAGGGAAAGCCTATGAAAGAATTTGTTGCATTACACCCCAAAATGTAATCTGGTATATTAATGAAAAGGAATATAAAAAAGTTAGAAATTAAATTGAAAATATCCAAATACATAAAGCTGCAAGAAGTTCAAAACCAAACACTAAAATGGAATTAAATCATGAATTATACAAACGCTAATTCTTAGAGAAAGTAGAAATGATACACGAGATCATAAAAACTGATAGCCATAAATTAGGATTATACCTGATGATAAAGAAACGTTTATCACCATTTGACTCAAAAAGATATATCAGAAAAGATTGAGTAAACACATGCAAAATATATATTATAACCAATCATATGAATGATTGAAATATATATTTATGAAACAGTCTTACAATTATAATATATACAAATTATGTTTATAAACTTAAAGCAAAAAACATTTTTTTACTATTTAGAAAAAAGATTTAGCAATAACAATAATTTAAAGTAGAGGTTTATTTTAAATGTTATCCACAGTATTATTTACATGAAATAATTTGTACAATCTATATGTTTATAAGAGACTATCAAATTATTACGATTTTACCACCAAAACAATTGATTGTTGTATCATTATTAACCCCAATTCATTAAATTTATAGCAAAATAAACCAGTAACTTTTTATTGTCAATAGTTTCACATTTTTTAAAAAAAATATCTTAAATAACATCTTTCGTCACTTTGAGAATAACCTTTCGATATATATATATATATATATATATATATATATATATATATATATATATATATATATATATATAATCATCTTGGCACCCTGACAAAAGGGCGCAGAACAAAAGCGCGCCGACAAAAGCGCGCAAAGACAAAAGCGCGAAGGACAAAAGCGCGCCGACATAATAGCGCAAATACGAAAGCCTACAACAATTACCATTTTGTATCACTAGTAAAGAAAAAACTAACAAATACAGCATTAAAGATCATTAAGCATCGTTTATTAATTAATATCTCAATATGCAGAAATATTTCGTTAAAGATCAAATACCATCAGCTATTCATTAATATCTCAATATGCAGAAATATTTCGTTAAAGATCAAATACCATCATCTATTCATTACTATCTCAATATGCAGAAATATGGCGTTAAAGATCAAATTCATTACAAATGTGCTCTTTCTGCTTCTGCGATTCGGTTCTTTCCATGACTGCAAATGTTTGGGCCTAAATATATTTGTGTGCTATTTATACAGTTTCGGGTACGCGAGTAGCTTTGAAAAATGACTCTTGAAATAATATTTGGAACTTAGAAAATATATTACTTTTCTTGTCTACTTCTACTCTGCGTGCTTTTCTTTTTGCGCGATTCTGTCGGGGTTTCAGGTTTTGTCGGCGCGCTTTTGTCGGGGGTTTTAAGCTGCGCGCTTTTGACGGCGCGCTTTTGACCTGCGCGCTTTTGTCGTGACACCAACCACCTTTATCACTTTTTTTGAAATATATAATATAATAACCATCTTTGTTACGTTTTTGAAGTTAACATTGGAAATAATATCCTGAATTACTTTATCTGAAATAACATCCTGAATTAGTTTTTTGAAATTAACATAAAATAACATCCTTCGTCACTTTTAGAAAAACCTTTTAAAATAAATTATATAATGATTATCTTTCACTTTAAAAAAAAATATAGATAATAACCATCTTTATTACCTTTTTTAAATTAACTTCTGAAATATCATGAATTGCTTTTTCTTTTAAATTAACATTTAAAATAACATCGTTCGTCACTTTTAGAATAATCTTTTAAAAGATAATATATAATAACATTTTATTACTTTTTTTTAAATTAACATCTGGAAAAAAACAAACAACATGAATAACCTTTTTTAATTTACATCTAAAATAACCTTCTGAATTACTGTTTGAAATTGACATATAAAATAGCATCCTGAATTATTTTTTAAAATTCCTGTATAAAATATATAGTTTTAAAAGATCTAAAATTTTGTTAACTTATATAGTTTTGGAAAAATTTGAATTTAAAAAAAAATATTTTGCTTTTGACTAAATTTTGGACAATGTTTTTAAATATACAGTTGTTGACAACTTTTGCCATCTTAATATATATATATATATATATATATATATATATATATATATATATATATATATATATATATATATATATATATATATATATATATAGTTTTTGAAACTGCCTTTCTATTGCTACTTTTAAGCAAATAAAGAAAACTATATAATATGCGAATGCATATGATTAGTGCTGACAATGTTATCAAGAAAAGTTTGGATAATGATCTTATTTCAAGTCCGCAATTTTCACTGAAGATTGCAACGCAGAACCTTGAGGGTTGAACACTGCTATTAAATGATTGCTTTTATACAAAACTACTACTACTACTATAAATAGGTAACACATAAATGCATATATGTAAAGAAATGAAAATCGCAAAGTACTGGCAATTACATACGAAGAACGTGCATAGAAGCACAAACGGTAAGAATCGATCGCATCATACGAAGGGCATAGATAATAACAAAAGTATGCAGGGTTTAGACAAGGAGTAGTTATGGCGACTTCATCAGGGTGGGAAGCAAGGCCCATTAAGCCACAAGACAAGGATCTGATATGTCCGATCTGTCTGGAGCAACTTAGTGTCCCTAGATTACTCACATGTCTGCACAGTTTCTGTACCAGGTGTTTGAATTCACACGTCTTGAGTACTGCTGAAAATTTAGACGAAGTACATTTATTCAGCTGCCCAGTTTGTAAGACTAATATACGCCTACCGTTTGGTGACAAGCCGGTGACAGAATGGGCAGCTCAGTTTCCTATTGACACCGTTCTGGCCTTTATGCTGCCTGGTAACCAATCCATTGTGGATGAAAGATGTGGACCGTGTTCAGATCAAGGGAAAAGTATCATCGCTGATTATTTTTGTGCCTTCTGCAAAGAAGCGCTCTGTCGAAACTGTTTCCAGTACCATAAAAGTTCTAAAATCTCCAAGGATCACCAAATTATCATGCGCAAAGACATATTTTCCGACGCAGAGAAGACAGTTATTTCAACGGAAGAACTCAATTGTATAGACCATTGCAATAATGAGTACAAACGTTTTTGCATTGATCACGACGAAATCTGCTGTGAGACCTGTCTCGTAGAAAAGCACAAGAAATGTACAAATTGCAGAGATTTGAAAACACATGCGAATGAACTCGTGAAGACAAACAGACCAGGTGAGGTGTTAGAGAAAATGAAGCAACTTGAGAAACATCTAGTTAACATATCCGAAATTAAAAAACAGAATATGTTGGACCTGGAAACCGACATCAAGAAGCAATTGAGCGAAATATCCACGCTGAGGCAAGAAATAAATACAGTCCTCGATAAACTGGAAGAATGTTTAAACGAAGAAGGCACAAAGATACTGAGGGAGCAGTTGATTAAAAACTCTGATGAAAACCAAAAATTACAGTCTCTTTTGGCAGCAATAAAGAATTCACATAAAATATTGTATACATGGTCAACTCTCGGCTCGGAGATTCGAGTATGCTTCGTGCAACAGAAGATGGATTATCAGCTCTTGCAATATCAAATTCAAGCTACTGATTGCTCAAAAACATCAAAATTTAATTTCAATCTCAGCCTTCCTACATGCTTACATAAAATTACTGCTCAGGCAGAAACCTTTCCAGTTTCAATTACCGTTATTGAGAGTTGCCAGGTTATTCCTTTACCATTCAACAATATGTTGTTGAGTACCAGTATAGAATCCATCACGGGTGGAAAGCAACTAAATCCTCGTAATTCAGTTTCACATACCGCAAAAGTTACTGAGGAAAAACCACAAGAAGTTGCATCAGATAAACCTTCAAACACCAAAGATATAGTGCAGATGCAAAAAATAAAAGTATCGTTGCCAGAAGGTGGCAAGATGGCTGGGTATTGTGGGATTGTTTGTTTGGACGATGACAGAGTTCTTCTTTTGGATACTCAGAATTCAACATGTTCTTTATTTGATTCCGCGTTTCATTTTATCGCAAAGTGCACATTTATCTCAAAGCCTTGCCGTTTATGTATTGTTGGAAAAGACAAAGTCGCAGTTAGCTTTGCAGAGGAAAAGAAAATTCAGGTCTTACGTGTGCGTAAGCAGATCAAAGCTAAAAGATTGCTTTCCACCAAACACTTGTGTCGTGGAATAGCTGCTCTAAGTAGTAAGGAGCTGGTTGTCTCAGGTCCTTTGAATGACGATACATATTATTGGGGGGTCATGGACATGAAGGGCGAGATAACGTCATCGTTCCACATATCTAGAAAAATATATTTCTCGGTCCTGGTACTTATGTTGCTCTGAATTCATCAAAGACTCGTGTATACATATCATGCACTGGAAACTGTTCGGTGTACTGCTTGGACCTGAGTGGGAAGAAATATTTTGAATATAAAAGTCACAATCTGGAAGGATTTGCCGATCTGGTTATCGATTCTGATAATAATTTATATGTCTTGGGAACTTATATCCACCACTTGTCTCCTAGTGGATCTGTTCTACAAGTTATCTCGTCTGAGATACCAAAGGAACCAAGGACACTTTGCTTCAAACCATCCGGGAATGAGTTTTTGCTAACAACAGGTGATGCCATTGCCCCTGAAGTGTGCTACACGTATCAAGTTAAAAAGACGATCATTTAAATATTTTATTTAATAATCATATGAGTAACTGTGACATCTGCAACAGCTTTTTAGACTGCAGTTACTACTGTTGAATTAAAACCGAAATATGACCATCACTTCTCTTCACTAAAATAATTGTGCTGTATTCAATCTTTTCTACCACGTAGTAATAAGAAAAGAACATCTTTCGCGTTTATTTGAATACACTTTACTTGACAGAGTGAAATCAATTTCATGTAACACAAAATTGGGGTGAATGATTTGGTTTGTTTTGTGGGGTTCAATGACCAGTATATTTGGCGGAGGAAGGACTCGGGAAGATCCCGGGAAGAACCACCGATCCATGGGAAGCTACTGGAGAGCTTTCTCGTATACCCACGTTGGTCGAGCCGAGACTAAAACCCAAGCGGACAGAGGTGAGATGTGTGAGTGATCTGTAAAGGCGACCGCCTTATACCACTCGGCCACCCGAGGCTCCCAAAATTAGGGTGAAAAGTAATGAAAGAGATGTTTCCTTTAGTAATCCGGCATATCGACTGGGAGGTGTAATGTTGGTAACAAAATGATTTCTATACAAATAGTAACGCATTATACTTTTGAATACATGCGTGCATGAAAGTGTGTGTGTATTTATTTGTTGATTTTCGCTGCGAAGTTATTTTGTCGACGTCCACTTTTTTGTGGGTGAAACTTACTTATTTAACAGAGTGCTGTTGATCGTACTTCTTCATTTTTTTTTCATACCTGCCTCCATGTGATTACTTGTTTTTTATTCACAAGTAAAGAACAAAGAAATAAAATGCAAATAATAAATTACATTTTTAGGTTTACGGTGATTTGTTTATCATAAAATAACTACTTTACACCCATTTCATGTCATCGTTTTTGATGTACGGGGATTGCTCAGGGCTTACATGTGATTCATTGTCAAACAACAGTTAATACGGTATTATCCACTCTATTACTTTTTAAAATTATTGTTATCTTATTGATATTGAATTAAATTATGTATAGCCTTCAAATAACGACTTCTGTGGTTCCAGAGTTACTTAACATTTGCTCTCCCTGGTCAGAATCGTATAAAGCTTTAATACCATATAAAACTTCACGTTAAAAAAAGAAGGAATTTTTTTTATCATGCCTTAATGTCTTACGTATTCTTAACGATGCATTCAAATATGTGATTCATTGTTAGCCTCTCATATGTTCGTGCATTTTACCGCCCAATATTAAATCAGCTGCAAAACCCGGAAAACCAGCAGTTAAGACAATACTGGTTTCTTATCACATAGATTTTGTTCGGAAAAATACCTTATCACTTAGACTGTGCTTCCAAATGTCATAGCCTGGAAATACAAAACTATACACTAGTGCTAGCTAAGTACATAATTTGACATATTTGTATTACCTAAGACATACAAGACATACATAAATAAAACATATTTTTGGAGAGACAGAGAGATATAGATAGACAGAGAGAGACAGAGACAGAGACAGAGAGAGAGAGCAAGAGAATTTTAACCTGAACAAATTACAACAGATATATCGTATTTGTTTTCTGCATTGTCTACTGTGAACCTATTTGAATTTGATTACAAACATTCTTTCTTAAACACACACCAATCTTTCTCACAGTAATTCCAGTTACATTGAATATACGGATGGTATTTTTCAGATAAATAGTTAAACTTGACTATTATATATATATATATATATATATATATATATATATATATATATATATATATATATATATATATATGTGTGTGTGTGTGTGTTTGTGTGTGTGTGTGTGTGTGTGTGTGTGTGTGCATCATAATATGCAGGATAAATATAGTGCATTCATCTTCTTTACTCTGTGTATGAAGGGTATGAAGGACACACTGAATTCAACATTGCTTTTGATGTTTAAATAAATATCAGACAAATACAACTGTTACATTTTGTTATAATTGTTTTTCTCGTTTCATTTTTGTTTTGTTTGTTTGTTTGTTGTTGTTTTTTTTTTGTCGTCTTTACATGATCAATATTGATAGACAAGTATGCTCATTAGAACCAGCTGCATGCAATTTGCATTCAAAAAGTAACCGACCTAACGGTAGAAGTGTAAAGAATTACACGAGCAGTTAAATTATTCCTGGTAAAATAACTAGTGTCACACTATCGAAATGGATGGTTCTCGTGATCAATTAAAATATAGATGGTAAAGAAGAAAACATTTAAATCAAAGCATCTTAAATTAATCGTAAAGTTATTATAACAATTAAAAAGTTGTTGTCAGGAGCCATCTTTGGTTTGGGTCAGCAGATTGTGAGAAATTATAAAACAAAAAAAGCACAAAAAACAGATTTACTTCTGGATCAGACCAAATGTAAATGGTTGTCACTTCGATTAAATTCTAACGCTGATCTTTTTTGTATAATGAATAATAGCATGTTAAAACACGAATACATTGTACAAAATTGATCTGCAAAGAAAACTGATGCGCAAGCTATTAAAATTCAGCGAACTATTAAAATCAACAAAGTCATTTGCAATTGTGACACTGTTAAAAACATTTGAATTTCTTTTTTATATTAGAGCTAACCCATCTTAGAGAGTATAAGGAATCATTTTAACTTGAAATATCAAACGTTTTGTACAGCTCTGTAAAACCTCAAGGACCTCACGCCAATAAAAAAAAAAAAAAAAAAAAAAAAAAAAAAAAAATATGTTGATTTTCACACATTACGTTTAACATGATCATTACTAAAGAAAGAGCAATAATTAACTTTTCCGGCACTGTCAAATGAAACAATTTCTGTCATTGTGTATGAGATGACAAAATATCATTATGTATGTCAATTTAAATGAATTTATACAATGATGGAAACGGGCATCTTTATACCTACTTTTTCAAAACATTTTGTAACGGTACAGCGATTTATTACGCCCGATCCATCCGAAAGAAAACTTTAGAACATTTTATTTAACTTATTTATAGACATCTTTCACAGGTTGGGTTGTGTAAGAAGTAGTGAGCAAGTGTTTTGACAAGGCTGAGGCGTTGACAAGAAATAATTGTACCAATCTTGTATCACTCTAATTTTTGAGTCATAATTAAGCGAAATTATCTGCTTTAAATAAATTGAAAATCTGATTCCTAATACAATGAATTCAAATTATAATCATGGCATAGTTAATTTACTTTTGCTGCCCATTTCGCTATCAATACAGCTTACTTAAAACCAAAAATATTGAGTACCGATATAACAGAACCATAAGCATACTTTACTTATTTATCTGATCCGTCCCGAATGATTAATGTATCAGCAGTATTCTGAGATAGTAAATACATTTTAGCATTGTATATATCATGGTTAAAGGTACAAATACATAAACAAAAAAGCAAGTACCACACATTCAATTATTAAGTATTCTTTTCTGTATTGTCCAATTCATTATTTTTCTTAGCAGTGCTCTGCTTTGCCATCAGCGAGGTAGGCTCTTGGCATTTGATGTGCGATTCAGTACTTTTCTGTCGTAATTAAGTTAAAAGTTGATACTTTAAGTTTTGGTTGTGGTTTTAAAGAGCAAGGTCTATGACGATTTAATACGCAATAGTTAGGTATACGTTATATCAAGAAGAAAGAAAATTTAAATGGAGCATCTATTCAGAAAGTCTGGTTATAAAGTTATAAAGTAGGCTCTGACACTATCTGGTAAGGGTTATATATATATATATATATATATATATATATATATATATATATAAAGGATGAGGAGGTAAAATGGTTAATGTGAAAAGTACTACAAATGGTGGTAAAACACTCTTAGCGCCTTGTTCAATAGAAAAACAAAATGGGGAATCTAATTTTATGAAGGCAGTAAGTGTTGAGGTGTTAGCAAGTATACAAACTGTCTCCATTTCCACCCATAATAGAAGAATTTCAGGATGGAATAAACAGACTTAGAAACACTGAAGAAACTTAAGAGCATGTGCACAGTCAAACTATACAACCGTTAGAATATTCTGTTGTACAAAAGACAACAACTATGGTTCCCTGAAGAAATATAGACGGAAACAATAGACAGTAATACGCCGTTTGGTGAACAGGTACAAGAAACTGAAGTTATTGACGAATACCACAGAAGAGTTCAAAGTGGAGAGCTTCTGTCTCCAGAGACAAGATTATTCACTATAAAAGAAGAAAAAAAAAAGTGAATATGTAAATGCAGAAGATGTTGTCGATTTGGTAACAGAATCTACGAGAGTTCATGTTCAAATATAAAACAAAATATATTGAAGAGTTCAGAAAAAAAATCAAAAATGAAACAGACCCAAACAAAAATCTGTATCTCAAGAAAAGCTGGAAATTGTTGAAAGTAAAAATGTGCAATTATTCTGAAGAGACTTTTCAGAGAAAGTTAAAGAAAAATTACCATTCATGTGAACTATTTAAAGAAAATGGTACAATAATAGATGTTACAGCCACTGCAATAGGTATGGCAATATCAACATGGTGTTGATCAGTAAATTTTGTAATAGATTTTTGTAGGTGGAGGAACAAATGGTGGTAGTGCTCCAGCAGGAGCAAAGAAGATTTGTTTATTTACAAAATTAAAAAAACGCTCGATAGATATTGGTAATTATTTGTTTGAGTTTGCCAAAACTTCAGCAGCAGCATTGTCTGTAAATATTTATAGCGGAATTGTCTGGTTGCTTAAGAGGGCCGGCCTAAATGTTTCTTTCCTAGCTGAACACGCTATTTTCCTCATCACACTACTTTTTGTCTACATTAGCTTTAATCACTTTGTCTACTTTTCTGTCCTCTACAGTTTTTGTCGTACTGTCACACACTGCTTATCAGCCTTTGGAAAGCTGTTCTTCTCTACATCGGTATAAATGGTAGGGTTTAAACACAGTTTAAATGAGTCACAGGATTTTTGGTCAATTGTAGTGTCTGACAATACTAACCATTTTCATGACCATATCATTTGATAATAAAAAGATATCGTCACCACCAACAGTATAGTTAACAGATGAAAATAGTATTGTGAAATTTCAACAATACATAACAATTTCAAAAGAGATACATATAAAGGAATACAAAAAATGCTTGAGTAATAATAGGCTAAACGAACATAAAATTGTACATAAAGGTTTTAGGGAGCCTATCCCTTCTATGTATTAAAAGGTTACCAACGTCATTACATCTACGAAGCTGGTACTATGAATACCGAATAACATTGTCAGCTGATGAGATGAATTATATGACAAACAAAGATGGGCCTACTGGCTGGACGTACACACTTCTGCAAGATAGAAACGGATTAACAGACAAAGGTATTGCAAGTTAAAACCAAATTATAACGTCTTACGTAATGTGAATCTTAAGTGCACAAGTTCAAAACAGAACATATATTACACAGTCGATTTTGACAGTATTAGAAAATATTGAAAAGTTAATGGACCTAATAGGTTTATGACAAACAAAGGTTATCAACGATGATGTGGCGGACGGTTAAAATGGTAGCAGATCAAATTAAATTCTTTCAGATTTATGCTGTTGTTGTTGCGTTAAAATTAACCTCACCAAGTAGAGGTATTGCAAACAGATTTAACTGACTCTAACTAATGTTATCTATCAAATGTATTAACAAAATTCTGTAAACAGATGTTGCCATCCACACTGTCCATTTTAGCTGATTCTGCCAAAGTATCGTGTTACGCAGTGCTATGTACCTTTCCATATAGTCATTCTTGCCACATTTTAACGTGTAGTTACCAAAAATGTTTAATGGTTTGTATCTGAAAATATGAGTTTCACGACATTAAATCCTTATTCGCTAAACAGAGTTGATATTTTAACTTGATTGACGTGAGTTAACCAGTTGATAGTATTAACCTGAATTGCAGATAAAAGGTAAGGTGCTGCTCTAGTTATTTCTATAATCTGAAGTACATTGTTCAGATTCCAAAAATTAATATGAAATTGGTTAAAATTGTTAAAGTGTTTCCAAATTTGCATGTAATCCTTTGCTGATTCCTCCCTCCCTCCCCCTCTCTCTGATCTGTTAATTTTTTCCACTGTAATACCGTTTTATTTTCGTTGATTGTAGACACTTTTATCTCTCGTAATTTATATTTCGTTTCTTAATTTTCTGCGTTAGATTTCTTTGTTGCATTTTGTAACATTTCATAACTTATTGTCCCGTTTATTTGTTTAGTATGATTTCAAACACTCGTAGATGTAAAATGAAAGTTTTGAGAAACTTGCATCTTAAAACCTCTATATCTACAGAAAGGTCTGCTGCATTTTAGTTCGTCCCTGTCCTATTTGAGCGTTTCCTTTATGAGCTGATTTTGATTAATTTTGCGGTAATTGTTTGTACCAGAAGGTTTGACAAATGCTTTGAAGTTGTACCATGATAAACAATTGTGTCCAGGAAAAATGCGTAGTTGATGTTGTAGTTAGCATAAATGCTATACCATCTTTGAGTAAACTTTGAGACAAGTTTAAATTTCCTCATGATTCAATCAACATTTATGTGATATTTTTAATCCTTCATTTTGTTCATAATCTCATAGACTAGGCTGAGGTGTTTTACGTTCTATTTGTTTTCGCCACTTTTTTAAAATCGACGTCAAAATTTTGAGTGTTTCATTTCTTCGTTTTTGATTTTTAAAATCAACGGCATATTTTTTGAATGCTGTATCTCTTAATTTCTTCAGCAATATCATCTATTACCCTGATATGGAACTATAATGACCTTATCACTTTTTCCATGCGTACAGTTTTGTGATTTACTGGTAATGTTGCTTCTGTTTTCTCTCTGGCTTTCTAATAACACACATTCACATGCCGTGCATCTTTCAACTACTGCATGCTCTAATACGCTGTTTTTCCACATCTGTCCAAAATCTTGTTTTCTTTCCATACTCAAAGTTTTCATGCTCCTTAATACTTCTATCTCGGTACTCTTCTTTAGTCGTCTCCGTAGGATTGATCATATCCTTCCATTTACCAGGACATGCTTCATGCCGTTCATTCTTTTGTTCTTTAAAAATCTGTGCAATTGTGTATATATAATCTGGTTTGTCATATAGAGACATATATATTGTTCATAACATATTTCCTCAGTGAAGTTAGAAATGTATTCCTCTCTCCCTTTTACCAAACTGTATATTTTCAGCCATTTGATATTTGAATATTTCTATAAAAGCATCATGTATGGCGTCTCTCTTTTCCTTTGAACTTTTTCAACCCGACCGTATTTTGAAAAGATATATATATATATATATATATATATATATATATATATATATATATATATATATATATATATATATATATATCACTGTCCAAATGTGTTTATTAAAATTATTATATTTATCATATGCTTGCATATTAACAACGTCCGCATGTGCTTGGTCATCCACGTGACTTACATAAATTCTTTTCTATCGAAAAATTTGTCTCGCTTGCTTGTGTAACGTTTAAGTAGATTGTTCAGTTAACATGGATTTTTACCTGGAAAATTTGCTAACACCGTACATTCGAGTTTAAAGTCAAACATACATTGCTAGGTGAACTTTACGTCCGCAATCCAGCTGACAAACTTTTGTCGCTAAATAAATAACGAAACAAACATCATCAACACTATTTACCACGCGACATTAGTCTCTATCCTTACGTTTGCATACATCATGCTTTGAAAGAAGCTATTGAAGTTTACAATTGTATATTAGAGAAGTGTTTTAGCTGATTATTCCAGTTTCGTTTGCTCAGACCACAATATACAACCTGATAGCTAATAGACTTTTACCTGACACATTTCTTATAAAATAGACAGAGTACCTAGGTAAATAGTATATGAGATGAGTGAAACTGCAGCACAACGTCTGCGACAAGTTACAGAGATCAGAAATGATTTGGTTCAAGACACTGAACACTACAAAGTCATGAGGAAATAAAACACCAAACTGTATACAAAATTTTGAAATGGTGAGATGCAGGTATGAAAACATTTTCAGATGGTGTAGGTATTTCAACAGCTGCATTTTGTTTATCTGGAATAGTTGTTGGTATACCTGTTCCATTAACCTTCATTTTTAGTACAGCAGTCATATGAATTGTTCAAAGGATTTTAATGAAAACTTTATTCGCAACAAAATTTTAAAACACGATGAAATAGTGACATCCGCCATCGATGAAAAAAATCAATATTGATGAGTTGATAAACAAAGCTATAAAAAATAACAATATAAGGGATTATGAGTTCATTTCATCGTCAGTACGAAGAGATGAAAAACAAAATCAAGAAGGGTAAAATTCCAATGGAGGGAAGAAACTATAAACAAACAATGTTAGATAAATGGGCAGCTCAAACCATGATAACTGTATTACAATCGGCTCACTACCTGAAAACCAAATATGTTTTGCCACAAACATTGAGAACTGAAATGGCAGACTATTCATTTCGTTACAAGGATTAGATGATGTTGTTTTGGGTATTACAAAATTTTGCATGAACTCAATATAAATCTATTTTACTACATCAATGATAAGAATGAAACGAGGATTGTTCTACATCCCATTGGTTATTACAACCTCGAAATGTACATCAAAAAAGTTAAAGAGGGATGACTGCAAATGGTGATAACAAAGAAAGTATTGATGTTGAATGTTTGAAAGACAAATGAAAATTTTGAATCACTCGGAGTAATAATTACACATTATTCATAACCACCTACAATACTAAATTGCTAGGATTCAATAGCCAGAGAACTATACAAGCAAGTGAATCAGATACATTTTGCGGGTTTTGGTAAGCCAAAAAACTATATATTTTCCTAGACCAAATCAATAACATTCAAAATGAATATAATGGCTAATTAGTCGTGTTTGCTTGCGTCTCTATAATTTAACAATTTCTTTCACGAAGACTTTGTTTCGTACAATGTTTATGTCTTTTACAAGCAATTACAGACGGGTACAATTAACAGACTGAGAATAAGCATCATAGATAAAGATGGCAAAGTTAAAGATTTTCACGGTATGCCTGTAACATGTGTTTTCCACGTTAAGTAAATAGAGGAGGTGCAGACGGTTTGGAGCAATATCAGTTCGAGGTCACAGTGAACCTTAAGGCGTTGGAACAAAACCAGATGCACAAATTATAACACAATGTCAAACAATTAACAGTGACTTCAACCTCAGTAATAACCGTATAGTCAATTTACGTTACCCTGTCAAAGTAACTGATGAAGCAAACAAACGATTTGTATTGAGAAGAGTTTATAACCAGATACTAAACACATTTAGCTAGAAACATTAGAAATACAACTAGATGTGGAGGGAACAAGTTGGCAATAAATTTACTTCTATTGAACATACTAGCAATGAAGAAGCTAACATAATTTCAGGGATACCGAAACTTGTGGATGAGAATAGAATACAGATTTTTGAGGCTCAAGACTCGTTCAAATAGAGAGTCAATACGATATTTACAGTCGTACAAGAATTGCAATCAGTATGGGATAGAGAAAGCTGTTTATCTAACGCCAGGAAATATTTGCAATCAACCAAGCAGAGAACAAACAGTGAAATAAAAGTCTTGGAGAGTGATATAGAAAAAGTTCAATATCTCTGGAGATCTATGGAATTTTATAATCTCAGCTTGAACAGTTACAGAGAGACTTGATTAAGGAAGTACAACCGAATGATCAAGAGATTACAAAGATCATGAATGATTCTGGCACAAAAATTACTGGTCTGTAAAACATGATCGGAGTTAACATTAATACCTTGTCAGAGTTTCAGAACAAGAGTGAGCGTACGGAGATAATCAACAGGATAGATTACGTCAAACATAAAATGAATGTAAATCAAAGCTTGATTAGAGCAATTAAAACAATCTTCGATTAATCCATTATAGATTGTTTGGGTGATGATATAAAACGATAAAAGATGCTACATTCACATAATTTTGCAACAAATTTCATGCTGAGGTTGAACAATCTAAAACATACAAAAGACTATATTGGTATGTTGATTGAGAGGTGATCAATAATACAGATCTGGTGCAAGGTAGCATTGATAAAATAGACAAAAAATGGATCGAATTAGAAAAGGTTTAACTCATTCGGAGCAAATGTTTACAATAGCTACACGGGCATTCAAAACTGATGTAGATAAATATACATTCGAGGTAAGTGGTAGCATTGATGGAGTTAACACTGACACAGATTCTGTAAGACTGAAATTAACAAAAATAAACTCGCGTTAAATGATACCATTAACATTTTTATCTCGCCAAATAAAGTTGATATTTTAACATGACTAAGGTGAGTTATGCAAATTATTGTATTAAACTGAATCGCAGGAATAAGATAAGGTGCTGATAGTAGTTTAGTTTTTTTTTTGTCCCTTTTTTAAATCTGAAATCCATTTTTTCGATTCCAAAATGTAATATGAAATTGACTTTTCTCGCACAAATACATTGAGCCACTATTACTGTTTGTCCACATTAACATGTAAGTCTTTGCTGATTTTTGTCACTGATCTGTTCATTTCCTCCACTGTACAACCATTTTCCATGTTGTTGTCGTTGATTTGATACACTCTTTACATCCATGATAAGTTTTTATTTCTTTTTCCATTTTCTGTTTTGTGTTTTGGTTGTTTGTTACATTTGCAATATTTTGCAATTTATTGTTCCATTTATTTTTGTAATATAATTCAACTGCTACTAGATGTCAAATGGAAGTACTGAAACATTTGCATCTTTAAAATCTCTGAATCTACACAATGTAAAAGGTCTGCCATATTTTACTTCATCCATGTAGTATAAACATTCTTCATGTACCATTTTTGTTAATTTTTTGGTAATTTTTGCTAATAGGACTTTTTTTTATTGATCTCAGGAAATATGCGTAGTTGATGGTGTAGATGGCACAACTGGAATACCTTATTTGAATAAGGTGTGAGAGAAGTTTAAATCTCCTCATTATTGCATCAACAATTATGTGATTTTCTTTATTCATTATTTTGTTAAAGACTACTTTTGTTGACTTGAACATTCCATCTCTTTATCACCTTTTGTTTAGATGTTGTTTGAGTCAACTTCACGTGTTTGAATCAGCTTCGCGTGTTTCAATCTTATCTATCTTTATTCTTGCGTAATATTATTTATTACCCCGATATGACATTGTCTTCATTGTAAACCTCTTGTCGCATTTTTCATGTGTACCATTTTGTCATTTACTGGTAATGTTTTAGATGTATCTTCTTCTCATCTTTGGTTTTGTAAAATTAACACAAATTCACATGCCGTGCATCCTTCAACTACTTCTTGCTCTAGTACTCTGTTGTTCCACCTCTTTTACATTCTAAAATCATTTTTTCTTTCCAAACTCAAGGTTATCATGCACCTTAATACATCTATTTATGTACTCATCTTTAGTCGTCTCCATAGGGGAAGTGTATTTTTTGGTACATCATTTAAATAATACCATAATATTTTCATCTGCGTTCCAACTATTAAACGATTCATTATATCTTTCCAACAGTATTTACTTCTTGCAGTAATGGTTTGTCATTCAATTTCTTTTTACCTTTGTATATGTCGACTTAATTGTCAATCAGATATATTTCTTGTTCGTAACACATGCTCTCGATGTCCTCTCCATATACTGTTTCCAGTTCGTATACGACTGGATCACGTGAAATTACTTGTCTGATTTTAAGTATTTCCTCAGCAAAATTAAAATGGTATTCATTTTCAATTGCTTGTATTGCAAAATTCTGACTCTTTCGCCTATTTTAAATTTAAGCGTTTCAAATGTATGTGCTGTCAGGTAACCAACTAGATACATTTATACTTTAGGACTGTTTTCTTCCGTGCTTGCTTCAACTGGAGTAATGTCTTTTGATATATGATGAGTGCTATTGTATCTCGCAATTGAAGTTGGTAAACGTCAACCAATTTTCTGGTCCATTTTAAGTGAAATACACCACATTTTAGTCTTTATAATTCTGTTAAACCTTTTCATTACTTAATGTTTTTTTATCTTAGTAAGTTGAGAAATAATTCAGTGTTTTTTTTCTTTTCTGAAAATCATTAACATTTGTGTCGTGAAATCCTTTTCCTTTATCAAAAAGTATATTTTCAGGCATTCGCTGTTTGAATATTTTTATAAGCCCATGTTCTATTACATCTCCGTTTGTTCTTTGAACTGTTTCAGCTCAACCGCATTTTGAGAAGATATTTATCACTGTCAAAATGTATTTATTAAAACTGTCATATTTTTCATATGCTTACAGGTCAGCAATGTCCGCCTGCTCCTGCTGACTTATATAAACTCTTTTGTATCGAAATATATTTCTCGCTTGCTTGTGTAATGAGTAAGTAGATCATTCAGTTAATCATTCTTCCAGTTCAGCTTATTTTTTAAAATTGTTCTTTTTTGGTTTTGTCGTGTTTAATTTGTTCCCATAATTTGTTAATATTTGTGTTAGCAATTCGACTTTAAAGATAGTAGAAAAAGCGCCTTAAATACTCTTCCTTGTCCTCTTTGTCTTGCTCTGCAAAGCCTCCGTCAACGGTCATTTGAAATGGTACAGAAACATCCAGAGAGCACTTTACGCCTGATATATTGTCTTTAGGTATTATTGGAAAGCCAACAGGACGACCATCTAATATAGGTACTTTTATTTTCAGCAATTTGCAACGTTTATCCAGTCCGTTCAAATGTATCAATGATTTCAGTTTTCTGTCAAATTTTGTCATTCACATTGTTGATTCTAAAACAGCCACTTCATGCGTTTTTTTAAATCTAACTTTTGTTTTCGATGAATAGTTGTAGATTGACCATGTAAATATTTCGAGATATTCTAGCTCTGCTATCAATTTAGGCGAATAAAAATGTATGTATTTACCCACATCAAGTAAGTAATTTATTCTTTTCGCACACCGTACTGTTTCAATCATCTTGCTGTCATAGTTAATGCGATGTATCTCGAAGATATCATCACTAAAATTAATCTATAAATCTGCATATTTTCTGAAACATTGAAGTATATCCTCATTATGTTTTGAAATCAAGAAATCAAACAGTTTTATTCTCTTGTATTTTATTTTGCAAACTAACTTGGACCACGCTTTTATTCCATCCAAACTTGTAAAGAAATAGGCACAATCTCTTCATACCGACATTGTTGCTTTCATGTTAAACTCAACAAAATATTTATACTACTTCTCTTGAATTCAATACAATGCAACTTGGTGCCATTATTTATGTTGTAAAAAGTTCATTTTAGTGTTCAACGATTGTCTTCATTGTCTGTCTGACACAATAATTTGTTTTCATATTTATTTGTATGTTCTTGTATCTTTGTACAAGATGGTGCTACATAAAGATGAGTAATTGTGATTTGTAATTGCGATTTTTGCTGTGTTATCGTATCCCTATATAATATGTGTGAAGAAAAAAAACAACGTATGATTGATCTATTTCTCTCAGTATGTATACTACTTATTATGTGTCACGTTTAGCCCGGCGTTCCTGACCGTAGACGAAGCTCCATGTATCTTTAATACATTACTTCTCTCATTGGCGCCTGATAGTTTGATTTTCTGCCATAGTGTGCCTTTTTGATAACCGATTTTTGAACAAAATCTCTTCCCTTGATTATGAAAGTCACACCACCCGGACCTTATTTTGCTGATCGTTAGCTGATGTCGGCAAAACTTGCCAGTTATCAATATAAGAGGCTGATAATGCAAATGATAACCCACATTTAAGTCAGGATAAGGTCACATACTCAATGCATCTTGGGGTTACTGGGATGGTGAAAGTTTTACATATGATTGATTATACAGCAAATACAACAACAAAAACAGCTACTACTACTTCTGCTGCTGCTGCAACTACTACGACTACTACTACAGTTACTTCTCCTAATCCCTTAATTGATGACGATAAAATATTTGATCATTATTGTTGTTCTTGATTTCGTTGTTAATATTATTGCTGATGATGCTTTTGTTGTAACGATGCAAGCTATGATCTACCACGAATCTCCCCCCCCCCCCACACACACACATTTGTACATGACTGATTATACAGCAAAAACAACAACAACTGCTACTACTACAACTACTAATCCCTTAACTGATGATGATATATTCCATTATTGTTGTTCTTGTCTTCGTTGTTACTATCGCTGTGGATGATACTGTTGTCATAATGTTGAAGAGGCTACGGCATGCCAAGAGTCAGTCTCTCTCTCGGTCTCTCTGTCTCCCTCTATCTCTCTGTCTCTTTCTGTCTCTCTGTCTCTCTCTGTCTCTCTCTCTCTGATCGCGTGATAAAACGATCAAAGTGTAAAGGCAGGCTACTAGAGATTAGTTACATATCATGGTGATTTCACATAGCCTTTCTCGACGAGATGGGTGTCCTACGTTAACCCGAATACGAAAATATACCCACTATGATAGATAAAGGTACTGTTGACATATTTTAGTAAGTTTTGACATAAAACAGTAGATGGACAAACGTAGTCGATGTAAAATAGATGATTTTGAACAGTCCCTGGGGCTGGTCCAAAACTCTCTAAAACTGTTTTTTTTTTTAACCAGCCAGCTCCCACATGATTGGTCCAAAACGCTCTTTACCCAACCGGCAGACTCCAACTGAGAGTTTTACAATGCAGGCATGACACTCTCCCACTATGACTTCCTTCGTAGTAATTAGCCTTTCGATTATTTGTTGACATAAAGTGTCACATGTCGACGCTCTGGTCAAAACTGTGACAGAAGTGCCGAAATGTCACGTGACTAAAATTCTCTCACAGAGAGTGGAAAAACCAAACACTACTATATACAATGCAAAATGTTCTAATCCTATTAATTATATATCAGCCGGAAGTTTACTCACCTAAGCATGATAACAATGCTTACCCGTCAACGCATGTAGTAGATTCTGATGAAAAAGTAGTAAAAGGAGAGTTCGGCCTAGCCCCCTCGAGCCAGACGCAGACTGGAAAATATAGTTGGTTTGTACGGAGAAGCGGCGCATATTTTTATTTAAAGAAATGTGTGCAAAAAGGCATAACACTTCGCTCAGGTATGGTGTTTAGTGGCAAAAACAAGTGCGCTTGGTTGGTTGAAACTGGCGGACCAGAGAGCTATGTGGGAAAAACTGTGTGGGCGTGTACTGCGGTATCCATGCCGCAAGAGTAGAATGGATATGTGATCTTGCCGTGCTGAAAATGTGGTGTTGGCTTTGGCGCCGATCATCCTACCATCAGCAAGTAGGCGAGATCGACTTTATTCTCATCGATTTTCCTATGAAGATTAGCGCTATTGGCAAGTTTGAGCGCCGCAACAATATTATCACAGGTAGTATCTTCGGCTGGCAAAATGGACTCTACCCGCTACGCATCAGCGAGAAAGTAAGGTCACACAATGTGGACCTATTGCTGTTCACCGAGGGCGAGAAGAACCACTATGTCTGGATAAAGAACATAAGCCGTATGGCGTGCAAGCACAGCGAGTACCGCGGTAAGATGCACTTTTACTGCTGGTGCCTCCACGTCTTCCGCCAGAACGACGTGTTAGAAGCCGTCCTAAAGACTGCCGTGATATAATCGAAAAGCCGCAGCGCGTGTTATTGCTGGAGCCATGCAAGAACATCCTAGCCCTTCAGTACCACCACCGCCATATGCGTGTCCCATGCACCATTTATGCAGATTTCGAGGCGTCAAACATGCCAGTGGAATGTTCCGCCGGTAAGCCGGACAAAAGCAACACGCAGAAAATCGCTGATCAGATCCCAAGTAGCTCAGCTACATAGTAGTCCGCTGCTACGGGGTCTCCAAGCAGCCGGCGTTATTCCGCGGCAAAGAGGCTGTCGCCACTTTAATTCATAGCCTCGAGCATGAGATGGTAGGAATCTGAGAGGTGTTTCGAAGTTATCATGAATGGAGACGACCGCAAGGCTTTCCAGGAATCAGCAGACTGAAATATCTGTGGCAAGGCACTAGGCACTGGGCAATGACAGGGTGAGAGACCATTACCATATTACAACGAAGGTGCCAGTCGTGATTCATAACCTGCGCGGCTACGACGATAACCTCATCATGAAGCCTATAGGCCTTCTATAGAAAGTTCAACCCCGGGAATCAAAGGAAAGGAGTACGAGCATGCACAGAGCGTCTGCAAGACATTCGGCTGCCAGAACCTGGGAAACTATTACGACCTGTACCTTAAGACCAATGTGCTTCTGCTAGCTGACGTGTTTGCAGCATTTCGTGAAACATCGATCAAGGTCTATTGCCTGGACCCAGGTCACTATTATAGGTCGCCTGGCATGAGCTATGACGCCCTCCTGGAGAAGCTTGAGCTGCTGACAGACATCGACATGCATCTCTTTACTGAGAAGGGAAACCGTGGCGGCATTTAGATGGTGAGTCGACGTCATGCGAAAGCGAACAACCCAATGTGTCCAGACTATTACAGCAAAATTCCAAACAGCTGGATAATCTACCTTGACAGCAACAACCTCTACGGTGGGTCATGATGCAGATGGTTTCAAGTGGGTCAACCCGCCCGCACTCAAATCAATTGCTGCGAGTTCGATACGACAGCAAAGCTAGCATCCTGTATACGGACACCGCAGCCTGTTGTTGAGCATCGGGACGGAAGATCTACACCGGGATATGGGCGAGGAAGCCCACTTATATGACATGAGCGACTACCAAAAGGAGCAGCCTCTATTTAGCTCTACCAACAAAAGGGTCGTGCTCAAGTTCAATGATGAGTGCGCAGGGTCGCGATCGTGGCGCTTGTAGCCTCCAACCGAAGATGTGCAACATCCTGAGGGCAGACAAGCTGGAAATCCGGATGGTCAAAGGAGTCTTCAAAGCAGTCGTAAAAAATGAGCTGAAGTACCACCTGTACCTAGAGGCTCTCGCCAAGCGAAAGGAGTTCAGGCAAAAGATGGTGGTCCTGCGCAACGAACACAACACAATGGGGGTCTACCATGTAAACAAGACAAGCCTCTCCCCGCTGGACACCAAAAAGTGGATCGCGCCGGACAGAGTCACGAACGCAGGCATGCGGTCGCTACCAAACGGCACAAGAGTAACACGTCTTGGCAGAGGAGCACCTCAACGAGCTATTCGGCCTGGGTCACAGGTAAAAATGCCTGTTAGCGGTATGTGAGTGCCTTCAGGCACAGTCTGTAGTTCCTCGCGAACGGAACTTCTGCACGGTGAACCACTACCTGAAAGATGGCATATAAATGGCTGGTCTGTAAGGTCAAAATTGTCAGCCAGGGTGAAGATATTTAGTGGTTACACATTGTCAATGGCGCGGCGTTTTCCGAATTCCATATCTCCTGTCGCATATAGGTATTGCACTAAGGTATTTGGGGGCAGGCGTTGCTCTTCCGTGTCGATCAACCGCGTCACTTACGACACAGACGTTGTCCTCACCGCAGTTTTACCAATGGCATCAGTAGGTCTCTCATCTGGTCTGTTAGCCGTGCTACTTCTCCATTTAGGGCTGCCATAACGGCAATTCGCAGCGCTCCGGGAGACCATCAGCAAACGGCTACGAAAGCTCTTTCGCACACAGGGTGTCACTGTGACCTATATTGTTACAGCTCTGAGGTTCACCATAAGCACAACACCAGCCGCAGCACCTATATCTAAACTCAGAATGGGTAACACAAGCACCTACTGCGACTCGTAGGAATGCTGAGAGCGCTTTAAACAAATACAGTGGCGGCGCTGTCCAGTATTATTGGCACTATTTTGTCATTCCTGCTAAAAACAGCCGGCAGAGCCCTTGGTTGGCTGGACGGGAATCTGGTGGTGCTTGTCATTATGATTGCAGTCACATTCTCTGCTTTTCTCAGCTCCTACATAAGCTAGCGCAGGCAACAGAGAAAACGCTAAAACGGTGCAGGACACGTGGATCGTCTTTCAAGAGTGTAGAAACAAGATGACAGCAAGTCCCGCCGCAATACCACCCGCGACTAGTGCAGTTTTGTTGGCTTCTTGGTGTTCGGTTTCTTGAAAAAAAAAACACCTTTTGCACGGTGGTGGTCTGATCCGTTGTTGCGCTTGCGCGGGCGGGTTGAAGCCCGTCTTTTCATGCTTCGTATGCTGTGGCTGCTGAGCGAACACTGCGGGCTTTTGCCCTTTCACTTGTGCGGGCATCCTCTCCGAATTAACGTTAATATTGGTGCCTGGCGAAAAGATATGCTCGTTGTTGTATCCCTGATAGGTGGCTGATCATGTAAAGATGGTTCCCAACGACGTAATCTAGCTCACTGTTGGCGTGCATGAGCAAACACCATCTTGGTGGGGTCCTCTGCGAGATTGATCTTATCTTCCACTTTTTTGCACGTCGGTGTTGTCTACCCCAACGATTGAACTACGCATACCAACTTGCGCGTCAAGAATTGACCAAACGTACCCTGGAATACTCTCCTTGATACGAGCCACCCCGGCTCCGGTAAAGCCCTGCGACATTTTCAACCTGAAATACACAAGAAATTATTTTTGCCTGGTCCCACTGTATGAAGTAGTCAACTTTGTGTTTCCTTGAATGGTCAAACGCATACACGTTGGGGTCCCATAAAGACATTGCAGAAGTCTCCGTAGGCCACCATGTTGTTTTCGAGCGCGCGCCATCCTGTCTAGCCTGGCATATGACACCGCATCTGATTGAGAATCTTTTTCACATGGTAGTAGATATGTAACCGGTAAAAACTTTTCACCCCCTCCGACAACCCTGCTATTCCTGCAGACAACAGGTGGTCGCGTACGTTGACGCCACAATCGGTTGACATGCACCAAACGGCGAAGTTCAGCTGATTCTTCCAAAACTTCATTCGGCCGTCTGCATTTCTGGAAAACCAATTGTCCACAATATTCTGTCCTCTCGACAAAGAAAAGCACGTACTTATCGGCTATATCAACAAATCTGATTTGAAACGAAAGGCCAACCCGCATATACACGTCATGGTTGAACAACAGTTCGTAGATCTCCTCTCTCTCTCTCTCTCATTAAAGACGTCGCCGAAGCTATATTTTGCGTCGCTATTTGGAACAAAGTACTTGTAGCCATAATATCTCCCCGCATTAGTGATGGTTCCGACAATCCATGTTGTATTGACCAACCCTCTAGTTGTCCCGTGATTCTCAAACAGGTGATATGCACCGATTCAATTACGCACTTAGTGCTCTGGGAGATTTCGTACTGACCAGGATGGAACAAATTTCGACGGCGCTTGATAACAACAAATTTGGTGTGAAAGAGATCGCCCTCCCCGATAATTATAAAATCATTACAATTCCTAATGGGTATAATACCATACATACGCTCAAAAAATGTAATGCAAACTATATTTCCTGGAATGACTGCGGGCTACAACACGGCCAGCGGGCGGGTTAGCATCACAATCCCTGTTGCCAAACCTGGCTATATGCTATATTTCAACTTGCCGCTAGCCCTCATCATTGGGCTCGACAGAAACACACATCTGATGCAAGGCACAAGCGTAACTTCCAATCCATCTGAATTTATCAACGTCCAGCGGCTCTGTGTTAACCTCGATCAGATAAACACAACCGGGAGTATACTTGACGGAAAAAATAGTAACCTGCTACAAGTTTATTCCTGTGGGTGGTGAATCCTATGGGGATACGCCTACTGTCTCCTATGGAAAACCGCATTGATGAAGATTACGTGAGGGTGGCATCCATGATCACTCGGTGCGCATTTTAGATAAAAAAAAAAAACAACAACAAAAAAAAAAAACAAAACAAGTACAAGTGCCCGCAAAAGTGCAAATGACAAGCACACTATCAGTATACGTGGCCCTGGCTTCTTTGGAGGCCAGCGCAGGCACTGGTGCGGTCTTAAAGATTGTGTGACAGAATGATGTTAGTTGGTGGTGTTAAGGCAATAAATGCGTCTGGCTGCTATCGTTGAGATTCAACGCAAGATTTTTAAAATGTTGGTGTTTTTACGGCAGTCGCCTTCACGGAACGTGGGAATCGCCTTCAATCCGTGCAAATGGGGTCTTAATGCCACATATTGGCAGTACTGACGTTCCAAATAACGCCTCACACGAAAACCTTACAACTAACTTTGCGTCTAAATTCGCAGCCGGAAACACCATTAGGTGCGAGGGTCTCATCCTCAACGCGCAGCCGACGGGATTCTCAACCACTCTAACCATATTTGGCTTTCTCAAATAGAACTCGCGCTATACTTAGCAAAGCCATGCGGAAGCAACCAGATATAGACAAGGAACACGAATCATCACCGCCTGCCAATCCTGCTATCGACGACGGAGTATGGGCGCAGCTCGCAAAACAAGTGCCTGGCATCGACAAGCAATATAAACCACTGTTGCAATGGTATCGGATCCAACTTGGGGTTGACACGTGCCGGTTCAGATTGGGATGATACGAGGAGGCAAAACAGATAGGCATTGAGCACTGTGACCACCCAGAGCACCCTAAGCCAACCCGTAGTCAGCTAGGGGTAATTGCGCTTTCACTGCCAGAACAGCAGCCAAAAGTACTGCCGTCGAGGTGTCGCAGGCGCGACTGTTACTACAATGACAAAGTGGTATTTGGCGAAACTCCCTAGGCAGTAACCTTTTCTTCGGGGTATCTAGCGTCATCTATCACTCGTCTCACCAACAGAAAAAACTGTGTGATCTTCGAAAAAGATATGCTCTGTTTTATTACAGTGGTCGGACACAAAAGCAAGCAATCAGTAAACCTGCGAACTGAAGACACGCTGGTTGTAACTCTTGGCGAGCGTGTTGGCAGGCGTGTTGAAGACTGTGCCATTTCCGGATCTAAAGATATTAAGGAAACTGACATTTTTTATCATCATTGCCATCGTGCCAGTAGACCACGGCGACAGATTAGAGGCGAGTGTCCGCAGAAGAGAGACCCCTCCAATCCAGAGCAATTAAGCTTTCATATCGTGCTCCTTATAGCGAAACTATGATAATGTCTCTATACCCATAGCTCCAAAACCCACAAGATTTTCGCCCGATAAACATCTGCGAAGTTGAAACCTTTTTCCGGGATGAGGCTGAACAGCGGCGCGCCCTCTGCAAAAAGTACAAACGCGCAGTAAATGTAGTCGACGATTCTGACACCACACTGACGGTTGTGTCTCTAGGCACCGTGTGACAGGAATTGGAATATTGTCAACAATTGTTGCTAGCCGCATTGCGATTATCCTTCCAGTCACTGCTTTGAGCTGTGGTCTGATTTCTGTTGAAGGAATTCTTTTAGCAGACGACTCTATCTGAAAACTCAAAAAACGACAAAATCCACGTCTTGGCTGAAACAGAGCTCAACGCAATCTTTGGCCATATATCTAAAGTGATACACGACAATGCCATCTCCGAGGAAGAGTTCAAGCTTATCCTCGATGAAGTCGACAAATACAGGGCCATGAAGACCGAAATACGGTCTAACGCGCATAAGGCATACACTTCAGATGTAATTGACGAAGTAGCATCAAACGAATTATTAGCCAGCGGAAGAGTGGAAACTTACGAGGAGATCAGGAAATATCTCGCTGGAAATTCGTAATAAACTGTATGCTGTCAGTTGGAAGTACAAACAAAAAACAAACAAAAAACGACAAAACCGTCCGATCGACAGCTTTCCGATTCGAGGCCTACCCACAGCCAGCCTCCACCATACGATGCGATCTTTCAAAAACGGGCGAACAAAAAATGTGATGCCAAAGTAACCCTATTTTTGCGTTTCCGCCTGCGTTATGTTAGCAAATTTAAAAGAATGATTGCCGCCTATATCCGATATGACCTGCATGTCTGCAGTAGAAAGTCGTGAACTACCAATACCAGTGTTAACATCTTCGTTCCGACGGGACGGTGTTGCTACATAGTGCTAAGACCATCCACAGTCAAAAACGCCAAAGGCAGGTAGGCATCAATAAGACATCATCACAGTCAAAGACGCCAAAGGCAGTAGGCATCAATAAGACATCATCACAGTCAAAGACGCCAAAGGCAGGTAGGCATCAATAAGACATCATCCGGTGCACATTTTAGCAAATAGTCATACTACGGACCTTTAAATTGTCATTGTAAACCAACTAATTAACTAGTGTCTCCACAGTCTGCGCCGGGGCTCGAGGGGACTAGGCCAAACTCTCACTTTGCCACTACTTTACCTGAAACTAATATATGCGTAGGCAGGTAAACATTCTTAACATACCTAGGTGAGTAATCTTCCGATTGATAAATAATCAATATGATTAGAACATTCTGAGTTATATATAGTAGTATTTGTCTTTCCACTCTTTGCGAGAGAGTTTTATTCGCATAACATTTCGATCGTTCTGTCACAACTATAACCAGAGTAACGACGTGTAACACTTTATGTCGAAACTCCCCAGTTTGAGTCGGCCGGCTGGTGGAGGAGGGGGGGGGGGGGCTGGTCTAAAAATGACAGTTTAAAAAGCCTCATTTGAGTTTGAGACCAGCCCCGATTCCTGTTTTACATCTACTAACGACCTATTTTTCCATACGTCATATAAAGTTACAGCTTTTGTTTTAATTACAAGCTTGTGAAGTGCACTGTAGCATCGTTATAGTACCTGGATATCAAAATATTTAATCTACATGTGTCCGGACTTATACCGAAAGTAAATGTTGGTGAGTACATGGTGGCCCCGCGTGCAGTCAGAGAGATATAAACAAATCAGCACTTATATCTGTGAAAGCAAACAATAGTAACATTTACATGTAATCAGAAGCATCTGAGGATTTTGTATTATCTATACAAGAGTAATTTTTGATGAATATTCAACTACAGGTGTACAAATATAATCATCATGTACATTTCCCTAACTGCAAGTGAAGATTGCATACAGATCGCGTGTGTTATACAGGTAAACTCAACCCAATTGTTCTCGAGCACTTGCTGCATATTGGTCCTGTTCATTTTTTTCTGAGTGCCCCGAAGCCAATACGCATGAATTAATATTTACATTCTCCGTAAGTCGAGCCAAAGATATGGTACTTCTTCGGTCTGAAAGAGTTATAGTTTTTGGGGGTTTTTTAAAAAATTTTTTTTTCATCGTGTCAGTATCAAATCTAATTAACAGCAAGTTCATACCTTTATCAGATCTGTTTAAAGCTAAAAAAATTTCCATCGAACTTTCTATGTCAGAATTCTTTAAAAGTACGTCAACAGTAACTTTATAATTGAGATTACGATAAATTTCACATTTTATCTATAGATGTTGTTACGACTCTATGGTCTAAGAAAAATGTAACAGAAAGAAAGTGAAACCAACAATGTTTGTTAAATCAACAAACAATTTATTTCTAGATAATTAAAGTGAAAATTCACAAGACACTTACAGTAACGTGAATTAAAATCCAAATAATCCAATAATCCTAAGTGTCCTAATCACAAGTTCTAAATATAGAATGTTCCGAATGAATGACTGTACCCTTGAATGTGTTGATGTGTCATAGTCTTTAATGTCCTGATGTGCCAGTAATCTTTAATGTGCTGATGTGCCAAAATGAATTACTCCAGAATATCTTTGAATAAGTTCACATAAATCCCAAAATCATCAGTTAAAAATCCAAATTCCAAAAGTCTATGAGCACTTTTATAATCCAATGAATATTATTTATAATTCCTCTCTCTGAATTGGGAATAATTTTTCACAACTGTAATGGCTCTTTAAAGACTGATGTTAAGGTCAAAACTGATAAACTGTCCACTAAACATGGTATATATAAAGATAGGTCACATGGCAGAATGTTCTAGAATATTATATGGTGTGTGTGACTTTTGACACATAACTCTAAAGGAAATTCTGGTTTTATTTGTAAACAAAATCAACCCTGACCTCAAATGGAATAAACCACTTTTTACCAAAACCGTCCTTGAACTCAAATATAAGGTAAACAACCTAATTCAAGGACAATAGCTAAACATGTCAACAATATACTTAACATTAAGGTTTAAGCAAATATTAAAGTCAAGAAACATTTATAATTTCCTAAAATATTTATAATATTATATAAACATCATACATAACAATGTAAAGTGTTGGAATATAATTTAATCTTATGTGCGATTAAATGCTAAAGATAGTTCCAAAGTGTCTTGCATAATAATAAGCAATTTTTCTCCGTTCACATCTCATCCCCCCCCCCCCCCACACACACACAGACACATTACAATATTAAAAGGGAAATTAGCTGAAGTATTTTACCGTGATAGACCAATTTCAGCAGCAAACATAGACACCAAGATTAATATTTTGAGCTTCCTCTGACCTTTCCCACCCCGATGCAATGATGCTGTATTTTGCTAACTCCTGTTTAAAGCGATTATTCCGCTGCCGCGTGGTTTCGGACAATTAAATGTTTTCGACAGGGAATACCGTCTGCCTCACACCCCAACATAAATGTCCAAATATCTAAAACGGGATGGAAAAGGTCAAATGGAACTCGAACTAAAATATTAAGTAACGGGGAGTGGGTATGTATTGTTCGACATTTGAAGCCCATTTTGTTTTCGCTGAAGTTGATCTTGTTAGACTCGCTTTTCTTCCTCTTTGAAGCTAAAGATGCATGTCCCATTATATTAATTGGACGTGACGATATACACACTCTCTGCTGATTATATTTATGTATCAGGTGTTTGAAAACCTAGCATATTGAGCGGTTTAAAAAGAAAGCTGACACGACCTCTCTCTTTTCATCCCTCATCCCTCCCTCTCACTCGTAGAATCAGTTCATTGGCGTTATACTTCGTCAAGGAAAAGAAAAGAAAAAATTTAAGTTTTAATTATTGTATTATTTTACCCTAAAATTGGATGTTGCATCTGTGCAAAGTATCCCATCACAATATATATATATATATATATATATATATATATATATATATATATATATATATATATATATATATATATATATATATATATATATATATATTGTGATGGGATACTTTGTTTGAAAAATAGAAGATAGCGTTACAATCTTTACGTTATGATTAGCGCTTGTAAACATGATTTCATAAATGATAATAACTTTTAATGGAAAAAGAACGAAGCGAGCTCAGTTGGTAACTCGTATATTTTGCATCTTTGGTCTGGAAGAAAAAACCTTCTCGTTTTCGAACAACTAATTTTTCACAATAAAACTACTGATTTAAAATATTCTTTTTCGATATTCGTCAAAGAAATTGATATTTAAGAACAACACTGACCACATATAAAGTGCTACCCAAACAGTATGTTATTCTTCTTAACATTCTATTTTGTGGCCAAAGTATATACACCGGTCCTGTGGCAAAATCGGACAAAGTTATTAGTTGTGACAACTCTGGACTGTGGTCCCACATCAAATGCAAATGTAGAAAGTGTCAATATATTGACTTTTATTTCAATTTGACTTTTATGATACTAGTACGTCCTTTTCGTCGATGCAAAGTTGAGATTCTCTTCTCTCATTCTCACCATCCAGGGGAGAGAACCATAACAACAAAAGTTTCAATACAACCACGAATTCTCTCTCCTCATCAGCTGAAAATGCTTATACCTTTGAGGAGCTGAACGGTTTTAAAGCTGCAAATTGGAAATGAGTCATAATTGGGTATCTGAACATAAACAGTGTCAGATACACAAATTTGGAGAATTACATTTTCTTTTTGCTGATCGGATTGTTGACATCTTATGTGTCGTTGAGACTAAACTCGACTCATCTTTCAGTGACCAGCTATGTAGATTTCCAGGCTACAAACTATTTAAAAAATACTGTTTCTAATGCGGTTTTAGGTTGTGTCAGATTCTGAACACGTGCACTAAACTAGGAAATAAAGTTATGCGCTTCTTGTGTCGACACGTGGGCGAATTTAATACACGCAGATCTGCACTCCACATAAAATCCTCCGGTCTAACATTTTATTTTTGACCAAATAGTATGTATGTGTTTATTCCTGTCAGGCAGCAGAGGGAGTGTTCATATCAATTAATATGGAGTGCCGTGGACCCCCGCAGCGGCTCCTGGCGCCCTTTTCCACAGAAATAGATCCCACCAGCACCACCAACAAAAAACCAAACAAAAACAGCTTAAAAGGCGGAGAGCTCCCCTCATGGGCCCGGGCTCTAGTGGTGTAAGAAAAATGGGCTTACCTCATAAGTGTTGGGTTGTGTTTATTTTGCCCATTTAGAGATACTACGATCACTTGGATAATCACATTAAAATGTGTCGTTGGGAAAACAGTTGTGTTTGGCCGAAACTTGCGAGTACTGAGACTTTTGGAACATGGTGCATCAGTATATACTGTACATTTATTTACAGAGGCTCAGTAAAGGGGATAGAGCTTAACCCTGTACGTATTGTCGGATAGGCGTTAAAGCAAGCTACGCACTATGTAAGCACTGTGGCGCAGAAGTTCTTAAGGCCCATCTTACGCGACATCGAAAGGTAGTCACTCGGTAGCAAGTACTATGGAAATGACTGCGGTTGAGTGCGATACAAGCATACATTATGCTAAAAGACACCCATTTAGAAATTACACGCCCTTACAGATATACCCGATCGTACCCATGAAACATGGCAACTATCGATGACCTAATCAGTGCGATATTTGCTGATTTTGAACGAGCCCAACAAGAGCAATTTATCGACCTGGATATTCAAGCTCATCTTCTTTTGGTGCATCTAGAAACCAAAGACGGGGGCTGAGACCTTAGCCGCCGCCATGGACCAGCTTCAGGTCAGTGGCGCTACAGCGGCTTTTACTACATGTCGGAGAAGATTTCCTGAATCTCGGCGACATTAATGTTGTACCCGGCAGTGAGCTGAATGTAGGCCGAAAGTTCCTGAACGCTCTAATGACTGACACAAGGTTACTGACATCCTTAACTCTCTCAACAAGGGCGAGTCGTATATGGTCCAGATCAAGCTTCTTCGTGAGCGCAATTAAGGTGAGTATGGAGTAGAAGACAAGTACCGGCCCATCAGAAGCGTTATCTGCTTTATAAATAGACTACAACAGCATATACCGTGTGAAAGTTGGTGGGAATCGGCCGATACACTTAAAATAGTCATTTCGAATGTAAGCTGGCAACATTTTGTGAAAAGTAATTACATGCTTATAGAAATATCTGATGGCATCTTCCCTTTAGCATTACAATGCATAAATAAAGATTCAGTCTTGAAAATACCGTTGACTTGCGGCAACTGTAACATTGTCTGACCAGATGTGAAATCACACAAATTTTGACATTCTCTGACTCTTAAATTATCAGAGGTCTGACTCAGAAAGATGTGTGATAGTTCATAGAAAGGGAATTTTTCTCCACATCAAAATGACGCCTAAATTACTTAAAAATGTCCCTGTAAATGCAAACACCATTAAGAAATCAACGACTAAGTGTGAAACTGCAACATAACATGTTCATAGTATTTACCCAATTTAGTATCAAGCTTACATCAGTTACCTGTGTAAAAAGAATGACATCGTTATCTTTGCAACATGTCTAGACTGACAGCAAATGTCAAGCGATGTTGAACTTTGGCGCGTGTTAAGGGTAGAAAATGCATTCAGATTTATTCTCAAGGTGTGATTCTGAATCTACTCGGCCCAGTGGCACGTTTTACTTGACCCAGCCAATTTTTACCCGGTCAGGACGAGTGGTTTTCCTGAGCCCTGAGTTACATTACTTGACAACTCTGATCATAGTGTCAAAGTGGAGGAACTCCAATAGTCATATCCAGGAAAAGCGCATTGATAGTGCAATATTTTATCCAGATTTCTAAGAAAAGGGACCCTCAGGGCGAACTGGGTCTAAGACTGCCACGTTTACACATTGAAAAGTTGTAGTTAAGTTTACTGCCTGTAAACATCTACAAAATCAGTAACCGTGTAAGCAAACATGCACGTGGTACATCTGATGTAGGCCAAAGCACATGTATACTGTAGGAGCCACGGTGACTCAGTGGTTAACGTACTGGATTTGCAGCAGAAAGGGTTAGGGTTAGAATCCTATCATTGGATCAGTATGGGTCAGCTACCGTGGTGTGTCCTTGGGCAATACACTTTACTTCAATTGCCACATCACTAAATAACCTACTCGTGTTGCTGTGCTGTAAAATACCAAACCAAACCAAATTATATACCACAGACATTTTTCTAAACATTGCAGCCTTACCTGGGTCGAATTTGTGAGGCCATTCTCACTTTTAGGGCTCGAAATTAGCGGTAGTCCGCTAGCCCGAGGCTTGTAAATTTCATGTCGGACTAATAGTTTTCATAATTTCAACAGTCTGATTGCTAGTAAAGTTTCAGTTGTTTCCAGTCAGCATTTCATGGGAAGGACTAGTGAAGATTCAGCAGGACTAGTCAATTTCTCAATCAACTTGTCCTTCTGGCTACAAAGAAATTTTAAAAATGTAAAGCCTGCATCTGCCTATTATTCATCATTTGCTATGAATATTGCTTGATCCTTACAACATCACAATTATGAATAATTAAATTGCTTTCAAATACATTAATTTCATACTAGTATTTCTTTATCATTTTAATTATTGTGAAATTCTTTCAAATAATATTTTTTCAAAATAAGAATGTCTACAGTTAAGAATTGAAATAGAAATAACTCAATCATGGATTGTTTTTCATATTGCTGCACAGCCTAAAAGATATTAAATCTAATTTTTCTTTTTTGTCATTTGAGAGCTAACCTTTTTATTTGGATTTATTAGCAGTATTTTTTGTGCATTCTTTATGTTTGAATACATGGTTTCCTTTAACGGATGTCCAGGCATATTATACACCCAACTTCTTGTCCAGGATGTCCAGAATTGTACACTGGATAACCTATGGATTTCCCTTTCTGGTATCTATACACTCAAATAATAAACTTGTTGTCCCAACTGTTCGGATATACAGCTTATCTATGCCACTAGAGCCAGTTAATTTTGCCTTTGATCTGATTTGCAACATTCAGTAAAGAAAACAATACTACTCAAGTGTCATTTCCTGCCCTGGTCACAATTACTTTATCAACCTTGTGTGGTAAGGTAATAATTGAATCAAAGGTGTTAGTCATTGATTTTGACACATCTTAGCAAACTGTCCATACAAATTATGTTTATTCCCAGTGACTAGCGTTCGAAAGGATCACTGCCATCTCTTGCTCAAAGTACATGTACATGTGTACTGAATCTCAAAGTTCAAAAGTAAAACAGTTTGGCTGATAGAGTGCTGACAATTTTTCTTATATACATTTCACAACCTTAGTCGTCAGCAGACATACATATACTATATTTATTCGCTGAACGCACTAGCAGTTTGTATCCCCCTTGTGAATTTTTAAAAAAAAATCATGAAGGATACAAAAAAAAAAAACAAAAAAAAAACCTCACCAAACTTAGTCATTACATTCATCAATTTATAATTTCTAACTTATCAACAGGGGGTCCCTAACACAGTCATCTTGTTCACATTTTAAACCAAGCGGTAGTTTTCACGGTCTTTTCTGGTTCCTAGAAAAGTTAGTTTTCATTGAAGTAGTGAGGGTCCTAAGACTACACATACATAAAAGGTAAAAACTGTGTCGTCTGCATCCAAAATTTGCAATGTCTAGTTTTAATATTTTTCAAAGAATCTGACCCCCCCCCCCCCCCCACACACACACACACAAACCCAGCAAGCGGCTTTACTGTTATCTACACGGGTTATAAGGGGTGTAACTCCCAAAGTTACAAAAATATTATTTAGACCTCATTGACCCTGTTGTGTGAAAAAATAGACTCGCCCATGCAAATATGGATGCCATGCTAGTAAATAAACTCCCATTTTGTTTGATATGCAAACAACATGATAGTGTTAGGGACCCACTGGTGACAATCGGGGTTAGAAATAATAAATTGATGAATGAAATTAAAGTTTTGTGCTTTTTGTTTATATCATTGAGGCTTTTCATTTTTAAAATCGGTACCACTCCAACTGTTGAATAACGTACATACCATGTAAGACAACCTCATCAATTTTAACGAGAAGTAGAACTTGATTGTACAAGGCAGTGTTGGTAATAGTGACGGAGAAACCTACAAAACTGCAGGGATTTTTGGTGTACAGAATAAATGTACCTTGGAAAGTTATCCTGAAACTAGCATATATATTCATAACAATTAATGATGCATGTGACAACATAATTGACGGCTAGATTAATAAAGAATATTATTAGGTATCATGTTAACTGTCTTGAATTAGCAGATTTATCGATTGCACAACTCTTTATGTCTTTATAAAGTAGATAAAGTAGATTATCACCTTTTATATTCAATCAATATTTATCAATAAATTACTATTCCAAGTAGACAATAATCATATCAAAAAGGATGCAATTTATAAATGCTATACAATGATAGTTTTGGTTTGGTGTTCTATTGTTTAAAAGCCTTCTAAATATGTAAGAAAAAGTAAAATGGTTAATATATCTTGTATACATTTTTAATGTCTCTATTTGACTTGTATGTTGTGGCAATGATATATTTTAAATTTATCCATATATATATATATATATATATATATATATATATATATATATATATATATATATATATATATATCAGGGCTTTACAAATCCACTTGCCAGATTCCCGAGACAGGCTCAAATTTGGCTTGGACAACCTCAAGTTTACAAAATTTACAAAGTACTTGCCTGTGGGCCAGTTAAAAAATATTGGGGGGTTGGGGTTGGGGGGAGGGGTCATTACCAGTTCCATCAGTTCGTAATGCGTTATGTTCTTCAAGTTTTATACTAAGATCTTGCCGAAGTGCATATATCAGTTCATTTATTTAGTGTTTATACTTACTGCATTTTTCAAATACATAATTGCCGGCTGTTTCTTTCATTTAAATATCCTTTATTTCACACTATATATTGTCAAAGTCTGTAAATTCCATCTTGTGGTCAATGTCGAGGTCAGTCGCGCATTTCCTCGCGCAGACATGATAATATGAATATTTACTATTTCAAGCAAGTTTTGACAAATAGGAAATAAGTATGTATACTTTAACTAAACATATGCATGTAAGCGGGATTAGACGACTTTAAAGTCCTAACCTAGCCATGGGTGGCTCCAAAATGAGCTGAGCTTGCCGACTCGAAACAATCCACTTGTCAAAGATTGTTTCGATGCATGTCGGCGATTTCAAGGTGAATAGGTGATAATTGTTAATAATGTAACTTGTGGGATTTCATTGACAGATGTGTTTGGAAATAAAGGTACTCGTCTAATGATTAGCTACCTGGGTTTCAGCAAAAAACGCACTCGATGTAACGAAAATTTAGCAATGTTTATCATCTACTATTGTTTACACGATAATCACATGAGAGCAATACATACTGTAATGAGAAAACACATGGACAGTAATTTCGTTTCGTTAAAGCTCAAGTTTTGATTTTAAATGTTAGCGGGTTTTGTAGCTCCATCTAGCGTCTTAGTTTTTGGTCACGTGATCCCGCCTGTTGGGTATATATACGAGCCAACTGTGGTTGCGATGGTGGTGTGGTATGGTTTGATGTAGCCTGTAGAAGTCCCTCTGAGCGAATCAATATAGCCACCCCGCCGGAACAAACACACTTGGCCGTAGTTCGCCGAACAGGAAAAGGCAAGACCGGGAGATTCTAAAAGGATAGGAAGGTCTTTCGTCGACCTGAGAAAAGGAGCTTCAAGGCCCGTTCTAAGAGCACGGGAATCTTGTTATTACGACTTCTCAGGAATACAGATTATAACCGAGGATTCGGCTTTTCTCTTTATTGCGTCTTTGTTCGTCTCTCTGTCGATCTAGAAGGAGAGTCGACCATCACTGCGACCCAGTCGGCGACCCAGTCGACGACCACGACTGCGACCCAGTCGGCGACCAGGAAGAAGAAGATAAAAGTTGGCGACCCGGCGTCAAGAAGAAGCCAGGAATACGACGATATCCCGCTGGGGAGAAATCTGTCACACTCTGGAGTGCCAGTCTTCAGACAGATACAGCGGGGTATCACTCCAATATATAGACCTATCCCAAATAACCCGAAAAAGCGAGACTCGGGGGTAGTGTAGCCGAGGGAGTTCCGCTACAATACTTACTCTTTGGCAAATAATTAAATGGATAAAAATAAGTGTTCTCAAATCATTCTCAAAAGTCGGATTGTCAAAGATTGTTTGCCAATTTCAAGGTGGAAGCGGAAGCAGCGCATGAGTTGACACTACACTTCCCAGAAAAAAGCAAAGGGTAAATTGATTGATATTGGAATATTTCAGTGATATACTCGGTTTTACCTTGTTTTCCTACTGGATGGATACTTAATGTTATGATATATTAAAACATGATTAAAATTTAGGTAACACAGTTCTGTTCTAAGTTTAAATTTTCAGTTCAAGGTCTTTTACCTAAACATCTCTCTCTCTCTTTTTTTTTTTTCTCTCTCTCTCTCTCTCTCTCAAATCTAGGTATTTCCAAAACCCATATGTACCAATAAATGTATATGTTTGTCTTTTCTCTTCTAACTACATCTGCAGTCAAGCTATTTTTTCTCAAAGATAAAAAGAACACAAAAGTTCTTTATTTGGAAAATAACAATAATGCGATTTCCCTAAAACATCCCATATTTTATTACCTTATTTTTTTACACTTAAGGTGTGATATTATGTGGTCATATTTTTGGGCAAGCACACATCTCCCAAGGGCAAGTTCAGTTTTCCAGCTTGCCCTGGGCAAGCTGACCTTTATACAATTTGTAAAGCCCAGTATATGAGTAATGACTAAACATTACAATTTTAATAAATGTATGTTTTCAGGTAAATGCAACAATGGGTCTTCCAGGCTTGAGGTATGGGACTTGTCAATTTCCAGGACTTCCAAAAAAAAAAAAAAAAAAAAAAGAACCAGAGTCACACAAAGGGACTGACACTTTACTGGCTGTAAAGAATTTCCAGGAATTCAAGATAAGACTATTTCTTCTTTTGAAACTCTCTCAGATATTCTTCAGTGATAACAAGATTTTTAAAATAAGCTGCTGTGGTGGACATATTGAATATCAGCTTGGCACCATTTTCATTTAGGACCAACAAGACATCATAAGCAATCTTCTGGTAGAAACCCCATGTTGATCTGACTTTCCGTTTTGGAAGAGTAACGATAACAAGATTTTCAAGATGGATGCCATGGTGGCCATATTCGATATCAGACTGCACCATTTCTTGTAGTACCAACTAGATGTCATCAGAAATCTTTTGGTGAAAGCACAATGTCGATATGACCAACCATCCAGGAGAAGTAGCGATAATAGGATTTGTAAGATGGCCATTGTGGCAGTCGTATTAGAAGTCAGATCGGCACCATTTTCATTTATGACCAACTAAACATCATAAAAAGTCTTTTTGTTAAAGCCCCATGCTGATATGACCATTCATTTAGGAGAAATAGTGATAAAAAAATTTCAAAATGGCCACTTTGGCAGGCATACTGAATGTCTGAATGGCACCATTAGGACCAATTAGATATCAGAAGAAGTTGTGTAGTAAAAACCCTATGTTGACACAACCATCATTCAGGAGTAGTGATAACAATATTTTCAAGATGGCCACTGTGGTGGTCATATTGGAGATCAGATCGACACTTTTTTCATTTTGGACCAACTATCATCAGAAGTCTCCTGTTGAAAACCCCATGGCAATATTACTTTTCACTCAGAAAGATTAGCAATAGGAATATTTTCAAGATGGCTACTATGGCGGCCATAGTGTACATCAGATTGGCACCATTTTCATATAGGTCCAACTAGACATCATAAGAAGCCTTCTGATGAAAACTATGGCAATATTACTTTCGTTTCTGGAGAAGTAGCGATAACAAGATTTAACAAGATCAGATCGGCTCCATTTTAATTTAGGACCAACTAGTCACTATAAGAAGTTTTTTAGTGAAAGGAGGAGTAGCGCTAACAAGATTTTCAAGATGGCTCCTGTGGAGGCGGCCATATTGGATGTCCTGACGGCACCGTTTTCATTTAGATCAACTAGACCATGGGATGAATATGTGTGTAAAGTTTCAATGGCAATCCTCAAAGCAGTTTAGAATGAGTGGTGATAACAAACTTGAGCTTATTCATAATGTTATTTCAGATGTTAATTTAAAAAAGGAATAAAGATAGTTATTATATATTATATTTTAAAAAAGTGATAAAATAGCTATTATATATTATATTTGAAAAGATTATTCTAAAAGTGACGAAAGATGTGATTTCAAATATATATTTCAAAAAGTAATTTAGGATGTTATTTCAGATATTAATTTAAAAAATAAGTAACTTAGGATGCTATTTCAGACGTTAATTTAAAAAAAAAGTAATTCAGGACGTTATATCAGAGGTTAAATTTTAAAAAAGTGATAAAGATGTTAATTATATATTATATTTAGAAAGATTATTTTAAAGTGACGCAGGATTTTATTGAAGATATTTTTAAAAATAATGTAAACTATTGATAATAAAAAGTTAGTGGTTTCTTTTGCTATAAATGTAATGAATTGGGGTTAATAATTTAAAAAAAATAGTTTTGGTGGTAAAATCATAATAATATATGAGCTAACAAGAAATTTTTAAACAAGCAATTGAAACAACAAAAAATCGTAATTGGAAAACTCATCCTATTTACGATTTGCACGAAGCTAATAAAGATGGATTAATCAGGCATAAAATTAAAAAACAATTATCTTAAACAAAGTATATCTTATTCTTGGTATCATAAGGTAGGTGTTAGTGGTATCATTAGGTAGGTGTTAGTGGAATCATTAGGTAGGTGTTAGTGGTATCATTAGGTAGGTGTTAGTGGTATCATAAGGTAGGTGTTAGTGGTATCATTAGGTAGGTGTTAGTGGTATCATAAGGTAGGTGTTAGATCACAAGGATAAAAGAAATGGAATACATACTGTTCCCATAGATTTATATACAAATGTTTTAACGGACTAATTCTAGATAATTTGTGATAGATCATATTGATGATGATAAATTAAATAATAAAATAGAACATTTACAGGCGTTAACTTGCGAACAGAATTATAAAAAGTCTGCAAGGAATCGTGACTTTTTAATGATGAAAAAATCAAGAAGCCTTTTAAAGTGATTTGTGTTGAAACAAATATTATTATATATTTTTCATCGATATATTCTGTAAAAACCAAACTAAAAATATAGAATTATATATATGAGCAACCTAAAGTTTTAGATATGTAATTTAAATTCTAGTGGAACTATGCAAAACTGTATTAATCTCTCTATATAATAGTATTATATAATATATTTAATTTACATTGAAAAAGAAATATAGTCTGCTTAAAGTGCGTTTAAAAATGATGTATAAATATTCATATAGTATAAATAAAGAACAGAGAAAACCAATTAATATTGACAAAATTAAAAATACAGATAGGGTCCAAATGAATTATAAATAAACTTTATAATTTATCTAAACTAACATGTAAAAGAATATTAAAAATTGTCCCGGATAAAATTAAAATATTACAAAATTTAAGAAAATGTTTTGTATCATACAATTTATACATATATATCAAACCAATAATATATCAACAAAAAATAATTGAAATAAGTATGACACATAATAAGATAAGAAAAAATGATGACATTTGCAACTTAAAAATATTAATAGAATTATATCTTTATCATGACAATATACAAAAAATACCTCCACAAATTGGCAATCTATATAATTTTAAAGAGTTACATTTATTACATAATTCTAGCATAAAAAATTATATATTCTGAACATAATGTTTACATCAGTTCAAAAAGTTCCTAATGGGGCATTAAAATTAATTAATCTAAAAGGAATATATCCCTTACATATAAGTGGTCATCTAAATTTAAAAGTTTTGAATAACATTATAAATTGTTTATTGGATAATCATGATGATATATAAAAACAAATCTGGTTCGTTAAAATGTAGAAAAACAATATATATAGTATAATAGTATAAATGAACACACACCACCAGATAATATTGACAAAGCTAAAAATAAACTTAAATATAACAATAAATATAAACTCAATGTATAATGCATCAAATTTAGATTGTTATTGAAAATAATTAAATAATATACCAGGGGAAATCCAATTAATGAGAAATTGACGATGCCTTACGCTTTTCAAATAATAAGATAAGAGCAATATCACCACTATTATTTTTAGAAAATTAAATAGAATTAGATTTAGGTTGTAATAAAATAAAAATAATACCTGATTCAATTTGTAATTTTAAAGGGTTATATGTTTAAATATAGCTGGTAATTTTATTTTTTAAAAAATATCTCCAAAAATATGTTGCATTAAATAATATAACGAAATTAACAGATGGAATTTCTAACTTTATAAATTTTGAACAGATTGATATTAGTTATACATTAAAACAAAAATAACCAAAACAACATATAAGCTCATTACTTTAAAAGAGGTTATTAATGATTGAGGCCACCAATACAAATTACAAATTCCAATTGAGCCATTGTAGAACAATATTAAGTGCGTTTGAAATTAGGTAAATATTATTATATATATATATATATATATAGATATATATATATATATATATATATATATATATATATATATATATATATATATATATATATATACATATATAAAATTTAGATATTAAAAGAATTCATACGAATATAGAAAAAATATTAAAACTAATCCAGGTATAAATGATGAAGATTTAGTATTAAAAATAGAGATGTGTAATTCAAAGAAGATAATATAAAAGAACACGACTTTTGTTATAAAAATGTATCATATTAGACACTGATGATGGGTATGTATGTTTGAATTGTCCTAGTTATTATGGATATAAATTATCATATGAAGGTATTCTTAGAAAATATCTTAGAATATCCGCACAAATAAAGAGAGAACAGACAATAAATATCTTATAAGAACAAGATGTTTGATTAACTTTAAAAGTAAGGTTAATTTAAACCTAAATCAAGGAACAGAAATTAATAAATCAGTTAAATATGCCTCGGAATTATTTTTAAAAAAATGCAATCTAACAAAAGAACAATAAACTTTGATTATATTTTCGCAGAAATAATTAATTTTTATAATATCAGCATTAATATTCCTCCGAAAACACAAAACAGACTAATACAAAATATGATTTATTATGAAGTGAAATCGAGCCACAACGTTTAAAAATTGTATAATAGTTTTATTGTTGTTTTGAGATGTTCTAATAACGTTTTAGCTTCTATGCAACATGCAGCATGTCTGTGCAGTTTATCATTATCATAAGTAATTTCAGTTTCATCAGTTTTTTTAACTGCTGCAACTCCTATCTTGTTAATAAAGTATTATCATCTCCTTCTTTTTTAATAATTAATTTAAGTGTATGATTCTTTTCAGAGTTTCATACAATCTTTTTTACTGTGTTTATTATTTTTTTATTTTTGTAAAACATTTGCTTTGTATATGTAAAATATTATTTTTCAGACATGTATACGATATGATTATATAATATAAATGAGTTATGCTATTTTTAGAGCAATAATGCTACAAAATTTGCAAGAAGAGATGAGCTTATAAATTTGAAAAATGAGTTCGATGAATATGTACATGGAGGTGTTGGTGTGAATCCAGTATCCTCTGAAATGCAACAGAATTCAAATATGAAGAGTAATACAATTGCAAATTAAATAGAACCTGACAAGATAAATAATGTTGTAGCAAAACAACATTTAGATAGAACCTTTAACAATCTCTTAACATTTTTTATTGATAATCAAATCCAAAGAGTTGATAGCAAAATTGATGTTAATGTTAATACTTTAAGAACAAAAATTGATGATGAAATTAACAATTTTGACCAACAGCTTCAAAAATTAGACGAAATTTTTGTTTTTAAGTGAGGCGATGTTATGAGTGGCGACCTTATTTTGAAAATAGGAGACTCAAGAAATCTCGGCTGTGATGACATAGCAAAAGGAAAAACATTTACACTATTTTAGATAACGAGGAAAGCATACTAACATACACATGTGATGATGATTAAAAAGAGAAGCACCAATGTCATTAATTGCATCTGATGGTTTAATGATTAAAACAAATAAATAAACCGATTGTTATATTTGGATCTACTGATGGATTGGCAACAAGATTTATGCTGGTGTAAATATGGGCGATAAAAAGATATCAAATTTACAAGACCCTGACGCAAATCATGAAACAGTCAATTGGAAATATTTAGACATGAGTTTGGGTCAAAATCGTCAATCAAGACACTTATGTTAAAAAAACTGGTGATTTAATGAAAGGGAATTTAGACATGGGTACTAATGGCATTTTACAGGTTAAGGACCATGTTGGTGATTCCAATTGTATTACTAAAAATATGTTGATAATAGATTGAAAAATATTCGATCAGCAACCATCCCAGAAAATATTAATACTTATCTTAAATTTTTGAAGACTTGCAAACATACACAACAATTAACGATAATGAATATTAATTTTTTTATCAACAACGGAGAATGATATAACTATAATTTATTATCAGATATAAAATATAACGGAAAAGATTTTGTAAATATATCTTTGTCTGGAGATGAAAAATGGCTTACATTTACTAAAGGTGGTTTAACTGTAATGAAAACCTCAGTTTAATTGTTTGTAACCAACATCAACCAGGTTCCAGAATACTTTTACATGGGTTATAAAAGGTCAAAAAGACGAGGAAAATGTTACATTTTACAATCCACGTTGTAAATTAAATATAGGAGATTATGAGGTTGTTTTTTTTATGAGAAAATGTTACCAAATATAAACAGAAATATTCCTGTCAGAGGTCAGTCAGTGGCAACCGGTTTGGGAAGTATTGCTTCCTTTAGCCAATTAGAAGGTAAACATATGGTTCATGTTAAAACAACATTTGGTAAATTAGGCGATGCTAAAACAGAAATAGTATCTATGTAATCAAAACCAACATATTTTGGCAGTAATAATGTATAGGGGTAATTAACATTCAGACCATTATGAATTTTAAAATATGAAAAATCTGATAATACTGAAATAAATTTAAATAATTATAAATCAGTTATTATATTACAACTTGGATTTTATATAATAAATTATATTATGGATGTTTCAGATATCAACTGGGATAAAATTTAATGGATTACTACAGTTGATGATGTTTCATATGAAATTTCGGGAGATAATATGGTATCATCTGGATTTGGAGTGACCTCTTGGTGTGAGGTATTTAATATTTAAAAAAATATTTACAATGTAAGTTAGGGTTGGATGAAACCGCAAAATCAGATATATTAGTATCCATATTTGGGTATACAATTTAAGATAACATAATAATATCAATGATTGATATTATCGATACCACAGAAAAAATGCATGATTATTTAACAAGATTGTGCTCAGCTTACAGAAGAGGTTAAAAATTATATGGTAATACAAAAAGGCAGTTATATTAATATCATCAGTGATTGGAGGTTGTGCTAGTTATAGCGTAATACCAGCTGTACCTATATTTTTTAAGTATAATAGAGGTTACACCTTTTATAGCATCTCGAATTTATAGCAATTTAAAGTTAGATGAGAAAAAAATAAAAACTTAAATTTAATCATAGGTATATGAAACAATTACTTACATATGTTAAATCAAATTATACTTCTGATAGCAAAGATGTACTGAAACAATTTTTTGAGAAAATTAAGGAATTTCAATCCACCGAGAGCCAATGGAAATGTACATCAGACGTTATAAATTAAATAGTTAATATGAGGAGAAGACTTTACAATATACATATATATATATATATATATATATATATATATATATATATATATATATATATATATATATGTATATATATATATATATATAATTATATATGAAATAATAAATGTTGATGTTGAGAAACAAAAAGAAACCAAGCATCATTTTCTGTTATCTGACTGTCATTATCTTATTATTGTAAGCACAAGTTAGGGGAAAACAAATCTATTAATAAATCTATTACCTAAACCTTATTTTAATTATGGTAAAATTATAGCACATACTATTAATAATACCCAACCTAAATATGAGATGTTGGAAAGACTATTTAATCAAATAAAATAAACAACAGATGAAGAAGAAATCCTATCTGTATTTGATCAAGAAGATGCTGTACGGGTTGAGGAAATGGATGAAGATACACACACACAAAATAATTGTGTTTGATGGTATTAAAATTGATTTAAAAAAAACATGAAAAAATTAAAGAGTATTTTTTTATTAAGCAGAAACAAAAATTTTAAACGTCTTTATACAAGTCAATTATATCATGGCGTACCAAAGTATATTGCTATAATACAACATGCTTTGTTTCATTTAATGGACTTGACAACAGAGACATGAGGCAAAGTGCAGATGACCATTGCTCTGGTGATGTGATAAAACGATGTTTTATGAAATTATATTTTGACGCAACAAAAAACCCCATACAGTTTCTTTGTGAATGATAAATCAGCTTTATATCCACCTGAAAAATACCGCAGTGATTTTGACCATTATTATACTGGCAACAATGTTTAATTAGCAGGCATTATCTTGCATTATCTTGAAAATGTACAACAATTTAAAACTTAAACTAAGAATGTAAATTATCTCTAGCGAAACCCAATATGAAATAATAAAAGATAATGCAAAAATTATTTAATACACTTAATTGAATTATTACAAAAATGTAAGCTGCTGCAAGATAACGTAATGGTATATGAGTAGTTTTGAAAATATGAAAAAACCGCCAACAAATCATTGATAAATGGTTGGAAAACAGAAATGTTAAAAGAGCGGCTGCTGGACGAAAAATTAGGTAAAAGGAAATTTCAGGAAGAGCTGGCCAAAACCTTTGGCACAACGAGTTACAGAAAAATTAGAAAAATTGCAGGAAGAAATAGATACGAACACAAGACCAGTTGATACAAAAAATAAAAGAAAAACAAGACTAACTGATAGAGGCATCACCACAAGCTGGTCGACAATTAAAATTAGGTCTAGAACCAAAGGCTAGTCTACAAGAAAAAGCTCAGCAACGGGCTGACATTGTGACAGATTTTAGTCAAGATGATATTGAATATTATGACAGTTTAAAATTTCCAGATTTATACACATTTTTTTTAAAAACAGGAAGATTCCAGAGTTAAATGAAAAGTTACTAATATTAGCAGTCAACTGGGAAATAAGAAAGGGGCAGCAAACAGACATAAAAGAGATAGAGGCAGAAGAACCCACATCACTCTTAGTCTCATGGGGTAAATACAAAGAAAGAATAAAATATCATAAAAGCAACATTCCAGAACAAGAAACAACAAAGACCAAAAAAGGAAAAGGATTCGAAATAGAATATGATAGTGATTCAGAAATTAAAATACCAAAGTCATATAAATTACCCCCCCCCCCCCATCATATTTTGGTAAACTATACATTGACACTAAAAAATATTACAGTTACATTTGGATGCTTATCACGATAACAAAAGAGTATTGTCCAGAAATATTGATTTTTTGTTTTAAAATTATAGATCCACAAAATTAGGTACCCTCACATATGTATTTTTTACCCAAACTACGAAATTTGAAACCCACGAAAATAAAGAGTTTCATATTATTCTTTGTCCTCTAGTGAGAGCCCTCCTCTTTGGAGATTGGTTTTCACCCTGTGTTACATTATATTATATTATATTATATTATATTATATTATATTATATTATATTATATTATATTATATTATATTATATTATATTATATTATATATATATATATATATATATATATATATATATATATATATATATATATATAGATATATATAATATTTATACTTTTTTCATTCCTCCTTCATACATCAAATTATTCAGAATAGATTTAGAATGTGGGTTTAATTATTTCATTCCACTTCTACAAATTAAATTACCACCACGCATTAAATCAGAAACTATTTCTTCAGATTGTTTGGATATTATTTTCTTTGTTGCATCCTCCAGTACACCTTGTGCCTCAGTATTACCATTTGATCATTCTTTCATTGTTTCCTTTATTTCTGGTGAATTTGCGTTCTGTTCCTTTTTCAATTATTTTTAAACATTTTATGCCATTTGTTTGTTGTTGTTTTTTTTTTTACATTCGGATTAAACAATTCCCTTAACACCACCCTGTAATGCTTCAAGTGCTTTCCTAGCTTTAATACATCTTTACTAATTGTTGTTCATTTACTTGCTCAAATGTTGTTCCCTTTGAAAAACACCTTTTAAGGTATCAAATATATATCCAAATATTGAACCTCAAATAATTATTCTTTTCTGATTTCGAGTATTTCTTACTAGCATGCACTGGGTGTGTAACTAAATAAAATATCTGAACTGGTCCCATTAATATATGAACCTGTAACTAACCTACAATGTATCAATAGTGAATTAATATCAGTTATATTTACAGTTCTATCCCCAATATTTAATTTGTCACTCTAAATTCTTGAATTAAAACCAAGAATGTTACTTAAACTAAGTGGGATTGTAAAATCAACCCTATAATTTTCTGGTAGTTTTATTTTACATCTTAAAGTGTTATGGTGTAATATAATTGTCATGACATGTTGATTATTCTCAATAATATTTGTATAGTGATGTCTCTATCTAATATATTATATGTCTCGGTAGGTGCTGTTATCCGACACCATCTATCATTAACAGAATACCTAAAATATTATTTTCTGGTGTGATATTAAACCAGCTGTACCAAACCTCTGAACTAATTAATGCTACTTTATACTGTTTGATTATATCTACAACAATTGGTGCTGAAAACTCAACTGTAAAATTTTGTAATTTTCCATAAGTTGCATTTGCACTATCAAATAATAATGTTGTTTCAAATACCATCTCCAGAATATATCATTATATATTATTTTCAAATTTTGTTTTGTATTCAGATTTGTTTATTACCTTTACATTATACAATTCATGAAGTATTTCTATAATCTCATTGTCAATGGGTTTTTTTAATTTATTTATTTCCATTCATTTTACTATAACACAGTAATTGTAATCGTTTCACTAAATCATCAGGAATTTTGTAATATTTAATATTATCACAAACTTTTAAAACAAAATTTTAGACCGTTCATTACGTGGATATCCAGCTAACTGTATTAATGTTTTGAAAGTATTGATTCATTTTTGCTGTAATTTTGTTAGTATAATTTATTTCTTCATTAAACCAATTAAACTTTTTCTTGACAATGATAACATGCATCTTTACGTTTGTCTCTGCACCCGCTTTCTCCTGTCCTGGTGGATCCTTTTCTTTGACGTTGTGGACATTCTGTAGCCCAATGTCCTTTCTCTTGACAGACATAACAGGTATCTTGACTTTTATCTCGAGAGGAGTATTCTGGAGTTTCTCCAAAAGTCTTGATTTATGTGTATTTTTGAAAGACTCTCTAAATCTCTGACCAGAAGTGTGATCTTTTGTGGCTCTTCCATCTTCACAAATTGAATAAAAATGAGTGTATCGTCTTACGTAGGGCTACTATTATATATATATATATATAGTGTGTGTGTGTGTGTGTGTGTTTGTGTGTGTGTGTGTGTGTGTGTGTGAGAGAGAGAGAGAGAGAGAGAGAGAGAGAGAGAGAGAGAGAGAGAGAGAGAGAGAGAGGTGTATCCTTGGCAAATCAAACTTGATTAGTCTGCCGTGATGAAACGATCATACCATTCCAAGGAGAAACCAGCAACAAAGCGACGACTATGTGCTTTGTCACCTCATGCTATGAGAGAAGTTTTGGCAGAAGTTTGCCTTAGCGATTTGGAAAAGTAAATGGTCGATCCATATCCAATACAATCCTCCTCCTCCTCCCCCAAACCGTCAGAGCTAAATGCGTCCAGAAAATAAAATCGTTCGTTAGCTTCAGAGGTATTGTTTTCACATTCAAACCACTCAGAAAGTGACTTCCGAACGTTTACAACTTTACAGGGTAAAATTTAAAGAGTTCAAATCCCAAGTCCCTGCAAAGAAAATGGCTACATTTGTTACGGACTTGTTGGAGTCTATGTTTGTTCGAGTTGAAATGACAGTGTCGGAGCAAAGCGATACGATTGTTTCTTGCCTGTTTTATCGGCAAAAAGTATTTAAAAGAGGCGGAGATTATAAAACAAGAAAAAGTGAAAAGGGTAGAATTCATTTACTTTCAACGACGGTTACAAATAATTTATATTAGTTAAAATTTTTAAATCAGTAATTTTCGAAACATTTACTTTTTGTTAGAAAATGCGGACTGAATTAGCCACATTCAAAAAATAAAAAGTGAATGAGAGATAATTTTTTGCGGGGGATTTGCAATATTTGTGAATTATTTAAAACTTTTTATTCTCAAATTTTACGTTTAGTACATTTGAACTTAAAAGATTTGAAACGGAAACCTATCTTTGACGAACTTATGGAATACTTCTCTTTGCTCAACCATGTTTTTCCTACTTCTGCTCCTACCGATTTCCTATTTCTTAACAAAGGGTAAAAAAAAAAAATCGGTGCTCTCTCTTTCTCTCTCTCAGAAAAAAGCATAGCTCGGTTGTGCAATATATTGTCAAATTTGTAATATTTTTCCTGTGAACGTATTTTATATTCAAAAGTTAAAAAATCGAATGTTTACAAAATATCAGCAGGTAGGCAGAACGTATAGGAATGCGTACGAGGTTGAACAAAAGCTACATATTGTAGCAATGTTTTATAAGACTTTGAAAATTGTCTCCCACCCCCTTTCTCTATATATATCTCGGTTGCGATCGCTACCGATATGAAGGTAAATTATACAGAGTCTGATTATACGCTCATAATTGGAGGGCGGTACGAAACAGCAATAACGAGTATATACGGTTCGACTTAAATGTGATTGAAGTCTGGTGTATTCCAGCTAGCAATGAACGAATCAATAGTGGACTTACGTTTCACTTGAAGGGTAGTTAGATTCAAAACAACTTTTTTGGAGAAAAACATCATTGATACATAACACATATTATATTTGCTTTAGATAGCTGGTTTTCACCTGCGAACTTTTGCAGCACCCAGTTTATTGAAGACGATGACTACACTGTATCAGAAACAAACAAGCTTGGCGTAAGGTTTAGTGTACTTTTGTATCGAAGTGGGGTGTTCCATTATCTTTTCTAAATGGCAAAACTTAAGAACGTTGAAGTTGTACATCGTAAACTGAGCATCGGTTATTGTCAAGAAAAGAAAATATTTTGTTTTGCCTGTAGGTGTAGTCAATATGGCCCACACAATTACTGTTTTATATATGTGTGAATGAATGGATGAAACAAATGAATGAATGGATTTAAGAATCAGGGACAAATTATTGGATCTATAAAACTAATCAAAGGGTGAGAAGGGCTATAGTATTATCACACACACACACACTTGGAAACAAATATTCCTTCTTACAAACCAAGGGAAGAGGGGGAAATGTATGAATTAGCGAACCAAAGAAACTGATTGTGTCCTTAAAAGTAATCAAAGTAGTACGAGAGAGAGAGAGAGAGAGAGAGAGAGAGAGAGAGAGAGAGAGAGAATGATAGAGTCAATATTACCCATTAGTGAAAGTCGCACTACAGTACCCACGGATCATTTTCGTATCTAAACTGCGAGCAAGCTGACTTCGAGAAAATTTCGAACTTCAACGTACACTTATACTTACACTGTCAGATTCAGGAATGTTAAGTCCAAAGTTCCAGCAGAGAAATTGGTCACTTTATCACTGGCTTGTATGAGTCTGTGTTTGTTTGAGTTCAAACGACAGTGTCAGGCAAAAATTAAGATTGTTGTGACTCTCTATCACCCATGGCAGTTTGAAATCTCCCGTATTAATTGAATTTAGCAGACCTGCTAAATTAACGCAAAATAATCGACATAATATTTAAATAGCAAATATACTACTAAAATAATCCCCAATAGATAATTTGCTTACGAAGACGCTTAGAAATAATTATAGTAGTACTCTAATAATGTTCAAATACGTAATTTTCCGAGCATTTACTTTTTTTTAGTTAATGTGGTAGTGAATCTATTCACATGAAAAGAAAATTAAACGAAACATAAGATTTTTCGTTCCAATAGTTGTGAAGTTGTACGTTTACAACATTTTAATTTAAACAAATTAAATCAGAAACATTTCTTTGACCATTTTGACCAAATTAAATCAGAAACCTTTCTTTGACCATTTTGTATCTACCCTTCGTCTATATTCTTCAATTATTTATGTAACCTGTCCTGTCTAACTCGTAATATCGCAAACATACAACTTTATAACCAAAAGGTTGTAAAAGTATTTCAATTATTAGTTTCTTGAAATTATGAACTCAAGGTCTAAGCGTTCCAATCAACGAAGCATTCCAAAGTACGCACTTACTTGCACTTTTTTAAATTTCCTCTGTGCCTTCTCACTGGGACAAATCACTGTCCAAGTACATGACGCAGATTGAGGCGGAGATTATAAAACAAGAAAAAGTGAAAAGGGTAGAATTCAATTTTACTGGACATATTTGAGTAACTGGACATTCTATTCTAAACGCTCCAACTTCAATGAATACTCTCATTCCTAGGAGACTTCCTCTGGTTACATTAGCTGATGTTGCTGTGGCTACCACAAAATTCAAAGCTGTACTACGAAGATCAAAATCAGGGTCTCAACCTGCATTTGTATCTAAAGATATTCCTGATAGTTACAGACAAGCAATAGAAAATGATAGTCAGATAGTAGATGGAGCGTTTGGAATATTATTACCCTTTTCTCTCCTTACTGTCCATGTATGGTGGTATATGAGTATATTTGTGTCTATATTGTGTGTGTATATTCCTACCCTTTTCCACCCTTGCAATTCACTGCTAGGGTTATTGACTATGCAAGTGTGGTAGGGATTGGTAGTTTTGTTTAAAAGGGGACGGTAGAAAAATTATAGGAGGATAGGGGTAGTAGGGGGATTTAGTTTTGTTTATACAAGGTTTCACTTCGATTTCATCCCCCTTCTTTTACTTCCTACCCTAATTGTCAGTAAGTATAGGTGCTGGCAAGTAGATCAGTGGGTATTGGTCACTCAAAGGGCGTGGTATTTGTGGGTATAGTGTGTATATTCCTACCTTTGTCATTGGTTTGTATATGTGAGTGCTGGTCAGTAGATGAGTGGGTGTTGGTCATTCAAACGCCGTGATATTTGTGGGTATCGTGTGTGTATATTCCTACCCGTTTCGTTGGTTAATAGGTGTGGGTGCTGGTCAGTAGTTGAGTGGGTGTTGGTCATTCAAACGGAGTGGTATTTGTGAGCATAGTGTATATATGTTCCTACCTTTTTCGTTGGCTAGTAGGTATGGATGCTGGTGACATTAAATGGCGTGTTGGTTAGTAAGTGTGGGTGTTGGTCCGTAGATGAGTGGGTGTTAGTCACTCAAACGCCGTGATATTTGTGGGTATCGTGTGTGTATATTCCTACCCGTTTCGTTGGTTAATAGGTGTGGGTGCTGGTCAGTAGATTAGTGGGTGTTGGTCACTCCGTGGGCGTGGTGTTTGTGGGTATTGTGTGTATATACTCCTACCCTTTTCGTTGGTTAGTAGGTGTGGGTGCTGGTCAGTTGATGAGTTGGTATTGATCACTCAAGCGGCGTGGTATTTGTAGGCGTAGTGTGTATATATTCCTACCCTTGTCTTTGTTTAATAGGTGTGGGTGCCGGTCAGTAGATGAGTGGGTGTTGGTCACTCAAACGGCGTGTTGGTTAGTAGTTGCAGTTTTAACATTACATTTCCCTTTGTACCCAGGCTCCCATTTGTGTAAAAACATTTCTAGGTACAATGGGAAATATCATCTGTATCTATTGTTACGGAATTATGTATTATTTCGTTTTTAAATAATGGTATAGGTTTATGATCTCTGCATATTAGTCTAACAGTTGTCGTCTTGCAGAAAGTACATATACGGTATTTCAATGTGACTCGGTACATTAGGTCTTGGGAAATATTGTCGGTTGTAGCATTAGTCTATCACGTGATTTAGCGCGTGATGGTTGAACTTCTCACCTAGATTCTACGATTCAATTAAGAGTCAATACTTTGTTGACTGGTAATAACGTTAGTGCAAAGGTACTTTAGCGGTGTCACGCATAACCTAGTTTCTGATTGGTTCGGAGAGGGTTGTTTTCTAGAAGGATTAAATTGTGTTTAAGTCGCAATACAGTTTAAATTGGTTTTCCTTATTCTGTTTTGCGCATTCAGAAGCTATATAATCAGATGTATTGCTGTGTTTAGGCATTCGTTTATATTTCATTCAGCCTGAGAGGTCATAAACGAGATTGGTTCATTTTGTGTGTCGATATTCTACTTCAGTGATGTTATATATAAGAGAATTCCTTGTATGAAGATGGAAGCCGTAATGTTAATTTCCCAATGACCATCAAGTGTAATTTTTGATCCCCAAGTGTCACATATTACAACTCTAAGGCACTGTATCTCAATCTGAACCATAACTGCTTCAGTGACAGATGAGCGGACGCGAATTTCTTAAAATTAACTCCCAGATCTCTTCACCTGTTTTGCTTCACATAAAGAACGTTAGATACTTTGTCACAATGTTACACTCATTCATAAGTAAGGGTCCCTCGAAGGGACTGACGCTCTACTGGCCGAAAAGAATTTCCAGGAATCCTTGATAAGACCGTTTCCTCTTTTTACTGCTGAGTGTTGAAACCATCTCTGATATTTTTTGAGCGATAACAAGATTTTCAAATAGGCCACTGTGTCGACAATATTGACGTAAGATATGCACCAATTTGCATGTAGGACCAATTAGACGGCATCAGAAGTCTTTTGGTAAAAAGCCCATGTCAATATGACCATCCAGTCAGGAGGGCCGGAGTAGCAATAACAGGCCATCTCATTAGCTCTTCAGCGTCAATACGTGTGTATATGAATGTCGTGCACTTGTAAAAGTGAATTTCTTGCCGATTCTTGTGACCAAGGTAGCATCTATGATAAAGCAAATGTGCACTCGGTATATGTATGCATTCGAAGCGATTCTAGAAATATTAACTATATTTTAATAGCAGTAAAATGAAAGTAAACTGCATGCAAGCAAATAAGATGAAATTGTGAACAAGCATTTGTTTCAGTATGTTTCCAAGTACACAACATTCAATATCAAAGCAGAATTTACAAACACATGACTATTTTTTATAAAGGTATCAGTTTCTCTCACTGGAGCGCCGCCTGGACCAGGATACAGACATACGGTTCAATTTCAAGAGGATGAAGAATATGGATGCTTCCTCAAACCCAGGTAAATGGCTATATAAACTTTCGTATATTTGGATGGATGCATTCTATAGAGGATGTCTGACAAAAATTTTCTTCTGCAATTATGAGTTTGTAAGTTTTATTTTAAAAAAAACAAACAATTTCTTATATAAACGATTATCAACTGCGAAATTGCTGAAGAAAATCCGTTGAAACTTATTTAAGCCTGCATATTTTGTTCTTCAACATAATGGGATAATAACAAGTTTTCTATATTCGCACATGACCCAGACAGTAACAGCTTTCGTGCCATCGACAGACGATGACACACGTTATGCCACATCGAGGTGTGATATAGCTGTTACCAAGTACATTTCGTGCTATTGTCGGTGTTATGATGTCAGTCGAATGTAAAAATCGCAGATTAATATGTACTGCTTGAAATTTTACATGCTGCACATGAAAATGAGAAGGAACTTATGATCCCCATGCTTGTATATAGGATGATCATATGCACATAATCTTTTCATCGAACGATATCTGTCGGAATGTACTTTCTCTATTTCCCTTTGCCCGTATGAAAAAATTATGAAGGAAAGTCCTCTTAACATTCACTTTAATTCAAATGATATTGCACAGTTCTTCATATAATAATTCTATTACCGCATAGTAGAAGTTAATTTTGTTAATTATTTCTTCTATAATTTTCTTTTTGCATCCCAGTACCTTTTGTGATCAAGTAACTTCAGAGGGTTGTAGTCCTAATTCCATTAAAATTATTTTCAGATATCTTCAGCGCTTCAACACTACCAGGTGTCACGTGTTTTGGCAATGTGTTTTCAACTTTTTCGAGGGTTTTGTAGTAAATGGAATAATAAACGCCATAATTCCTACTTCGGTGCATTTGTGTGTTATTTCTTCATTGGATATTTTGGGGAACAGAGGCATAAGCCAAGAATTCTGGCAACCAGGATAGTTCTGATGTCACTTGGCTGTTTGATCTTCTCTCTTCCACAGTTTATTGGAGGCAAATAAGAGTATACTGTTTCCTGAAGGATTATTATGTTTGATATTCAACTGGAAAATTCTAATTCTAATCCTGTCATTGCCAAGGTTTTCCATGTTCAGAGTGTCGTAAGGTCAAGGTCACAACATGCACTAGTTGCATCCACTGATGTTGCAGGAATATGCCAGTATCAAACTGGAACACAAATCGTTGCCTTACTTCCTAACGTCTAAACGAGTTCTCTTTTCATTAAACGTAATATTTTTGCCTCCCACATTTGTAAATCTCCACTTACAGACTTGTGTCTTCTGCTTTTATTTGTTATCTCTTACTCTAACCAGACATAATGTATGAATTGTTGCCCACTTTAAACATAAACAAATTAAATGTAGACTTTAAATACAAACAAATTATGTGTAAACTTTAAATGCAAACAAATTACGTATAGATATACTATAGCCTGTCTATCACTCTGTATAATCGATATCCAAGAGTTATTATTATTCTTTTAAAAAGCAGCTATAACTCTATAATCGATGTTCAAGAGTCGTTATGATTCTGAATAAAGTGACTATCACTCTGATTAATCGATGTTCAAGAGTCGTTATGATTCTGTATAAAGTGACGATCACTCTGTATAATCGATGTTCAAGAGTCGTTATGATTCTGTATAAAGTGACTATCACTGTATAACCGATGTTCAAGAGTCGTTATGATTCTTTATAAAGTGACTATCACTCTGTATAATCGATGTTCAAGAGTCGTTTTGATTCTGTATAAAGTGACTATCACTCTGTATAATCGATGTTCAAGAATCGTTATGATTCTGTATAAAGTGACGATCACTCTGTATAACCGATGATCAAGAATCGTTATGATTCTGTATAAAGTGACTATCACTCTGTATAACCGATGTTCAAGAGTCGTTATGATTCTGTATAAAGTGACTATCACTCTGTACAACCGATGTTCAAGAGTCATTATGATTCTGTATAAAGTGACGATCACTCTGTACAACCGATGTTCAAGAGTCGTTATGATTCTGTATAAAGTGACTATCACTCTGTACAACCGATGTTCAAGAGTCGTTATGATTCTGTATAAAGTGACGATCACTCTGTACAACCGATGTTCAAGAGTCGTTATGATTCTGTATAAAGTGACTATCACTCTGTATAATCGATGTCCAAGAGTAATTATTATTCTTTATAAAGTAACTAACGCCTACGATCTAAATTTTGCTCTGCTTGAGTTTTTCGTCTTTATTTTAAACATGAATCGTTGTAGAATGTTTTCCTAGATGAAGTAATGTTTTATGTTTTTCAACGATGTTTGATAATTCAAGAACATGTCGAAAATATCAAGGTCTTCAGCAAACAAGAATAATTAAAATCAACATATTTATACAGTCAACACTGGACTTATAATTTTAATAGAGGGGAAAAATACGTTACTATACCTCAAACGTTGTGTCACCGTGAAAAGTTTAAAAATATAATTGGAAACAAAATATGTCCATGTTAGACAAAAAAAATTGTACATAGAATAAATTCTTCGTACTTACCAGACTCATTTGAAAACAGATACAAATAAGACGGAATCAACCTATCGCCAGAGCAGATATGACCACGCCTACACAATAGCATAACACGTCATAAAAAATCAGAGTATTTTACTTTAGTTTAGTTTAAATATATTTGATTTAATAAATTTGAATTTGGAGATTACAAGATGTATACTATGGAAAGTAAAGGATTAGAACAGAAGCCAATAGCTATTAACGTACTTCTCCTTTGCCGATGCAAAAAAAATTTAAATATATGTGATGATATTAAAATCTGATGACAATAATTTTAAATTGCTGAATAGTCAAATTGAAAAGACCTTTAAAAAAACATTAGCATTTAATCAAGGAAATATAAAGCAGAAAGATGAACACTGAAAGAGTTGATAAAATATGAGAATAAAGAAAAGAAAGCAAATAAAAGGAGAAACTGTTATCAATATTTGAAGAACACTGTGTTTAAAGTTGCGAAAATAAATAAGAAAGAAAAAAAAACCGATGTTGATATTGAACAGTGCTTCTTTGTAGAGCTAGTCGTTACAGAAGCGGTGACCAATCATTTTGAAAAAGGAAATTGCCGTTTATAGTTGATTATGACCCGTAGAAGTGCACACCTGTCAATAAAAGGTGCGCTTAAGTAAATCGTTTTGACTTTTCAATCATTATATGAACGACATAAAAAATATGAATGTCTACGTCATATGGAAGCATTATACCACCACACAAAAATATTTGAAGTTTAATTTCCATATGGTGTAAGGGATTGAAACAGTTCGATATGTTGTTCTTGGTAATACTCGCTAAAGAAAAAGAAGTGTTGTGTACTTTCTAAAAGTTCACTTCTATATAGAGGTGATCCAATTATATTGTTTCTAAATAATTGTTGATTACGTGAGTTGCAATTTATCCTACGTCCAGCATGAATAATTTGACATTTCCTTCAACCTCAATTAAAGTGAATGTTAACATGAGTATCGCGATTATTTAATGCGCTTTGGAAAATCATTATGACGACTCTCGATACATAATGTGTTCCATTCATTAATGACAATGACAACTTTACCTTCGATATTATAAAGCTTTAAATCCCTGTTTTATCACAAAATCCACAACCTTAATTTGAAGTTGTAGATAATTTACAGTATCTGCATATTAGAAACATCATCAGCATACAGTATGGCATAACATGTAATGTATATCACAAGAAACACATATTCCATGTCCACACTTTTCTCTTAATTTGATAATCAAATCGTTTATAAATAAATTAAAAATCAGAGGACTTGGAATACAATCGTGTCTGATTCCTATATTACAAGGTACACAAGTTTATATACTGCTGATCAACTTGGACACATGCACTGACACTATTTGACATCGATCATATGATACGTAAAAAATTTCCTCCTGTACTCTTCTTTACTAAGCACTGAATAAGTTTTTGAGTGATCTGTCGAATCAAACGCCTTGGAAAAATCAATGAAGAGGCACAAAAATCCGCCACCAAATCTGCTTAAATATGTTTGCACGAAAGTTTGAAGAATAAACATGTTGCCTACGGAAGAATTTCCCTTTCATAAGCCAGATTGACCTTCATTAATTATCCTTTTTCAGTTGACTGTGTTGTCAATCTGTTATTTAAGATGCCGGTGAGTATCTTGTTTAGCACATCAATGAGTGAAAAGCCTCGATAATTGTTAGAATCATTTTATGTTTTTATATTGGGCAAATAATACTTTCTCCGCATGCACGTAATACAATTTGTTAGATTGAAATACAGTATTAAATAAATGGGTTAATATTGGAGTAATTTCTGCCACAGTGTGCTTTAACATTTCAATCAACATATTGTCTGGATCTCCAGCTTTCCAAGATGTAATATTTTTAGTACGTATACATTCTTCATCATCTTATTAATTCTTTACCATGCCTTTACATAGTTTATTTCTTTGTACCATGAGCAGTCGTCGTTCGAGAGAAAAACTCTAAAATGTTTGTGTGAGTCAACTCAATCAAGTCTGTGGTTGAACATATATAGTGGTGGATGGAAGGGTTTTTAATTTTCTTAGAAATTGCCAAGGGTTCAGTTTTAAAAGGGTTAAGGATACAAGCCAATGGGGTTCTCACAGTGCTAGTTGCACTAGGTGGCGCTGCTAGTCAACTCGGTTCATTTCAACGGAGTAGCAATAGTAACATGTCGAGCAGTTCAGCTTATGAATCATTGACTCTTCCAGAAATAAGAGAAGAGTTAAAGAAGAGAAATGCCAAGGTTTCTGGTCGGAAAAAGGAACTCATTGAAAGGTAAGTGTGCGTACACTTTTCTTAGCACGATCCAAACAAGAATACATTGAAGTTGTGTAAAGACACCGACCTCGAAAATAGGTTATAGTCGAATATGAGCAAATATTTACTCTAGTACAAGTCCTATTTTTTAATTGATGGGCATAGATAATAGATGACTATTGAAAATTAGAAGTATTGACACAAATCTTGGATATTTAACTGCTTTCAAAAGATTTTTAGTCCACAGGCGAGCATTACTTTTTGATTGTTGCTTCAAAAGCTCAACGTCCAGTTATGCTTGTTAGTAACCATGTTTCAGGAAAGAACAGATCACATGTTCATGATGTTGCTCTCTCTCTCTCTCTCTCTCTCTCTCTCTCTCTCTCTCTCTCTCTCTCTCTCTCTCTCTCTCTCCAAGCATATATAATGTTTTCAAGGCAGAAGATAATAAGTGCTGTAAATAAATGACTAAAAAAAAGTATATACAAAAAGTAAAAGTGTCTTGTCATGATGAACTTTTATCTTTTTATTTTGCCCACTGAGAGATTTTTTGCAAGTCGGAATTGAGGATTTGAGCAGTTACGATGGGATTATCTACGATTAGACAGAGAACTGCATCATCTGCATATAACTTATAGTGGAGTATATATATTGTACGATATCATTTATGCATATCATAAAAATCAACGGGCCTAAAACAGATCCTTGGGGTACACCAGCCCTAATACGCCTCCACTCTGAAAAATACTCCCGGAAGAAACACTCGTTCTTTCCCTTTTTTTATGACAGCTAGAAAACAATTTTAAAAGGTCTCGTGTGATGCTACTAGCTTTCAGTTATAGACGAGTCCTTAACGCCAAACGCGATCAAAACATTACTTTTATCGCAAAACACAACTCTAATTTTCTTACCGGAATCAACTGTTTGGCAAAACCTATCATAGAGATATGTTAATTGATTAGCTGTAGAATCACCTGCAATAAAGGCAGAGTGGAATGTTGTGAAATGCTATTTTCACGAAAGTAATTAAATATGTGCTTGAAAAGTTAATCAGTGTTATTTTTTAGCTTATGCTGAAAATGTAATTAAAATGGTTTAAAGAAATTGAAGTTGTTAGCACTTGAATTTGTAGATGATATATATTGCTTGTCAGCTAGGTGACGGACATTAGACCTAAAATGTGCTTGTAATCACCGACGGGTCACATTTTTAACCAACCATTTAATTTTCTGGGGTGGGGGTTGGTGGGGTGGATTTTCTTTCAAGCCGGGATATTTTTTTCTCTTTTACCTCAAGATAACTTTTTTATTCAACTAATATAATGGCTATAATACTTTTTTGGGTTGTAAAAATCAGAGGAATAATATTTGTTTTAAGCTATTTGAGGCCCTAATTTGTTTTCTCAAAAATATCTTAGTCGCCCCCCCACCCCCCCCACATCCCTTCCTGCCGCCACCGAAAATGAATTGGTCGGTTCCTTATAGTATTGGACGGCAGTATAATAGGCATCAGTACGTGTTAGAGTTCCACTGACATACGGCGATAGGTTAGTTAAGTTAACAATATGCATCTTATAGGGGCGGGTCCGGAGGGGGTGGGGGCGTTGGAGTTCACCTCCTCCCCCACTCCCCTATCAGCCCCAAAGAAATGAGCTCAAAACAAACGCAATGTTTCTTAACGTAAGTTTTCTTTACAGTTATATAGTTACAATTATGCCCTGGAAACGCTTAAAATGCAGAACCTTATGGGGGGGGGGGGTCATACCCTGGTCCACCACTGGGGGTCCCATCCCACAGACCCCTCACCTACTTGTTTAAGCTTCCTTTAAATGATATTTTTGGATCCGCCCGTGTCTCAGTTCGCGTATTCATTCTCTTTCTAGTTGGAGACATCTCAAATGCGTCCACAAACCTATGCAACAAACAGAATAACCTCAACGCATCCAAAAGTGAATCTAATGTGGGAGAATCTTAGAATTCAAATGATGCCATATATGCTTTGTTTCTGATTGGTCAAATTTTTATTAGAGTCGGGGCTTCACCCATGTTCACGCTCGGCTTAGCTTACATTGACGAGAACTGCAAACCGAAAGAGACATCATTTTACATCGGTAAGTAGAATTAACACATGTTGTGCCTGAAATCCATTATTTTATTAACGCAAATCATGTATTTAAGTTTGGTTTCTTATTCTTTTCATCACTTACCTATAATGTTAGAAATTTGTTTAGCCTCATTGTAGTGGCTTTAGAGGATCATATAGTATTACAAAAATGCGTTAGAAGCGTTAATTTTAATTTGATCAAATGTTAAAATTGCATACAGCATCACAATTGCAAGAGCGTCAATTAAAAAAAAGAAAAAAGAAATTCGTACAGGAAATTGGAGGTTGAGACTTCCACGTGCAACGGAGAGAAGGGTAAGATGAAAAAGATAGAATTTTTAAATAATATTACTACTGTTACAGGCTGGACGTTCTGTTTAGCCGCAATCGGCGTTGCTATTGGATACATCGTCGGTGGACAGACAGTGAACCTTTATGTTGACATTAACAGAGTTGACCCATCCAGGTAACTAGGTTTTGAAGCAAAGAGATGAATATTAGAAAGTTTCATAGCAATAATTCGATTCCATTCAAAACAGATGGATACGCCTTATATATAATACTAATGCCAATGAGAGACAAATCACGACCTTTTGTGTGTGAAGACGTACAAGATTCCTATCATCTTCAAAGGGATGTGAGAAAAGAAACGTAGCATATAAAGAATGAGGTTTTAGTTTAGCATAATGATAATACAGTTTGTCGCGTGCTAACGTTTGCCACAGCACGTGGAAAGAGTTTGAGCCTGAAGATTTAAAGTCATTTCCAAGTTCGCATGCAAATGTCTGCACACAGCAAACAGTGTATCATCACTATTCTTTCATGATCAATTACTAAGTACATAAACTGTATACCATATACCCACAAACAGAGATTTTTAGCACGAAACAAACAAATAAAAAATGTACTCCAGCAGCTGACGTCACAAAACGCATAACGTTAAACAAGTTTAAATAAACCTAATGATTTAAGAAGGGGTGTGTGTGTGTGTGTGTGTGTTATTATCAGTATTGTCGGTATTATATAACATTACCGGTCTACAGAGTAGCATCTAATGTCTGAAAAAATAAATAATCATAAATTAATATTATGGGGAATGAGACTCATATTTCTTTGTATCAAAATTGTTTAAATTCTGAATGAGGTAGAGAATAATTAGGCAATACAAAATTGCTTCTCGTATTTTTGTCTATAACAAAATGCTCACATGCTAGTATCCAGAATGGACCTACAACAACATTAAATGTTCTTTCAACCAATGTAATGGAAATCCGAATTTGAGAAGCAGTGAGCATTTCAATATTTCTAGAACTTTATGACGTTAAAAAAGAGTCCGACCCATTTCAGCGTTCCTTTGACGTCCACGGATCCCTAGTGGGTTGGAGTAAGGTGGATTGGTTCAACCATTTCTATTGGAGTCTAGTGGATTGGTTCAACCATTTCTATTGGAGTCTTTCTGATAGTAGTCATTCCCATCCTTGGCTATCCGAAAAGACTTCCAGGTTCAATATTTTAACTTTTTTTAATGTCAGATAACTTGCATTATTCCCTTCACTATTCACGATCTATTGATAGTGAGAGGTATAGAGACAAATTTCAGTGTAACCATGAGGTAGCTTGTAAATTACATTTTCTTCTCTATCGACCCACAGAAGTGAAAAACTTCGCCGTCATGCAAATGAAATAATTTCTCTGCAATTCCTAAACAGAGTCAGAGACGTCTCCTGGAATGTTAATTGATTTGACAAATGATGGATGGTAATATTGTCACTGTCTTCACTTTAGAGCTGCTCATTTTGAGCATAAAAGAGAGCTCAAGTAAAGCTCTTTTCATCAATTTCTGGAATTCTTGAGCAGTGCCTAATACAACTATAATTTCATTGTGAGCACATTATTTAACAACAAGGGATTTAATTATAGTACAACGTTGATTATCAAACTCGTCGGAAGACGGGAGAATCGTTGGGATGAACGGGAAATCGGATAGTGAAACTCATTCACCACTTCTGTCTATTGCGAGATGGTGTAAGTGTACTATGGAATTTCTAAAATGGTTCTCTGTTTCATAAGTCTTTGCTAGTGAGGTAAAATGTTTGAAACAGGGAACCAAAAGGTCGATCAGTATACATACGCCATCTGGAGGAGCAATGTGTAGGGAGTACCATTTTGTATTCGTACATAATAGAAATGCTTGAGGGACATGGTGATGGTTCATATAAACCGAAAATTCCAACAATCGGAATTCGGATAATAGACGCATATCGTACTGCCTTTATGTGAAAATGCGACTCTTATCGGGCCGAATGGAAGGACAGTATCACCCCAGGCTAACTCCCTTATAATTTAATATCAATTGCCAAGTTTGCCAGATGTTGCAGTGTCGCGTTCTTTATATTTTTGTATATCCTTCTTATCTGTGTCCTGTTTTGACGAATATTCAATTGTTTATAGCAGGTATATTGGAAATCGGTAGTCCCTGTTTGCTTCATTTTAAATTTCAGCTACTGATATTTTTCACCTCGAGCACTAGTGACAGGTTTTCATTTTGAAACACTAAAACATAAGTTCTCTGGTTCCTGATTTTCGAACAGCTCTTTCTTTCATATTCAACGAACCGCAGAATTTTTTAAATGCACGTTAAAGAACTGTATTATCTATACAAACTGAAAATAATCCAACACATTGTACATTATCAGGATATGAACAGCTCCAGCAGATGCGCCAGTCGGAAGCACACACAGAAACCGATAATCGGCATGTGGCACAAACCAGTTTTGGAGAATCCATCAAAGACTTTCCTAAGGCTCTGATAATCTTGGTATGCTTGAAAAATATTCAATTCATGTTATTTATAAATTAAAGCGATACTTTCAGATATTAACAATTCGAACTGTGTTAATGTTTTCTGTTTAACACTCTCAGACTTGTTGGTTGCGGCAGCAAATAACCGTTTTGCTTGACATTTTGTGTCAGGTTTGTGACCATTTATAGTTGTAATAAATTTTTGTCAGTGCAGAACCTTTTGGCAGTTTTTGTAGACATTAAAGTTCAATTTCTAATAATTATTCCAAGTTAATTCATAATTCATAAAAGCAATAAATGGTGGAGAAAATACAACCTAAGTTGTTAAAATATTTTCTCCTATCCGTTTGCTTTGTAAACAAGGCGATAAAGTAGGTTTAAACTAAACCAATAAATACTTGACGCCAAGTCGTCCAACACGAATTTTATTTGTAACCAAATCGAACACACTAGTCAATTGATGTTGCAGATTGGTAAAGTACTGGTAAGGGTACATATATCTGCACATTCAGTTTTATGACATGGGTATCACATATGACTATTAAACAATTTATTCTTTCTTTTGAAAAACAAGTCCCTAAGATCATATTTTTCTCAGAGTAAAAACTATTCATTATGGAAAAGAAATGCTAAGTAATATATTAGTATCTTGTGATTATGGACTCAAAAGACTCATTTTGTTTCATCATTGGATCTTACCGATGTAAACGTGGTCAGAATACTCGACACAACGCATTAAAAACATTAAATTGAAATTAATGTTTGTTTTATTATGGGAAGAGCGATCTTATTTCTTCAAGTTATCATAATCGTAATGGCAAAGCTCACAAGTATGCGTATAAAATGAACAACTTTCATACTCAGCCATAACTTGAGAAGGGGAAAATGTACTAATTTGTTGAATATAATATCCATTGCGCACACTATCGTACAAATGAATAGGATTTCAAATGCACATGATGTAGATTTTACTGTTTAGGGATCGTAACAATAGTTGGCTCTGATGGTGGAATGCTACTAGGTGGATATCTTGTGAAGCGGTTCCAGTTGAAGTGCCGCGGAATAATGCGGCTGTGCGGCGGTTTTATGTTGGTCTTGCTGTTACTGTTCCCAACCTTTCTGGTATACTGCCCTTCCCCGTCCATTCCTGGAGTATCTGCACTTTATCCCGGACAGTAAGTTATCTACTGCAAGGTCATACACTGTTTTACTTCTTCATCGAGTGGACTGAACAGGGGCTTTTAGTTTGCTTTAATAACAAGTTATTAATGAATTAAAGCATTGATCTCTTTCATTGCTTCAATGATATTTTGCCTGAATTGTTGCCACATTCATGAATATTTACTAATGATAGAATAGTCTCTACTTCAGGATTTTCGTATCCTGTCGGTTCTGTAGGTAGTTTTCTTTCTTTATATTCATAGTTTTAAATAACTATGCATGGTAAATAGTTTAATGTATTTAGAAAAAAACTAACAGGCCGATATGTATACATGGATGGAGAATAACAATGACCAATAAACAGTCACAATCTTGACCATAATTTAAAGAGGCAATTTATCACACAATGTAATCTCCAATTAAAAGTCTCTTACTGACTGAGCTTTTCCTACACATACGTTTCTATCCCGTCTTCGTGTAATTTTTGGACGATTGGAAACAAAAAACAAAAAACACTTGCCTTTATTTAGCATTGGAAAGGTTTACCCCTCTTTTTCTACATTCAGAATTGTGCATTTTATATATGTGTACTATTTTCAAGATTTTGATGGGGGGGGGGGGGTGTTGACTGACTCAAACCTTTTCCCTTGATGAAGAGACAATTATGAGGGATTGTCGTCTGGCTGCAATGAGGATTGCGGCTGTACCACCGCTGGCTTTGAACCGGTGTGTTCTGGCAGGGAACAGATGATGTTCTTCAACCCATGCTTCACCGGTTGTAGTCACGTGATACAGGCGAATAGAAGTGTAAGGGTGGAAATTTCTGTCGATTTCTGTAGAGCACAGTTTTGTTTGACAGAGAACCATTAATTAGATTTGTGAGGACAGGTACCATATTAAATCGCTAGACTGCAATGGTTTTAATGTTCGTGTCGTGGGAGGAATCGATTTTTAACTAAGCATTCGTTTATTTAACAGTCAGACAGACTGGAAGGGAAGGTTAACTTCGATCTTTGTATCGAAAAATGTCAGAGTTGAGAGGGTACAGAAACCATTTTGTTAGCTAGTTGAAGTTCCATTATCTTTTGAGATTGTCCAGAATCAGTTACCTAAATAGCGCGAAATCTAGAAAGTTACGCTGACCGAGTTGTCGCATATTTATAAAAGGCGGTAGATTCGTTTAATCTGATTGGCTACGCTGAATAAGGGGCGTGTTTCCCAGAAGAAATTTCATGGTTTTTAATATGCCCCATCGCAAAATTTAGTCAGTCTACTTTTTATGCAAGAGAAAAATATAGAGGTTGACTCCGAGATTGAATTTAGAAGAAATTCTCTCGTAAAACAATTATTCAAGGGACCGGATGTCTGGAAAATTGACGGACACAATTCTGGCGGAAAAAGCAAGCAAGGCTTGAAAGCACAAGGTATTTGCGTCAATCTCATGTAATTCGTTGATACCAATATAATTATTTGCTTGAATTTATTTGCTTATATTTGCATGAATTTATTTGCTTAAATTCGTATATCAATTTACTTGATATGAGTATAACTGTGTTTGAGTTCATTTATCTGAATTCGTACACTGATCTTCTTTATATGAGTTTGACAAATTATTTGAATTTGTCGTCTTGATTGTTATAGGAATCATGTATTCTAAGAATTTTATGCATTACTTTAGTTGATATGAGTTACGAGAATCCGTGTGAATTCACCGATCTTAGATGATTTCATGTATGATAAAGACTTGTGTGTGTATTCGCTGAAATTAACTTAGTTAAGCCATGAAGTGAATTTCATTCATTCATTTGTATAATTGAGACGAGAACGGAACTGTTATGTTTCGCGTGATGTTAATGTGAGTAAGTGATGAAATATCCGTTAGGAAGTACATTAATCTTATTAAACTAGGTTTGTTTATGGTCTGTTCAATTTGGCCTGACCAGATAGCCTTTGGTATCTGTTTGAAGTCCGATATGATGATATCTGACGTAACGAGAGTGGAGTAATGCTCTACTCCCAGAAGGATATTTGACGGGAGATTTAGGTTGCTTCTCTGTTTATTTTGAAAGGGAAAATAGCTCCATCCACCCACCTACGTATCCAAGTACCTACGTATCCACCCACCTACGTGTCCACGTATCCACCTACCCACACAAAGCTGAGGGCCGACAGAGGCGAGACAGAGAGAGAGTGCGGAGGGGGAATATCGAAAGATCAAAGAGAACAGCAACGGTGAATTTGGAGGGTCCAGCGTTAACCAGGTTATGCTGTTATGCAGGGACAATGACTTCGATTGTACACTCGGTTATATGATGAACTAATTCTATCGTTTAAACAGATCGGCTATTTGCATAAGTATATTTGTTTTCAAATTTAGTAAATGATTTATTTCAAAAAGAAGTGTATCTTCCTAATGTAATGTATTATCCCAGTTTGTTTATGTAATTGATTGAATTGTTATATTTCATGTACGGGGGCTCGTGTTATTCTGTCCTATATATCTGCTCAGATCTCTATTTATTCCATCTATAAATTCCATAATTTATTTTATTATTTACTCGATCCGGGCAATAACACCGAGGTCGATCATCCTCTAGTTAACGATAACCAACCAAATAAAGCGGACACCTTGTAACGAGGGTAGGCCCCACCATAAGAAGCAAGGTAATTCATCTGTTATTCTTGGCTACTAATTTTAGGTGCAAAAAAAAAATTGATTTTACACAAGAAGTAAACGTTTATAATTTTCATAGACAAGGAAGAAAATATGACACGAAATATCCTTATTAGACTAAAATTTTCTGTTAGGTATTTCTTTCTTGACAATACATTTAACAAAATTATTTACAAGATTTTGTGTTTGAACCTTTGTTCCAAGCCTTGTCAAAGATAATGTGTGGACTATGATATACTGACTTCCGCACATGCAAGCATTACTGAATGAGTAATGTTACGCAACTCTTCCTACACCGTTAAAATAGAAAACTTCAGACTTTAGATTAAGATTGGGATACATTTAAATGTGAACAGCGATCTTCTAAATTTTGGTGTATTTCCTGTAAGGGAAGTGCTGGTTATAGGGGGGGGGGGGGGCCGAGGGAAAGACAGACACACATACTATTACAGTGGAAAGCATGGAAACTTGCTGCTTTGCTGCAGTTTCTGGTTATAAATGTACCTGCGTAGCGTTAGTTGATGTTACTGATGAAGTGATGAGGGCAGAAGCATTTTGTATATTCAAATGTTCAGTAGAGATGTGCAGAGGGTCCAATTGCTTGGTTTGAGTTTTCGGATGTTGAGATTTTCGAGATACAAAGCTAGCTGAAGCTTTAAGCTGAGACCTGGCGAGTCGTTCGAGTGATGCTGAGTATTTGAGCAATTGATATTCGAGTTATCGGGGTAAAATTAATGCATATTTTACTTCCAGATTTTCAAGGATTGTACATGCTACAATGAAACATACAAATAGTACAAACCCTAACCCGATGAGCGGGACAGACGCATGTGACTGGTTGTACGTGTACTGTGTACTAATATTTCTTATTATGATCGTGACCTGCGCCACAATGTCACCAGGAACGACAGCTACCTTCAGGCAAGCATAAATTAGTGCTGGAACCTTGATTGAACGATATCTTGGTTGGGAATTTTTAGCAAAAATATATGATATTATCCACTTTTGACATTTTTCGGCACCATAGACAATATTTTTGACAAGTTACGTTTTCTATGGAGTATTGGGACTTCAACTCTTGTTTAGAACTTCAACATTTCCTCTAATAGCTTTTTCGTCTTGTAAAAATAGCAATATTTTATTTTTTAAATTTTAAAAGGGTATTACGCAGCAGGCATTCCGAACACAATGGTTAATTAAAACATTATGTTATATGTATATAAAATAACATTATACATGCAAATATGATTCACTGAGATAATTAAATGAAGTATTATCATACACAAATTGAATATGTCATGCATTATTTCACTACTCGCCTATGGGGAGAGAGAGAGATCACGACACGAACTTTATACTGAAATTGTTATTAATTTTGTAATACAGGTGTGTGCCGAATAAGCTGAGATCAATGGCCGTAGGAATAAATGTTTTGATTGTGCGACTCTTGGGTAAGAAATGATTTTCTGATAAAAATAATAATACAACAAAGTTTCTGTTGCATGCCATGGAATTTGATACACAATAAGTTTCTATATATACAAGTGAGATTACCTTCCTAGCATAAATTCAAAGTTATCACATAACAATAAGCGTGCATTGTCGAGGTGCATAATTTACATTTAATATAACGTAAAGAAGTAAAGGTCTAGCGAAAGTTTTGGATATATCTTCTCCAGTGTTAAATGTTTCCTTCCATGTATTCAACATAATATTCAGTCTATTACGATTACAACGGCAACAATACCTATAGTGAAAAAGCTACTGTAGCAAGCACAGTTAAGGTGGGAGATGTATTATTTTCATGAGAAAAACATTGCTGATAGAAAGACGTAACAATTTCGCAACACAAAAGTTGGAAAATAAGAGCTATATATTCAGTGAGTTCACGTTCTGAGAAATCTGAAAGCGTGTATTTTTATACTCGAGTAATGTTAGTCCAAGAGTATTGGGTGCATTTAATATTTTCAGGTACAACGCCTAGTCCAGTTTTACTGGGAACCATCATTGATAGCACGTGCCAGGTGTGGGAAAGCAAAGGCGGAAGTGGCATCGGCGCGTGCTGGGTGTACAAAAGTTTCGATACGGGCGTTATATTAATGATCTGGTGGATCGCTCTCAAAGCTACAGGAGCAATTCTTTTCTTAATAGCGTCATTTATGTATAAACCACCAAATGAAACTGTATAGGGTGATTCGCAAAAACACATTCCTAGACCAGTACCAATCGATAGCGTACACTATCACATCAGCAAGAAATATTTTGATGAAGGAACTACCTTGAGAGGGCATACTAAAAAAAATTCTTTTCTTTTTTCTGACAGATCTTTACAAATAAAAGTTACATCCAGTTATCTGTTGAAGTAGTATAGAGCTATTTTGAAAAGTATGATGAAAAGTATAAGAAACAAACGACGGGTACCAACCAATGGTGCATGGTGCGATATTTTCAAGAAACACTTTGACAAAGGACGGAGATTGTGGATTATATAGATTTGTTTGTTATCTGTCCCAGTTTCAGTTGGAAAAAAAAATTAAAACACAAGAGCACATTTGAAAGAGTTTTGTTTTAACAACTTCAAGTTAGGTCTTCCATAACCAGTATGTGGACTGGCAGTATTTATGTATCCATCAGATAGATATATAGATTGGCGCACGTTCCTATAGTTGCCGTAACAACTATATATTTGCAGTCTAAACTTTTTAAAAATTGAATGTGCATTATTTCGATGAGTATTTTGAATTTGCAACTTTGGTGAGTTGTTTAAGGAAACAGTTAAAAAATGCAAGTAAGAATGACTTACCACAAATCACGACATTGGATGGTCACCCGAATTTTTAAAAAGTCCTATTTTTATTCGCATTTAAGGAAAACGATCAGCACTTAAGATGGAAAGTTGGCAAATACATCTAGAGCACATCTCCAGCGCGCGAGCGTGTGTGTGTGTGTGTGTGTGTGTGTGTGTGTGTGTGTGTGTGTGTGTGTGTGTGTATTTTAGCTCACCTTGCTAAAAACAAAGTGAGTTTATGTAATTGGACTGCCTACGTCTTGCATCCATCCACATTTGGTTTTATTCGACTTTTCAAACACCGTCGGGACACTTTGGATCAAACTTTGTAGGAATGTTTCTTATGGCATGCTCAATAGAATTTGTGTACAGGGTGGCCACCCTAGCAACGGTATCAACCATACAGAAAACTTATTTGCAAATTCTCGAGAACGGCTGAGTCAGTTTTGATCAGACTTGGTAGAAATATTCCTTAGACCTGCTTTATAACAATTGTGTCAGAGGTGGCTCTCCCAGCAACAGTGTGGTTTCCATTGCAACCATGTGGAAAACCTATTTCGACTACTTCTCTAGAATTAATGAGTCAATTATGATCAAAATCGTTAGGAATATTCTTTGGAGTAAACTCTATCAACACTATGTTCTGGGTAGCTCAATGAGTAATGGTGTGTCTATAAATCAACCATACTGAAAGCCCATTTTCAACTTCTCTAGAACGGTTGATCAGGTTTGATCAAACATGGCATTAATGTTTCTTTTGTTATGCCTGATCAAAATTAGTTTACCTAAGTCCTGACCTTCATGTTAGCAACTTGTCTGTAGTTGATCGTCCTAATACTGACAGCTGGACTGTCTAACATCAACAATTCTGAAGAACAGCACACAGTATGCAGATGGTTATATCTTGCATAGCTGATCATCTATAGTCAGCCGACACCCCATTCTTTCTGTACCTACCACAGTTTGAACGCATAATTATATAGATGATTGCATTGAGTGCAGTAGAGCATTCATAGCACTTCAGTGAGTTGAAGTGTCTGATAAATTATTACAACTCTAGCACGCTGCATATTTGAGGAAAAAAAGACAGACAGTAAAATCAATGATTTTAACCATAGCTCGTATTGTTGTGGAATTTCCGTAGAAACTATGGTGAAATCATAGCAATAAACAGTTCTGCTCTCCAGAAGGGCTGATCCAACTTCGATCAAATTTGGTTGGAATGTTTCTTGGAATAAGCTTTATCAAAATGGTATGGGGTGGCTCTCCTATCATCAGTGTAAATTGGCACTGGGATGGCTCCTCTGTCGAAATTGTGGCGTCCATAAAAACCATATGAAAAACCTATTTTTAACTTTTTCTACAGAACGGTGGAACAATTTTAGAGCAAACTTGGTGGGAAAGTTTCTTAAGTTATGACCTATAAGATGTTTGTGTAGGCTGGCTCCCTTAGCAACAGCGTTGCTTTCATAGCAACCACGTGGAAATAGTTTAAACCTCTCTAGCACTGTTGATCTAACGTTGATTAAACGTTGTGGGAACAATTCGTATGACATGTCCTACTAGATTTGTTTCCAGGCTGGCTCTCTAGCAACAATGTGGCTTTCATACCAAACAGGTGGAAAACGTATTTTTAACTTCTTCAGAAAGGTTGAGCCAATTCCGCTCAGATGTTGTAGGAATATTTTACAGGACACGCGAATTATGCTCTGGAAGATTCCCCTTAAAACAATGTGGCTTCCATACCAACCAGATGAAGAAAAATCTATTTTCGATTTCTTCTCCAAAACGGTTGAACCACGTTTGATCAGACTTGGTAAGAACAATCATTAGGACATGATCTACCAGGATTTGTCCGGGTCGGAACCTTACCAATGGATCGGCTTCTATAACATTCAGGTGCAAAATCTGGGTTCACCTTATTTAGCATGGCCCAACGCGGCTGGTATGATCCTTAAGATATGATGTGACAGAAGTGTATTTGGGCTGGCTCCCCTAGCAATGGTGTGACTTTCATAGCAATATATATATAAGTTACAAATCACATGGCAAATAACAGTCTTTGCAAATGCACTGGATCAAAGAAGATCGGAGAAAGAGTAAAATTGCTTTTCCAATACAAGGATGTAGCTATTATAGCTACATCAATAGCAATGACAATATCAACAGTTGATCTGTATATTGCTAATATGGTAAGAAGTGATGAAACTAGTGGTGGAGAAGGTGATCAGCTTCAACCTTCTACTCAGTGCGAATCATTTTGTTTTGACAAAATAAAGAATATAAAAATGGCTTGAAATAAACCTAACCAAATATTTCTTTGGTTGAGCCAAAATAGCTGCATCAGGTTTAAACAGTGTTATTGATAGTGTATACGTTGGTTTCTTAGGAGTGCTGGGCATATTACTTCTTTACTTTCTGAACATGTTATTTTCCTTGTCTTAGCATTAGTGGGATTGTTATTTGCATTTTTGTGAGATGGGGTAAAAAAAAACATCTAGAAGAGTGGAAGGTTAGTAAATATTTCAAAAAGTTAGCCATGGGAGCTCAAGCAAACATGAGTATGAAAATAAATGATTGTTTGTTTATTTCCTGGATGATGTTGTCTATGGTGGTTCTAAGTTGGATTTTGTCCCCACTCCCTGATTGTCACGTGCCCTTTGAACGTCCAATTTTCTGATCGCAATGGCAGATCAGACATCATGAGCATCGTCATTATCATCACCATAATTCTTTTTCTCCCGATAGCTTTAACCACTTTGCCGTCTTGCTTGTTGTTTATACTGTCTTGTCATACTGTCACAGATTGGTTATGGGTTTTATTTTAACATTGTCTGATACTGGTGAAACAAACTATGTAATAGATGTTCTGTTTTGTACCAGAATACCTAAAATGCAGATTGTATATGATCTAATGCCATGATTTAACCTTTCAATAGGTTCATCTGTCAGACCATTACTATCTTGTAGAAAGAAGTCTCTCCAAGCAGTTGGCTCGTGTTTGCCTCCCATATAATTCATTTCATGAACTGACACTGTTCTCCAATATTCATCAGTTGAATAGTTATAGTTGTAATGTCTCTTGTGTGCAGCTAAGACAACAGCAGATGTAGGTTCCATATAACCTTGGTGTAGAGATTTATGTTCTTCTGACCCAAAATCTATGAAATGTTTATTTTTCTTTTGAGCTATCTCCAGTCAAGTTGTTGTAAAATTTAAAATTTTACAATTGTTGCAGATCAAATTAAATTGTTTCATATCTCGGTAATAGTTATTTGATTGAATGCATTGTTATCGTATAAAAGTTTCTTTATATTTACAGAGAAATTTTCGCATCTGGAAATAAGCATGAAATTTGTATACTAATTCGACTAAATCTTGTAACTGTTTTGGTCTATCAAATGCATTAAGGAAATCTCACAACTAGATGTTGCCACACACGCTGCCTACTTTTTTTGATTGTGCCAAAATTGCATATTGCACTGTGATCTGTTCCTTTTCATAGAACCAGCACTTATTTACTTTAATGTGTAGTAATCAAAAATGCTTAATTGTTTGTATATGTGCAATTTTTTTTATCTCGTTAAAAAGCATTTGCTATATAATTCTGACAATGTTTAGTCAACCAATTTTTGCGAAACAGGGGTAAGGTTATGTACTAGTTAGCTTTTTATCTCTTCTTCTAAATGTGAAGTCCATTATTTAGATTGAAAATGTAGTGTGCTATAATATCCACCGGTATTTTGTATATGAAACTGGTTTTTCTTGTGCAAATACATTGAGACTCCATATACTGTTTCTCCACATTCACATGTAGTTTTCTGTTGATGTTTCTCTGTAATCTGCTCGCTTCATCCATTGTTATACCAGATTCATTTTTAATTTATTTTACACAATCTTTGCATCTCTGATATTTTTGATTTCTTGTTTCCATTTCTCGCTTAAATTTAAAATATTTTGCAATTACTATTGTTCCTTCAGGACATATCTCTTCTGAAGGATTTGTCGCTCTGCGCAATTCTGCGAAGCAGGAGATTTCGTCTGTTTGGGACGATGATAAATGATTGTCTTTTCGGGACAGCGACCAACGATTGTACCATTTATTTCAGTAGTTTAATATCAATTACGATTAAATGAAAGTTCTGTAAAAACTGAATATTCAAAATGTGTACATATATATATATATATATATATATATATATATATATATATATATATATATATATATATATATATATATATATATATATATATATATATGTATATATATATCTATATATACTTTGAAAGGTGCACTGGTTTTTACTTCATCCTGATGCTATAAAAATTCGTCTCATATCAATTAATTTTGGTTACTTTTGTGGTAATTCCTTGATATTGAAGGTTTGATGCGAGAGCTCGAGCTTTAGGGTTAGCATTTCACGAGATGCTACCAAAGGTCGAGCGGGCAATGAGTCGGCGCCGCAGCATAGCGCTGATTAGGTAGACGGAGCTACTATTAACCCGCCACCGGAGACTCCGCAGCCTATCGCCTGGCCAGCTCAAGCTGACACTCACACCGGCACTGCACACCACAATTATTTAATTTGAGACGCTGCATATCTTTGCCATACCGCCAAAGACATGCCGCGTCAGGGTCAACTCACATGTCAGTGGAAGATATTGGGCAGGTTTTAGCCCTGTATCCACACCTGCAACAGCACCTTCTGCGCAGGGCATGCATAGGGATACAGAAACGGTGTAAGGGTGCTTTCTTGCTGGAAATGCGGGGCGGGCACCAGGGCCGCTCACCATTTATGCAACAAATGCAGAGGGGAACATCAAGCAGACAAGCTGCGAAACATAGAAAAGAAGGCGAGAAAACCTTATAGAAAGGTTATGGTTGAGCTCCAGGGGCTTGTAGAGCATATCACGATATTAAAAACCTTAAAGCATCAGTGAGGAAAAATCTGGAGCAATCGCACGCCTCTATGGCCGACCTGCATGCCTATAACTAGCGACCACACCCAGCTAGGTTACACCGTGCACCACCTCAGATACACACGTGCGGTATCGCGAGTCTCCATAACCAACCTGATGATTTGCAACGACTGAACCGCACATGTCTCCATAGCCACCCTGCTTTTCTGCATCGTACTGTAGTGCGTGACAACACCCAGCAAAATCTTTCCTTTAGACAAAAGATGTGTTCTAAGTTACACCGTGCACTACCTCACATAAACACACGAGGTATCTCACGCCTCAATAGCCAACCTGTTGTCCTGCAACGCATTGTAGTGCTTGACAACACCCAGCAAAATCTCTCATTTAAGCAAAAGCGGTGCGCTTGTTTATACAGTGTACCACCTCACATACACACATAAACCGTCACACGTATCCATAGCCAACCTACTGTCCTGCAACGCACTGTAGTTCGTGACCACACCCATTAAAATCTCTCATTTAGACAAAAGCTGTGTCCTAGGTTACACCGTGCACCACCTCACATACACATGAGGTATCGCACACCAACTCGGGAGGTCACGCCCGCTCCCAAGCATCGAGAGCCCAAGTTGACGCCATGCCACCCCCTCTAGTTGACTACGTAGTCACGATCCCGGTCTGCGGCATTGCTAACGGCGTCCAGTCGGAAGTCCAGCCGGGTCCCAGACCTGCAGTAGTTGTAGCGCGGCGGGCTTTTTTCCCCTGGGATACTTACATCTGGGCAGCGCTAGAAGCTTTCCGAGGCTGGCCGCGATGTCGCCACCGCATTTTTCTACCTTGGGCCCCCACGAACGTGATCTTTCTCGTGCTGCTCACGGCGCAGGCTCCCAGAATGTGAGCGAGCTGTTGGCTAGGACCGCTGTGCGGCGGTCGCCAACTGTTTCGGTCTTGTGCTGGCAACGCAGACAATATGCGAGCATTTTGGAGGATGCCGCAGTCGTTTAATAAGTATGGAAGCCGTTGTTTTGATTTTCCGCCACACGGGGTATTAAAAAGCAGCAGCATCAATTGGTTCCTTTTTAGCGTCGACGACTCATCAGGTCCGGACGACCTTGATCGGAACAAAAACATTATCGTTTACGATGAAGTAATTCTGGATGGGCAAATAAATCCCACCAGCCTCTTTAGCCTCACCAGGGCGCAAACGTTTTCCTGAAAAGGGTGGCCAAAAATATTCTCAAAAGCGGAGCCAAGGCGGTCGCGGCCATGATCCAACCGAAAAACTGGAAAACACTGCTGTTGTATAAAAGTGACACGCGCGTGTCGCCATGAAAGCTGGTGGAGTTCTAGCCAAAGTGGGTGTACCACAAGGCGACAGCAGCAAGAATGGCGGCTGGCCCAGCGTGGTTGCAGTTTCTAAAAAGAGTTAACACCATAAGGAAAAGGTTTGGGTTGCCTAGGCTGGAGGGGGTATTCGCAGGCGTGCGGCAGACAAAAGCAGCGGAGGCGCCAGGGAACCCGAAACTGATCCACGCGTGGAAGTGCCAGAGAAGCCTGCGGGATTGAGCGCGGCTTGTGTTCGAAGGGGTCGCGCAAACAAGAGATCACATACCTAGCGGCCGAGGGGGCGCGCGACGCCCTTGTTGCTAACTTAACCATGCGCGCAGGCCTGCGTCGTTCTCCTTATCAGAGTCGACCAAGGGCAGCATACACGATGGCCTCTTTTTAGGACGTGCAGAACCCCGCCCTTGACATGGGGGCACCTGTGCTGCACAACCACAGGATACGTGCCCTGAAAAACTGCTCCTACAAGGCCCGTAATTCTAACCAAAAGGGCCGAGTGGACCTATTGGTCCAGGACATCTCCCGCTAATTTGCATCGAGGTCGTGGGCCGGATCGACAGCGACTACGCCGCCGCGGACAAGGTAGCGCTTGTCAACAACGCTAAAATGGCTCTGTTTGACAGCACCCACTACCTCATTGACAACCGCAAGGTGGAGGTCTGCCTCGAGCAAGTGGGCGTTGCCACGACCATCCTCGGTTCAGCCACAGACAATGCTGAGGAGGTCCAGTTTACCATGAAAAAGTTAGGAATGCGGCTGGCGATGCTCAAACGCCAGCTATGGGTGCCGTCAATGGCAACTTCAACCTGGGCTGGGCGATATGAAAAGGGTTGCTTGACGCTTACGGCAACTTTTCCTGCGTCATCTCATTGACTCACATCTTTGGCTTCTCCTGGGACGTGCGCAAGGGCATCTTCAGGGCCAAACATACCGTGCCGCTGACCCGCAAAAACACTGACGACGACGCCGTATTCCGTGCAAAACGCCGCCGACCCGGGCAAGGTCACGCTCTCTAAGCTCGCCCTTTGGGTGCCGGCCGTGAAGCCAGCGCTGGAGGTGGAAAATAAGATCATTAACCACACGCGAGGAGGGTAGAGTACCCCGTCCGTCCAGACCATGACCACGGACACCCATCAGAGCACAGTCAATGGCCAGTTGTCCTGGCAGATCAGCGCTCAGCAGGGCATGTCCACGCCCGGACACGTTTTCATATCCCATCAAGACAAGACACGAGAGAACAACCAGGAGCGCAACACGATGGTGTTCGACAAGCTTGGCGTCACGGAGGTGGGCCTGCGCCTCAACGGCTACCAGGAGCTATCCGAGGAAATCCTTCTGGACTATGCAACCAACAACGTGGTCCGCGCCTACGGCCAGATCCTGCGATGCATGGACTGCGACCAACACGTGGATTCGGGACTGCAGATCAGTCAGAAGGGCTTCATCAGACTCTACACGATGTACAACTTCAGCCTGGAACACCTCGACCTGATAAAGCAGTCGGTCGTAGACACATACTGCCGTCATCCTATCAGACAAAATGATACTGTTCGAGGGGGCTGGAGAGCGAATGAGATTGGTTGAGGCACCGCCATATCATACTAATTAAAGCTCAAGGCGGATACATGCACACGCGATGCCACACGGACGACACCTTGTGTCCCTCACCGAAGGTCAGCTGGATAAGCTCGCCACGTCCCGTAGAGCCTGCCAATGCTCCAGGCTGCGGTTGCGTGCCGGAGACCTCTAAGGGCATCATCTTATTATGGTGCCGGATGCCCAGACCAAGCACCTCCGAGCGGTACGCAAGGCTAAGCGCGGCGTCGACTTTAATCTTTCTGTCGCGGCCCTGAAGACCATGCAAAAGAAGGTGGCATCTTTCTACTGTTAACTCTCCTTCCTTCCCTTGCGATTGCTGCCAAGGCGGCGGTGATCCCGGCCCTTACGGCCGACGGTTAGGCGGAGGCCTGTAGCGCGGTTTTGGCGCAGTTGGTCACCTGGATGCTCAAAAGTCTATGAGAGGTGCCGTTGGCCGCCAGTGGAAAAAGGTCGGGGCCTCCGACTCGCGCGGCGGCTGTGAGGGCCCTTTCCAACTTTGACCTGCTGCGGCTCGCCAGGCCCCTGAGGCACATCAGGGCGTATAAATGCGTATAAATGCGACACGTGCAGCAACCAATCGACCCTTCCGCTCATCTAATTGACCCTCCCTGTTCAGAAAATAGGTGATGGGCCAATTTACAGCCACGCATCCATCGAGGTGCTGTATCGCGATCAGACGCTCGGCGTATTTTGGATGCAGCGCTGTCGCTGACCCACTGGTTCGTTTAGAAATAAGCCGGCTATGGCCATATGCACCATGCCAGCAGACAGCTTCGGGCGTTCGCCTGCGATAACCAAAAGTTATGTGGTCGAGTTCTTCGGGCGCTTAAAATCTTACGCTGAGACACAGGACACGACGACAAAGAGCAATGTTGACGCCACAAACTCTGGAAGGGTCTCCAATGCCGGCGATAGCATGACCGGCCCCCTTGACATAAAAAATATACAAAAAACGTCATCGAAAAAATTAAAAATTTAAAAATTTAAAAAACTTGACCAGATGAGATAGTGGAGAAAATGAAACAACTAGAGAAACATCTAGTTAAAAAATCAGAAAATAAAAATCAGAAGTACTTGACCTGGAAGCCGATATCAAGAAGTAGTCAAGCAAAATATTCTCTCTGAGGCAGAAAATAAATACAAACCTGGATATACTGGAAAGATGTGTAAAACGAAGACAGCATAGAGATACTGAAGCTCCAGTCAATCTAAACCTATGATGAAAACAACAAATTACAGTATATTTTGGAAGCAATAAAGAACTCACATAAACTGTTGGAAAAACTGTCTTGAATTCCTGATTCGAAAGTTATATGTTTTTATACTAACTGAAGTAGCTATAGAGCTACTTTACATAAAATGTATGCATATCGAACGAAACAAAAGACGCTAAGCAACAGACATAACCAAACTTTCATGCCATCCGAGATTTTGAACAGACCCATGACTAATTACCTCCCCTGATGATTTCATTGACACTGGAGACAGAACGGGCACACATATTCACAGAACCTTGCCTCCCGAAAGTAACTGTTTCTAAAATCGTTTTAAAAAGTAATTTGCAAATTATACTTGATAATGGATATTGATAGGATTAAATGTTATTTCGATATGCTTATAGAGCAATTTTGAATATAAATGCATCATAGATAATACTAAGATTCCATTTTTGCACATCACATAATCGTTATTATCTTTCATCTATTAACTTTGTCAAGAATAGATTTTAAAAGAAAACCATCAGATCCAAGAACGTAAATATTGTTGCACTCAAATGCAATATGTATTAATATTCATATCGTCTGAGTTATTATTTGCACACTGACCATTGTTATATATTAATGTCATTCGTGAAAAAAGTGACTATTCTGTGTTCTCATGAGTTATTAGCAAACCGTATTTAAAATCGAGGCGCTTCTTGGATCGACACGTGGCCAAATATGCACCCGATAACATTCTTCCGGTCTCACATTTTATTTTAGAAAAAGTAGTATGTAATGTTTTTATTCCTGTCAGTATATTATGTAAATAATATAAGTTATTTTGGGCATAATAAGTTTAGCATAGCTCATTATGGTTAGTGTATTTAGAGACAAGACAACGTCGTAAATACTGGTCCAATTCAGCTGAGATCCCATCTTTGCCGCCTCCACTGGACATTATCCCGAGCCTCAGCAATGTCACGTCTCTGCATCAAATGAGTGACTTCACCCGTTTCGTCATAGACCCGCGTTTAATGTATCTTTGTCAGTAAGATTATAATATGTGAATGCATATGAATTTTATAAAAATAAAAAAGTATTAACAGGAAATATTTGCGTCGATGATTTTATTTCTAGTCTGTAGTTTATACTCAAGATCTTAACACTGAACTTGAGCGTCGAAAACTAATGTTAAAGACTGTTTGATGAAGCGAAGAGTTCTATTGGTTTTAAAACATAACAGCTACTGCTAATAAAATTGATTGTGCACATATCGCTAAGTAATGACAATTATTTATGAAGAACGTGCATTTTTAGCACAGACGGTAACTATCAATCGCAGCATGTTGAAGGCAAGAATAAGTTATATATTGAGAACAAGGCACAGATATTATCCAATTTAACCCGACGAAAGGGCGCAGCCCACGAGTCGGGTTAAAACTGAATAATGAGCGTGCCTCCTCTCTATATGGTTTGTAGTATGGTCAGTGAAAGTTTCAAGCTCCACCCATCTTTTGTTTATGTCAACAATATCATAATACTGGTAAGGCTGCAGCGTTTACTAAAATTTGTAAACGTGTACACGGTATAGAATAACCGAAACGATGCCGTTTAGTCGAAACGATTCCAAACTTTACCTCTCCACCCTCCTAATGAGGCTTACTGTATGTAAGACATTTACAATGTGCATGCCATACCTCGCTCAACTTGCGATTGTTTTATTTGATAAACGTCTTATACCTCTTATTATGACTAATCCAGTTTGAAAACATGTCTTTAGTGAATTGCGGTATATCTGACAAATTAGGTAAAACATCCTTAGGATCGTTGTGATATTGTATCCCAGTGTTACTTTTACAGTATGTAAGTGATGAAAAAATGGATAATACAACCAGACAGACTTCGTGGACATGCGCAAATGATGCTTTTGTAGGATCATCAATGATTACTGAACTGTGCAGTGGCATATAAACTTGAAACTATGTTTCTTTAAAATAAAATGTTATACATTAAAGGTCCTCTTAAGAAATATGTTTTTCAAAGGTAAATAGTGCACTTCAAGGAATTTTGTCAGCATTATCGGTAAGTCAACCTGATGTGGAACTAACAATACAACCAATTCTCTTCGGCTAATTCCTAGCGATGCCTCATTCGCTGTGGAAATCAAAGATATTTTAAGAAAAGAATTAAGAACAAATCCTACCAAACAGTCAAATTAAACAGAGATGTGGAAATATACCATTTAATTGGAACTGGTAGTTACCACGTGACTGTCAGTCACGTGTGTGTTCGTTTACACGGTTACCGATTTTGTAAACGTTTACAAGCAGTCAACTTAATTAAGCCGTTTACACGTGTAAACGTTTACAAGCAGTCAACCTAATTAAGCCGTTTACACGTGTAAACGTTTACAAGCAGTCAACTTAACTAAGCCGTTTACACGTGTAAACGTTTACAAGCAGTCAACTTAACTAAGCCGTTTACACGTGTAAACGTTTACAAGCAGTCAACTTAATTAAGTCGTTTACACGTGTAAACGTTTACAAGCAGTCAACTTAACTAAGCCGTTTACACGTGTAAACGTTGCGGCCTTAAGTAAGAGCGACTATACCGATCAGCTGATCTTTGGCGCGAAATAAGAGCTCCTTCTGTCTGTTTCTGACAGTTATTGACCCGCTTCCCATGAAGACGTACTAATATTATATACATTTAGTATGCAGCGTAAGATGTCGAAAATTGACTTGGATATAACTCGTTACAAAAGCACGAAACACACCATCGTCGCTATAGAAAAAGTGTAGAGAAGAATGGAAAGACGGAAGAAATACACACTCAGATAGAATTAAATGACTGGTGGAAAACACAAACTAAACCTAAAAGGACGAAGGAACGTACACATGTAATCACTATTTATAAGGGATTGACAGAACAAGCTGTATAATGTTTGGATTCGTTTTCGTGCTAATAATTCTGCTAGTGATAATTGCAAGTTAAATTTGTGAGATATATTTGTGTATGGACTTTTTACGGATATTTTATTCTTACTGGTACACTTAAGTACAGAAGCTTTCTTAGTAACTTAGCTAGTGTAGCTGAATATTATACACATTTTTATAAGCGGATGATTTATTGTAAATACAGTTATAAGACTTGACCGCGTGTTGCAATTCTTTTAGTTCACTCTTTTGGAATTCGCAGATTGTCATTTTCTCATCATTGTCTTTTATTTTTTTAATGCATCTTTAACTCTATCTCACTCTCACATTATTGAAATGTGTTTATGATGGATGAACTACAGCTTTAATGTTCATCTCGACTCTTTCATTCCTCCCATTTGTATTAAGTGTTGCTGACCTTGCCGAGGTGAAAGTACGCTTGAGCTGTATCGGATAACTGACGATGGGGTGGAGCTTAGCTCTACTCTAAGTTCCAAAACCTGGAAGTTTGAGTACGGATTTTAGGCTTCACCTCCTAAATTATTTAAAATTAGACGATTTAAAGCCGTCTCATCAACAAAGAAACTTGTAGTAGCCTGTAATACAATAATGAAAACCATGCAGCGTTTATTACCATCACTCGGGCAAAGTTAAGATAATAGCATAAAGGTAGTACATAACTTACAAGGATGTAGTTATGGGACAATAGAGACAAGATGGCGACTTCATCAGACTGGGAAGCAAGGCCTTTTAAGCCACAAGACCTTGATCTGATATGTCCGATTTGTCTGGAGCAACTTACTGTCGCCAGATTACTGACATGTCTACACAGTTTCTGTACCAAGAGTTTGAATTCAAGACAGCAACAAATGTAAGCGAAGTACACTCATTCATCTGCCCAGTTTGTACAACTAATATATCCCAGCCGTTTGGTAAGAAACCGGTGACAGAATGGGCAGCTGATTTACCTAATGATGTTGTCCTAGATTCTGGTTTGCCTGGCAATCAATCTAGTGTGGATGGAAAATGTGAACCATGTTCAATACAAGGGAAACATCGTCGCTGATTATTTTTGTCCCATCTGCAAAGAAGCAATGTGCCAACATATGTTACCAGTATCACAAAAGTTCTAAACTCTCCATGGATCACCAAATTCTCACGTTCCAAGAAATATTTGCCAACACAGGGAAGCGGTCATTCTAGCCGAACAACTTACTTGTACATACCATGGGAATAAAGAATACGAATTCTTTTGCCTGTATCACGATGAAATATGCTGTGGGACCTGCCCCGTGGAACAGCACAAGGAATGCAAAAATACAGATCTGAAAACACATGCGAAAAATATCATCAAGAAAAACAAACCAGGTGAGGTATTAGAGTAAATGAAGCAACTCGACAAACGTCTAGTTAACATATGCGAAATTAGAAAACAGAATGTGTTGGACCTGAAAGCCGACATCAAGGAGCAGCTAAGCGAAATATCCACTCTTAGGCAGAAAATAAATGCAATCTTCGATATATTGGAAAGATGTGTCAGCAAAGAGGGCGCGAGGATACTGAAGGAGAAGTCGATCAAAAATTATGATGAAAACCAAAAATTACAGTCTCTTTTGGCTGCAATAAAGATCTCTGAAAAACTGTTGGAGATAATGTCAACTCACAGCTCAGATACTCGGATATGTGTAGCGCTACACAAGATGGATTATCATCTTTTATACGATCAGAGGCAAGTGGTTACTCCAATAACTCAAACTTTAATGTCAATTTCCACGTTCCTATTTGCTTACATGAAATTACTACGCAGGTGAAAACCGCTATAGCTTCTGTTGCCATTACTGATGATAATTGGATTATTCCTTTACCATTTGACACTGCGTTGCTGAGTATAAATGACGGGACCAGTAAGCAAGGAAATCAAAATGATGATGGCAACTCAGTTTTACACACTTCAAATGTTATTGAGGGAAAACCATAACAAGTGGCATCAGATAAACCTTTAAAAACCAGAGATTTTGTGAAGATACAAGTGGTAAAAGTAGCCAGGCCAAATAAAGATAAGGAGTAGTATGGATATTGTGGAACTGTTTGATTGGAAGATGATAGAATTCTTCTTTTGGATATGAAAAAATGTAGATGTTCTTTGTAGGAGTCCAAGTTTCATTTCATCGAAGATTAAAACATTACCTCAACGTCTGCGCATTTATGCATTGTCAGAAAAGATGAAGTCGCAATCAGCTTCTAAAAGGAAAAGAAACTTCTGTTCTTAGCTGTTGATAAGAAGATCAGCCCGATAAGATCGATTTCTACCAAACACTTATGCTGTGGAACAGCTGCTGTCAGTAGTAAGGAGCTGTTTGTCTCAGGTCCCTTGATTGACGATACATTTTACTGGAGCGTCATTGACATGAAAGGCAAGATAAAATCATCTTTCTACATTGCTAAAGAACGTAAGGCTATCTTTCCTGGTACCTATATTGCTTTGAATTCATCAAAAACTCGTGTGTACATTTCATGTTATGGAAGCAACGCTGTTTACTGCTTTGACCTGAGTGGGGAGAAGTATTTTGAATACAAAGGTCACTTTCTGAGAAACCCGTGTGACATTATTATTGATCGTGATGATAATTTATATGTCTTAGGGTCTGATTCAAGTAACATCCATCACTTGTCCCCCAGTGGATAAGTTCTACGGGTTATGTCATCTGGGATACCAAAGTACCGTGGGCACTTTGCTTTAATCAGTCCGGTAGTAGTTTTTCTCTAACAGCAGATAATGACACTTCTAGCGACATGTGCTACAGTTATCAAATAAACTAAATATGCATTTATACATAGAAGCATTTTTATGAGAAATTTTAAAATCTGGAGTCGTAGTTTTAAACTGCAGCTACTACTCCTGAACCAACATTCTAAGACTGAGAAGAGTTTTCCACGACTGTACTAAACACGTATTTAATCGTGTCCACTCTGTGGTCATTGAAAGAGAACATATATTCCCGATTATTCGAGCACACCATATGTAACAGAATCAAATCAATTTCAGTAATCGCAATATTAGGGTGAACAACAATGAAGCAGAATCGGATTTATAAACTAATCTGACCTGACCACTGTGAGGTGAAATGTAGAAAATAATGTGAACTGTATTCAAATAGTATTGCGTTATACTGCTGTTGTATATATATATATATATCTATATCTATATATATATATATATATATATATATATATATATATATATATATATATATATATATATATGTGTGTGTGTGTGTGTGTGTGTACACGGATATGTTTGTGTGTGTCATCTTCTGTTTGAATTGATTTTCGCTGTTAAGTGATCTTTCCCCCAAGTCGTTTTTTTATATCTTTTTTTGCGAAACGTATTAATCTTTGCTGAATGTAATTATACTGCTTCGAATGTCATTGTTTTTTTCTGTTTCCTTTATCAAACCATGCACATGACTAATGTTGATAAATGTGTAATCTTTGAGTCCAAGATTGTTTCAAAATCATTCACTGATTTGTTAGTAATATATAAAACAGCAGTATACACGTATTTATTAGTTTTACGGTGATCAGTTTATGATAAATACCCATTACACATCCATTTATTATTCTCGTGTTCAATGTACGGTTGATTGCTCGGTGCTTATAAACGATTTGTTATTTTTCATGCCCAGCTACTTCCTGTTTTGCCATGGCTGAAAGCAGTTGTTCTTATTGTACAAACTGTAGCTGATTTATATCTCGGAAAGCAAGCTGTTGACTGGAAAATAAAATGGTCTAGGTAATTTTGCGCAACGAAGTGTATGAAAGTGTGTGTTAGTGAAAAACTACTGTATTATACCGCTTTAACGAAACCCCCACCCTCCGTTTACGAAAAACTTCCTTACCTTCTTGAGCAAATGCCATCGAAACTTAATTTGAGGAGTACTCCCATATCTGCTTTTGTGAATGTCATCTTTGTGGAAAACAAATCACAGAAAACTACAATGAAAGATAAATCGCACACAAATTCTGGAGGAAGTGTTACCGATAAATGTGTGGGGGTGGGGTGGGGGTGTTCAATGGTGGGGTTGAATGTGCAGTTGAAACTGACACGGGCATGTCCATTGATAAGTTGGTATTACAGAAAATGTTCGATGAACTTGATAAGAAGGCAGAGTAAAGATATAAGGCCATGGACAGGAAAATAGATTTCGTTCCTAATGATATAAAATGTATTGGTGACACTTTGAAGCCAAAACAAAAGTTTGCTAAGGAATAAACTAAAGCAATGAAAGTTAGAATGAATGATACTAAAGACAGCCCAAACTTCAATGTTGAAAGGGTGACAAAACTGCAGAATGAAAGTAAACAAGAGTTCCTGACCCAAGATGAGATGATAAAATAGTCTGTAAAATATCTTAAGGGTCAAATTCTTCTGATGGAAAAGCATGAACGAAAATACAACCTTCTTTTCTATTGGTGAGACGGGACAATCCTGGTGAAAACATTTACCGAGTCGTCACGGAAGTGCTAGAAAAAAGATTTGATTATTAATAAACAACGTGTACAAGATATATAATTCCTACCAAAGCTTCAGGTCTAACGTTCATTATAATTAGATTCAGTTGTTGGATAAATACGGAGCTGGTGTTGTCTTGCGCTAAAAACGTGCAAGGTTCAAAGAAGAGTATTATGGCTGTCCGATGAAAATAGAAAGAGGGAGACTGGTTAAGTAAGAGTATGTCATTTGCAGAAATGAGAACCTTCAAACAAGGATCAAGGAAACAAAATCTAGACGTTCAGTTCAAAACTAAGAGGGATTCCAAAGATAGCTGGGCTAAAAGGGTTGTTTAGTATTTGACTAGTTAAACTGGAAGAGTCACAATTAGATTCAACAGTATAGATAGTATACTCTAAAACACAATTCACAGCCAAACCCTAGAGACTTTTTCCTTTTATCAACAAATATGGAAAAAAGTGTTACTTTCAGAATGGGATCTACTTCTTGTTTAATTTATATTTTTGTTTTCAGAATATTCTCGAACAAATTGGAAAATACAGTAAGCTGAGAGACACACTTATATTAGATTTTTGTATCGATCCGAGGCCCCGAAGCCTTGACTGTGAACACGAAGGAGGAAGACATAACAATTAAATAGAAATTAACAAACATGAATAAATATGTTGATTTGACTCATTGTAGGAAATGAATAACTTGCCAGTATAAATTAGTTATATATTGACCTTATGATTCCTCCTTTTCTATTTAGGAACGGGAGAAAATGTGGCAAGTATCGTGTTGAATATGTTAATCCCTTGTCTTACATTATAATTTGCTTTATTTATGTCGCATAAGGTGCCCCACTTTACTGCCGTTTTAAATAAATATTTGGGTTGGTTTCTTTTCCTTTTATTTTTTTGTCTCAAATTCCTTTGCAAGTAAAAATATACTATATTGGTTAAAGAATAGGAGCCAATCTTAAACAGATAATGACATCTTTCTAAATCTGTACTGACTATGAAAATCTATTTAACTGTAAATTGGGGCCCTGGTATGTGTCTTACTGCTATGCACCCACTCTTGTTCCCTTTACATGTATGATGTTTTTATTTTATTGTTTGCATTGACATGCTCGTGCCATGAGATTTGTATTATCTTTTGCTTGTTTTATTTTATTGCGAATGCCTTGTCTGTATTCTTTTGCAACCCTTTTGTTTTTAATGTTAACTTGACCTTTGATTAAAATAAATATTTTGTTAGGTTGTGTTCCTTTCATCTTCTTTTAGAAAGAACAACAATCAAAGGTCCCTTTTTTCTTTTTTTGCTAGTTAAGTGTTAGACTAGTGGGAAAAAAACAATCTTAAACGGAATATGACATTTCATAGCATAAGAAACAACTTTTTCTGTCTTTTTTTATACTAAATCTGTGCTGAATATGAAAATCTATTTAACATTAAATTGGTGTCCTAGTCTTCATTCTTTTGTCCTCTTTTTCTGTCCATGTGTTTCTGTATAGTGTTTTTTAAGCTGTGCGATTTGTTTAATCTTTCGTTTGCTTTCCTTTTTGCGAAGAAATTAATGTCTGTAGGCTTTCTTTCATTGCGAATGTATTTATGTCTCTAGAATTTTGCCTCTTTGTTTACTTTTGCAACTGTTTTGTCTTCAATGCCAGCCTGAATATAAATATGGAAGTATTTGCAGAAAATATAAATATATTATATCTGTATCAATTCCTACTGTGTTGAAATAGGCTCTCTCACACCGAGAGGAAGGTATAAACAATTGATGTCTTTCTGCTTCTTGTTGCTTCTGCCTTTGCTCTATTTTCTTTTGAAAGGTAAATGTACCAATATATTGTATTTTCATCTTAAGATTTTATGTGCAATTATATAAAGGTTTGATGTATTGAACTACCAGGTATCTCAGCCAAGAGTAGTTTACTCAATGACTGATAAAGTTACTCTTGCATCCATGAATTGTTACGGTTCAGGTGACAAATCCAAGAGGAGAGATGCCTTAATTGTTTAAAAAAACAAAAACAGTTTTCAATTTATTCTTTCACAAGATACACATTTCCTACAAAAAAGAGAATATTACATACGTAGTCAGTGGGGATATAAGTGCTTTTTTTAGTAATTTTCAAACCAGTCTAGAGGAATAGCAGTCGTTCTTAACAGTTGTGTGCCTTCAGGTCGAGACACACATGAACGAGCGAATAACAAATCCTCCCAAAATTCCATGATATTCAACATGTTATTTAAAAAACAGACAAAATGGAAAGAAGGGAAGAGGTCTGGCAACGTTTGTCAGCGACGCTCTATCGAGTGAGTCTGTCGAAGGTAGGCAACAAACAACAAACTCCGATCAACTTCCGGAATCTCAAATCACAAGAATTTACACTGACAGCAACCCAATAATGTTAGTAAATATATATGACTCAGGAGGGGGGCAAATGATAAAATCCGGAACATACCAAAATCTTATTAGTGAGTTAGGAAAAAACATCGTTATCTGTGGTTATTTCAACGCACACAGTGAACAGTGGGGGTGGGGTGGGGTGGGGGGTGGGGGAACCCATTTGGATAGTAGGGGTGGTGTTATTGAGATGTGGATCATGCTGTCAAACCTGGTGATATTAAATGATGGCTCTCCCACTAGAGTCAATCCAGTAAATGGAACTATGTCAGCCGTAGATCTAACGTTATGTTCACCCAAGATTGCGGAAGTAGCCGATTGGGAGGTTGATCAATCGAGCACACTAGGCAGTGACCACTTCCTAATATTCCCAATATTCCCAATATTAACAACAATACACTTAAAAGTGCACAAAAACTAGACCACAACTACACCCAAATGGAGATTTGACAAGGCTGACTGGGGGACGTTTCGCTCTCTATGTGAGGGGATGGACAGTGCCATGCTATATAACGACAATGTTAACATTTATAACGAAAACATCGTAAAAATACTGTCGTCGGCAGCGGAACGGTGCATCCCCAAAACAGGAGGGCGAGGGAACAAAAGATCAGTCCCCTGGTGGAAGGAAGAATGTAGGCAGGTCATACGAGAAAAGAAAACGGCCCTAAATAAATTCAGGCACTCCAAAAATTCCGATGATTTCCTCGCCTATAAGGAAAAAGAGAAAGTAGTTAAAAATACCATCTTTACAGCTAAACAGAACTCATGGAAGGAATTCTGCTCAACATTAAACATTGTGGGCAAAGATTTAAAATATTAGGGTCAAAGCTACCTTCTCGACCCCAAAACTTGCCGGGCTCATCACTGATGGGGAGAAAGCCGCAAAATTAGCCACCCACTTGGCCGAAATGAGCAGTAATTCTAACCACTCAGAAAAGTTCCAAAAATATAAAAACAAAATAGAGAAGGAACAACCCCAATTGTTCACTGATAGAGGAAACCACTCAAGCCCCCTGAATATAGAGTATATGAGTGGCGTAAAGCACTAAGCAAAAAAAAAAAAAAAAAAAAAAGTCTCCCGGTGAGGACCAACTAGGCTATAAAATCTATAAAAATCTCCCGAAAAATATTGAACTGTCGATATTGGATCTGCTGAATCTGATTTGGCAATCGGGTGAAATACCGACACGCTGGAAACAATCGGTTGTCATCCCAATCCCGAAACCCGGAAAAGACCCAGCGGATATCAGTTCGTACAGACCAATCTCCCTCACTAATAACTTATGCAAAATCATGGAAACAATGATAAATAATAGATTGAAGCACCACCTGGAAAGTAAAAATTTGATATCCCAAAACCAAAGCGGTTTCCGTAATAAAAAATCAACAATTGACCAATTGGTACGGTTGGAGTCCAGCATAAGACTGGCTTTTAATGCCAAAAGGAAAAGTGATCGCAATATTATAGCAGTATTCCTTGACCTAGAAAAGGCATACGATCTGATTTGGACAAAGGGTCTAATTGCAAAATTGAACCATTATGGAATTACAGGCCGCATGCATAAATGGATATCAAATTTCGTGTCAGGCCAAAAAATCCAAACCAGGGTGGGCAACAGCTACTGAACTCCGAAACAATTGAACTGGAAAACGGCACACCCTAAGGTAGCGTCTTAAGCCCAACTTTGTTCAACATCATGATTAATGACCTAGATCGGTCAGTCGACCCTACTTATCCGGACCTCTCACAATTTGCTGACGATAGTGGAATCTGGAAAGCGGGAAACCCCTCTCGTGAAACTGTGGTCAGACGATTGCAGATGGGACTGGATAGGATTGGTCGATGGGCCGATTGGTGGGGCTTCAAACTATCCTCAGGTAAAACAGTCGGGGTCATGTTTACACCAAAAGTAAACTTAAAGAAACAACCACCGAAACTAAACTTAAATGGTAGGATGATAAAATTTGAAAAGGTGGCTAGGTTCCTATGGATGCTATTCGATGAGCACCTGACATGGAGCAACCATACAACAGAGCTAGTGAGACGGTATGGACAAGATCTGAACCTCGTGCGAAACCTTAGGGGCACCGATTGGGGGACAGATCAGACCACACTTCTCACACTGTATAGGTCACTTATCCGATCCAAAATTTATTATGGATGCCAGGTGTACGCATCGGCCCGACCTTACATACTTAAAAAATTGGATAGCATACAACATAAAGCTCTTGTTTTCTGCACCTGTGCTCTCAGTAGCACATCTAGGGACGAATGTAGGATTCTAACCGGGGAACCACCACTAAACCTAAGACGAGAGAAGTTACTCCTGAGGTATGCGACCAGGATTTCAATCCATGATAAGTCGCACCCTACAAGAGCTATAATAGAGAAATGCAATAAGCCCTTCCGACACAAACTTTGCAAGAGTTTGCCAGGAGGAACAAAAATCAATGACCTTAAAAAGGAATTAGACATCCCTAATATACAAGCGGAAGTCATAAACTATCCGGATCCCGCACCATGGACCAGTAAAACACCAAAAATAAACCTAAATGCACTTTCGTATGGAAATAAACAAGAACAATCCATAGAAATAAGGGCTAAAATCCTCTCTGAAATAGAAAGTAGGTATAAGGGGTACATCCAAATATACACGGATGACTCTAAATCCCCAGACCCAGGACGGACTGCAGAGGCAGCAGTGATCCCTGAGAAAAACATCACCCTGGGGGCGAGGCTACCAAATGGTTGTTCTATTTATACGGTCGAATTTTGGGCTATAATCCAAGCTATCCAATGGATACAAACTAACCAAACACCGAAAGCAGTCATAGTTAGCGACTCCCTCAGTGTGCTGCGGACTCTGGAATCAGGTAACTCAACCAGTCGAGAAAAAATGACTAGAGAAGTCTACTTAAGACTAAAAACCCTCGAACAAAACAATCAGATTGTAGAATTCATGTGGGTACCCTCCCATATAAACATCCTTGGAAATGAGAGTGCAGATAAAGAAGCAAAAAATAAACTTAACGACCCAGAAGTGCATCACCTGGACTACAGCACATATGAGATTTACAGCATAATAAAACAAAAAAGCGACCAAAAATGACAGGGGGAATGGGACAGTACACAAAAAGGGCGCAAATTATACAATATACACAAGCAGGTTTGTAGAAAAATCGTCGTCCCAAATCTGGCCAATCCGCTTGACATCAAAATTATAAATAGAATGAAAACTGGCAAAACACTCCTGGCCAGCAGTTTTGGAAGATTTGTGCCAGGGATAAAAGAGAAAGGAATCAACTGCCCTCACTGTCACACCCCAGAGACGCTCAACCATGTATTCAATGACTGACAAAAGTACAACGAAGCAAGGAAACAATTCCAGGAAAAACAAGAAAAACTGAAAACCACAGTCCAATATCCGAATTTTCTTACTACAGGAATCAACAAAGACTAACATCAACCTAGTGTACGCAAACATCCTGGGCTACATTTGTGACATAGGAAAAAGAGGAAAAATTTAATCCCCGGTTAGAAATAACAAAATAATTTCATAGGAAGGAAGAGAGGTAAAAGAAAGGTAACATCAATAACAACAATAACAAAAATGTAAAACCATACCCATCAAACCCATTAAAAATACTACGGCAAACCCAAAAGCCTAAGGCGGGAGAGGAGGGGCCCTTCCCAGGGAGGAAGGGATTGGCAGGCCGGGACTATTAGGGGCCCAGGTGCGCCGCAAAGGCGATCCAATCTCAGCCCCTTGGGCTGGAGAATCTCCACTCCCATGGATATGACTTAGGGGCAAGCCAAACCGCAAACCTCAGCTTAAATCACTAACAACATTTTCGACATCATAATATCATTAATAATTAATAACAGACAAATCATGCCTTTTTTAATACTAACGCATGGTAAAGGCTTCCGGCAGAAATCACAAGGGACAACATAGAACAACCTGACCTCCAAAACTGTAGCACGATATAAGGTGGTCCTCAGTCCAGACCATCAGGTCCAGCCGCACAAGGTGGAAACGATTGAACACACTAGAATAATGAAACTTGACCCTGTAAACTGGTCCATAACAAAATTAAAAATATAAGGTGGCCTAACCCCAGACCACTAGGCCCCTACCGCACAATGCGGGAACTGATGAACTTAACCCCGCAAAAATTAAAAAACTGACGTAGAAAAGGGTAACGTAGAGAAGGGAGGAAAACACTAATAAGACCCAACTAAAAATTAGAATATATAAGGTGGTCCCAAACCCAGACCATCAGGCCCCGCCGCACAAGGTGGCATCAACCTACCAAACCCATCGAACTGACCCAAACAATTAAGTGTATAAGGTGGTATCAAGTCCAGACCACTAGGGCCCTACCGCACAAAGTGGTAACTACTTCTGGAATCACCCCCACATCAGTTAACAGAGATTAAGTGTCGGTGCATATGCTTACTATAAATACGATATCAACACCTTCGATCGAACCGGACATCTATCTATCTATAATATAACAAATCTTCACCCACTCTAACTAACCCAAACCTACAGCCACAAATGCCGAGTTTATATTCAAAATTTAAAAATCCATAGATAAGGTGCAAGACGACGATTTTTCTTGATTTGGCAAATAAACACAAACTTTTTAACCATGGACCAGTTGGAGCCATCCTGGAACGTCAAGGCGCCATCTGCAGCTCTTTTCCGCCTCCGGACATGAGTAACTGATAAGTGTGCGGTGCACACAATAAAGCTGTATTTTAAACATTGCACGGTGTGCAAACTAAGAACTCGTTAATGGCCGAATGGCCGCACACGAGTATAATTGAAATTAAGTAAGTAAAGATTGCCTGGCACCTCATACAGGAGCTGGAGGAAATGGAGAAGATGGAGGAGAAGAAGAAGGAAGAAGAAAAAGAGGATGGTGCTGCCTCATATCCTAACGAGACCCATCTACAAGGTGCAGCCTATGGCAATGACACCACCACAGCCACAGCCACAGCCACAACAGCAGCAGCAGAGAGCTCCACAACCACAACCACAACAGCATCCCCAAGCCCATAGGGTACATAACAAGCCCATTGGGTACATCTTGCCCATTAAGAGGTATTTGTTTGTCACTTTGGTACAGTATTTCCAACAAAAGGGTTGAAAACTTCATTATTTAATTAATGGACTGCACAGTAAACGCAATATACACTCACTGCAGAATAAGCTGTTATAACGATGAATTTTTAATTTTGTGTTTAAGTCATAAGCTGCATTATCATAGGGTAATTTGGAGAAGGAGAAGACAGACCTTCACTGTCCCTACCACAGAGGATTGGGATAGTGAAGCGACCCAACCCCCGTCTGCCTTCCCCATCTCCAATAATGGCAGCAATGGATGGAGTGGGAGGTGTGCAGCTTGTGGGCCTAGACCAGGGAGGTGCGGGCATCTCTAGGTGAACAAAAAACCAAACGGCCCTTTTCAGAGCCACCCAGATCTCTAGAAAAGATTACTGTAGAATTGCCATATAAGTGTTTGTAGATAAAGTGTATGTATGTTTGTGTGTGTCTTTGTCTTTGTCTTTCCCCACTCCAAAAAAATCCCGTATTCCCTTGCATGTGTTTGATGTGTGTTTGTATAGAGTGTGTGTTTGGTGTATGTGTTTTATAAAACAATTAATAAAAAATATTTTCAAAAAAAGGTGTGTTTGTATAGAGTGTGTTTGGTGTATGTGTTTTATAAAATATAAAACATTTTTTTTTTAATAAAAAGTGTTTCTTTTAGATCCGCGTACTGGTGTGTGTTTTTTTTATGGATGATAGGATTTTGTATGTATGTTTTTGGGGAAGGGATGTTTTCCTTCACGTCCGTGCTTCCAGCATATAAAGCGCAGCATTCCGCAGTTGCACCATAGTCTTCAGTCAGTAGAGTAACGATCAAGACGTATTAGCACTCGTACTAGAGATGGAAATGATGATACCGCCCCGCGCTTTGCATGCAATCCAGGGCTTAGGTCTTAGGATTGCATCAGGGTGGAGCCTTCGGGCTCAAGCAAGAAGAACAACTCTTCTGCTAATATGGGAGGAGGATTCCAATAACAATATAGAAAGTAGAGGTAGCCCCCCTGGGAGGCCAGGACATGGCGGGAAAAGCAGGGATCAAGTGAATCGGCGGGTTGTGCATAGTTTGCCGACTAAGGCGATAACTCGAGATTCCGCCATGGAACCAGGACACGGAGGAGAGCCCAGGACAACAGCACCTCCTCCCCCAATAAGTACATCAGTCCAATGCTCAAAATTCGCTGAGGCTAGGACTCAATCGCCACTGCCTAAAATAATAGTTCAACAAGGGGCAAGGCAGGGCAGGGAGGAGGAGAGAAAGGAGGAAAAAAAAAGAAGGAAAAAAAGAAGCAAGAGGCAAAAGAAAAGGAAAAGAAACTAGAGGCCGAAAGGAAAAAAGCCCAGATACCAGCAGCAACGCAGCCGGCGACGCAGAAACAGGGACCGCCGTTACCGCAGCCGGAAACTAGAGCAATGGCAAGAAAACAGCATAAAGAGCTCCAAACGCCATTGACTCAACAACAACAACAACAACAGGTCAAAGAGTACCTAGTTGACCAAACTAAAAAAATGGGACTGGGCGAGCTGTTGGGGAATAGAGAAGCAGCTAAACAACATGTGGAGGACTTCAGGATGGTCACAGCATGCTCCAAGAGAGTAAGATGCGGTGGTTTACTCAACAAAAATCAGACATCCGACTCCAGCAAGGCAGCAGAAAACATCATAGCCCTTGGGCGGTCGTACTTGGAAAGCCCAATCCCGCTAGTTGTACTGGTCTTAAATGGACTAGTGCAACAATGGAAGATGTCGGCAAATCCCGTCACCGTGTGGCCGCCTATGAAGGACCTTGTTGTTGGCGACCTTGTAGACCCCGACAGCATGAAGGGGCGCATCAGGAAAAAATTTGAGCCGCCCGAACACCTGAGGCTACTCCTAGTACCACCTACAGAGGTTACACCTCAGCCCTTCTAAGGGCTAAAAAGAGTTGCCTTAATTGCTGCATGGTTTTCTCTTTAGCTTGAAAACCTTTTCGAAATATTACTAAATCTCAATACAAATATGATCAATTATCCACCGAATCCAACGATAACTTAATAATATCTGATTAAGATCACAAAATTGAGAGGGTTACTTAAACCCAAATTCATTTATTAACCTTTTTTGGAAAACATATGTACACTCTGTACACGAAATTTCAAAATTGATAGGATAATAGGAAAAATTTTTAAACTGCGGAAATTTGACCGTAATTGCAATATGTGGCTAACACACAGTTGGTATTAGGGACAGCCCGACTTAGTTTAACTGGGCAGAATTTGATCATGTATGTACGTTACTGGCGTTTAAGATTCCGTCACGCTTCGCGCTTTCGCTTGCTTAGTCCGTGCCGCCTTTTCCACTCCTGACCGTGTACTTCAAACAATTCAATCAACAAAGAGCGCTACAACGCGCACATATATACCTGCAAATATTGTGGTTCTAGTCCTATGTACAGGTATAAATGTACACACTCTCCAATAGCGTGCATTCATTTAACTCCCTTAATTGTGGGGAACCATGCTGCGCTGGAGAGGTGTACTTAAATAAGAGTCAGGTGGTTGCAATCTGTCAACACACCTGATCAAATAAAAAATGTGCACATCCTTCTGGGATGTGTAAATGGTACACATCCTCCAATAGCGCGCATTCAATTAACCCCCTTAATTGTGGGGAACCATGCTGCGCTGGAGGGGTGTACTTAAATAAGAGTCAGGTGGTTGCAATCTGTCAACACACCTGACCACTTAACCCCCCTAAGCGTGCTTCGCACGCTGTGGGGGTAAATCGTCGTACATGCCCGAATGGGCGAACACGACGGAAATGCAAAAATCATCATCATCATCAGTTGCACCATTCAACGTCGACTGAAAAGAAGACAACCACGAGCAGCGTAGAAAATTTGCAGGAAGCCTGGGATGTGATGGTGGGGGTGGAGTCCCTACTCGAAAGGATAGAGTGTTGTTGGCGATATCCGACCACTCTAACGTATGTCACCAGCCAAGTGTCAGCCCTAAAGAAAGCGAGGAGTCTGGTGAATAAAGTAATGGTGGAAGGCGCCCAAAAGACCTCCTCGGTACTTTCATTCTGTAGAGTGGGCTTACTCAAGAAAGCCTTGGACTTACTGGAAGGGGTGGAGTACTTTTTACACCAAGTACAAGAAGATTTGTGGTTGTATCCACCCCCCCCCCCACCCCCCACCCCACCCCCAGTAGCGTCAGAAGAGAAGCGACTGCCCTTCTCACCGCACAGATACTCGTGAGAGAAGTCATAGAGAAGGAAGTGGAAAACATCAAGAAGGCTTGGGGTGAAGAAAGAATGAAGAAAGAACAGACCCAGAGAGAAAGGGACTTCCATCGCCTGAATGTCCACTGGATGAAGGTCCAGGAGAAGTTCAGGCGAATGGGACATCCTGACTGGCTCCCTGAGAAGAAGAAGAAGAAGACTATCCTAGGCTTCCTGACCACATGTTGGAGAAAGAAAAAAAAACTCCAACGGCCCTTTTCAGGGCCACCCACCTCTCTAGAAAAGATCATAATACAAAATTACCAACTCCACTATTTGTGTGTTAGGTGTATGAATCTATTCTATCTCTCTCAAAATACTTCTGTCCCATAAACCCTTTTGAGTCTCAAGTGCCCCACGCATGTTAATTTCCCCTTGAGGTTGTAGAGGCCCACCATGTTAATTTCCCGTTGAGGCTATAGTGCCCCACGCATGTTAATTTCCCCTAGAGGCTATAGAGGCCCCCCCCCCCTTGAGGCTATTTACCCCCACTATACTACTTCCGACATTTCATCTGCAATATATGTCTATAAAGCAGTTCCCATTCTTGAGAATTCCATAGACGTCCAGAACAAATGACTATTTTTTAAATGTTCATCATAAAATGTACAAGAGCGATATTTTTCATATATTTATCCCGATTTTGTGGAGAATTGAAAATATTAGTGGAAAATGAGCGTTTTTTTTTAAAAGTAAATGAATCCTTTTGAAGTGGCCATTGAAGTTATGACTATTATAAACACTTAACTGATGATATTTCAATTAGAAACATGATATACATTTCTCAGGAGAAGCCGTGAGTGTTCGTTACTGCAACGCGGAAATTGCTCTATGTCAATCAAGCTCAGTGGTATTTGTGAACTTCCAGTCTCTTTAGTTAGAGGAAACACACACACACACACACACACACACACACACACACACACACACACACACACACACACATATATATATATATATATATATATATATATATATATATATATATATATATATATATATATATTTTAAAAAACAAGCAAACAAACAAACACCAAAACCAAAACTTACTTCTTACATATTCATATGTTTATTATGCAGACATCGTTCAATTGTTTTAATCTTTAAATCAGTGATGACATTAAAACGACAGTATAAAAAAAACACTTAAACGTGCAAGGGAAAGAAAGATACGCATGTCGCTTTTTACTGACCTAGAACAAGAAAAAAAGCAAACAAATCTTTAGGAGTGTGGTTGGATGTAGATAAATGTACAAAAGTCTGTTTCATAATTATCTCAGAGATCTTGCCCATTAAGAGGTATTTGTTTGTCACTTTGGTACAGTATTTCCAACAAAAGGTTGAAAACTTTATTATTTAATTAATGGACTGCACAGTAAACGCAATGTACACTCCCTGCAGAATTAGCCGTTATAACGATGAATTTTTAATTTTGTCTTTAAGTCATAAGCTGCATAACCAATTATTATCAAATAATGAGAAATCGACGCTATAAAATATCTTTTATATAAAAGTCAAAATGGATTTTGGAAAACATATTACACTAGGCTTGAAAATCGGCTGTTATCATGTTCAAAATCAGCGTTGCATGTGTGGGGGTGATGTGTGTTTCTGTGAGTGGGTGTGCTTTTCAATACCGGACAGCTTTTGGCATTCTGAGAAAACATATAAGTTGCCAAATTCTACCAACCTCTAATTAGTGATCAACACTCACCTCTATCTTTCTCCTTCTCCTTCTTTATAAGTATTGTTATTCCTACCTTTCTATTGATTTACAGGTATTTAGCACACTGATGACCATTTTTCTATTCTCCATACTTTCTTTGCAGTGGTAAAGAAATACTATAAACATGTATTGATAGGATTTATGTTTGTGCACAGAGACTGAATTGAATTTAGTCACTATTCATAACCAGCAATCTATATCAATATTCAGTTTCCAAAGCTGACCGCCTGTGTGTAGAGTTATTGTACAAATATGTCTATACAATAAAACCGGCACAATGTTTTATTTTTAGACCTGTAAAAGGAGTAGAGGAGGTATTGGCTTTGTTATATTATATGACAACTTGCTTCACTGGTTTTACGTTACTCACCAAAATGGCGACCTCGTTGGTTTTATTAGACCCATGCGATGAAGAAAATGAAGAAAATCAATGGAAAAGCGACAGTCCTGCAGACGAATTTTTCGAAGCTATACTTAAAAATGACATTGAGAAAGTGAAAGCAAAGATCATTGAGGGGTTTACAGCACTGTCACGTAGTCCCTGTGGGGATATGGCTCTTCATTTTGCGTGTTTGAACAGCAAACTAGATGTACTACAGTTGTTGAAAGACACATTAAAAGAAGGCGAGATTAACACAATCAATATTATTGATGAGGACGACTCCATATGTGGAACTGCTCTCCACATGTCTATGGACGGACAAGTGGACCCTTTGGTAGTTAAAACCTTGCTCTCCTGCGGTGCTGACCCTGACGCCTTGGATGCTAAGGGTTTACCCGTATTGCATGAACTCATCTGCCGCGCATGGGATGACTTGGAGGCTGATTTTGAGTCTGAAGCTTATATGAAGTCAATCAGGAGCTCCAACAATGAAGAAAGCGAAGAATGCATGGGTACTAGCTATTTTGAAAAACTGAAGCTACTGTATGACCATGGTGCTGATATGAATTTGGTTAACTCTGGCACTAGTTTGTCTCCGCTTCATGTTTGGTGCCAGTACTTTCACTGGTGCATGGAAAATTTTCTTGACCGTGGTGTACCCGAATGGTGCATACATTTCTTGAATCATCTGTTACAATATGGAGTAGATGTGAACGTTGTAAGTAATAGAGAAGGATCACCCATGGCCTTCATCTCACAGAGATATTACAAACCAGATCACATTAAGTTCATGGACACCTACAGGAAAGCGCTACTCCTGCTCCTTCCAAGGATTGTAAATATAAATAGAGGCGATATGTACGGACGAACATTACTTCATATTTCAGCAGAGTTCAGCAACTATACTCTTCTTGAAGAATTGTCGAAGTTACCATGTGACGTGAATATTCCTGACAAATTCCATCTGTCACCAATGCACCTAATTACCCACAACATAACGAATGATGAAAAAATTTTCGTTCAGAGAATATTGGACATTCTGATAAAAAAGGGTGCTAATGTAGATATTCAAGACAAACACGGCTCCACTCCTTTGCATCACGCCGTCCACATGAAAAACCACACAGCAATTCAACATCTTCTTCTACATGGTGCCTCAGTGGACATTAGAGACAAATCTGGAAGAACAGTAAAGGATCTGGCTCGTATAGAGGGTGACCGAGAGGTATTTAAAAACTTGGGTATTGTGGAGCAGTCACGTGACGATGAAATTAGGGTAGGAGTTTCAGACATCCGATTTGGTTGGTTTTATCCCCTGTGCTGTTATAAGACGTACAGTGGGGACTCAAGAGGTGAAGACGAACCAGAGGTTGTCAAAGACACAGACATTGACAAATGGCTCGAAAAATATCCAATGTGCATCCATAACACCAAATTTATTCTCCAAAATTCCATTGTATCTCTTGAAACAAATAGGGAGCAAATGGCTTGTACAGCAGAGGATACTATGAGCATAAAGAAAGAAATATATAAGGTGTTGCAAAATGTAGCAGATCTGATGGGAAGCCAACATCCACTATTTCAGTCTCAAATTATTGTAGGCGGAAGTGTTTCGGAAGGAACAAAAATCGGAAGCCCCGATGAGATGGATTTTGTTTTCGATTTGTTTAAAATCCGACAGATTGTAGAAGTAGTAGAGGATCAACATCTCGGATTTGCCAAACTCAAAGTCTTGAGTCTGGAGGAATTTTCAAAATATGGACTCCAAGACCTGGTCGACAATGAAGGCTTCCTGAAGCGTACAGTGACAAGTATAACTTTTCACAAACATTTAGAGACGTGTCTGCAGTCAAAGGAGGCATTTGGCGACAGCCACTTTTACTCTTGGTGGGGCACAACAAATTCAGGTGGTGAATGCGCCAATATTGGCCAATTGTCTTTAATTTGGTATGGGCCATTTGAAAAGAGACAAATTATAAAGGTGGACATTGTTCCTGTCTTCCGTCTCAATGAATGGCAGACTGCACATATAAATAGTAACCTTAGGATAGTGGACAAACAAACAGTGATGGCAGTTGGTTGTTACCTGGTCATGAAAGACTCGACTCCTTATTTCTCTGACGTGTTTGGGAAGAGTGTAGAAGATTCTGAGGAACAGAGGGAACAAGAAGACTCGCTCTTCAAGTTATCTCTGTCACAACTAGAGCACGCTACGATTAAATTCTTACCATCAAACGTTAGAAACGGATACAAGATTGCTAAAAGTATTCAGCTTCAGTGTCCACAACTATCCTACCTGGTCTCAGAGACCCTCGATGACATGCCATCCAGAATATATGTGGACGAATGTTTCACGAGTTTCGTCCTTAAGACTGGCCTGTTTCATGAATTAGACAGTCAGAATATTCTCGTCAAGTTTAAAGAGTCTGACCTGTCTCCTAACACATGGAACGACAATGTAATCCACTCAACAGAAGTGATACAGCAAGCAGTGGATCCAAATGATATGACTGAAGCAGTGTCTTGGGCCTTGCTTATTTACAAGAGACTTTGGACTCTCCTTGAAGAGAAGAAGCGAATACCAGAGTATTTTATGCCTGTTATGAAAGCAACAAAGATCTTGAAAGAAAATGACTTTTCAGTTAAAGTCTGCAGAGATTTTCTGAAAATAATTATTCACTTTCTGGAACACCTCCAGATTCCAGATGATTTTATTTACATTTATAAAAGGAAATAATGATAAAGTGCAAATACAAAGTTCTTGAAAATCGGCCCAGAGTTGGAAAAAATGTCTTTAACAAACCAGGTATAGTTCTGTTATGTGTACCATGACACAGAGTTAGAGCCAATGGGTAAAGAAAGGTTTATGCCAAAAGTACTTTTATATTATGTTAAAGTGATGCTCTTAATATTTGACGACAAAAATCTCTGACATCAGAGATCATTTTCAATTTAAATACTGAGGTACAGACACTCTTTGTGGAAAACAATACAGATATATTCACTGTATTATTTCCTTTTTCCCTTCTTTATTTTAGATTAGTTTAAACTTGCCCATTGATATATTGTCTGGTAAGAACAAGCAGAATATAAATTTCAGTTTTGATTTCTTCCCCTAGTTTATTTGACTTTATTTTCAATGGATGCAGAAAATTCAATTTAGCCTGATGGTTTATTTTTCCTTGTTCTGTGTATGTATATTTTTTTGTCTGTTTCTCTCCAAATGCTGCAGTTACACATAATCTTCATTAAAGAAATGCTATTTGTATGATTTATTATATGCGAATACTATAATGTTATACATACTAATTTAGTAGTTATATGACCTATTTTTTCTAATATGAATGTACCATTTATTAATGATACGCTGCAACTTAAATTTTCTTTGTAATATGCTCGGGGAAGGGTACTTACAGTCATTGCCTCTTGCCCAATGCTGATCTTTGTGTCTAAATAATGGATGCAGAAATCGTTTTGTGATTAAGAAAACATATTTAACATATTTACATGCCAAGGTTGGGGATCCTTGGACCATTAACAATTTATGAGGAAATATAAATATTAGATATTCATAATAGTGAATCCAAAGAACCAGATTTAACTATATCTAGTATAACTGTGTCAGAGGTTTCTGAGAGAGAGAGAGAGAATTACAAAGAGAAAAGTTGTATACGCATATATTACATATAGTATTTTCATATTCTTACATTTCTACTTTTATGATTTTTGTCATCCAGCCTTCCAACTGTGTGTGCAAACGTACTCTTATGCATAAATCTATACAAAAATACCATACATATATATATATGTGTGTGTGTGTGATAAATTCTGGTTGTCATGAAAGATAGATAATGTGTGGTTCATGTTAAAATAATTCTCACAAGTTTCAGCATTAAATACTAACTTTCAGTGTTTCATATGCTTATATTAATGATCAAAAATATGGGATACATTTTAATACATACATGAAGATATATAGGACTTGTAGGGTCAGTAGGCACAATAAATAACTGTACAAGTATTGTAATATCATGTCACATGACTTTAAATAATTAATATACTGTAATAATGTGTGGTTGTTATTGGCACTTACTTAGTACAGGGTGTGTCTCCCGTTGTCAATCTTGGTCAAAATTGGTCTTTTTGGTCATGGTGTTTTGGACTCTTTTAAGTCCTCTTGCACTATATAGTGTAGTATTTCCATTTTTGAGATACATGGTTAAGTTCCGTTGTGAATATCTTCACAAGAAGTCTCCAGATATAGAGTAATTCCACTAACAAATTGCTTGTGTAAGTGCAATCACAATCTGCCCGCCATCATACTTTTGAGTATTATTAAGGTGTTGTTAAGTATCATTCAAACCACTTGTGTTTCCCTCACGAGCCTATAGCCAAGGTTTTACCCGTCAACCTCTGCATAAGACCAAGGGGTCCCAAGGCTATAAATACCAGTAGTGCGCTGTGTTATGGCAGACACATTCTGACTGGCAGTGTCTACACGTAAGGTTGAAGACCCGATATGACCAAATACAACTGCGGTATGCTTACTATGGAGATCTCATTATAATGCAGTGAAATAAAGTATTCCACGCTATATAATATTTGAGAAAGATATAAATTAACGTGTAAAGCTATAATTATAATCTTTAGTGCTGGAGACTGATGCTCCCTTAGAATTAACCTTGCTGTAATAGTGCTGATACAGACAACATTGCTTGTTGTGCTACAGTGTTATTTAACTGGTTGTATGCTTTTATACTGACTCGAGTGACAAACAATAATATATTACATATTACTGCATAATGAAATTCCACTAGAGAAGAATACTAAAGTGTCAATACTGTTACTATGGGAATAGATCAATGTGTATAGTAGGGAACGAATGCTGGCTGATTCGGCCCATGGCTGATTTGACCCAAATTACGGGCTGATTCAGCCCAAATGCCAGGCTGATTCGAACCATGTGACATATTATAAGAAAAACAATGGAACACACATACCTGATTTATTTTAGTTGTTATTACTGTTTTTGCAAACATAGTAAGAGAATGTAAAAGGTTGATTTTCAGCTCTTAAATTTACATAAGAGAATTATTAGCAAATTTCTAGCTGAAATCAGAACAAAACAGATATGAGCTATCGCACTTAGATTTTTTTAAAACCAAAATAACTTTTCAATATATATCTGAAAAACATATGAAACCTTGCATAAATCAGGCAAGTATGGCCGACTTTCAACACTATCAAACAGTAATGCATATAAATTTACCCATGGTTTTTATTGATTTCTCATGCAAATTGTGCTTTCTTCGCATTATATTTACTCCAACAAATTTTGTGCAAAGAGTTATTGATGAGTAGCACAAAAGTATAACGTACTTTACTGTTATTGCTGAATTTTTATCTTTCGAGTAAAATCTCATACTATTAAATGAACTTATTTCATTTTAACCTTTGAAACATTTGAAAATATAGACATATGATATTGATCTATGATATTGTATGAAACTAAATCATAAATTTTACAGGACCCCACTTTCATTTTTTAGTATATAAGTTTTATTTAGTACTATTAGTATATAGTACAATACACAGTATTAAGATAAATTCAACATAAATCTAACAAAGGCATCAACATATTCAGACCAGTATGCGTAGACGAAAACAATGTAACAAAAGTATTAACATATCCTGACCAATATATATATCTATGAACAAATGTTACTGCATGGGCCATGTTTCCAGAATTTTTTGCAGTTAGTAATTTGCATAAATTAAATTGATTCATTATGAATTACAGAAAACAAAAAACATACTGTTTAAACAGAGATTTGTAAAATACATTTCATCTTTCAACAGAGATAACCCCACCATTTTTGTTACGTTATCATTTTCTTTACATTAATTATTATGAGGTCCACAAGATTAGCAGAATATAGACGTATAATATTGACGTATGATATTGAATTAAATTAAATCATAAATTTGACAGGACACCTGTTTAATTTTTTAATATATAAGTGTTATTTAGTGCTAAAATTATATAGTACAATGTACAGGATAAAGATAAATTCTAAATAAATCTAACAGAAGCATTAACATACTCAGACCAATATATATAGAGACAAAAAAATGTTACTGCATGAGCCCTGTTTTCACAATTCTTTTTCAGTGTTAGTAATTTTATTATTTCTCAATAAAATAAAGTAAACTATTTAAATTTTGCACAAAGGTGAATGAGCTGCTTTGAAAATATTCCATTATTAAATTGGCAATGCAAGATAAACAGTATTACATTATTTCATTTCATTATATAAAACAACACCATTATCTCGCATAAATTCAGGTTGTTTCTTTTTCCTTAAATGCAGTTTTGAACTGCTCAACACACTTGGGAAAAAAATGAGAACTGTCATATTTTAAAAAAATGTAAATGTCACATTTAAATCTGAGATGAAATTTAATAATATTTCACATGGTCCGAATTAGCCTGTAATCTGGGCCGAATCAGGACATAAATTTGGGCCGAATAAGCCTGGTCCAAATGAGCGATGGTCTAAATCAGCCAGTTACCATAGGGGACATCCATTATAATATACTTACAGGGAGCATTCATTATATGCATTCTCTTAAAGTGACCCTTGGTTCGCTATAAAGAAGAAAAACATATTTCTAAAATTTATATTTCAAGTATTAGTGCCTTCTTAAACATAACAAAGTGCTATATACATTGGGAAACACACCCGAGTGGTATCATATTTTCCATGTGTTCTACAATTCAATTTGTTTCTGTTTGCACCCTTTCCTGAGAAATACTGGAATGCCAAAGACTAAAAACTGTATTCTAAATTAATTCTTACATGGTGCACAGTTCATTTATATTATTACTAGCATTTATTGAATTTTTGAAACTTAAATAGCTGTCCTGTTTTGTGATTGAAATCCTAAGTTGAAGCTGGCCTTGTGCTGAAGTAAAGCTCGGGATGTTACAATATATATATTTATGTGAACTTATTCAAAGATATTCTGAAGTACTTCATTTTGGCACATCAACACATTCAAGGATACAGTAGTTCACTCGGAACATTCTATATTTTAGGCCTTGTGATTAATACATTCTGGATTATTTTTGGAATTTAATTCACAATGTTGTAAGAGCCTTTTGATTTTCATTTTAATTATCTAGAAATAAACTGCTTGTTGATTTTTACTTGATTTGTTGTTTTCACTTTCTTTCTGTTACATTTTTCTTAGACCATAGAGTTGTAACAGTACAAGCATACCAAGTTAAAACCCTTGATCTCAAATGGCTTGAAAGTTATAGTGCTACAAGGAAAGTACAAGGAAAAACTTATAATATGAGATGTGACCTTGGCCTTGAAGACAGGACCCCAATGTAGTAGGCAACACACCTTCTAATGATTATGTAAGAGTATTCGAAGATTCATCCCCCGATCTTGAATGGCTTTGAGTAGAAATGGAAGTGTGATGGATGGAAGGATGGAAAGATTGATATTATGTGACCCACTTTTTGCAACAAGGCTGGCACAATACAAAGTGTAAGCATAATAGTAAATGAAGCATGAAAAGTGGATCAATGTAACATACAGTATGTTAATAGTAGTTTTAAAGAAAGAGAGCCCATAATAAGAACTTCAAATTGCTGCTTTAAGCCTTGATAATTGTAATTCAGTTTCAGCTATTGCAGGCTCCACATATAACAGCATGAAAATAACAAGGCACAAAAGTAAATTTGAAACTGTCACCTGTTTCATAAGGCAATTTGAAAGCAGAAAAGACAATCAAATAATGTAACTGAGTGTGTGTGTGTATATATATATATATATATATATATATATATATATATATATATATCACATAGCTCTTGATGTTGCTTTGGCCAGGCCAGCGAATGCATATGATATGATATGTTTTCTCTATATAAACATGTGTAATCATTATTGGCACTGTAGCTGAGACCCCATGTAAAGTTATAAATCTGCAGCCATATTAAAATGGCCTGACTGCATCGTCTGTACAAAATCAAGCACATCTGATGTACCTATAAGGATGCTCCATGTTTTATTGTAGTTGTTTAAAGTTTTTTTTCTTCTACTTTTAGTGATGGCAGCCATATTGGATAGCTAAATGGCATATTTTAAAGTTTTGAAAGTCCTTGACAAAATGATGTTCCATATTAAATTTGATAACATTTCTTTTCTAATAATTTGAAAATAGTAAATGTTGATAGATGTATACTATACAATATACCATAAACACAAGGCCATAATATAAGCTCACAAACCCATAAGCAAGGAAACAAAGAAATAGCATGTCTAGATGGGTACAGAAACATTTTATTCAAGCTCAAACACAAATCCCTGTGTCCACAAAGTCTTTACAAAATTTTCACTATTACAAAGGAATGGGATTTCATGGAAAATGAAATTCTGAGCCTTCAAATTATTTTTAAAACAAACAGACTGAACTTTTCAGTATTATCTTCATCATGTATAACCATTCAAGAAAAGTACCATTAACTGCACATAAATATCCTGCCAGCCTATTGACCAGAAATGCACATTGCAAGAAAAATACTGCATGTGCATTTCTAGTTTCATGCTAAAAAAAAATGCATCCGTTGGTCCGAAGATTTTTCTTTTGATAATTGGTCATCCTCCATTTACCGAAAGTGAACCATGGTTGCATGACCCATTTTTTTTTCCTTTAAGAAAAGACCATGTCAGCATTACAGAACAACACGATGTTATATGATAGTTAGATATCCACTCTTTATAACATGACTTAAATAAGTTGCATCAGATCGGCCATCTTGTGCTAAAATTAAAGCTACATGTTGTATTTTTAAACATTTCAAGTGGTCCACATGCAACAACTGATTTCATAATTTTACAGAATATAAATGTATGTGTGAATAACTTGTTACTAGAATATTGTTTTTGGTTGTCACATGTGGACCATGTGAAAAACAAGAAAATTTAAGTCTGTTTGTGTTCACTGGTAGTATATATCTCTATAACAATCAGGTATTAATCTGTCAATGAACACATACAATGATTTTGACATAAAACAGAGATATTTTTTAAATAACCAGCATTGTTCATGAAGAATTTGTTGTAGACAAGAAGTTTCTCTGACATGTTTAAAGATTGCATAGAGATAACAGTTGTTGCATTGTTTACAATTAGGTCGTCAAAGTTTATTTATTTTTGTTTAACAACACATTTAACACAATATTGGCCATATTATGCCAAGGAAATGGGAGCTAAGAACCCCTCCCAAGGACAATCTGAAACAACTGACCCAGGCTGGCCTGGGCAGGTATTAAACCTGCAACCCTTTAATTACAAGTCTGATGCTCTAACTACTGAGCTACCATGGCTCCTTCATCAAAGTTTATATTCTTATTGAGAACTGACTACAGGACAAAATTATAGCCTCGAGTAATCTTAAGCATATTAATCTTGTTTACTTGGGTTCTGAAAATACTTTCATTCTGCTCTTATAATATATACTCTTGGTCCATGTTTTGTAAAATGTATATGGTTTCTATGAACCATGTACATAAGTGTTTATATGGTGACAGTATGCCAGAACAAGATTTCAATTCAGTTCCAAAACTGCTGAAATAATCACCTGAGCAAGCTTTTTACAGGTAAATAAATATTCAATTACATCTGTCTCAATATATTTAAAAACAAAATTATTTACTTTATTCATTCATTCAAGATAAACACACTGTACTTCAACAATAATGAATGTTCAATCAGTCTGCAAACTTTCCAGTTATGTTTTATACAATAATAGGCTAAATAATAAGCCATTTCAATGCTCATTTAAAAATGTTTTTTTTTTTGCTGCTCTTCTTGGCATTGAATTGGAGAACCTTTCACTACCAGTGGTCTTTATTCTAATATAGTATAAGATACAAATAAATAAATAAACAAATAAAAGTATTATTTAGGCCAGTAAGTGCACAAGTAGTGATTGGATATGAAAACTGAAGCAATAGCCAGATATATCTTCACACATACATAAGAGAGGTATTTAAAAAGTTCTGAATATTACTGCACTGTGCAACAAGTTCTTTATTAACTGAACAGTATGTCAGTGCATCCACCCAAAACACTCCCTGTGCACTTCTATACACTTTTGCAGTCTGATTATTCAATTATTAAATCCCATTTTAAATTCACACTTTAGCATGTTGTTCATATACTGGGAAACTGCAGTTTTACCCACAGCTTTCAAATCATCTATCTCTCAGCGAATCATTGATTGAGGAATTCAGCCAAAATTACTTGGAACTACATCAGGGTTGTATGGAGGATGCAGCAAAGTTTGGATGCTGTGCTCCTCCAGGAAGTCTGTCAATACAGCTGATTTATGCAGTCATTCACTGCCATGTATTAGATGGATACCTCAGGTACCAGTGCGTGGACAGGTGGTTTGGTTTCACAACTTTTGGCAACACTTTGGAGGCATAAAAATCTCCAGTGACACTAGCAGAATCAGGTACAGATACCTGGATGGCCAGGACTTTTGCATTGAAAAATTATGCATATAAAACTCCTTGACAGTCTGCAGGTGTCCGGCACGCCGTTTTGTCAATCGATCGGCATTAAATTTTTAGACAGGTTTAAACAAACAAAAAAATTATAACAAAGTATTCAGAATTTTTCAAATACCCCTCATAACATAGTCAAATTAAAAATGTTAAAAAATGCTACTTTTTCAACGGCTTTCCTAATGAATTGTAAATGAAAATATCAATTTATAAACATCGAGTGCAGAAAATAAATAAGAATGCATAATGTCACTGAATTGAAACTAACATATGTCAGGAGAACCCAACTTTGAATTTGACAACATTTTAATCAATTTGCACAAAACAAGGCCCAATGAGTCTATAGGAAAAAAATGGTGAACTTTGGTAATTGGGCCAAAATTGACTCTTATAGTACCTACCCCTTTCAAAGTAAAAGTTGTCAGATGTACATGTATACTGATGAATGAACAATGCCCTAAAATAATTCTTCTATATTTAGACAGGTGTATAAAATGGGTATTTATCACAAATATACATACATGAACATATCTTCTACATCAAAGTCATTTAGTCTCTTTCCAGCATATTTGTGAACATCCCCCTTTTCTACAGCCAGCAATAATTTTGCCCCTTTAACATGCTCTGTATGCTGTTTCTGTAGTATACAGAACTTATGGAGAACATGAATATTATATCCTTTGTTGCCAGCCAATGCATCTTATTTCATTCATATTGATAACTTGTGACACTGTTGTAATGTACTTTCTGAGAATTGTGCTTTTAAAACATTCATGGGAATGAAGGTATGCATTATTCACAGTTTCTGACATGGCATCCCAACCATGACTCCTGTTCAAACTCACATGAAGCAGCTTTGGTTCTGACAAAGAGATCTACTAGGACTGAGAAAGCCGCATTAACATTGGTTGCAAGAAATAGTGGAATGGTCCTCCATTTTTAATCCCTGATTTGAACTAGTGGCAATCTGAAAATAAAGAACACATTTTCAAGATATCGAACAAAACAAGGAAGCAGAAATATAAAGTAACAAGAGGTTTCTGTTTGAATTCCTACATATACAAAGGTTCACCTGCTACTGTGTTTGCCAGAACTTTCTGAGAATTAACCCAGCAACGAAATATACACTCCACTTAAATATGATTGACTTTGACCCATGGTCACATAGATTGGACAACATTGGTCCTCCTCATGATTCACATGCTCCTCATTATGTTTGCACAATAGGATACACAGAGGAAGACTTCTTTTAGTTAATAGTTTGCTCATGGTCCTCACCATAATGCAGACAGTGTGTAGAGGAATGAGGACCTTTTGAACATGACACTTTATCAAATGGAATGATAGGTGAAACATTAAACAAATGCAGTGATGGATACTGGAAAACTTTAAATGCTTATCAAGTTTTCAAAGGATTTCACACATTTTTGATACACAAGTTTATAAAAATACATGTAGTTTTTTCAGCATTGGACAACATTGTTCTTCATGAAAATGCATGTATATGCATATGATCCTAATCATGCTGCATAAGCACATAATTCGACTTTAAAATACATTTAGCAATGGTCCTCTCCATAATGCATAGTGTGCATAGAAACGAGGACCTTTTGAACATGAAACTATAATAAAATTGAATGATCTCTACATTAAAGGTCCTCACAATAATGTATAGCATTCACACAGGTAGCCTCTGTTTTTGCATGTTTGTCAATTGTCCACACCATAATACACACCATGTGTATAGCAATGAGAATCATTTTATGGCTTTATAATAAGTATGCCAGTGGTCCTCACCATAATACACACCATGTGTATAGCAATGAGAAGCATTTTATGGCTTTATAATAAATCTGTCAGTGGTCCTCACCATAATACTCACCATGTGTATAGCAATGAGAACCATTTTATGGCTTTATAATAAGTCTGTCAGTGGTCCTCACCATAAGACACATAGTGTGCAAAGAAACGAGGACCTTAAACTTGACTATGCCAAAAGTGGAGTGATAGTTACAATAATGGTCCTCACATTAAACTCTTGGTATACACAGAAAGCCCACTAAGTTTTCACATGTTTGTTCTCACATAATTTAGGGAGTGATGTCAATGTGCACTGATTCCAAAATAAATTTCAACCAAATGACTTTTAAAGTACTACATCACTAATGGCAAGGCAAAAAACTAGATGTAGTCTCCAGTTACACAGTTCACTGATCGTGCTGATGTGGTGTGCTGTGGTAAGAATGCTAACTTAAAATTCTTTGAGATGCAAAAAGAATACTGAGAGGCTTTTTCATTAGTGGATACAGACACCATGGGTAGTACAATAGATCTCTGCTTCAGAGAGGGGTGTTATAAATAAATTAAACAAATTAAAAAGAATCTCATCTTTCCCTGTAAGGAATTCTACACCTAATAATTATTTGTACTTACCAAAGTATTGATGGTTCTTAGGGAAAAGCAGTATTTGTCACTTCCTTGACAAAAGTATGTCATCTCTTCTAATGTTGCAGTCCTCAATATCTTGCACAAATTTTAAGGAACTCTTTTTTCCTTAAATGAAAGAGTTTAGTAAATTCACAAATAGATTTGTCTGCCTAGCTAAGTACTATTGCACACTTCTTGTGTACAAAAATACTGCTAATTGAACAAATATGTAGATCCACAAATGATTCATATAACTACATTTACTTTAAGTGCTCATCAAGTTTTCAAAGTATTACACACATTTTTGATACACAAGTATACAAAAATATATGTAGTTTTTTCAGCATTGGGATACATTGTTCTTCATGAAAATGCATGCATATGCATTTGATCCTAATCATGCTGCATAAACACATAATTAGACTTTAAAATACATTTAGCAATAGTCTTCTCCATAATTCACAGTGTGCACAGAAACGAGGACCTTTTGAACAGGAAACTATAAAATGGAATGATCTCTACATTAAAGGTCCTCATAATAATGTATGGCATTCACACAGGTGGCCTCTGTTTTTGCATGTTTGTCAATTGTCCTCACCATAATACACACTGTGTGTATAGAAATGAGATCCATTTCATGGCTTTATAATGAGTCTGCCAGTGATCCTCACCATAATACACACCGTGTGTATAGAAATGAGAACCATTTTATGGTGTTATAATAAGTCTGCCAGTGGTCATCACCATAATACACACCGTGTGTATAGCAATGAGAACCATTTTATGGCTTTATAATAAGTCTGCCAGTGGTCCTCACCATAATACACATCGTGTGTATAGCAATAACAACCATGTTATGGCTTTATAATAAATCTGCCAATGATCTTCAACATAATACATGCAGTGTGTATAGAAATGAGAACCACTTTGAGACTTTATAATAAGTCTGCCAATGGTCCTTATCACAATAAAGAGATGAATCGAGATGAGGACCTCAAACTTGACTCTATGACATAAGTGTAGTCATAGTTACATTAAAGGTCCTCCAAAAGAAATTTAAAGCAAATAACTTTGAAAGTACTATATCACTAACAGCAAGACAAAAAAAAACAAGATGTAGTCTCCAGTTACACAGTTCACTGATGTGGTGGGATGAGGTAAGAATACAAATTAAAATTCTTTGAGATGTATTAAGAATACTGATAGGCTGTTTCATTAGTGGATACAGATACCATGGGTAGTACAATAGCTCTTCTGTACTTCTGAGAGGGGTGCTAAAAAATAAATTTAAACAAATTAAAAAGAATCTCATCTTTCCCTGTATGGAATTCTACACCTTATAATTATTTTTACTTACCAAAGTATTGAAGATTCTGGTGGAAAAGCAGTCTTTGTCAATTCCTTGAAAACATTATGTCATTTCCTCTAGTCTTAATGCATTATGTCATGCTCTGTTTCTCCATTTTCTTCATCTTTACCCATTAAACCTTAAAGAACTATATATATCATTTGGACATTTATAATCAGGTCTAATAAATGATTACTGAATGCAAGACTTAGGAAAATAGTGTCAGCATTGTGTTCAAAGTTTAGTCCCATCGATCCTCCATGTGTTTCACAGAAGGCATGTATAAGTGTACACTTGTAGTTTTTTCAACATTTGACAACACTGGTCCTCATGATGAACACATACATAGTCCTCATTATGTTGCACACAGAAGATATGCATAGGAGAATTTCTTTTAATTGATAGTTAGCCAATGGTCGTACCCATAATGTCCAGTGTTTATAGGAATGTAGATATTTTTAACACAATGCTTTATCTAAATGTAGTGATAGTCATTTACATACCAAACTTCCAAGTTCACAAATTTGGCAGTGGTCCTCATTTCATCACATATATTACACATATATTGAAATGACTGATATAATTGTTGTTTTTATGTGCAATTTCACACATTTTTTTATAAACAAATGCATGTAGTTTTTCTGCATTGAGCAACATTTTACTTCACAACACATGTATGCATATGATCCTAATCATGCTTCATATACACATAAGAAAAAAACTTTAAAATATATTTAGCAGTGGTCCTCACCACAATGCACAGTGTGTATAGAGATGATGACCTTTTTAAACTTGAAATGATGCCAAAATGGAGTGATATGTGCATTAAAGATCCTCACAATTATGTATGGTGTTTACACAAGAAGCCCTGCATGTTTTCACATATTTGCTGTTAGTCTAATTACCATAATACACAGTATGTATAGAACTGATGACCTTTTGAAGACTTTACAATAAGCTCGCCAAGGTCCTTGTCATTATACATAATGTATGTATATCATGGAATAACTGCTTTTGGTGATTTGGGAGAAATTTATCTGTAAATGTCTTCTACTTTTATAATCAGGTACATGTGCACATTATCTTGCACATGACTAACAGTAACAAGATTTTCAGTTAGGTCACCATGGTGGCCATATTGGATGTCAAATCAGCACCATTTTCATTTTGGAACAACTGCATATCACCATAAGTCTTCTGGTGAAAACCCCATGTTGATATTTTTTTCCATTCAGGAGGAATAACAATAACAACATTTTCAAGATGGCTGCCATGGTAGCTATATTAGATGATAGATCAGCACCATTTTCATATAGGACCAACTAGATATCATACAAAGTTATTTTTTGAAAGCCCAATGACCATATGACATGAACCTCTCCCCTCAAAATTTTTGCAAATGAATGCTCAGGGATCAATTTCAGCAGTACCCTTGCATCATTTTTGCATTACAATCATAAAAGACCTATTAAAATCTATCCTAAGTGCAAAACTTGCACATACAAATGAAAATGGGACAAGAATATTCCCTCACCATGCCTTATGGGATTGTAATCGATTGCAATAAAATATGTTGTGAAATATGTAGAGAGCTTTGATTTAAGAACACCATGGTGGTTGTTACTGACAATTTTAAGACATTCATTTGTATGTTTTATGTGGCACATTGAGACAGCAGAAAGCACAAGAGACACCAGCAAGCCTTCAGGCCCCCAGGAACCCACTGTAAACTCAAATCATGATGAACTAAGAAATTTCTGTTCAGAAAAATTCCACCTGACACAAACTTTTTTATCTCTGTGATACCAAATGAAAAAGTTTTAAAATTTTTGCAAACTACTGCAACAATGAAATCAACAGGTCTAGATAATATTGGACCACGTCTCCTGAGGGCTGCTGCAAACATAATATTTAATAGCATAGCTTACATATGTAATCTAAGCATATCCACCTCAGTGTTTCCCCAGACATGGAAATTGGCAAAAGTTACCCCCATTCACAAGTCTGGCAGCAAAGAAGATGTCAATAACTACAGACCCATATCTATATTACCAACTCTGTCTAAACTACTTGAAAAGAATGCCCATGACAATCTTTTGATGTACCTATCAAACTATAATTTAATTCATCAAAACCAATCAGGGTTCCGAGAAAACCACTCCTGTGAGACAGCCTTGGTCTCCATGATAGAAAGATGGATTACTGCCTTGGATCAAGGAAAATTAGTTGGATCCATACTAGTTGATCTTAGAAAAGCTTTTGACCTTGTTGATCATGATATTCTTATCAATAAATTAAACATTTATCAATGTGACAATTCAACGATTGATTGGTTTACATCATATCTAACAATGAGAAAACAGTGTGTCAAAATAAATAGCAGTTTTTCTAAAGAAGAACCAATTAGATGTGGAGTACCACAAGGATCAATCCCTAGGCCCACTCCTCTTTCTCATTTTCATAAATGATCTACCACTGAAAACAGGCAACTGTATTTCATCTACTGACTTATATGCAGATGACACCACTCTATCAGATTTCAAACAGCTAAAATCAGACCTAGAGGTCTCCCTTCAGACAGCCTTAGTTAGAATAGATTCCTGGTGTAAGGAAAATGGCATGAAAGTAAACACGGACAAGACTAAAGTATTAATGATTACTACCCAACAAAAAAGAGCAAAATTGGAAAATAACAAATTGAATCTCAAGTTGAATGAAATTGGTCTACAAATGGTAACCCATGACAAAATCCTTGGGGTGATGGTTGACAACAATTTGCAATGGAATGAACATATTCAAGTCATATGTCATAAAATCAATTCATGTCTCTGGTTATTAAGCAAGATAAGGCCATATCTATCAACTAAACATAGGTTAATATATTACAAAAGCTATATACAACCATACCTAGACTACTGTAATGTTATCTGGGGAAACACTTCTGACAAGAATATTTGCAAATTATTCCGCTTGCAAAAAAGAGCTTGCAAACTCATCCTAGATAATGCTGAAAACATCCCAAATGCAATGAATAATATTAAAATGTTAACAGTAAGTGAACGAATACTTTTGAGAAAGTCTAGACTTATGCACAAAGTTTCAAACAATATGGCCCCATTATATCTCAAAGAACTATTTCATGCTAGAAAACAAGGCAACACTCCCAATTTAAGATCAATTTCAGCTAACCACCTTTGCATTCCAAAACCAAATAAAGAACTCCTTAAGAAAAGTTTTAAATACTTAGGGTCACTAATTTTGAATCGAATCCCAAAGGAAATTAGAGAAAATACAAATATAAATGCATTTAATTATCAGCTAATTCAATGGATGCAAAGTGGAACCTGTTTGATTTGACAAATACATTACAACTTAAAGTATAAATTCTCAAACCTTCCATTTTGTTGTCTCACAATTTTTGTACTGTATATACACAATGTACACTGTACCTAGTTGGATCATGTTCTTACAAAACTTTCTGTTTATTATGTCCATATATACATGTAGCTTATTATCAATGCTTTATTATTATTATTATTATTATTATTATTATGCAACTATGTACATGTACCCTGTATGTAAATATGCATTTAATAGAGGGCCACAAGGAGGATTAGTTCCATGCAACTAATTGTGTCACCCTCTTTAAATAAAGTCATTATTATTATAAGACCCTCTCCACCTTAGCCCCCCCCCCCCAGCCCCCTCCAATTGATGATAGATTGGCCATTGGAACATCTACAATAGTTTCAAAATATAATTGATGATAAAGGAAAACTAGTTGTCCCCAACCCCATTATTACATATGGAGCAAAAGGTGTTGTACAACAATGATGCCTTTTTATTTTGTTTATGTCATAATCAATTAGCGCTGAAAAGAATTTAAAAAATTTCCTATTTGAATATTCACTGAATGTATTTGGATGGAATTTGAATATTCTCTGATATTAAAAAAGCTATAAAATCCATCCTTTTCTTCTTTGTTTGCTTTTTTATTTATTAAATACCCCCCCCACACACACACACACACCTTTCCAGCCAAGCCACACTAAAAATACTGAACTCAGTTATATAAATCTAATTAAATGACATTTTAGGCACTTTGTGTCAACCATGGGTGCTTGGGTGGATGGATTCAAACTAATGATCAAATGAATATTGTTGTTTTTTTCCCCATTTATCTTCAAATTCAGTATGACCATAAACATTTCTTTAGTGTTAAAGACATACTATATGTAAAGAAGGACAGTAACTCAGTTAAATGTGGAAAATTCTCTAGGAAGTGAGTGTGATTTTAAAAATTGTTTATGAGTTGGCTTTGTAAGTTGGTTTTCGAAATCATACCTTTTGATTTTATGAATGGTAATTTTATGCAGAAAATACCAGTACTGAATTTGTATAAGATCACTGATATATAATGGTTTTGTTATATATCATACTTATTATCAATCTGCAATATTACACATTAACTTTTCAAGAGCACCTAAATAAGATGCAATGTTGTGAGCAATGTGACCAATCAGAATTTTTACGTTATAATTTCCCTTTGAGTGGCAGTTTGAATTTCAAGTGATATAGCAGATTTGAAGTTGTTTCCTTGTAAACAACTTCAACATTACAACTGAAAAGGTTACTTCCTTGCTCTGGATAATTCATGATTGCTAGGAATTTCCTTTACTCAGAGCATAAATGTGTTCGAGTTCGCATCAGTAAAAAATAAACTGATTAATGTGTTAAAACATGGGAAGGAAGACCAAATTATATCGGACACATTGTACCACCATCTCTACCCTACTGCTGAAAACATCCCGAAACTATATGGATTGCCTAAAATTCACAAGAAGGATGCCCCACTCCGACCTAACGTGAAAAGTTCGGGCAGTGTACTGTATGCTTTAGCCAAATATCTAACTTCGGTCACAGGACCTCTAGTGGGCAAAACAGAACACGATATCATCAACAGTGTAAACTTTTTCCATAAAATCAGTGATCTAGAGGTACTGCCAGGTAGAAAACTGGTCTCTTATGACGTATCAGCACTCTTCACCAGTATCCCAGTGGACAAAGCGATGAGTGTAATCAGAGAGAGATTAGAGTGCAGACATTACTCAGGAATCCATATGTGACCTCCCTATTGAACTTATCTGCACCTTATCGAGACTGTGTTTGGACAGCACATATTTTATCTATAATGGGCAGTTTTACAAACAGAAACAGGGAGCAGCAATTGCGTCCCCAGTCTCACCAATAGTTGCCAATTTATATATGGAGTTTTTTTAGAAGAAGGCCTTGGAATCAGCAATGAACCTACCATCTATGTGGTTCAGATATGTGGACGATACCTTGACAGAACTACACGAGTACCAGGCGCAGGAGTTCTCCGATCATCTCAACTCCATTGACCCACATATTCAGTTCACCCCAGAACAAGAAGAAGATGGCAAATTACCATTCTTAGTCACAGTATCTTTAAAAAGAGAAAATTAATCTGGATCTTTTAATAATGAGTTACTGAATTTACAACAAGTTTTGTGTTTATCAGTTTTTCTAAAAACCAATGTCACTTTTACAAGGGAATGGTCAGTTCTGTAGCCGGGTTCTATGACAGTTTCATCCACCATTGTAAAAAGATTTTCTGAAATAAGAAAAGTCTAGCCTGGCTTGCTTAATTTGGTTGCTTTTTCTCCAGATGTATCTTTTTGTACCAATATTTCTCTCATGCCAAATGTCCACCAAATTATGTTCTGTATATATATCAAGAACCACCTCTCTTGCCCTGGGATTATTTAGAGTACTATATTTATAGTTATCAAATTCTAGATCTATTACTAAGTTAAAATCACCTCCAATAATCTCACAATCACTGCTGAAGGCTGTTATATCGTTCTTGATTTCTGAATAGAAATTTTGGTTATTGCGATTAGGACCGTATATATTAATCAGAGTAAATCTATAATTTTGTGTTGATATATCTAGAATTATTTAATTACCAATATTGTCCTTTTTGGTTCTATGTATGGTGAATTGAAAATTATTATTTAGTTGAATAGCCACCCCTCTCAAGTTTGATGAAAAGGAATTGAAAAACACATTCATAGCCCCAAGTTGATCGTACGTAATTCTCCCTTTTCTGAACAAAGTTGGTCTCTTGATGAAGATAAATTTGAGTATTTCTTTTCTTTTAAATAGTTCAGGACACTCCTTCTCTTAACTGGATCCTCTAATCCCTGACAATTCCTAGTTACAATATTTAATTTGTCATCCATGTAACAACAGAGACAAATTTTGCTGTGTTAAATATAAGGGTTGACCAGCAAATTGCAGCGGAAACCCCGATGACAGATGTGAATTTGGTTTACTGATTTTGTGTGCATCTAAGTCAAGTATTCTGCATATATCATATATATAATACCTTCACGGTAATTGAAGAGTACAAATTTATGGTAATGAGGTAAATGAAAAATAAAACAAAATGTAACAATTTGATTGGGAAAAGAAAGGAGAATGGAGAGAAGAACACAAAATGTGTAGTGGAGAAAAAAAGTGGTGAAAAGAAAGCTAAAGGAAGGATACAGAACGAACATACAAGAATTAAATAAAAGGTAACCAAAAACAATAGTAAGGAAAGAAATATTGTCAAAGATCAAAATGTTTTTAGAAAACAAATAATAATGTATATCATGAAAGCTCAAAGTCAACTTTATAACATCCAGTGCCCATTGTGCGAAACGTAAACACGATATGTACAATATTTCGCTCGAAAATAGGTAACACAATTGGCCAACCCACTTCAATCTAATTAAGGTTTTTGTATTAAATTACCTTGTTAGTAAATTCTTTATATTCCACCGTTCAGCATTAAGCTTATCTAGGAGGGCTTCAAAACTGTCCGGGAGGATTTGGGGGTTGGGGAGGGGGTACATTTTTGTTGGAAGCTTCAAGGTGGCAGGGAACAGTTTCGTAAATTTCTTCACAGGCTATGATGTGACTTTTTGAGCTATTATTGTTTAATAATTAAAGATATGGATATATTTATGAATTAGGTGTTTCGGGTTTGAGTTGTTCTTCAAACTGATGTTAGGCATGTACACCTCCCATAGTCAGTATGTAGACAGTGAAATACCAAAAAACGGCTAGGAAGCAGAGCTAGCCATCCATAGCAGCAGACACGTGGGTTCAAGGCTAGTAGAATATCTCAAAAACTGCCTAGATGGCAGCTATTTTGAATTGCATCAAGCGGTTTAGTTCACAATGTGTTTCAAAATTATCACCTAGAGTAAGGGCTTGCGTTTGCACTGTGAGCATCACTTTGTGTCAAAAATGGCCTTCGGACATGAAAAATGCATGTATAAATTGGGGTTGGGATGCATAAACTTTTTATGCTATGAACTTCCATTGACTTGCCAGGTTAAGTGTATGATTTTCTTATGTTTTGTTGTATTATAGCTATCCAAAAATATGCACCTTTTTGACCTAACTTTTGTATTTTTTTTAATTTTTTTTTTTGAATGAATGTTTGTATTGGGCAGGTGGAGGCAACATTAAATTTGTGCATAAAAACTGTCCCTTGCACCCTGAACTATTTGTTTAGTGTATGGGTAGTAATGATCTTGAAGATGCTCATGCTTTCTCCGCATTATAGTAATCTTCCATATACGAGACTCGGATGAATCGAGTAAAATATAGTTTGGTTCACCGCGGGTCCTACTAAACACTGTTAAGTCTGACAAAGCCACACAAAGCCTGACAGAATCATGCAAAGTCATAATAGAAAAGTATGTTTATATTGTAAATGATACTATTTAATAAATTAACCAAACCAAACGGCTAGTTTTCAACATAATTATACCGAATTAAATGACCGAAAATTGGATGACAAAGTTCGAATTCGAACAATGACAAAGTTGTAACAAAGTCTGACAAAATCATATTTTAAATGTTTGTTATTATTTTATAAACTATTAATTTGACTGATTATCGAAAGAAAATGCAATTTTTCAATATATGTCCTAATGAGTTATTAATTTTTGGTCGACAACTCTAGATAATATGATCCGTCTATATTCGACAAAGCCAGACAAAGTCATACAAAGTCATATTAGAAAGGTGTATTTATGTTGCAATATGAGTTTGATGAATAAATCAACCAAACTTAAATACTAGGGTTCAACATATGCCCTATTAATTGACTGCGAATTGGGAGATAAATTCCGAATTTGGATAATAACAAAGTCAGACAAAATCATATTTTAAATGTTTATTATTATTTTAAAATGTGTTAATTGGATAAACTATGGAAAGAAAATGCTATATCTCTAAGTACGTCTTACTGAGTTACCAAACATATGTCGACAAATTCAACAAATCTGTCGATGTTTGACAAAGCATAGCAAAGGCACACAAAGCCTGACAAAGTCATACAAAGTGATAATAAAAATGTGTACTATTGTTGTAGGGTGTGTTTGTTGCATAAATTACCAAAAGAAAAATATTAGATTTGCAACATATACCCTAATGCATGAATTGTAATTGGGAGACAAATTCCTAATTCGGTGCATCTTAGAAAGGCATACAAAACCTGACAAAATCGTAGCTAAAATGTTTATTATTATTTTAAAATGTGTATATCCGATCAATTATCGACAGAAATGGCTATTTTTCACACAGGCATGCAATGTCATAAAATGGCATAATAAAAATGTGTATTATTGATGTAAAAAGCAATCACCCGAAGCAGAAGGATGTTTCAACATATGTCCTATTAAGGGACCTAAAATTGTGATACAAAATCATTTCAAAGTCCGTATTGTTTCTTGGTCATTATTTCAAACATGTGTCATACATTCTCTGCGTTATTGTCGCCTGGCACCTTGTTCTTTGGTTTGGCTTCTTTGTCAATTTTGGGGCTTTCAATACAGTGTACACGCCGTCTGACGACGTCACCGCGGTTGGTACTTTAATGTGGGATGTGTGCAAAAATTTCATAGGTGGTTCTTATCTTAATGAGATTTTGAATTCCATGCTAGTTTACTTATTTTAAATCTTGAGAATGTCGCGTTGAGAAGAAAGTTGCCTGTCCCGTACAGAGATCGGCGAATGTCGACGAGCTGGACCTTGAGCAGTTCGTATATTTTTTTAATGAGTTCGTTGGTTTTCCTAGGTTCCCAGTTTAGCAGAACATTTAACCGGTGGTTCATGCTTTCCGTATTATTGTTTCTCCACAGCTGGTCATCACCAGATACATGTTTTGCAATTTTCTCCTGAATGTATTTTTCGTAATATAACAAAAAATCCTCGTGTTTATTTTCAATCAATTTATTTTTTAAGATTTTGTCACGTTCGTCGAAGTTGCTGAGTCGTTGGCTGTGGCAACACCATTTGATCCAAAGATGATTTCAACTATATATGTCCTCCTTAGTGTTTTTGTGAATCTTGTGTGTCATTTGACGGACAAAGATTGTCTTTGATGTGTTTCGAGCGCAGCTTTCTTTTGTAATCAGGGAAAGCCAGATCAGTAGCATTGACCATTGCCTTCTCATCGTCGGTCCCCATGAGTATCTCCACATGTTTAAGTTCTATACCTAGCACACCTCTCAGATGGGAAAAGAACCGGAAATAGTTCTGTTGACGACCGTCCCAATGGAGCATCAACGGTCCCAACAAAATTGGCGCATCGCTTGTTATCTTTCGCAGCACTTTATGCGACTTGTAAACTGTTTTTGTTACAAAACATTTTCCAAGAGAAAATGTTCTGTCAATGACAACCACGTCTGCTCTGGACTACAAAAACGACTTTAAATCGGCCACTTGCTCTTCTGTGTAGCAGATAATTGCCGGAAGAGCGTTGTCTCGGGAATGAATAACTTCGACTACCTAGGGATGTTTTTCACTCATCATTCTCAAAACATCCAATAACTCGTCGGCGACATTATTTGACCCTCTTTTGTTTTTCTTCTCCTCTTTTAATACTGCTTTAATGTTCTGACATTGCCTGATATCACGCGGATAATCTACAGGTATATTATGGGATGAGTCAGTCATCTTAGAGTACACATCACTCGGTTATTGATGCTCGTCATGTTTCATAATTTTATTCATAACCCGTGGATTCGTTCTCTCATAACCATCTGAGCACATTTTTTAATTCCCATGGTGAACCAGCGTGTCGTCATATTCTTAGGTATATTCCACGATGGCTACATATCTACACTTTAATCTGTGTATCCAGGTGACACGTTTTTTGTAATTGTGTTTTCTTTTCAGTGTTGCATAATACCTAACGAATGTAATTGTCTCGGACAGGGGTGGCTGTAGCAGTTTTATTTTCCTTGTTCCCACTTCATGTGTTTCCGTGTAAATCAAATCCTTTTTGACTAAAACTTGACAAAGTTTCTTATCTTCTCCGTCCCCTCTTATCAGATATTTTGTTTTATACATGCGGGCGTTCTTGTAGTCCCATACACCACAGTCATCCCAGTATTGCGCGGGCTTGTGTTTTTTCTCCTCTCTGTATTGTTCACATTATCCACAGCCATATAGACATTTTGTTTAATTCCAGTTGGAATTTCTTTCACAGTCGGGACGTCACGCACAATTATATTTAGTATTTCTTCTGCATTTAGTGGTTTTCCTCCCGGAAGAGGGTAAGTTCCTAGTATTCCTGGAATATTGGTCATCTCTTCTGTATGCTCGAAGCTTCGCGGCTGTTCACAATGCTTGGGATTGATGACGCTGCCTGATCCTCAAATTCATTATATCCATGTTGCGAGTCCGAAGTGTTAGTTTTCTTGAGTTCTTCCTTTTGTATGTAAGCAGTGTCACTGCTCAATGTAATATCCTGGTTTAATCTTTGATTTTGTACTAAATTATCCTCATCTGTGACAAATGGGTCGGAGGCGATACATGATTCTTCGCAAGTGATGTCCATACCATTAAATGACTTAGTCGGTGTGCTGACCGTCTCTCTTTTACACTGAACCAGTGACAAAAAATGATTAGGCAACCAGATGCGACCGCTCTGTAGTCCTATTCTCGACCACATAACTCAAAGTGACTTCGTTGTTTCATTCGTGCACTGTGATGCATGTGTTCTAGTCAAGTGTTGTGCTATATAATCGGCAAGTCCGTTTACTTTTGGGTAGAAAGCGTTGATGTTACAATTCAGCGCATTACTTGGACCCTGGATTGTCCACGCACTAGAATATGCACCAATCTTAGTGCAGTTCACGAGAGCCTCTACAAACAGTAGGAACACAACAGAAAATCTTTTGAATAATTCTGCGTCATATCAAACAGTTCATTACGGGCCATTTCTATACAGGTGCGGACTTTAATTTCAAAACACAGAGACTCACTACCACAAAGTCCAATGGAAAGGGCATTAACAAGACAGTTCCCATCTCCTGTTGTCAGTACAGGCCGATACGTTTGGGAATCTTTGTTGGCATTATGTTCTAAGTAGCCAATTGCTGAGAAGTTGATGTAATGTTGTGCTGGGTCAAAATGATGATGATCGAATCGTAATGGCGGCAGAAGTTGTTTCTCTCCTTTGGCCATGACACGGAGATGATCAATGCTGAACGACGCAGCCTGCAGCGAGAAAAAATATCAATAAATGAAGCTTAATATGTAGGTAACCCTAATAATGGAAAGCCCTTTCTGCGCACTATCTTGTAAGCCACTTTGCCTAGATTACAGAGACATGAAATAGTAGCTAAGATTTTGCTAATTTTATTCCAAACTCATTAATTTATGTAAAGAATAGTAAAGTATATTCAGCCGCCTATAATTTATAATAACGTATCTAATCAATGAAATGTAATAAGGAATGCTCATTAATTAGTGTTTGTTGTTTTTCTTTGAATTACACTCCAAAATCGTTTAATCTTAATAAAATTAAAAACAAAAGAACTAAAAACGGTCTGAACAACAGGTGCAAAGTCTCTTTCCTCAAAAGGGGTCGAAACGTGTAGAGGCAAAACGACCAGGGACTATACGACTTGGGGACGAAACGTATTGGGGTCGAAACGATCCGTAGCCAAAGAAACAACGCGATAATAATCGTGTCTCGCGCCGTTAACTGTTTGTTATTAACGACCTTAAATCGAATGGCGACATCACACCTACTGTCAGGCTTAGCAGTGTCTAGTAGGATCGGTTCCCCGCCTAGTCATTCATATTTAAAGCTTATTACCGAAAGTATTAGTGGTCCGTACCACACTCGATCAACTAATTAGAATGGAATCCACCATTAAACTAGCTTTCGATCACAAAAAGAAACAATCAAGATATGTCACAGCCATTTTTCTAGACTTGGAGAAAGCATATGACCTGATGTGGACAAAAGGGCTGGTCTATAAACTCAAACTCTACGGAATAACGGGGAATATGCACAAATGGATAGCAAATTTCCTAACTGATAGGAAGATCCAAGTCCGAATCGTAAAAGAATACTCCGAACAATGCCTATATAAACAATGGCACGCATCAAGGAAGTAGCCCAACACTATTTAACATCATGATCAATGATTTAGAAAAATATGTTGACCCCAAAGAACTCGATCTGTCACAATTAGTAGACGACAGCGGAATTTGGAAAGCTGCGAACCCCGCAAACCAAGCAGTAATAAAAAAATCCAAACGGGACTAAATGAGATAGGGAAATGGGCCGACAAATGGAACTTTAAATTAGCACCACAAAAAAAAAACAAAAAAAAAAAAAAAAAAACGCGAATGATAGCTGATTCGGCCCAAATTACGGACTGATTCGGCCCAAATGCCACGCTGATTCGGACCATGTGACATATTATTAAAAAAGCAATGGAACACACATACCTGATTTATTTTAGTAGTTATTACTGTTTTCGCAAACATAGTAAGAGAATGTAAAAGGTTGATTTTCAGCTCTTAAATTTACATGAAATAGTTATTAGCAAATTTCTAGCCGAAATCAGAACAAAATATATGCGAGCTATTGCATTTGGATTTTTTAAAACCAAAATAACTTTTCAATGTTTACAATACAGAAAATATAAAGTTATTATTTGAATTGATATATCTGAAAAATATTTAGAAACTTTTCAAAAAGCAGGTCAGTATGGCCGACTTTCAACACTATTAAACAGTAATGCATATAAATTTACCCATGGTTTTTATTGATTTCTCATGCCAATCGTGCTTTCTTCGCATTGTATTTACCCCAGAAAGTTTTGTGTAAGGATTTATTGATGAATAACACAATAGTATAACGTACTTTATACTGTTATCGTTGAATTTGTCTCTTTTGAGTAAAATCTCGAAATAGTAAACCAACTTATTTTCCTTTTAACCTTTGAAACATTTGAAAATATTTAATTTAAAGCACATATTAAATCCATTAAATATTGATTTCTGAATAGATATTTTATTATATTAATACACACATAATATAATAACAATTCAATGTAACCAAAGATCACAAAGTTATTTAAAGTCAGAATTCTATTTTGTATTCTAGAATGATATTAAATTCAGTAAATCTTTGCAAATGACATCAAAAGTGCTTTAATTATAGCGGCGTTGATCAAACGGGTTTTGCCAGTTCATGTTCAGATGATCCCATTATTATTGTTTGCAATTAAATTAATTAATGACACTCTTATCAAACACAGTATTAAACAAACGGTGATAATATGATATTTAATTATAGTGGCATTAATCAATTAAACTAATTTAAATAATAATATGCTTCTTTTCATCTTTGCTCTTTGTACACTTTCAATAATAATGTGCATACAATTAAATAATACATTATAAATTCAAGTAATGAAAATAACTTATGGTACTCATTGTTTTAGTATATAAGGTTTATTTAGTATAAAGATAAATTCTACATAAATCTATTTAAAAAAGACATTAACATACTCAGGCCAGTATATATTGACGAAAATAATATAACTAAAACATTAGCACACTGAGACCAATATATATAGACGAAAACAAATTAACTGTATGGTCACTGTTTTCTCGAATTCTTTTCAGTGTTAGTAATTTGCAGAACATTATATGATACATTATTGTTATGTATATTGAATTTATAATATGTGTCCATGAGGTAAGTTGTACTTTAGTCATATTATAAACAACATATTTACTGCATTTGAGTCCAAGGTCAGTCTTGTTTGCATAGCATTTAACAATTAGATTGGAATTTTCCATATCTTGATGTGATAAAAGTCAGGTACGTTCAGGAAGTTATCATTAGAGTTACTCATATTCTAGAATATTCTCTCAGGTGACTTATCCTTATATTTATACAGGTTTGGTAAACAAGATTTCATTCCTATACTAAACTTCATATTATTAAAATCAGTATATTAAGGAATTTATTTTAGTAATCAGATGTTACAGTTGTGAAAATGAGAGCAAATTCAAAGAGAGGAATTATTTATTTGAAATATTCATTGGAATTACTAAAAGTGCTCATTTTCATATTGGATTAATACTTGACTTTGGGATTTTGTGAATTTATTCAAATATATTCTGGATTACATCATTCAGGCATATCAGAACATTCAAGACTACTGACACATCTTGATATTCAAGGCTACTGGAATTCATTTGGAACATTCTATATTTAGGACTTGTGATTAGGATACTTAGGATTATTGGATTATTTTGTTTTTAATTCACGTTACTGTAAGTGTCTTTTGAATTTTCACTTTAATTGTCTACAAAATAAATTGCTTGTTGATTTTACTTACATTGTTGGTTTCACTTTCTTTTTGTTACATTATTTTAAGACCTAGAGTCGTAACATTATGAATTCAGAGAACAAAAATTAACATACGGCGCTTTATACAAAGATTACTAATATATATATATATATATATATATATATATATATATATATATATATATATATATATATATATATATATATATATATATATATCAACATACGAGGTCCACAAAATTAGGAGAATATAGACATGATATTGACCTATGATATTACATGGAACTAAATCATAAATTTTATTAACCTCACTTTCTTTTTTTAGTATACAAGTTTTATTTAGTATTGTTAATATATATCACAATGCACAGTTTAAAAATATATTCTACATAAATCTAACAAAGGCATTAACATACCTAGACAAGTATGTGCAGACAAAATCAATGTAACAAAAGCATTAACATACTCAGACCAATATATATATATATATATATATATATATACGAACAAATGTTACTGCATGGGCCATGTTTTCAAAATTTTTGGCAGTTAGTAATTAGCATAAAATTAAATCATTCATATATGATTATGAATTCACAGAAAACAAATAACATACTGTTCTTTAAACAAAGATTTGTAAAATATATTTCATCTTTCAGCAGTGATAGGACCACCATTTTCGTTACGATGTCATTTTCTTTATTTATATTATTACGAGGTCTACAAAATTAGCAGAATATAGATGTATAATATTGACGTATGATATTATATTTAATTAAATCATGAATCTGACAGGAGACTAGCTTAATTGTTTAGTATATATGTGTTATTTAGCTCTAACAGTATATAGTACAAAGTACAGGATAAAGATAAATTCTAAATAAATCTAACAGAAGCTTCAACATAGTCAGACCAATATATATATAGACGAAAAAAATGTTTCTGCATGAGCCCTGTTTTCACAATTTATTTTCAGTGTAAGTAATTTGTTTTCTCCATAAAATAAAGTAAACTATTTTAATTTTGCACACGGGTGAATGAGCTGCTTTGAAATTATTTATATATTAAATTCCCGATGCAAGAAAAACAGTCGTACATTATTTCATTTCATTATATATAACAACGCCATTTTCTCGAGTAAAATCAGGGTTTTGTTTCCTTAAATGCATATATGCACTGCTCAACGTACCTGGGAAATATCGAGAAATATCATATTTTAAACAAATGTAAAGTCACATTTAAATCCAAGACGAAGCTTATAATATTTCACATGGGCCGAATCAGCCTGGCATTTGTGCCGAATCAGCCCGTAATTTGGGCCGAATAAGTCTGGTCCGAATCAGCCATAGTCTGAATCAGCCTGTTACCGCCGACACCAGCCATCCCCACCAAAACTCTTCCTTAACGGAGTACCTATAAAGTTTGAAAAGCAAGCTACTTTCTTGGGTATGATACTCGATGAAGAGCTCACATGGGAAACCCGCATCAAAGAGCTCACAAAACGATGAATAATAATAATAATAATAATGTATTAATTACTTGCTATTTTAAATGTACTTTATTATGAATTGTACCAAAATACTATAAAGCCATTTTTATTCGGAATGCATTTTTTGGGGAATGTGTGGCATATAATTAACAAAAGAAATTATAAAGTCTATATTCTACTTACATTACATTTTTATGATTCAGATAATTTTTCACCGTAGTTTTGTACCCTTTATTTTAATTTCACTGGTTATAGTGGTTGGTATCTTGCACGTTGTCTACAGTATAAATATACCGACTTTTTTTTTTTTACCTTCGCGAGGATCCTTATCGTCACGATGCACCTTACGACGTTTATTAGGCTGTCTTTGTACTATAAATAGCATTTCTTTAATTAGACCAACAAGTTGTTCTCCACCTTTTTTTTTTTTTTTGACTGGCGGCGCCACCAGTCAAAAAAAACAAAAACAAAAGGTGGAGAACAACTTGTTGGTCTATTCTTTGATATTGCACTCACCGTTAACAACTTTATTTTCCAAATTAAAAAAGTTTGCGCTGACTGAACAAGGTTTAGTTTGAAATCTGTAAGGTTTAAAGGGATTAAATAATCCTCAGCTAGATAGTATCTGTGCCAGGTTAATACTTTCGAAGACCGGAGGTGGCGTACGATTCAGAATGGAACGGGCCCATACTTTAATATGAGCCAAACTGGACTACGCTGTCAAGTCAATAGCCAATCAAAAGCGCTTCGTGCGTGTACTGGACTACTAAAAGATACATCTTCGCAGGAAATGAGTACAGCCGAAGCCGAATTAGAACAACAGGCGTACCAATATACGTACGACCAGTCATACGCAATGGGGATGGATGAAGTCTGGCTGCAGGAGAAAACTGCCCAGAGATATATTGAAGATGTCAGGGATGTCCTTGAAGCAAGAAAGATGAAAGAATTCGGAGTCGAACAATCGAAGTATGGCAGAAACCGGGAAAGAAAAGCAACAGCAAATCTTCTACGATGGGGAAAGAAATCTACCGAATGCCCGTTAAGACTAGCGGTATACATCTGCAATCATCTGATAGAGTACCACGGGCTCCAAAACGACTATGTCAGATACCACACACCCTTGGGCGGTTTGGATATGGCGGACATTTTACATCCCTACAGTCCGAAAGTGCGAACCAGACGGACGCTAACACAGGGAATGCCAGACCACCTGAAGCCGTATTTCCTGAAGCCGCAGAAGAACCCCATCAGTCCTTCTAAGGACTAATAAGAGTACGCAAAATGCCTATCGGGTTTCAAATTGGCACAGAAAACCCGTTTTTTGACTAAAACTCTCTGAAAAACACAAATTTGATCAATTCGGAACCACCGTCAAAATTATTACTCAAAATTGAAGTGCGCGTGATACAAAAATGGGATGAGTAATTTTTTACTCAAAGATTGGTATTGTTTTTTTGGAAATAATATGTACACTTTGTACACAAAATTTTTACAAATCAGGAATAAGCGCGTTAGTTCAAAAGAAAATTTTTTGTAACTTGAAATATTGTCATAATTGAACAAGTGGCTAACACTTTATTGGTATTAGGGACAGCCCAACTTAGTTAACTGGGCAGAATTTGACCTTTCCGCTTCGTGTCTCCCTTGCCAAGCCCAAGCCGCCCAAGCCGCCTGCCACGTTCCTGACATAGCATGCTGTGCATGCAGTAAAGCGCAAGCGGTTTTTACAGCTCTGTTTAAACCGCTTGACGAACCCCAAACTGATGCTACAGCAACAGTTTGGGGGCAAAGTAAATAGTGCGCTGTGCGCACATTAATCAGACGTACATGACGAGATTCGTCGCACACGTCTATAATTCAAATTCAGTCAGTCAGGAAATCCTCACGTACATGACGAGATTCGTCGCACACGTCTATAATTCAAATTCAGTCAGTCAGGAAATCCTCTATGGGCGCACACGACGTTAATTCAAGCATCATCATCATCAGGAAATCCTTGTAATAACAAGAGAACCCCCGCTAGACCTAAGGCGTACGGAAGTGATGCTCAGGTACCTCACCCGAGTATCAATACACGGGGCCAACATCCTTACGTCACAAGCCCTTTAGCAAAAAAAAAAAAAAAAAAAAAAAGAGGAATAAAATACCCAGCGGAAAAATCATGGCCGATCTAAAGGTCGAACTAGGTATCCCGGAAATCACTCCGGACAAGATAAAATATTTCCCAGATCTCCATGGACTTGCCCCACAGCACAAATTGATTTCAGCGTTAAATAAATAGGGTCCAAAAATTACGATCCAATACGTCTAAGGGCAGCAATGCTTACTTACATTGAAAATAAGTATGATGCATTTGGCCAGATCTATACAGACAGGTCTAAAAAAAAAAAAAACCCTAAAAAAACAAAAAAAACCCCCAAAAAAACAATAAGACAGCGACAGGAGTAGTCATTCCACAACTAAATATGTCGTTTGGAAGAAGACTACCGGACGAATGCGCAGTATACACTGTAGAGTTCATTGCACTGATAGCAGCGCTAAAATACGTCAGAAAATACCCAATAAATGAAGTGGTAATTCTGAGCGATTCGCACAGCGTTCTACAATCTTTGCCATGCGATCAATCAAAAGGTAGACTAAATATGGCAAATCACGCCAGATACATACTCAAACAAATAGGGCAAGATTTAAAAAATAGTCAAATTCGTATGGATTCCTTCCAGCATCCTAATTCCGGGAGACGAAAAATCGGATGCAGAGGCGAAAACCAACCTCAACGAACCCATGTTGAACAAAATCGCCTACAGCGTCACAGAAATAAATATCATCATCCGGAAAAAAATCAGCTCAAAATGGCAGGAAATGTGGGATAAGTCGACCACAGGTAGAAACCTGCATAAACGAAAGAACAAAGTAACTAGGAAAATAAAATACCCGACGTTCAAAAATCCATACCATATGACTATAATAAATAGAATAAGAACAGGTACAACCCTATTGGCAGGATGCGCAGGAAAGTACATGAAACAAGTACACACAGCCCCCACTGCCCGACCCTGGAAACACTAGAACATGTGCTCAATATATGCCCCAAGTACGATCAAGACAGGACAGAGCTCCAAACACACAAAAAATACATAGGGGAACAAAGCACATTTCCTGAATTACTTGAGGCCAAGAACAAAAACTTGGGGAGTAAATATAACAACATACTGTCATTTATAACTAAAATAGGGAAAAGAGGACAAATATAAACTACGCAAACCCGGTGGAGGGGACTTGTCCTTAAATAAGTTATGTCCCCACTACCACCACCCCCACCCCCATCTAATGACCCTAAGGTTTCGCTTTGTCGAAGAGACAAACCATAGGTCAGCGAACAGGGGGAAAAACAAAAATAGATAACCCAATAAACTCGACAAACTAACCATAACACCACGGTGGGACTTGGTCCTTAAATAAGATACCAGCCCACACCCCCACCCCACAAGGGGGAAATATAAAATAGATAAGCCAATAAAACCAACAACCTGACCATAATGATCTTAAATGTTCGCCTTGTCGGAGAAACAGACCGGGATGGTCAGCGAACAAGGGGAAGGAAAAAATCAAAAATAAAAATAACCACAAAACCACTGGCATGTACAACAAAAATAGTAAAAAGAGGAAAAATATGACAGAAAAAAGTGGACAATAGGCATTAAAAAAAAATCAATATACATCTTAAATGTTCGCTATGTCTAAGAGACCGAGCTAGCGTCAGCGAACAGAGGGAGCACCAAAATAAGCAGCTTGAGCGGCATTGGATAAAATATATAATAATAAAAATTAAATAGTGCGCAAAAGTGCACATCCTAAAGGGTCTTCATGTCTTCGGACGATAAACGACGTTAATCCAAAAAGCAGTATTACTGGTGAATCATTTCGAATTAACAATTAGTCGAAGAGTAACCTCCCTTATATAATAAAATAAAATAAATTAATATAAAAACCCCATCAAACCTGAGAGAGAGAGAGAGAGAGAGAGAGAGAGAGAGAGAGAGAGAGAGAGAGAGAGAGAGAGAGAGAGAGAGAGAGAAAAGTACGAGTGAAATGATTTGCTTTTTTTGTAGTTGAATGGAAATTAAATTTCTTGCTGCTAAACAATTCACATCAAAGACTTGCAAACTAGCATTATAAAACAAAAGTCTGAAGGATAACGCCACGTTTATGAATTGTGATAATGAATATTGTGTCAAGTTTAAGCAGATACATATAGAGATTGTATCACTTTATGTAAGCAAAGAATGTTTAAGATTGTAATTCATAGAACAGTAGATAAACCCTTATGGTGGAAAATAATCGAAAACTGGGATACAAGGAGTCCTTGAGGGAGACAACAATTCCAGAATCAAAAATAAGTCCCCCTGTAAAAATAAATTGTATAGACTTTCTGAAATAAAAAAATATGCAGTATATTACCCGGTATATCTCTTATACGATATTTTATTCACCCACTTCAAAATGATCCAGGCCTAAGAAATTTTCGAACATTTGAAACGAAAAAGTAACGTGCCAGAAACTGCAGGTAATATAGATATCACGCATCCGGCACGTTTAATTTGTGTTAATTCAAACTCAATTGAACAATAGCACATGCCGCGTAATTAAATGTCACCTGCGATTGGACGATGGGACCTTCAGAGTTACATCTATTTTGTGTGCGTTCCTCCTAAAACTTTTTTTGTAATTCGATTGGCATGCCCCATTATTGTGGATACCTAATTTACATATCATATAGGGTCTTTATCTGTCATTATAACAGACATTAGTCAATTACCCTAAGCCGATAGAAAAACTGGTAGTTACATCTGCGGATTGGCAGGCAGGTGGACGTTTACTGATAGGATTGAGCGGTAAAGTTGTCTTGAAACCGGGAATCAGGATCCGTCTTATTTTCTTGGATTGGAGAAGAAATCTAAGTAGTATAATATACATATGCTAATGACCATATATAATCAATTTGAGAACTTCATAATTGTATGTGCTTCTAAATACAGCCCGATCGATGTGTTTTGAGACGCTATGAATTTATAATGTTTTAATAAGTTCTAAAATAATTTTTTCTGGGCAACCATGACCATCTGCTACATTTGCGACAAACCACCAAATAGTCGCCAAACAAAAATAAGACCACACAATTAGTATTTACTTTCTAGGCCGCCACCATCGCATGTCTCACTATCAAACATTACACATAATCATAATTAGATAGACTAGTTTCTAAGCCCAAGATTCGAACGACATTATATGAGCTTAATAATTCTAATAAAGTATTTAGTTCATCTATAATCCGTAATTTTTAACACACAAGGAATATAAGCATGGCTTCGTAGATTAAATGACATAATCTAGGCAAAAGGAGATAATCTACTTGCACATCAGTTACATTAATAAAAATTGAGATTTTTAAATCTGAACATCTGTACAAAAATTTGCAACATTGTTCCACACCACCAACTAGATATGCTGTATAGGTAACTATTTATTTATAAATCAACGATATTTATATGTAGATTTTAGGCAAAATTGACTGTATTATTAGTTTGACCACCTGTTAATATGGATGATGTCAAGTCTCTGAGCATGCTAATAGTTAGAAAGTAAGGCCTACCATCCCTTGTCGCTATTGCCTCAGTAGTCACAGGGAATTGAAAGGTTAGAGAATCCTACCCGCAGGGTGGCAAGACTAGTGAATGGGTGAAAAACCGAAGGTTGCGATCTGTTAACTTTATAGGACTGCCGTAGAATTAAAATAATCAGCAAAGCCAATCATCCAGTCACTAGGCTTGGGCTTTTGTTACAATTTTAATTAATTTATTTTAATGACAATATTTCAGCTGGTTCCTAATTCTTAAAATAAAATCATATCCTTTCCATTTCACAAGCTCATATTTTTTCTGTTCATTTTTTTTTTTCTATTTTTTTTTTTATGTGAATAGAAAATATTCAGTGTTCTCTTTCTCAAGCAACTCTTTAACCTTTCTGTTATAAACTTATTTCCTTCATCAAACTGTGTCTTGTTGGATTTACTCGTTGAAAGTAATGTTAAATCTGACATTTACAGCATCACCTCTTTTTGTCTTAACTTTTTGAGCCCATGAATATATAGAGAAAATATATGTAACAGTTAAAATGTATTTATATCCGTTATTGTCCTTCTCGCGTGCTGGCAAATCGATTAAATCTGCATGTCACTGAGATTGTTTCATTTACAAAACCCATTTGTATGAATTTTGTTTCTCGCTTGCTTATGCAATGTGTGATACATTGTTTAGTTCACCATGCTTCCAATTCATTCAACTTTGTTTTCTTTATATCACGTTTAATTTGTTCCCACAATTACCTGACATTTGCGTAAGCAACTGGACTCTTATCATCATACGACACATACGTTAAATAATGTACATTTTTACTTTAAAAAAGTATCGACTTAAACAAATAAACTTAAATGAGGTATATGGCACAAAGGTTTTGCAAGTCAATTCAAAAGTTAGATGCATTTGGAAAACATACAAATAACATAAAAGGATACTGTCAGAAGTTATAAATGTGACGTAGAAAGACCATTCAATCAAATGGAAAAGCGAAAAAAATATCAGCGATGTAAAAGTGTGTAAATATGATGAAATCAAGCTGGTATTATAGTGGAGGAAATATTATTATAAGAGAAAAGAATCAAGAGAAAATTATACTTGAATGTGGAAACATTATAACTACAGGTTTATTGTATGCTCATAAACAAAGCCAAGTTTCATAATAATTATTTAGTTGACAACCATAACAGTATAATAAACTACTATGATAATTGATTTATCAATACCAAAAAGTGAAAAGGAATATATGCACGATCTTTAATACGCCTTTAAACAATAAAATAAATAAATTTAAAAAAATCATTAAAGAAATGGATAAAAGTAATTATTCATGATTATTTTAGTTGAAACTTAAATAAGCATAAATGTTACGCTGGAAATAGCCAAGAGTTGTACACATTTTTATGAAGTGGAACCCTGCTTTGAAACGATAATAAGTAGAAGGATGATATAATTTGGTTTCGTGAAAGCTCTGTTAGAGTTGTCTTTAAACATTCAACAATTAATACATAAAAAACAAAGGGACAGTTATCACTCAGTAGAAACTGGTGTCACAGAACACAATCTTTAAAATCATAAATAGAAAATGAACTGCAGAGGGTAATTGATCAGCGGTTTTGAAATGCAGCTTACCAAATTTGGATATTAAATAAATGTACATACAAGTTGGGGTTTTAGTAAAACAGATTACTTAGCATTGCATATAGACAGATTCCAAGATGTGTCAAGGCAAACAAACCTGTATTAACGTTCAAAATCTTGACAACAAATGCTTACGCCATTGAATCAGTTCTATCTCCTCCTAGGGATCATAAATACAGCCCTGTCACAATATAACATTTACAAGTATAAACATTGCTTCCACAGATACCAAATAAATATAAATTATATTTTTAATTTTGAAAAAGAATTTAATGCATGAATTAATGTTTATGACATGGTAGATGAGCTAAGTGCTTATGGAAATTACAAAAGACCGTTAGAATTTCAGAATGTGAAAGAGACACCCATGTTAATGTTATGTCCAGGTAAAAATGAGTATCCTTATTGCGGGACTAATGATTTATCAATGTTGATATCATCTCAAATAAACAAATACACAGCTAAAAAGTACTTTAGTACAAAGTGCTTAAATCATTTTTACGATCAGAGAAAGTTGAGTGAACGACATAGATTATGTGATCAGGTAAATTATTAAATTAACATCATGAGTAAAGAGACTCTTTCGTAAAGTTTAAAAACTAACATCATAAGTCAAAAATTCTTTTTGTAATTTATTGTGATTTCTAAAGTATTACAAAACCAATTAAAGGTTGCAAAGAAACTAGTTATCATTCAATGACGATAAAAAGTAGAACATGTTCAATCAGGAGTTTGCATATATATTTAGGCAGTACACAAAGACTATGAACATATAGTTTACTAAGGAAAAGATTGCATCAAAATGTTTATGAGTTAGTTTATGAACAAAAATAGGTCAGTGAACGCTGCTGAAATAATTTTTACTAAAAAGAGGATACAAACATTTTAATTAAATCGACGTATGTCATATTTGTGAAAAGCAAAATTGAAGATGTAGAAGACAAAGTAATAGATCATAATCATTTAACTGGTATTTACAGAGGTCCTGCATATAATGAATGTAATTTGAATTATAAACATCCTAAATACATATCACTTTGTACTCACAATTTATCAGGCTATGAATAAAGTTTAATTATTAAACTATTGGCTAAATATGATCCTGTTCAAGAAGTACAAATACTATAGAATAATGATGGCATATATATTTCATTTTGTACAGATTATATAGTTGATATGTTTCAAACATATGTAAACAAATAATGTTGCAAAAGGGACAATTACATTTATAGATACTTATAGGTTTATGGGTAATTCATTAAATGAACTTGCAAAACATTTAAGTGATGATAAGTTTTGTTGTTGTTGTTGTTTTTTATACTAAAAAAAAACATTTTAAATGAAAACAAAGCGTTTTATGGAAGGACGTTTACCCATATGTGTATAATAATGATTTTGAACGGTTCAAAGAAACCCAATTACAACCAATAGAAAAATTGTATTCCAGTCTCAGAGATGCATGAATAAAAGATGATGACTACCAATAAGGTAATTATGGACCCTACTTTATAATCTAAACTCCATCTACTCCGATTGTGAGACGGTGATAATATTTAGTATGATGTTTCAGTAGAAAGAGTAGATAACAACAAAGGATTCCAGTTATGGGTTGGGAGGGGGGAGGTAAAAAATATAAATGTACATTTATTTAAATGTCTACTCCAGACTTAGTTCCCGCAAGCCAGACTCATTGTTTGAAAAGGAAATTATTATTATTATTATTATTATTATTATTATTATTATTATTATTATTATTATTATCGATCAAGTCTGAGACTTGGTAAAAAAAATAATGTCTAACAAATTAAAATTAAATTTAAATAATTCATTTTTAAACTTCAGACAAAGACTTCTTGTCGGTAATAGGACAGTTTCTTAAAGATGAAATTCTCTCATCATCACTGTCAGCATGCAACAGCAACCGCGAGAGTAATATAGTCCATTATGTGAGCATGCATTCCAAAGTCTCGGCATATAAATTAAACTGTAGTTATCTTCATTTTATGTGTAACCAACGAAGTAAAATTATGTTTACTGTGTAGGCAGATATAGAGCGAGCGGTGTCAGTATGTATAATCCACAGTATGAAGATACAAGACAAAGCCTGCAGTGCATGAAACACATACTATCAGCTGGTATCAACATGTTCAACGAATAGACTATAGAGCCAGCATTTCTACATTTCAGCAAGTTGTCCTATGTTTTAACTTAAAGTCCACCGTCCGCTATATTAGTATTTTTAGTATGCGTTCTAACGTGTTAGTTTTCAGTGCTTTACTGCATCAGTAGGTAGTCAGCTTTGTCAGGAGTATAGCTTAGTGTATGTAATTAGTGAACGATGTTCAGATGAACGCCTACGTTAATATTTCTGCTGGATGAACGTTTTATATTTAAATCTGTCCTTCTGTTCTTGTTCTTTAGTACCTGTGTGCTGTTGACTATGCTGTTGTAAACATGTTGTCACACTGTGGTCTTTAGTGTTAATCAAATCAGTCCATTTTCATCTTGAATCTTTACCCTCATACATTAAATATGCAAATACATGATGGTGTACCGTCGCCTTGAAAATGGAAGGCAGCTTGAAAATGTAGGTCATTATCACAATTAGGCAGAGTTTCATATGTAATCTAGTTGTCTATGAATGCATTATATTACGACACTTTGACATTTAAACATGCCTATGAATGCATTATATTACGACACTTTGACATTTAAATATGCCTATGAATGCATTATATTACGACACTTTGACATTTAAACATGCCAACATATTAACGCCTCTTGCTATTGTTCTTTAAGTAGCTGAAACAATTAGTCCAAAGAATTCAGTTCTTTAGATTGGCAAACCAAGTATGATATCTTTATTTATATATACTTATATGCTCGGCGATCGGGTGGGTTTTATCATATTTACATCTTAAGGATTTTCTAGGTTCTCAGCTAGACCTTGACGCCGAGGAGATTTATGTACATCGCGCACATCGTGTTGGTAGGAGGTACATGCCGCGTGGCTCTGGGCACAACGACAAAGGGTATAATCGTCCTATAATTGCTGCATTCAGGGATTATCAGGACACTGAGCTGATCTTGAACAATGCTAAGAATCTGGTCGACAAATCATTACCGATTCATAGGGATTATCTCGAGGAGATTGCCGAAGCGAGGAAGATATTATGGCCAAGATATAAGGTGGTCAAGCTGAACGGTAAACTGATTGTTAGCTGAAAGCTAGAGCTCGACATGTTCCCAGGCTGGAACGAAGTGACGAATGATAGTCGCTGCGATTTGGGGGGTCTTGGTCACGGGAATGGGGCTAATGGTGTTAATGATACTGAAGAGTCAGAGAGAGAGAGAGAGAGAGAGAGAGAGAGAGAGAGAGAGAGAGAGAGAGAGAGAGAGAGAGAGAGAGAGAGAGAGAGAGAGAGAGAGAGAGAGAGAGTATTTTGCACTCACTACCACGGGCTTCTCAGCAAGAGCGTTCAGCAAAGGGCCATGATCCAGTTGTTTCTACTCTGAAATATAGGAACTCTGACTATGTTCTCAGAAGTCATACAAACCGTTTTGCAGCGTTGGATCATGATCATGATCTTGATCTTGACACAACTATTGGACCAGGCCAGGAGATGGGCGATGAGAAGTCAACAGATTCTGAGCCTCTCAATGATTTAGAAAGGCGCTGCATTATCAAAGCCTCAAGGAGCTCAGCAGAAAACGAGCAGCATTAATACCTGTGCAACTCTGAGAGTGATTGACTATGGACAAAAACGTGCAGAGTATGTACCGAATAATGACAAGGGACGAGTTTCTAATCAGAACCAGAAAATTCAGCCCACTCGATCGATTTTTGGACAATCAAAATCGCATGTTTCAAATACGTGTATGTCGTCACAGACGGGACCTAGTCAAAACGCACCAAACAGCCGTAATAACCATAGTGTGAGGCAGAACAAGGGGAAAGATAGGAGGTCTCCACCAAGGCTACAGGAAACAGGAGGACGGACATTACAAAAGCAATCACATTAGGCAAAGGGGAGAAGACCTTATTACGAATCGTTCTGTTGAACATCCAAGGGCTCTCAACTAAATCGCCAAATAAATTGGAATTAGAAGAATTTAAACTATTGTTTCAAAAAAATGATATTATTCTTTTTACGGAGACGTGGACAAATGAACTTTCATGAGTGTCTGGTGCACATTTAAACTTTTTTGCATTACATCGAGATCAAAGAAAAAAGTCAGCTAAGAGGAATTATGGAGGCTTACTATTTTACTTCATGAATTCAATATCTGAAGGTATAGAAAATTATACATTCCGATTCTGATGATTTATTATGTGTTAAGTTAAGATCAGATTTTTCAAACTTGATAAAGATATTTATATGTATTTATGTTACGTTGTTCCCGAAGGCTGAAGCAGTCAAAACATGATTGATATTAGTGTATTTGAAAGATTGAATGATCACATATCACATATTGATAGCTTAACGAGAAGCAATTGCTGGTATATATTGCGCGGTGACTTTAATGCTAGTACCAACACAATGGCTGACTTTGTAGCAGACGATCATAGTTTTACAGGTATACCGTTACCAGACGACTATATGCCAGATCATAAAATGCATCGAGCCTCACGGGACTATGGTCCAGTAAACGCATGGGGTCAGGCACTTTTAGAGCTTTGTAAGAAAACATCACTTAGTAGCTAACGGGCGAGTGTGCCAGGATTCAAATATAGGTGAATTTACTTTTGTAAACACGAGAGGTAGAAGTGTAGTCGATTATGTAACATGTAATCAGTCACTGTTGCCTCTGTTTGATTCTTTTCTTGTAAGCCCGCTGAGTTCTTATTCTGATCATTGTGCTATAAATTTTAGTACGAAAGTAAATAATCCCTTGTTAGATATTACTTCGGAGAAGTGCACTAGTACTTTTTTGACTCGAATTATACTTGGAAGCCTGATTTAATTAATGAATAAATTGATAAGTTAAGCTTCCCACCAGTCAGAGAGAATTTCGATGAAATATAAAAAAAAATAATGTTAATGTAAATAATAAAACTATGATTGAATCGATTGCGGAATTCTCAGAGGTAATTAGTTCGGTAGCAAATGGTCTACGTCGAAAAACTCAAATGCCTGATCATATTCATAAGCGTAGATGTTCAATTTTGAGTCATTCTTGGTTTGACGGTGAATGTAAAAGCAAAAGAAGAGACTTTTATAAATGTCGAAGGGTATACAGAAAAAACGAATCCGAAGAAAATAGAAAACGTTTGGTTGAGATGCGATCATCCAATAAGGCACATATTAAAAAATGTCGGGGGAGATTTATAGATGGCCGAACTAATAAACTACTATTAACGGGTAAGCGGAATGTTAAGGAATATTGGAAACTCTTGAGGGGATGTGTTGCTCAACAAGTACCTGCTATATCAATAAATGATTTTGAAGCTTTTCTTAAGTGTGCCAGTATAACTGATGACCCACTTTTTAATACAAATGATGAAGAAATAGATTTCTATAATGTTTATGTACAGGGTGACTTACACATTTTATTTAATGAACTAAATATCCCTATTGCGATAGGCGAATTGCAGAGAGCAATTAAAGAGTTAAAGAATGGTAAAAGCAGTGGCCCTGATAATTTATTTAATGAATTTTTGGTATATGGCAAAGATGTTCTCCAATCATATTTACTGTATATTTTTAATGTTATTTTTAATACTGGTTGCTTTCCAGACATTTGGTCTGAGGGTATAGCTATACCTATTCATAAAGAAAGGCTCTGTAAATAACGTAGAAAATTACAAAGGTATCACCCTTTTGAGCGTCATGGGTAAATTGTTTACTAGGATTTTAAATAACAGACTTGTTAGTTGGGCGGAGGAACATCAGGTATTTGTTGACGCTCAGGCTGGTTTTAGGAAAAATATGTCCACAACTGATAACATTTCACATTACATGGGCTGATAAATCATTATATTAACTCAGGTAAAAAATTGTTTTGTGCTTTTGTTGATTTTGCTAAAGCGTTTGATTCTATTATAAGTGATATTTTATAGCATAAATTGCTTAAATTAGGAATAAGAGGTAAAATCTTTAATGTTATATATTCAATGTATTAAAATGTCAAAAGTAGGGTGAGATTCAATAACATCATGTCGGAAGAATTTGTATGTGTAACTGGCGTGCGTCAAGGCGAATGCTTGTCCCCCTTCTTATTTTCCATGTTTATTAATGACATTGAAGAAGAATTAAATAACAGTGGTGTTCAATGTGCTGACTTAGGTATGCTACAACTGTTTATGATTTTATACGCAGATGATCTAGTAATACTTTCAGAGTCACAACAGGGTTTGCAAAAGAGACTAAGTGCTTTGAGTACATATTGTGATAAGTGGCACCTTAAAGTTAATACAAACAAAACAAAAATTATGAGTTTCCGCAAGGGAGGAAGAATATCAGATGAGTCTTCATTCAGCTATAAAGGCTTACAATTAGAGGTTGTTAACAAATTTGTATTTCTTAGAGTTGTTTTTACAACAGAGGTTTCTTTCACACTTGCTCAACAAACTTTAAATGCTTATGGATCAAAAGCATTATTTGCAATGGATAAATATTTATACAAGTTCGGAAATATGACCCCAAAGGTAAAGTGTGAAATTTTGGACACACTAATTTCACCAATTCTTAATTATGGATCAGAAATATGGGTATTCATTGAAGGAAATGCTGTTGAACGGTTGCACTTAAATTTTTGCAAAAATCTTCTTGGGGTAAAAAATCTACCCAAAATGATTTTGTATATAGTGAATTGGGGAGGACACCCTTACAGATCAATAGATATTACAGCATCTTGAAATACTGGACTAAGATAATCTCTTCAGATAATAGAAAATATATATCGGTAATATATAATCTAATGCTTACTGACATAGAAAACCGTCCTGGAAAGACAAATTGGGGATTGTTAGTCCGAAATTTATTAAATAGTCTAGGTCTGGGGGAAGTGTGGATAAATGAAGCTGTTGGGAATATAAATGTTTTCTTATCCTTAGTTAAACAACGGCTATCCGACCAGTTTATTCAAAATTGGCAATCAAGAATCTTCAAGAGCTAGATTATATAGAAATTTGTCACAAAATTTTGGCTATAAGGAGTATTTAGATATAGTAACAGTGACAAAATTTAGAAAATCCCTTTCAAAAATAAGAATGTCTGCCCATACTTTACATGTTGAATCAGGGAGATGGAAGAGACCACATTGCACCCCACTAAATCAAGAATTTGTATTTTGTGCAATGTGCTGGAAGATGAGTATCACTTTGTTTTAGAATGACAATGCTATTTGCCGCTAAGAAAGAAGTATATAAACTCTTATTTTTGGAAAGGACCAAGTATGTTGAAATTTATTAAATTACTCAGTTCCACTAAAACTACCGAGGTTAGAAATCTGGGAAATTATATTCATAGAGCACTAAATGAATGTAATAATATGATGAATGCGACTTAAAATTACATGATTTAATTAGTTCGTTATTAGTTGTTATTATTTTGTTTTCTTTTCGTGTCATCTCCATTTCATTGATTAATACATGCATTACTATCTCTCATATTTCATGTATCTTATAATAATAACAAGAAACGCATTGTGAATACTACTTATATATTGATAATACTTTTTATGTCTTCTCCCGAAGGAGCTTGTATTTAAGCGCGCGCATGTGATTCAACAAAGATAGTCTGGAGTAGTTGACAGGTCACACATCACCGTGTTTTATTCTTACTTCATATCATACATCATGTGTACATGAATACAGGTATGTATGTTTATGTGCGTGCCTATCTCACTTTCTCGGTGAATATGTATGTATGTGCATATATGTGTGTAGGTTTACGTAAACGTGTGTATAGGTATATGTATATAAATATATAATGTGCACGTGGATATATGCATGTATGAGTGTGCTTGGGAATGTGGGTATGCATACGTAAGTATATATCTTTGTATTTATCGAATATTTGTAAATTTGATAGACTTGTTTTCCTTTATGTATTAAACGTGTCACCATCAATGTTTGTAACAAACTCAAATATATATGCATATACTTGCTGATGGCCAATTGGCTAAATGCAAATAAAGTTCACATTCATCTTAATCAGATTATATTGGCACAGAGAACCGCAATATGATTGATCCGATTGACCAGAGTTAATTCATGGAATAGTTGTGACAAATTTTTAGGTTATCCCTATTTACTCACACACTCCATGACAAGAAATATACTCACACATTATTTATACGCATTAAATGTAAAAATAAAGCAGTTGACCTGTAGACTACAAGAAACAAACTTGGATTTTGAGGCATCCGTGTATTCCCAGTACGTTCAATTCCAAGTGGATAACATAACAAGAATTAATTATACTTTATAGCACGGATAGATATCGAAAGATTAGGAATAATTCAATGCCCCTGTGTTATTCAAAAAGCAAGTATCGTTATCCCGCTACATGAAAAACTTCGATTTAGTGCCCATATAAATTCCTCTCTGGCGCGTTAGTGGCATATACAAAGCAAATTAGGTAATTTGTATGTGTGTGTCAAGCTCACACTTTAATTTCATTCAGTTAATGCAAATGACAAATAGCAGATTTATGCTTGATGTTTTGCTGCATGTCAGTCGTACAGGTATCTGCTTACTCAACCAAAATGTCCTCAACGTGAGGTGTAATACTCATAATTACATTACGTCATTTGTTACAAAGAATTTGCTGAGTGAAAGAATCAAATCAAATGGCTGTTTTGTATCTATTATTTGAATCAATATGTAAGTGAAGCGAATTTATTTTCTCCATTACAAAATGCATTCAGAACGGCACGTAGAAAAGCCGAACTTAGCTTTTTTTCTCATTCTCTAAACAAAAGCATGTTGAAGACCAAATGATCAAAAGACGTTGATGAAAATCATCGTAGCAAAGAGGTCGAACTACGACGGAGATGACGGTAATTACAACGATACGCTGGAGAGTAACGATAGAGCGACGACGAAAACGTGATCTTGAAATAATTATCATCACCACCACCTCCATCATCATCATCAGTAGCAGCAGCAGCAGCATCATGTATTTGTACCAAGATATCTTTAAACAAAAAACTGGCTGCCCTGCCACCAGTGCTGATGTTACAAGCCTATGTACAAAAGTATTTCTGCATATCGCGATGAAAATACATAATAATATTGTCAGGATGCAATGTGTATGTATGTTTGTATGTTTAAATATGTCCATCATTCGTGAAAATGAAACATGTTCCCTTTTAGCAACTTATATAAAATTAATTTAAAAAATATATTTAGTAACGATTAAATATAGTGAGTTTTCTCCCCCTGTTTAGTTGTGTTGCTATGTAAGGTTCGCGAGATATTGATTATCATCGCACTTTGTTAAAATGATTGCAAAAGTTAAAATTGCCGTACGACCTTAGCAGGAGCAAAATGTGATATTACATTTCTAGCGAGAACGCTGCATATTTGTTGTAAGTTTCACCTTCCACGTCAATACATATGATGTAAGATGACTACTTAAGTGGAGTAGAGGGAAAATAAGGATGTGAGGTCAGTTGTTACATCAGAGGCCAACTTCCGACGATCGGCGGCCTGTGATGTGTCAACTAACCTCACATCCTTATTTTCCCACTACTTGCAAATAAGGCTGTGAGGCCACTATGTAGGCGCCCCTGCGCACGTGGTACGGAGTGAATCTGGTGACCTAAAATTACACTTAGAGATTCGCGCTAGTGGACTGAAATCCTACACTTAAAGACTAGCCGTGCAGTGAAATTCAACGCACTTGCTAGCACAAAAATGTCCGCTGTTGACATCATCGCCGATGAAATCATTGCCAATCTTAGCACATTATTGCAGAGAGAATTTGTTTCATAAGAGGACTACCTACACGCTGTAGACTTAGTCCATCAAAGAAATTATACCAAATCACGCAAATACGCGCAGAATATGAAGCGTGCTGCTAGTTTTACTGACAAGTTTACAAGTTCACATACAAAATTCCAGTTTATCATAATTAGCATTACTGCGCGGGGTGACAATAGCGCAAAACAGCATATTTGTTACACTGAGAGATTAACCGTATTAGGATACCCGATAATAGTCATGGTTACTTACGTTGATCGGGCTAGGACATTGCGCATGGAATATGAACGGTTTACCGGGTTCTGGACAGTCTATCCAAAGAGCATGGCGACAATGAATCAGCGTGTGCGTGTGATTGCACTGTACCGGAAAGGGCAACCCCGCGACCCCAGCCTGATTAGACATGTAAGACATAACAGATTCGAGCTCGAGCGGCTGGGTCGGCTACAACCTCTCAGTTTAATCGATGAGAGCCCTATACGGCACTGTAGAGCGACTCTAGTACAAGCAGAAAACTCAGGTATCGTGACATAAGAATACCATATCCACGTAGAAACATGGATCTCCGCGCTGAATGAATGAATATTGAATTATCCTCGTGTGCGGCCCTACTGCCATTTACGAGTATCTGCAGAGCGCAGACATTTTATACTGTTCAGGCAAGGGAAACCGCCGATGAGCTGATCGCGAGAGGTGAACGAGACGTGCGACTACCAAAAACCGAAGATGAATTAATCAACGCCCGAGCGTATTTAGCCGGGCTGCCACAAGCGGTTGCAGTACCTGCTGATCAACCAGTCGCAGCCGCACAATGAGTGGTTCAACAAGTCGCAGCCGCGCAGAGGGTAGTTGAGGAAGAACTACTAGGTGATGTTATGCACAGGCGTGTGATGGCACAGCGAACGGCAGAATTAGATCGCAAGAGAGAAGAGCGCAGACGGCAAAAGGAAAGTCAAGCTGAAGCAGCACAAGCGCTCATTTAGACATGTCTGCTAATAAAGGATATCGCGCCATGGCTATTGATTCCCCTAAAACGCAGTGCATAAGTGCATATAGCCCATTCTTGGTCAACGGCGTTTATGTAGAAAAATCTGCGTGGATGACAGGTTTTGTGCAAAAAATAGCGGAGCTACTACTTATAGTTGTACCTCTTGTGGTATTGGCGTAAAAATGTCACTCTCGATCTGCCAGCCCTGCCCTTATCGCAGTTTCAAAGTCTGGTAATGGTAGATGGTGGAAAACTCTAGTCATTTCACGGAAGCGAAATAGGGAAAAAAATAACACACGTACAAAGAGACGGACGAACAACATAACATAACACGTTCCGCCTTATGGCAGGAGTATAAACAACGGGGACATAGAATTTTTACTAACACAATGATGACGTCATTATTTTGTAGAAATTATGGACAAAGAAAGGAATGTTGCAATAAGACAAACCAATGTTTATATTTATTTATTCATTAAAATCTGAATTTCAGATATCAGATGTTTGTATCCAAATCGGAGACACATACTTAAAACGCCCGAGGTGAATATGCCAATACAAACAAGAACTTATTTATCTAAGCCTATTGTCTGTATGTGTGGTATTAAGCGATGCTGTCCCAATGCAGTTCTTATGCAAAATATCAATGGCGATATATTTATATTCACATTCGTCATCTTGGCAATAACACATGTCCCTGCATATGTCCTTAGAAACATACTACTATTACTACTACTACTAATAATAATAATATTGTCTGAGGATTATACATTTGGTTCTGAATCAACCAATCTTATATGTAGTCATCAAATAAAAGAATATTAAAACTATAAATTCAACGTATATGTACAAATAAAACTCTTACTTGCTACAGTGTCTGACACTCACAAATAATCATAGCATATACATATACATACATACACAGATTAGATTAAACCATACATAAGATATACATGTAGGTTTGGGAGATGGGAAAGTAGTGGGGGTATCCAAGTTCGGTATCTCAATTTGTTTGAGTTATGCCATGATCAAGAATAATTTTGTGAAACGCATTCTTACCAGAAGAGAGTATTGGTGTTCGTTTAATATCATTTGTAATGATATTCCACAATACTGCTGCAGACTACAGAGTCGTTTTGAATTTAGACAGGTGAAGAGATGAATATTACAGTTCGAAATAGACTACAGATTGTGTGAATGGACATTGGAAGCTGGAATTAGGAGATCATTGATATATTGTGGAGCCATACTCTGAAAAGATTTATATGTCAAAATAACTTTAAGTACTTTAATCTATAATTAAAAGGTAACCACTGTAAATGAACGAATAAATTTGAGGATAGATAATCCTTCCTTGTAATAATTCTAGCTGCTCGAGTTTAGAGTTTAATTATCTGATTAAGATTAATAGCATTGCAATTCCCCCATAGGGTGCAACCATATTCAAGCAAAGATAATATATATTCATTATAAAACAACTTTAGCATATATTCTGGTACATACTAAGACAGTCTGTTTAATAAGGCTGGTCTGGAGGATACTGCAAAACACAACCCTTTCATTCGAGTTTCTCACGATAAATGCTTGTCAATAATTACACCTAAATTTTTTTTATATTTTCTATATTTTTAATTTAGTTCCCTCAAAAAATATATTGATATCCTCTATTTTATTTATTCTTTGCCTTGATGAAATTGTCATACAGGTAGTTGTTTTTCTGTAAATCAATAATGAAAAGGAGAAAGAGCAAAGGGCCAAGAATAGATCCTTGAGGGAATCCACTTTTGACGTATTATGAAAAAGATGTAGAATTAGGCACAGAAACGCCTTCCTGTTAGGTAAGATTCAAACCAAGCAAGCGAATTATCACTGATTTTGTATGTCTGGAGCTTTTTCAGCAATATTTCATGATCTACAGCATTAAACGCTTTTTAAAATCTAAATAAATTGCTCCGATTATTTTCAGTCATCTATAGCTGCCAGCCATGTATCAATCAACTTTGTGAATGCAGTTTGGCATTAATGCTTTTCTCCGAAACCTGATTGTGAGTTATGTAGAAGATTATATTTCTTTAAAAATCGGCGATGATGAAGGGCGATGTGTTTTTCAAAACTTGTGTCAAAGGTTGATAAAATTGATCTAGGACGATTACTGTTTGCTGACGATCTATCACCTTGTTTAAAGACTGGGAAACACTTTGGCTAATTTCAGATTAGTTGGAAAGATTCCCGTACCAATGCTTGTATTAATCAAGCTAGCAATTGAAGTGGCAGCAACTTGAGCTGATAGTCTGAGTATTTTGGTAAGATGTCATCTAGTCTTGTTACTTTCGTGCCATCAAGTTTCTATGATATATCAATAACATCTTGAAGACATAAGAAAGGGATCTGAAATGATATGTGAGATGCAATTTTCAACTCTGCAAAGTCTATAAGGAGGGGAAAATCTTATGATGTGGAAAAATTTTCTCCAAGTATTGAAGTTTATAATGTGACAAAGGTATTCAGGTCGTTTGCAATATCTAACGGCTCTGTACTAGCATAATTGCCGGTTTTTAATTCTGAAGGGAAATCATGAACTTTTGAACCTGAATTTAAGATACGTAAATTTATGTACATTTTTTTTGCAGTCACTTTTATGCTCAGTTAATCTTGAAAAATGATCCTGTCTAGCTTTAGCGATTAATTTTTTTAATTTCTGCGTGTTTTGTAACTCTGTTTGTCACGCTGTTTGTGACATAAATAACTGAATCACGCAGTTTTATGACTTCCCTTCCCAATAAAAAGGCACCTATCGATATTGAGGACAGTAAGTCAAAAATCAAGATCACCGAGAAGGCTTGGATTTAAGACAAGACGCGTATTGATTTCGGATTCAAAAGGTCAAGTATACGACCAATTAAACTGGGTTGTACATAAGTAAGTATGATATTACTATTTAGCACATGGCATGCGCGTATTGTACCGTTTATAGTGCTCTTGTTGCCTTTTACAAGAATATGTGCGTGACGGTAGTGGTAAATGATACGATACGGAGTAAACGTTTTTACTCCTATCAATTTGAAGTGCATACAGATGATCAGCTCATAAGCAGGTCCATACAAAGGACGAGATTGAATGGAAAGATAGCATTAAGTGCTCTCAGGAGGGCTAATACTGTTCATCCTATGATGTATTTCACAATGGATACAAAATAAAAAATTCAATAATTGGTCGCATTTTTGTACTTAATTTTGACTATCGCCAACCTCGACAAGAAATGCTTTGAATGTGCTAACTTGAAATGCTTTGAATGTGCTAACTTGAAAAGATATGAGGGTATATTAATGTAATTTGGAGTTCTCTCTCTCTCTCTCTCACACACACACACACGCACACACATGCAAACGGAAAATCAATACGATTTCATTAAATGTTGGACCATCCAGAAGGAGAAAACGCGTAATACGTTGCTTCACATTTGTACACTTTAGACGAAGCATTTCGCATATTTTTAATTGAAAATCTCCATCCAGAAGAAGGATGAACCGACTTCAGACGAGAATGAATAGCGAGTAGAGAATACACTTGAAAAAAGGACATACATTACTAGTGAGTCATACACGACTTTATCATACTTTATTAATGCCCTTTGAACAAAGCTTGAAAATGTCATGTAACTCTCCTATAGGATTATTTCAATCAAATGGATGTCTACATTCCTACACCACGCCTCGTTCATCTATTAACGAGCCGAAATCGAACATATTTACCCGAGGGTCATTCTCTGGGTGGCGGAACAAAAAATTATACATTGTTGCTATTTTGTAATAATCTCCACAAATCTCTTATTATTGTCTTTTTCTTTATTCGAAGTTACTCGATATGTTTATAAAATAGTATGTTTCAACGGTTTAGCTGGTACACTGTGAATAGACAAACCAAAGTATTTTGATTGCTTGTCACTTATATACACGATCAGGCATAAAAAAGCAACACACAATTATCGTTCCATAGTTTGAACTCTGCTGGAAGACGTTCAATGGTGCTCTACCTGTTTATTTGTAGCTCAATTTCAAGCCTATCGCTCCAGATATGAACTAGAATGAGCGATAGTTGTGTCCGTGTAACCCGCCAATATATACCAATTCCTGAACTCAGTGTTAGTAATTGCAGCTGGAAGCGATGACTTTTGACATAATTTTCCCTCATAGTTAATCCCTAATTCGAGTCGAACAGTATTTTTATCACTTTATGAAGCTATCTTTCTATATATTTTAAATGTAAGAACACAATATAAATTTTATGGACACAGAAATTCTGTTCCAAATTAACAATGAAAACACAGAACAGGGTGCTGTTTCTATAATTACAAATGCAAAGGTCTAATAAAGGACAAATGACCCTGCTACGATCATACTGTAATCATGCTTTGTTCTCCCAATTACCATTAGTAACCACGTGTAGTTTTTTTGTACAAACATATTCTGTTGTTTGTTTTTTTCTTAAGTTTTCTCTCTACGAAACAAGATCATATATATCGCAAAGTAAAATGTATAATTATTTCCAACCAAAACAGGATGGTATACATCAACAAAAACACCTTAAACACCTGAAGCTTTTGTGTGTTTTAAAGTATATATCCAAATAAACTCCAAACTATAAATATGACTCAAATGGCAGAATTTAAATGTTTTCAAATAGAAAGCTTGATGTAGAAAACGCAAGCAAATGAAATGGCCTCTTAAGCAGAAAATATATTGTCCCACTGCGTTGTGATTTTATTGTGCGAATTGTTCGAAGTTACTATTGATTAAATATGCTCTAAGACAGTTAAATCAAGGGTTCAATCATTGGAATCAAAGTTTGTATTTGCGAGTCAAAATGTGTCTTGAAGAACACACCGAGTCTTTCATTAAATTAACCACAAAAACACTTTTAAAACATATACCGGTAAATGTTGAACACACAGAGTCTTTGACAAAATTAGTCACAAGAACACTTTTTAAACACATACTGGCAAATGTTCTTTTCAGCCTGATACAGAGTTTAATGCTTCACTTGGGTTTGTTTGTTATGTTTAGTTTCAAAATATACCTCAAAATTTTATTTCCACTTAAATGTTTAAGCCAATATTTAAATAAAATGAATAAAATTAGTCTTGCATGACCTACATATATTTCGCCGCAAAAAGCATAACGTTCTCAAATCACCTCCACCGTATGGCAAAATTCAACACAAGTCAAAACTACAAATAATCAGTACCTTCGTTATTTCAATTGAAACTCGTACACTTTCTCTCTTTTCTTGCTATCTAAAAGAAGTAATTCAACTCCGGATTGCTTAAAGCAAAGCGCATGAGGATATATAGAACTCCCAAGCTCAAAGACTTGCAGCATTGTTCCATTTGGGGAAAGCCGATGGATGTTACAAGATTGAGATCCTGCTATATACAAGTTATCTACTTCATCAATTGCCATGCCGGCTGGTCTTCTCAGAGTAATGCTCCTATATTCAAAATATTTTAATCCATTCCTGTCAAAACAATACACGCCGTTATTATCCCTGCATGAAAGATAAACACGAGTTTTGGATAAATTCAGGGCCAGTTCAGTGCCCCCTTGCTCCTTTTCCTCTCGAGCAATGTTGAAGAAAACCTCCTTGCCCTTTAAATTGATAATTCCCCAGTAATATGTAGAGTCATTCGTAGTAGTACCGGACACAACCAGCTCTTGTTCACTCAGGAAAGCAACAGCTGTGCACCATCGACTGGTCATTATAGTTCCTCTTGATTTGATTGTATCATCAAGCAGCAAAAGTTCGATCTTCATTTCTTCTGGAAGGGTAACTGCGATTTCATTACGTCCAACTTTACAAATACGCCTCGGGGTTGACGTTAACATGTAGTCAGAGATGTATCTGTAGGAGGAATCATATAAAGAACACCGTGAATTATGCATATCCAACATAACAATTCTATCATCATCTAAACAAATAACTCTCGCATATAAAGGTTCCTTTACATTTAATGGACTATGCAATGTAATTTCACGTAGCAGGCATATGTTTCTCAAGGTCGTATGTGAAGTCGTCTTTCGTTTGCTGTTTTGGTCATTTGTAGTGTTTGGTGCGTCTGAATCCTTTAGATTACTTTGATGTGTTGTGGGTAATAGTGCAGTATCATAAGGTAATGCAATATTCTGAATACTCTCCGTTACATTAACCGTAGATAGATCGGTTTTGGGCAGCATGGTGACTTCACGTAGCGAAGCTGGAATGCTGAAGGTGACTTTCAGTTTGGATATCCCAGAACATAAGCTTGCGTTTCGGTCATATTGTAGAAGCTGGTCCTCAATTTTGTGTAGCACTACACATAACTGAGACTCACAGCTGTGAGTTAACACTGTTTCTAACAGTTTATGTGAGTTTTTAAGGGCTGCTATAAGAGACTGTATTTTCTGGATTTCATCAAAGTTTCTGATGGACTGCTCTTTAAGTATGTTTGTTCCTTCTTCACTGACACGTTTTTCCAGTTCGTCTAGTATTGAATTTATTGTATGTCTCAGAACAGATATTTCACTCAACTGCTTTTTAATATCGACCTCGAGGTCTAACGTATTCTGATTTTTTATCCTGGATACTTGAAGTAGATATTTCTCAAGTTTTTTCAATTTATCTAATGCTTTAGCCGGTCTCTTTTCCTTAACGACATCATTTGCATGTGCGTCGATTTTTTTATAATTAGTGCAGTCCTTGTGCTTTTCTGCTAGACAGGTCCTGCAGAAGATTTCATCGTGAATCGAGCAAAAGAATTCATACTGCTTGTCCCCATGGTCAATACACGTAAGTTTTTCAGCCATATTTATTGCTTTTTGGGGATCGGCAAGGATGTCTTTCCACATGAGAACCTGGTGGTCCTTCGATATTTTTGAACTTTTGTGGTGCTGGTAACAAATTTGACACACCGCTTCTCTGCAGACAGTGCAAAAATAATCAGCGAGGACATTTTTTCCTTGAACTGAGCACGGTTCACATTTTCTATCGGCATTGGTTCGGTTACCTGGCAACATAGAGGTTAGAACGGCATCAATGGGGAACTGGGCTGCCCATTCTGTCGGCGACTTGTCACCAAATCGTGCGCGTACATTAACCCCACAAACCGGGCAGTGGAATGATTGAACATCGCTTACCTTTTTTGCTGTATTGAAGATGTGTGAATTCAGACACTTGGTACAGAAACTATGCAGACATGTCAGTAGTCTGGGAACAAACAGTTGCTCCAGACAGATCGGACATATCAGATCCCTGTCATGTGGCTTAAGGGGCCTTGCTCCCCAACCAGATGAAGTCGCCATTTTTTTCCTATTGTCCCATAACGACTACCCTGTCTAAGCTACATATCACCAAGTTACATACTACCTGTATATATTGTAAACTGAACTTTCTCTAAGTGTTAAACTCTGCCTGATTGAGTTATTAATATTGCCCTGAACATGCTGTTATTGATCGTTACCGTTTGTGCCTATATGCACGTTCTTCAGGTATAATTGCCATTACTAAGATATTTATTCACACCCATTTATTTATGTTTGAAGTATCTGTGAGGAGAAAATTATCTTTATTACAGGAACAAAAGAACATATACTTGTGCTTACAGGAAAATCACTACCATTCATTTACGAAAAACCGTATGATTACTGTTTAACTGTACTATGGTTCTAGAGGTTGGGGTACGGGTCAGGCACTTCTTACCCTCTCTAATCTTCCCCCATAGACATTGATATTTATCAAACAGGAAGTTCTGTGGTGTACTTTATTGATATCGTGCCAATTACAAGAGCTTTATTATGTTATGTTAGTAGGTGGCAGTTATACCACTATACTCATATGCATGTATATATCTCACCATTGATTAATATTCACCGTAGAAATGAACTTTCAGAATAAAAGGAGCAAAAAAAAAAAAAAAAAAAAAAATGTAACTGGATCACGATTCGTCAATACTTCAATATCGTCATTTATATACTGTTTGAGAATGGGAACGAATTCAATCGAACTACTGGGCAAGGTATGATACTCCAACAATCCGCGACGTCAGATAAATGTACACGACTTGCAAAGTCACGCTTTTTATACTAAGACGTGATATTAATATGGCTCGATGAAGCTCGGTATAGGAGACAAAGACCACTAATTACTACATCGTACTACTCATCTACACAGGTGTATACAGATCAGGCCATGTATGATAGACATGTTGTGTCAAAAATGAATGTTATCGTTCACATGCATATGGTAAATCAGAAATAATCGCAGACAATTTAATTTTGTTATCTTGGTAGGTACAGAATATCCACGAAATTAAAAAACAATCAAACTCCCCAATGGTATTGTTCATTGAGTGTTAAAGCAAATATTGTGACCCAGTGAATTCGATTTTCTTACGAGATCGTCTGGTTACTCCAAAACCATTACATGTTATCCCCACGAACATTTCTGATTTTCCAGTATATGTATCAGATGGGAATTTGAAAAACGACACACTACTGAGAAATGAAAGCCACGCTAGCTCAGTTATTAGCGTGTCGGATTCGCAACCAAAAGGGGGTGCGGGTTTTAATCCTACCTTCGAACCAACCTGGGTTGTCTACCGTGGTGCGGCAAGGCATGTTACTCCAATAGCCTCCGCTCTAAATAACCTGCTTGTGTTACTATGCTGTAAAGCACCAAACAACAGACCAAACCATTAAGCGATCAAAATTAAATTGTCACGCAGGAGGATCTTTGTGGGCCAGCAGACCTGTGTGCATAAAATTTGACCACGGGTCGACACAAAAAGCATGTAATTAAGTTCCATCATTATTTTTAACCTCGCCATCGCTTTGTAGTCGGATAGTATATAGACTGTACATAAACATACACGCTATCAAATATTTTTGCTTACCAGTATATGACACTTTGTCTTTTATTCCAAGTAATAATTAACTACAGAGAAGATATTTACATGTAAATGAGCGCATTCCAATGGAATCTCAATAAAGATCAGAAGTTATAGCTACAGACAGTAATCATAAATCAGACTCAAATATTCGAATACACTAAAGTATGGGCCCGTTCCATTCTGAATCGTACACCACCTTTGATCTTCGAAAGTATATACCTGGGCCAGTTACTATCTAGCTGAGGATTATTTAATCTCTTTATACCTTACAAAATTTCAAACCAAACCTTGTTCCGTCTACGCATACTTTTTTAATTTGGAAAAATAAAGTTGTTAATGGCGAGTGCAATGTTAAAGAAAATGCTATTTATAGCACAAGCACTGCCTAATACACGTATTAAGGTGCATGGTTACGACGCAGATTCTCGCGTAGATACAACTAAAAGTCGGTACATTTATAATGTATAAAACTTGCACAATACCATCCGCTATAATCAGTAAAATTAAAATAAAGGCTGTGCTGCGAAACTACAGTGAAAAAAGGTACATTTATACTGTATAAAACGTGCACATGCTAAATGCCATGTAAATATGAATGAAATATTTTTTACACTTTTTTTTACCAAATCAGTGATGAATACAACTAAAGATAGAAATGTAAAATCAAATAGTTAATACTTTTATTGTAAGGTGCACGGTTGCGATGTGGATCTATACTGTATTACCATACAAGATGCCTACTACTTTAATGACTATGACTATAATAAATGGATACAAAACAACATTAACAAAATTTTCTAAATCATATGTCATTCTCTAACTCTTAAATATGTCAGATAATTAGATTATAGATTTTTATCATTTTTATATCATATGTTAAACATTCCACAAATATGCAGTATTAACATAAGTGTCTTCACCATCTAAATATATTTAATTCATATTTACCAGGCATTTAGCATGCCAGCAATTTGATTAACATTTAAAAAGAGCATGTAATGTACATATTATTATTATTATTATTGATCTTGTTGAAAATACAAATAATTCCTAAATATAAGTGTAAATGTCTGATAAACATATAAATCATTATTATTAAAATTATTTATTTTACAATCTAATTCAATTTCTTAATTTTATAATTGTGATACAAATTATTAGCATTATTATACAATATTATTTCTATTTTTATTTGTATTCATATTTGATCTGGGAAAAAAGTATTGTCATCTGAATATTTTAATTATTATTGGAATTATTACTTATTCTGCATGCATGTGTATATGTTTGGTGGTTTTTTTTTTTTTTGGGGGGGGGGGGTCTTCTATAATAATAATAATGTCTAAATTACTTGCTATTTTAAATGTACTTAATAATGATTTGTACAAATATATTATAATGCTATTTTTATTCAGACTTCATTATTTTGAAATGTGTGGCATATAATTTAAAAAAAATGATAAAGTCTATATTCTAATTACATTACATTTTTATGATTCAGATAATTTTTTTCACTATAATTTTGTGGCCTTTATTTTAATTTTACTGATTATAGTGGATGGTATTGTGCATGTTTTATACATTATAAATGTACCGACTTTTAGTTTTATCTGCGTGAGGATCTGCGTCGTAACCATGCACCTTAATACGTGTATTAGGCAGTGCTTGTACTATAAATAGCATTTTCTTTAACATTGCACTCGCCATTAACAACTTTATTTTTCCAAATTAAAAAAGTATGCGTAGACGGAACAAGGTTTGGTTTGAAATTTTGTAAGGTATAAAGAGATTAAATAATCCTCAGCTAGATAGTAACTGGCCCAGGTAAATACTTTCGAAGATCGACGGTGGTGTACGATTCAGAATGGAACGGGCCCATACTATACTAGACCCGTCTAATGCACGATTGCTTCAATGCAAGTGTATCATTGGATGGGATTTATATAATTGTTGCGTACTTTTCTGTGCACATATCCAAATACTCTTATGTACGTATGTATTTATATCTTGTATATTTATATATATATATATATATAATTTATATATATATATATATATATATATATATATATATATATATATATATATATATATATATATATATATATATATACATATATATCATGTTATAAATATATACCAAATAGAGCGGAAAGTGCTATCCCTGGATTCTACAGAAGAATGCTTGATAACATTAACTGAATTTTTAAATACGAATAAGTAATATTATCATACAAGTTAGAGAATTTTAATTAAAATTCTCTAAACTGTATCCTGTATGATAATATTATTTTTTAGTAAAATGCATCCTGTAAAAGTAAGTAAAAGGGTAATGGTGATGGTGCTATCTTTAAAAACAAAATCTTAGTATTATCCACAGAGATTTTTAAAAACATATTACATCATCCTTCATAAGCATATCTAAATAACCTAAAATCTATAGCAAGCCAAATTACTATTTATTCCATAAACTTTATATCTCGTAAACTATATGTTATCTTGTGAACTTGATAACATATTTCATAAACTTTATAAGATATCCTAAACTTTATAAGATATCTGATATACAGTTTCAGTTAAGATATCTTATAATGTTGATAAAATATCAAATATAATTTATAATATGTTTGATAATGTTTATGATCTATCTTGTACAATTTATGATATAACTGAATTAACTCTGTTTACAACCTATCTTATTTATTTGATAAGATATAATAGAAAATGTATAAGATATCAAAGTTTTTGAGATATCTTAAAACTATTATCTTGTAGCATATAAGTTACAGGTGATTAACTACATGGAAAACACTTTACAACCTTTGCATCATAGGATGGGTGGATGTGATGGACATGCCTGCCGAAAAAGGGGGGGGGGGGTGCTCAGAGGCCCGGCGATTCCTAGGGGCACACCGTCAACTCAGTTATCAAAAATAAATTAATCTTTGCAGTAAATATTAAAATTTGTTCCTTGCAAGAGTCTAAGTTATGGTAGATTATTACAGGTTTTATATGCAAAACTGTGCACAGATTTTTATATAAAAAAAAATTAAACCAGTTTTGGGGCCCATGACTGTTCTGCCCAGGGGACCGGAATTTCTGCTGGCGGGCCTGGTGATGGATGTGATGTTAATATAGCCACCCTTGATAAAATAGTCTGTCCTACGAATACCGAAATACTCAATTGCCACTATGTTTTTCGTTATTAGAAGCTACAATCAACTATTTGGTAGTGTGAGAGTTTTTCATAAATGTCACATATTGCCAGATGGGCGTGAATCCATTCTAAATCGCATCTGAATCGGTAATGTTTCTTTGGTGGGACATGAACGACTATGACATTTCTGTCATTTTCACTAGAAAATGTAACACTTTTTTAGAATCTTGATTGGAAATAGATTATATCTGGGCAAAATATGTCTTTGGTAGGTATTGTTTTCTTTTTTGTTATTGTTTTTTCATTTTTATTACAGCTTATTCTTGAATTCTGTGTTAGAGGGATAGAGATGAAGATGTTGCTATATATATATGAAACTGATGTATTTGTTTGAAATTATTTTGGAAATTCATGAGTTAATGATAGTTACATATATGGTAAGCCACAAACCAGTGTGTACTTTATATGTGATCAGAAATTTAAATTTTTTTTTTTACATTTTAAACATGGATGGCACAAACACTAAAATATTATTTGCAAACTGTTGGGAATTTACGGAAAAGTGGAAGGATGGCTTAGGAGAAATCAGTGTCATATATATTACTTACAGGATACGCATTTTACTGAACATACAATATCATATATTAGAACTTAATGGGGTTTGAATGTTTTTTTGTTGTTATAGGTCCGATTCAAGAGGAGTTTGCATATTGTTTAAAATATAATTTTGAATATGATATACAAGATTGTAAAATGTATCCTGATGATAGTTTGATTTCAATACATATAAAAATAAATTTTAATTATTTCTCTCTAATTAATATTTAGTGGACAAATAATGATTGTCCAGAATTTTACAATAATATTAATGATACTATAAGTAAATATGAAAATTATTCAATTATCATTTGTGGCGAGTTTAATTTCGTTCAAGATCCTGAAGTAGACTTTTATAATTATATAAACAGACATAATCCTAATGCTAGAAATGTATTATTAAGTACTACAGACATAATCCTAATGCTAGAAATGTATTATTAAGTACTACAGACATAATCCTAATGCTAGAAATGTATTATTAAGTACTACAGACATAATCCTAATGCTAGAAATGTATTATTAAGTACGAAAGACATAATCCTAATGCTAGAAATGTATTATTAAGTGCTAAAGCTACCTTTGGTTTTATTGACCCATTTAGAGCACTAAATCCATATTTAAAGATATATACATGGAGAAGAAAAAATCCTTTAAAACAAGTTACATTAGATTTTATTTTTGATGTCAGAGTCTCTCGTGCTAAAAGTAGAAAAAATAACAGTTGAATCAAGTTACAGATCTGTTCACCATGATAATATTAAAGCTATGCTCTAATGATTATTTAGGATTATTTAGAGGTACGGGTTTGTGGAAAAACAGCCTTCTAAAACGTAATAAATTAAATTAAAAATTCTATTCAAAGGACAAAATTACAATATGCCTCATTAGATTACGATGAAAATATTGAAAATGTACCAAACTCATATATAAGACTAACTTTATCATACTCAGTATTTGTAAATAGTCTTTTGATGGAAATTTGTTTGTAAAGCTATTTCATAAGCTTCATATAAAAATAAATGTAAAATAAAACAGTAACAAGGCCTCTTTCAAGATATACTTTCTTTAGAGAATAGTAATTCTGTTGAAAATAGTGTTTTAGATTTATTAGAGTCCAAAAGAATGATCTGGAAAAAATAAGAAAAACAAAACTTGGAGGAAGTATCATCCAGTCAAAGCAAAATGGGTGGAGGAGGGGGACAAAGCAAAATGGGTGAATGAGGGGGAAAAACCAACAAAATATTTTTCTCACCTAGAAAAAATATAAATTATTTGACAAAACAATTACAAAAGTAACTAAGGACAAAAATGAAGTTATGACTAATAAATATTAGATATCCGAAGAAAAGTTAAAGACTTTTATGAAAACATTGATAAAGAGGCAAATGAGATAGAGGATAGAGATTTAAATGATCTTCTACGAAATTAAAATATTCCTAAGTTTGACCAAGACCAATCTTCAAAATTAGAGGTGAAAATTACTCAGAATGAGGCTACAGATTGTTTAAAAAATATTTTCAAAAAATAATAAAAGGCCTGGTTCAGATGGTTTCACGGCAGAAATTTTAAAAGTCTTCTGGAATGATATTGGGGAATTTGTAGTCAGAACAATCAACAAAGTATATGACACTGAATCTGTTTCAACAGTTTTGCGACCCGGAATTATAATTTGTACACCTAAGGAAGATAAACCAAAACAGTATTTACAAAACTGGCCACCTATATCATTGTTTCATGTCGTTTTCAAATTAGTATCGGGATGTATTGTCAAAAGAATAAAGCCAGTATTGAATGATATAATATCAGATGACCTAACTGGTTTTGTGAAAATACCAGGATTAGTTATGATATAATGCATATTACTGAATAATAACAAATACCAGGTATTTTATTATTAATTGATTTGGAAACAAAAATTTGATTCTATTTCATACCAATGATACGACAGTGGGTTAAAACATTTTTGTAATATCTAATCTATACCATGTTATACACAGAATTATATCAATGAAATCATTTTTTGTAATATCTAATCTATACCATTTTATACACAGAATTTTATCAATGAAATCATTTTTGTAATATCTAATCTATACCATGTTATACACAGAATTTTATCAATGAAATCATTTTTGCATAAAATGCATGCTTATGATTCTGTTAAATGTACTTTGTGTAATGGTTCACCTGAAACAATACTGCATTTTTGGGGGACTGTAATGTGGTTAGTAGGATATGCAATTATGTTTTCTTCTAACATTCGAATGGCAAATATAAAGATTCAATATATAATTAACAGAGATCAAATCTCTCTCTCTCTCTCTCAAATCACTGAATTAGATGCATGAGGTGTTAATATTAATATGTTTATGTTGGTGCTTTGTAACCGTAATAATTATAAGGGGAGGGTGGTCCATGAGACAATGTTGAAATAACTTATTGTCCGATCCCACTGTTACACTGCACAAGAAACAATCAAATGTTTGAAGCGAAAAAAGAAATATGTTTGAATCAAATGAATATATATATAAATATACATACATACATATATATATATATATATATATATATATATATATATATATATATATATATATAATATATATATATATATATATATATATATATATATATATATATATATATATATATATATATATATATATATAAAGCTAACATCACAAGGACATCTACTCGGAACCAACTGATAAACAGCAATATCTTCTCCCATCCAGCTGTCATCCAAAGCATTACATTCGGAATATCCCATACAGCCAGGCACTGAGAATAAGCAGAATTTGCTCCGAGGATGAAACATTCCAAAAAGGTTTGAAGAGTTTTCTGAATGTTTGATGAACCGCAGCAATGACAAAGACTTGATAGCTGAGGCAATACAGAAAGCCTAAAAAAAAAAAAAAAAAAAAAAAAAAAGGAATGACTTCTTAAAATATAGAGAAAAGAAAAAAGTTGATTGGATACCATTTATCCTGACATACCATCCAGACAACTCAAAAGTAAGTAAAATCATCCAGAAACACTGGCCCATCATGGAATCATGTGACTCACTAAAGTTAATCCACCTGAACAAACCAATAGTATCCTACCGCAGCCAAGATCATACTGGCACTTCTGGCCCCTGTGGTAATAAAAGGCGCAAAACATGTCAATATATGATAGAGACAAACACATTCTCTTGCACAGCGACGAGCAAAAAATTGAACATACATGGTCCAAACAAAAGATGGAAAACAGAGAATGTAATTTATCTCATCATATGTAAGATTGGCGGCCTTCAGTATGTCTGATAAACCGAAAAACTACACAAAATGATCAATCTTCACAGATCTGATTGGATGACAAAGAAGTTGAACAGAAGTCCGGTAGCAGAACAGTTTTATTCCCCTGGCCATACTTTCATTGACATTATACTAACTCTAATAACCCACAACCGCAACTGGAGTTCCGAAACCAGGAAAAAAAAGGAATCTTGCTGGATACGAGGCCTAGGAACACTGAAACCAAGAATTACTCCAAAACAGGCACCCACGTGCAAATAAAATAAAAATTTGTTCAAAAAATCATTATCTGATTAGAGTCATCTTTACATTTTATACTTTATCTTTTTGTACTGAATTCTACATTTTTTGGAAGGGTTTCATTTTTTGAGCTTGGCTGTTAGTTGGCACTACATAGCCACTTTGTGCTGAGGTGCCAAAAAAACACTACATACATACATACACACATACATAAATTAAAAAAAAAAAATTGGTTCATTATTCATTCACTTACATATCATTACTACTCTTTTGTAGTTCTTGTTCGTATCAGTACTATTGTTATGGTTATTGTTAATAAAGAGACAATGAATTATATGAGATATAATCTACATCGTTATCACTTATATTAAGAAATAAATGGCTCTTTTGCTACTCTTATGTCAAAACCAACTAGACTGGCCATTTTATTATCGGAGCTCAAACCAATTAGGCACGATATCCACAATTTTGAAATAATACTTCTATCAGATCAATAATCATTTAAAGTTTTGTAAATTCAATGTTTTCTTTGGTTTTTATTGTTTGTCTTGTTTGTCTTTGTTTCGTAATTTTGCCTTTGACAAAGACTCAATGAGAGTCGAAAGCGCTTAGGCTAGTTAAAAAAAAAAACAAACTAGGTTTACTGTGTTCGTTGTTAGTTTAACTACGAATCATTTTGGGAAAACTGAGCACTTAAACTTGAATATTTTTGTTCTTTCCAAGTCGTAGCTTAGCTCTGGCCAGTATAAAAGAGAGAGAAAAGAAAAAGATTTTTAAAAAATCCGCTACATCAAGATGTCAGCATTGCATTCCGTCATTTTTTCAAGTCTTAACCGTTAGTAGTAGGATTATTGATAATTCCTAACCAAATCGTAAACTACTGGACAAAACAAAACAAAAAAAAAAAACAAGAAATATGGAGTAACAAAATAAGAGAATAAGCAAGAGAGGTCAATAGTTTGAAATTAAACTATAGTAGTTCAGTTGCAAACTATTTTAAGGTTAACCCGAAAGATAAACGAAAGTAACTCAGTTAGTTGCATAATAGAACTGTCTTGAGGCCCTCTAAGATATATGTACAGATATATACAGAGTGCAGTCAATCACTACTCCTCTCACACATATATGCACACGTACACACACATAAGTGCATACCCACACATTCATATACATAGAAGGTACATACCAAGCGTATTACCTTTGCATGTAAATTGTATACACGCTAACAGACGAAACTACTGAAGAAGTCCACTGTTCAAAGTTAAACTCACATATAACACATACCAACATACATTTACATACAGCAAAGTTAAACTCACGTATAACACATACCAACATACATTTACATACAGCAAAGTTAAACTCGAGTATAACACATACCAACATACATTTACATACAGCAAAGTTAAACTCATGTATAACACATACCAACATACATTTACATACAGCAAAGTCGCAGGAGGAGGTAGATAGGCCCTATGCTATTGATGCATAGATTTCATCCATTTAATGCATCTGTTGCGAAGAGCTGATATATATGAAGATTCTTTGATTTCTTTCAGGATATTTTTCCATATAAAGCTCCCAGAGTATTGAAAACTGTTTTCATTTAGATCTTTCTTTGGTTTCAGAATTCGAACATTATGACTGTGTTTGATCTTTGGTTTGGGGTGTTGCTTGATTCTCAGCACGCAGAGGTATTTCTGGAGTAACAAAATAAGAGAATAAGCAAGAGAGGTCAATAGTTTGAAATTAAACTATAGTAGTTCAGTTGCAAACTATTTTAAGGTTAACCCGAAAGATAAACGAAAGTAACTCAGTTAGTTGCATAATAGAACTGTCTTGAGGCCCTCTAAGATATATGTACAGATATATACAGAGTGCAGTCAATCACTACTCCTCTCACACATATATGCACACGTACACACACATAAGCGCATACCCACACATTCATATACATAGAAGGTACATACCAAGCGTATTACCTTTGCATGTAAATTGTATACACGCTAACAGACGAAACTACTGAAGAAGTCCACTATTCAAAGTTAAACTCACATATAACACATACCAACATACATTTACATACAGCAAAGTTAAACTCGTGTATAACACATACCAACATACATTTACATACAGCAAAGTTAAACTCGAGTATAACACATACCAACATACATTTACATACAGCAAAGTTAAACTCATGTATAACACATACCAACATACATTTACATACAGCAAAGTCGCAGGAGGAGGTAGATAGGCCCTATGCTATTGATGCATAGATTTCGTCCATTTAATGCATCTGTTGCGAAGAGCTGATATATATGAAGATTCTTTGATTTTTTTCAGGATATTTTTCCATATAAAGCTCCCAGAGTATTGAAAACTGTTTTCATTTAGATCTTTCTTTGGTTTCAGAATTCGAACATTATGACTGTATTTGATCTTTGGTTTGGGGTGTTGCTTGATTCTCAGCACGCAGAGGTATTTCTCAAGTAAACTTGGGCAGACTTGAGAGAAACTTTATACATCACTTTGGCTCTTTAATAGATGAAGTCGTTTTTCAAAAGGAAGATCTTAAAAATATACATTGCCTCTAAAATGTTTTAAGTTATCCGATGTAGTACTTTTTTTACAGGCCCGTTTTTGCAACCGAACAATTTTCTTAGTATTAACATAAGACTATTACTCCATATTATATTACAATAGTCAAATTTGAAGATGAATGTTAACTCTTGTTAAAAGTGACACAGTATTGTTTTAGAATGAAATATTTTATTTTTCTTAATTGCCAAGGATAGGGGTTTATTTTCTTTGTAATGAGAGAAATGATCAAAACCAAAGTCAATTATTGTCAACAAGAATACTAAAAATATTGTCCTTGGAAACCACTTTCTGTTTTTCATTATCATAGAAAATGCTCAAGTTATTTGTTTTTAATCTTAATCTCTTTTTTACTCTGTTACTATTAATAAAATCTTTGTTTTACCCGCATTTACAAACAAATTCTTCTCCTTACACCACGTCTGAAGACTGTTAAATGCCATTTGAAGATTATTTTCTTGTTCATTTTTGCAGCTGTGTTCATGAGAGAAAGATGTAACATACCAAATAGATAAGTTGATTATACTGTTTTCGTGAGAGAAAGATGTACCATCACAAATAGATAAGTTGATTATGCTGTGTTCGTGAGAGAAAGATGTACCATCACCAAATAGATAAGTTGATTATACTGTATTTCCAATCTTGAGGGGAAGGGCGTTTATAAAAAATAGCAAACAATAGTGATCACATTGCAAAGAGCGCCCACAATATCTTTAAATATTAATGTGGAAAGAGGTTGACATTTACAACAATTTATTCACATTTAAAAAGAATAGTCAATAGAAATATGAGAATCACACCTATGAATATATCCAAAATATAGACAAAGATACTGAAGAAGAATTACACAAACGATTAAAGGAAGAAAATAATAAAGAAAACAAGCAAGCGAACGAACGAGAGAGTAAATGTGCTATAATTTAAGATTTAGTCGAAAAATAAAAATCCGGAAAATTCTATACATACTTTTATACAGATACAGTACCGCTGAAGAAAATATACAGATAAGGCAAAGGCAGATAATACAGTGTCAGGTATAAATCGATTGATCAACAGACTTGCTCTTTTGGTTTCTGCATAATAGAAACTGAATTTATGAAACTGCAATTTTTTTGTAAATTGCTCTTATTTCGTTAATATATGTTTGGTAATGACTTCATTAGGATTTGGTTGATACCTTACAATAATATAGGATGAAGACTGTAAGTATTTCCAGAAATGTATTTGGAATTCTTAGAAAAGCTATATTTAGCAGTAGTTTGTATTTTATGAGAACATATTAAAAATATCAAAACTTTAAATAATGATTGCATACTTCTATGTAAGTCATCATAGTAAAGGCTAGTTGAATTTTCATCATTTATTATTATTCTATGATTTAGCAGTTTTTAAAATATCGGGAAATCGGTGATCTGTACATACAATGACTTACTAATCCTGGGATATTGTTTTAATCTAACCCCACCCCCACCGCCAAAACAAAATGGATAAGGAAACGAAAAGTAAGTATTTTATCGCGTCTTCTTTGTATACTAAAATCTCAAAAAGGATTGCCATTACTTTTATAATATTGACAAAATGAAACACATACAAGTGAACCACACACCATGAAAGAAATAACTGTATATGATTGATAACATCATATAAGGAAATTAGAATCTTTATCAATTATGCACTCCTGTTCGCTCTCGTCGATTCGTTGCTATCATGTCCCTGTAACTGGGATCGGCTAAGAAAGCGAGGTATAAAAGAGGGATGAGATATACAATGAATTTAAAGAAATATCTAAGGAACTTAAACCAGAAAAGGGGGGGGGGGGCTATTCTGTATAAAAAGCTTTCTGACTGTCTGGTGCAAGGGAAGATTAGTAAAGAGGTGATTGTGAAACATTTACATGGCAGTTTGGACGAGGAGCATGGAGAATGTATAAAGAAGAACATGGGAGACAAACCTTCATCGTGCAAGACGTTGATAACTTACAGATCACCTTTTTGAGACATGCATCATTCGAATCAGTATAGAGTATGTGCCTGATGTGAGGGCGTCCGGAGGAATGCACAATGGATTTTTTTTAAAATCCGGGGTGAGGGGGAACTTGTTTCGTCATTCTGTAGACTATATTGAGTCCTCTAGAGGGGCAGTTTCAGCACTACATGAGGTTCTTGAAGGGAAGAGTCCATCCAGGGCTGGATTAACCCATAGGCTAAAAAGGATTTAGTCTTAGATCTCATTTTTTGTTGACCCTTCTTTAGGCAGTCCATTCCATATTTTTGCATTATGTAATACATACTTAGGCCCTTCCCTCCTATTAGCCTAATGTCCCTGATAACCTTAATCTGGCCCGGAGTCCATCAGAAGGGGGGACATTGAGGAAGCCTAAAAATGCCGAAGATGCAGCTACAACTACATCTGTGTGTGGAGGCAGAGGAGTGTGCCAAGAAATACAAAACTGCTAATATTTTGTCATAGTGAAGATACTGCAAAACGATAGAATGGCCTTTCTGAAATAAAATTTTGCATGCATGTACATGTAAATCAGATCCAAATCTCCAATAGTTGGCCACACAGCCAATTATCGTATAAAACACCCTGGTGTACAACACTGATTTGAAAAGAGGCTTCTACCACAGTTACTATGTCAATAAATTTGTCCAAACTCCATGCTTAGAAATGTAAAGTAAATAATTCAGTAGGTGACTTCACATTTATTTCGCCATTCTACTATTCTCTACATTAAGTTTTAGAACATATGATTAAATGTCTTGTCCACTGTCATAAACCAAAAGCATTTAGAAGGAATGGGGAAATGATCAGTCATGTTTTGCTGTCGATAGCATTTTTTATTAAATGATGTTTAAACTTTATATATATATATATATATATATATATATATATATATATATATATAGTAAAGATTGTTTATTACATTCTTGGATACAACATTTCCTCTGTTTGAACATTTTTCCCTGGCTAAATTCCTAATTACTATGCTTTCCAAACACTTTGTTATAATGTTCCTTTGCAACGTTTAATTGATTACAGTGTTTTATTTGTGTAGTCTGCCTGAGAAAATTAGCTCAACTATAACGTTTTATCACATGACACGCCGAAGCCAGATAAACAATGGCGGTCGTTTAAATAACAAAGACATAACAACAAAGGCACCGGCTAACAAAAACATGTTAATCACATGTCATTCATAATTGATAAATAGCTAAGGCCTAACAAAAGGTGTCAGGTAACAAAGACATGATAATCACACCTCATTCATAATTGGTACTTTAGAATCACAGGTAGCGGGTTCAATGCAATTAAAGCAGGAAAAGAAATTCTTTTGTTTTGAACTTTTTTGACGAAATAATTTAGAAATATCCTTTAGCTATCATTCTATACCTGCATGTTGAATAACATTTACATCTAGAAATAAATATCTATCGTGTTCATTTTAAGTTCTGACTGTTGTGAAAATGGATGAAAATTCGCTGGTCAGAAAAGAAAAAAAGTCTCTTTAGACATGATGCTATAAATAAAAATATGTGGAATTGAAGTCAAAGTACTGACATGCATCATGTAGAGAGATCAGCTAACAATTAATTAAAACGTGTCATTTAAAGATTAACTTGTCATTGGCTCCCATACATACATACTTACTTGTCCACATGTGATGTGAGATATGGTACGATATTATTCATCTGAATATTGTTGCAAGTTTGTGATGCCAGCTTTGCTTAACATTGGAATTTCATGTACTATTTGATTGCATTCTTTCTTATTATCCCAAAACTCCTAAGTTGAAGGTGTTTTGTAAATAATTTTTGCATCATACTTGACATTGATTGATAATGTAAGAATAATGACCATAAAAAGTTTGCTGTGTGCAGATGTTTGTGGAAATGCTTGGGAAAGCCCAAAGCCCAGGGCTTCACTCTTGGGTTCAAACCCTTTCTTCATACTTTGGCAAATATCTGCAAACAGAAAATGTGTTTAGGAGCCATATATTTTATTATGGTGGACCTATTATTGGTTAAAAACAAAATCTCCTGCATAAAATTCATGTGCAAAAGTTTGAAAAGTGTATTGCATTGTCCTTGACCTTATTTTTTTAGCATGGTCCTCAATGGCATTTTGCTAATGGCTCTCTGAAGTCTGAATATGTTTTTATCACTCTTCAAAATGTAATGCAGTTGTGTTAATTTGACTTTTATTTTTCTGACTACAACTTCAATATGAGATTGTGAAATGGTGTGATTTCATATTAATCCCCACGCCTTTGCTGGGAATATTGTGATATGCTCAATCTGTCTGTCTGTCCGTTACCACATTTTCTACACCACTAAGTAGGAATTCATAAAACTCTGGTTGTGCTGCCCTTGGGGTAACATGAGACTGCAAGAGAGGTGTCATTCTTGGCTCCCTCCACCCCCACCCCCTCCACAGTGGTCCCTGGGAGGGGGTATCAGAAATCAGATATATGAAAGTTCCAATTACAATGCCATTTTCAAATATCTTCCAATAAAACTTTATAGATGTAGTCATAGGACCAAGACGCATCGTTTAAGTGGTGGATTTACCCTGGGTTACTGTTTGGGGTTTGTGGTATGGGAAGCAGGTTGGAATTTATACTGATATATTTACTCCTTTTAAAATTTACAATATATTTTAGCCTGAAGACAGTTATCGATACTCTTGTATGGATTTTTTTAAAAATTATTGATCAGTAATGTAAATATACAGGAAACATAACATAATAAATATCTACAATAGCTGATCTGAGGTAATAAAGCAATTTGACATTGTATATTGTAGAAACCAACAATTTTAAGATTAAATGCACATTCAAGAAATGTATTTACTAATTCAATGCTGCATTTATTTGTTTCCATCTGTTTCTTATATTTTCTGTCTTTGCCAAGGAATAAAGATATAAAGAATAAAGTTCAATATGTTTGTAGAACTTTCATTGTTGATGCAACTATGGAAAGTAGGAATACAATTTCTTATTTGACAGGAGTATATATATTCTGCAAGAATTCTTAAACCAAAAAGGATATTATTAGCAGGTAAGTCTACTTGCATACTACATTTATCACTCAGTAATGATGTGAAATTAATACTGATTTACAATAGAACAATCTAAAAATAAACGTATCAATGTTTCTTACTGCTCATTACAGAATGCACACAGACATGCTGCTGAAATTTCCATTTTAAACAATCTACTGTTTGTAATTCCAATTTCCAATCATGATCCATCATACTGGCAATTCTGATTTAGTGTTTGTTCTGCGCTTTAAAAGGTAATTCTCTATATTTCTCTATGAATATTTTATAGAAATGCTTTGATATTTTGTAATATTTTCATTGTATTTCGTAATATGTGTTTATTGGGTCTTCAAGTTTTTTTAATAATATAGCATCAAGAATTCCACACAATTCTATAAAAGATATACTGATATTATAATTTTGTTTGAATTCTGCATAAGTGAGAAAGTTACCATTGACACTGACTATATCATTAACAAAGAAAATAAACTTTGTACACCAGTTTTATAAAAGACAGTTGAACCAGTTATTTTAGCATACTTGCCTCAAAGTTTTTATAATGTATCGATAATAAGAGGTTTCTAGGTAGCATAACTATCAGCATGGGTCAATTTTTTAATCCATGAGAGTTTGAGTGCTCAACAGAAATACTGAATACGAGTCAGTTTTAACCCCCTATCTTGATAAACATTGACAAGAATGAATCATAGTTGATTGATCTCATTTTATTATGACAGAAAGTACAATCTAGAAAATGAGTTACAGACCAGTAATATTTCAATGGTTTTCATAACAGTTTCAAGAGTGTACTATATCTGTAAATGAAAAAAATAAAAAAATATTGACACATTTCTTGCTGATGCCAACAACAATTGTATTAATGTTCTCTTATGCACAATTTATATGCCTAACTTTAGTAAAATATGGTAAATTAATTCTGAACTATTAGTAATATGTGTTTGTATGTAGGTATACATATGAGTATGAGTGCTTATCAATATATACCCTCCTCCAAATATAGTTCCAACCATACACATCATCAAAATATTAATAAAATTGTACATTAACACACTGGAGTTATACTAGGATTTTATCATACAGTTGACCAACAACAAACACAGCAAGGTCAATTAAAGTACTGTTACAACAATTATGTAAGTACTGTAGTTTTGACACTGAAGCATACCTTTACCCAATTCAAACATATACATGCTAGTCTTCTTATCACACTGATCAAAGTCATTAAGATGGTTACAGTGCTATATAACCTGCTCAAGATCTTGTATAATCAGGATTAAAGATACCATCAGTCATTATGGGAAGTCACTCTTGAAAATTTATTGAATTTAAAAAGAAGAGTTATCATTTATAAAAGAGAGAAGAGAGTGGAGAAAGAAAATAGAATACAAAGAAAAAACGAGAATGATAATTATAAAAAAAAAGAGAATGAAGAGAGGTTGATGACATACAAACATGAAAGTTTCAACTGGTGTTTTGCTCAAGTAAGTGAAAAATAAATAAAAAAGAGACTGTACTCACCCCCCATATCAAAGAGGTCCTAAACTCATCAAAAACCAACTTTATTTTAAATAGTAGGAAACTGACATTATTCTTAAAAGTAAAGAATATGGGTAATATAATCAGTTTTTCATCCTCATTCATGTCTTCTCAAGAACACCATGAAAGGCACCTCCGTCTTATACACAATTCTGTACTTCTCTTTCTCATCTTCTGACATAGGAATCTTCCCTGAAGCAGTCTTTCCTGGTATTCTGCAACACTCTGAGGTAGATCTGGGACTGCATGCAATGTACCAGGACCCTTTGGGTAGCTTTGCAGCTTTCCTAAACACCAAATCAGTCATTCAGCCTAAGAAATTGAACAATGATGGTAGATTTATTTCTATCATCTGACTTTAATCTGTGAATGGCTTGGTACAGAAAAGAGTTGACTTTCTCCCCTGGGATCTGAAGCTTCTCCACAAAAAATTGATTTCATTTTCACAGTTATTTCCGCATCTCTTTAATCAGCACCTGGAACCCAACACCAACAAATTCCACTTTCTGCCCCACAATTGCAGTTTTATGTGCTCATTTTGCTTCAAGTTTCAGTTTGGTATACAAATCTATAAGGATGGTTTAATGGAGGCTTTTGATACTATCATGACACAATTCCAGACATGGCTCAACTTGATCAACATGACTTGTGACTAATTTCAACTAGGCCCCAACACCATTGATTCAGCTTAGAGTTATTTATAGCTGGGTAAAACATTTACCAATGTCTGAAAAATTCTGACATTTAAAAGAATCATCACATACACCTGGCGCATGAGAAGAAATTGAGGCACTCATAACTTCACTCATCATTGCAACACTTGAGAGCAGCTGTTCATAAACTGTAAATACTGTATACACTAATGTAGGTCCTCAGCTTGTGCACTACATGCACTTTGTATACAGCTCAGGAAAAAAAAAAGTGTTGGAAAATACACAAATTTCAGTTAAATTTTCAATATCTCTGCGCATATATAGTTCCTCATTTGCAAAAGTCTCACTCACCATTGAAAACTTGGTGAAAAAACAAGGCCAAAGATTGGAGAAAAGAGCAAGAGTTGCCACATACGACTCACTGAACACACCACAATATCAGTCTTTGTATGAATTATAACATTTACATATAAAATAAAGCATCCGTTTGTATTTGTTTCTCACTAATTGTAAGACCAATTGAGCTTATGGTATGACCCTTCCTGCATTGTGTGTCGTCTGTACATAATTGCTATTTTAAAATTCTTCTTAAAAAAACTACCAGACCTAATTTCAACCAAATGTGGCACAGAGCTTGGCTTGAGGACCTATGAAGTTTGTACAAATGATGCTGATCTGCCATCAAATATGACCACCATTGCTAAAAAACAGAAAAACTTTATAAAAACTTCTTCTTAAAATCACTGAATAGAATTTGATCAAATATGACATGAAGACCTTTCAAGTTTGTACTTATAATGCCAATCCACTATCAGCTGCCATTACTAAAATTAAAAAATCATTTAATCAAATTCACAAAACTGTTCAAAAGAATTTGACCACAAATTTCAAAAGAAAGCTTATGGCACAGGGGGATGTCAATTTTGTACAAATGATATTGATCTGCCAGCAAAATTTGGTTACCATTGCTAAAAATAGAAAAACTGTTAAATAACATCTTTTCAAAAACCATGTAACAGAATTTAACCAAACTTTATAAAACACATCTCTCAAAAAGGGTTTTCAGTTTTGTACAAACGATGCCAATCCACCATCAAATATGCTTTGCTGTTACTACAAATAGAAAAAACTGTAACAGCTTTCTGGTATTAAAGGCTTTCAAATTTATACAAACAGGAAAAGGAGATAGAGGAAAAACTTAGGAACTTGTATGCGGGTGATCAATCTGACAATAAATATGATGAAATCACTATGTTAGAAACAAGATTAAAGAGTATTAGGGAAGAAACAAATCAAAGGCATTATACAGAGGGCAAAAGTTAGATGGAAAGTAGAGGGCAAAAGAAGCAGTAATTTTTTTTTTTGTAACTTGGAAAAGAGACACTTTACTAAAAATAGAAAAAACTTGACAGCTTTCTGGTATTAAAGGCTTTGAATTTATACAAATGATGCTGATTTGCTATAAAATATGGCCACTTTCACGAAAAATAGATAATCCTTTAAACAACTTCTCAAATTTGCTCAACAGAATTTGACCACATTTTAAAGAAAACATTCTGGCATGAAATTTGTACAAATTATGTCAATCTGCCATCAAATATAATTGCTGTTACTAAAATTAGAAAAACATTTAATAACATCTTCTAAAAACCACATGACACAATTTGACCAAATTTGACAGAAAGTGTCCGATCTTTAACACTATTCATATTTATACAAATGATGTTATTCCATCAAATATGACTGCCATTACTAAAAGAGAAAAAACATTTAAACAACTTTATCTAAAGAAAACCACTGAACAGAATTTGACCAACTTTGACACAAAGCCTTCTGGCATTGGGGCATTTCAATATTGGACAAATAATGCTGATGTGCTATCAAATATGGATGAAGATACAAAAACAAAAGAAACCTTGGCAAAATTATTTTCATTTATGGCTATAACATGCCGAAGAAATAGGGAAAACCTTGAAACAATTGTTTTCATAACATATACAACACACAGCATTGCTAGAAATTTCAACACAAAGTATCCTACTGACTCAGATTTCTTGGTCAACTGCAGATCTCGGACAAGGTTGATAATGAGCGAGATCCATGCATATTAATCAGGTGATCTTGAAATTTGGGTCACAGTGATCTGCTTTTGATATAAGGCGGTTGTACTCATCAAGATGAATCCCCTCACCAAGTTTCATGATTCCAGGTATAACAGTATGTATATAGAAGGCAAAAAAGAGTCCCTAGAAGATACTGATACTCTACTGGCCAAAAAGAATTTCCAGGAATTCAAGATAAGACCATTGCTTCCTTTTAACTGCTGAGTGTTGAAAGCATCTCTGATATTCTTCAGCAATAACAAGATTTCCAAATTAGCTGGTGTGGTGGATATATTGGATTTCAGATTGGCACCATTTTCATTTAGGACCAACACGACATCACAAGAAGTCTTCTGGTAAAAACCGCATGGAGATATGACTTTCTGTTTTGGAGGAGTAACAGTAACAAGATTTGCCAGGGTGCCATACTGGATAACAGATCGTCACCATTTCCATTTAGGACCAACTAAACATTACAAGAAGTCTCTTGGTGAAAGCACAATGCTGATATGATCAACCATCTTGGAGAAGTAGCGATAACAAGATTTCAAGATGGTCATTGTGGTGGCCATATTGGAAGTCAGATAGGCACCATTTTCATTGACATCCAACTAGACATCATTTTGAAGTCTTTGAGTGAAAATCCCATGCTGGTGTGACTATTCATTCAGGATAACTAAATTTTCAAGATGGCTACTATGGGGGCCATATTGGATGTCTGAGCAGCACCAACATTTAATTTAAGATCATAAGAAGTCTTTTAGTGAAACCCTCATGTTGATATGACCACACATTCATGAGGAGTAACGATAAAAAGATTTTCAAGATGGGTGCTGTGGTGGCCATATTGGACATCAGATTGGCACCATTTTCATTTAGGATCAAGCAAACATCACAAGAAGTCTTCTGGTGAAAACCCCATGTTGATATGACCATCCATTCAGGAGCTGTAGTGATAACAAGATTTTCAAGATGGGTGCTGTAGCAGCCATATTGGACATCAGATTGGCACCATTTTCATTTAGGGCTAACAAGACATATTAAAAGTCTTATGGTGAAAACCCCATGTTAATCTGACTTTCCATTCAGGAGGAGTAGCAATAAGATTTTCAAGATGGCTACTGTGGCAGCTATACTGGACATCAAATTGGCACCATTTTCATTTAGGACTAATCCTAAGAAGTCTTATGGTGAAAACCCCATGTCAATCTGACTATCTATTCTGGAGGTGTAGCAATAACAAGATTTTCAAGATGGACACTGTAGCGTCCATATTGGATGTCAAAGCGGCACCATTTTCATTTAGGACCAACTAGACAATGGGATAAATGTGTGTGTAAAGTTTCAAGGCAATCCTTCAAGTAGTCTAGGAGGAGTAACAACAAAAAACTTGTGCTAACTGGTGGACAGATGAAGAACAACAGACCATCTCATAAACTCTTCTGGTATATGACCAGTAGAGCTAAAAACCTATGTGGTCATGAGCTAAATGCAAAAACTCAATACAAGCCAGGAAAATGTGAAATATGGTCATAGTGATCTTCTTTTGTTACTTGTAAACATGTATACAATCATCTAGTTTGATGATTCTGGCATGAACAGTGCTTAAGACTGAAAGCACGTCAGTGAAGTATGAAATATGGGCCAGAGTGGCCTACTTCTGTGATGACGGTGTAGTACTCATCAAGATGCATCCCCTCACCAAGTTTAATGATTCTAGGTATAACAGTATGTATACCGAGAATAGAAACCTATTTGGTCATGAGCTAAATGCAAAAAAACTTAACCTAACCCAGTAAAATGAAAAATGCAGGTCACAGTTAACATTTTTTTGGAAGGATGTGGTACTAATAGTGATGCATACAATCATCTAGTTGGATGATTCTAGCATGAACAGAGCTTAAGAAATAAACTTAAAATACAAAATTTAACCAAAGTCAGGGAAGCATGAAGTATGGGGTCACTATGTCTAACTTTTGTGATGAAGGTGATGTATTTGTCATGAATTATACCCTCACCAAATTTCATGATTCCATATATAACAGTATGTATACAATGTGCACAAAATCTGGGCACAATGCTAAAACTTAACCAAGAATGCACAACTAATACACATGTACAAAGTTAAGCCCCTTAGTCCCCTTCCGGAGGGGGGGGGGGGGGGGTGTCGGTGTTATGAAACCCACTCCAAACTGGTGCATAGGATCCTAGGAAGAAAGAATGGTTGAGATGCAGTGAGGCTCTGCATATGCATATGCTTTTATCCATGTGGACGCCAATGATGGGTGTTGTACAATAGCTGTCGCTACTTCATAGAGGTGAGCTAAAAAGGTAAAAGTTAAAAGTATAAAATCCTTAAACTCCACTAGTAGTGATAACAAGATTTTTTAAGATGGCCACCATGGTGGCTATATTGGCTGTCCAAGGGGCACCATTTTCATATAAGACTACCTAGAGCTAGTGCCAAGTTTGATAACTTTCCTCTAAGTAGTTAAGGAGGAGTAGCGACAACAAAAATCTGATAATGGACAGATGACGAATGCTTGACAATTGCATAAGCTCTTCTGGTCTTCGACCAATAGAGCTAAAGCAGAATAAAAGATGGTGTTTATAGAGGTGGGGTCAAATTCAAATGGAGAGCTAGATTTTATATAGCCCCCTTAATCTTTATTTTAATGTCATTTTTATCCCTATATATCTTGTTGAAAGGCACAAAATGGCCCAAATGAAGTTCTCCAAACTCCCATTCATTTTGTCAAAAAATATTTATAGAATATTTTTTTCTACAATTATCCATGTTGAAAATGAAATGTTCAGTTAATTATACATGCTAAAATGTTCCTTTAAGTTTAATATCAAACTCTTTTCATTGCGAGTCTGGTCTCAGGGATTTACTCATTATCATCAGTATGAGGACGCTTAATTGGCATCAATCCCCCAACAAGCCCGGAGGCAGTGTTAAAGAGGTTGATTGGAGTGTTGCCATCTGTGATGAGTGTGGATTTCAGACCAAGTGCCTGCAACAGCTTCACCTGAATCTCAGGTCCAGCACTTGCCATGGCCTGCAATGTACTGACTCCGATTGCATCAACCATGTTCCTGAACTTCTCAGTCTCAATTTCTGTGATTTCTCGGCTCCTGTTTATTTCAAGCTCATTCTGCTCTTTAATATATTTCAGTTCTGCCTCTCTTGCCCTTTGTAACCTATCCAGCTCAGATTCAGCTTCAATTTTCATGGCCTGTGACTTAAGCTTGGCCTGCTCAACAGCTGCCTCACCCTCAATCCTTGCAGACTCAGCCCGAGATTGTGCTTCTGCCTTGGCTTGACCTGTGCTTTCCACAGCAGTGCTGAGTGACTGCAGCTCTAACAGACCTTTACGAGCCTTCTCTGCTTCAGCTTCATCACTTATCTTCTGTCGCTCCAAGCGACCTTTAGCTTCTTGTTCCAGTCTTTCAGCCTCATGCCTAAGTGAAAAAAAGTATTGCATAAGAAAATGTGAGTAATTTAGCTAGTAACATGTGTAATCTAAAAATCTTACTTTTGGGTAAGAGATGAGTCAATAGTACTGCCTCTATTCAAAACAAGTATGAGACTACTTGCCTCCATCTGCAAGTCAAAAAGGGTAATAACTTGTACAAAAATAATAACAGCCCAATGATTGGTCAGTATGCACATCTTCATATGATGACCATGATATTTATCAAATATCACTGAAGTATGTCAATAACTGCAAGATTAGTTGACTTTACAAGATTCTGTTGTATACTGCATCTAGCTGTATCTTAAATAAACTAGAGGAATGGTAAGTAATTTTCTCATGTAAATATACCCTTGCTGTTCCTGCATCCCAACGCTAAGCCATGATGAAGATGAATCTATAGTAAAGAAAACACTTAACTCTTCTGAAAATATAGTACAATGATTTATCAAAATGAATATATTCTGATGATGACCATAATATGTGCCAAGTTTCACAGCAATCCACTAAAAACTGCAAGAGCAGTTGCATTCACAAAATTCTGTCATACACTGCATCCAGCAGGGGCAATAACTCTCACAAAAATCATGTGAGTATAAAGATTTGTCAAAATAGGTATTTTTAGATGAGGACTATAATATGTACTAAGTTTCACTCCAATCCATACAAAACTGCATGATGAAATGCAGAACTAATTGTGCTAACAAGATTGTGTCTTACATTGCCTTAAGCTACAAACAAAAAGGGCAATAACTCTAACATAAATTGTGGAAGTAAAGTGATTTATTGATATGTGCATTGTCTGACCATAATATTTACCAAGTTCCATTGCAATCCATCAACAAAGTCCCTCGAAGGGACTGATGATCTACTGGCCAAAAAGAATTTCCAGAAATTCAAAATAAGACAATTTCCTCCTTTTAACTGCTGAGTGTTGAAAGTATCTCTGCAATTATTCAGCAATAATAAGATTTTCAAATTAGCTGCTGTGGTGGCCAATTTTAAAATCTGTGTACAAACTGTCGGGGGTGGGGTGGGGGGTTAAGCAAATATTACAGAAATGTGTCCATTAAAAATGGATCCTCCACCACAGTACCTGAAAACTGACCTAAACACAAATCTAAGGGTATGTAAGAAAAGAAATATTATATTTCACAATGGGACCAGACTGCAAAGATCAAAAGACAAATAATATTGTACTGGGACTGCCATGTAAAAAGATGCAACAAACAATATATCCAAGAAGTCCCAGAAAAAGACTCTCTGGCACTGCATGTAAATGAGTGCACTTCTAGTAAGTAATTTATTTTTACAGTGAAACCTATGAAGACCAAAACCTCAGTAAACCATAATTCCCTTAAAACCAAATCATGTTTCTGGTCCCAGATTTTTTTTTTCTGTAATTTCCATAAACAGTAACTCTCTAAACCAAAATTCATCTACTCTGAAAACAAAATAACATTTTTTGTATCAAATTTCAATTTAACACTAAAATGAACTCCATAAACTGCAACTTAACCAGAACACATTGGTCAGTCAATCATCTTTCAACAGCCAAAAGTCATGAGTAAAACAAAACCTCAAAATAGAAGCACATACAGATGCAATGAAATCCTAATTATAACATACAGTCCAACCTGTCAATAGTGGCCACTCATTGGAAAAGGCAACACTGGCTGTTGCACACAGGTGACTACCGTACACAGGTTGACCTTATAAAATTGATTTTTGAACAAATACAAAATATCATTGTCATTATGATTATTATTATTATTATTACATTATCAAGATTGTTTTACGTGCACTGTAAAACAAAATCATAATTACAGGTATGTGTTGTTCTCTCCAAAATATATGTTCCATGCAAGATTACTGTATCTTGCTCACTTTAATCCATCCTAGAAATGAAATTATCACCGACTTAAAAATATACAGCGATCTTAGTTTGTTCATGCTATAAAAACAATATCTGGATTAGTAACTTGCTCAACTCGCCAAGATCAAAAGACGGTTGATTTATGTGAGAAGCCTGTGATGAACAGAAAATCAAAAGAAGCAGTATATGGCTATTCGTTGTGACCAATGAACAGAAACTTATCTGCCTTTACAGAAACATTTTGAATACTGAATGACCACTGACCCCAATGAAAAGGGATGTAACTCATATATCTTCTCAAAGACTAACATTCTATCTTCTGAGATAGCTTTAATTCACAGGCAAATAGATGAAGATATTAAACTATACCTGCCACACTGGCACAAAAGGTGACTTCCATTTCTGCTGCGATAACACAACTACTTTTCCGACCATCCAGCAAATGAATTGCTTTGACCCTCTATCCTAATGATAAAAACTGTCTCGCTTTCGAAATTCACATATTGACACCTTTAAGTTACACTGTCAACATGACTGGAGTTACGAGTACAAGCAAGATAAGAAATGTTTGCACATTGATTCACATGATATTCCTTTATCTAAACAATGCCTTCCTCATGAAGCAAAATTTCAGTTTGCATAGACTGAATGGTAAATGTTGATACGTTGTAGTGACTGCTTAAGGCAGAGAGAAACCATTGTTTGGTTAGGAAACACCTGGCCACTGACCGTGGAAGGCAGGTGACTGTTACATACAGAACATTTATATAGGAAATTTGCCAGGAGGAAAAGAATGGCCGTTGTGAACAGGTGACCGCTGAGTAAAGGTGACCGTTAGGACAGGTTTTACTATATATCTATTACATTGACTTGCATTTTATGTTTTGTCAAAACATATTACCATGTACTTGCATGTGAGAGGAGACTTGATCATATCTCATACTTTGGTGAAAATAGAGAACCTTCATAAACCCCAAACAACCCCAAAACCAAAATTTTCATTTGGTCACGAGGAGACTTTGGTCTTGACCAGATTTTACTGTAATATTGGATGAATACACATTTATTCTTGTATTTCTGACAGGATACACATATCGCATACGCCTATCTGATAAAAACATCAAATACACCTCTCCAATACAAATATGAAATATACGTGTCTAATAAAAATATGAAATACACCTGTATGATCAAAATATGAAATACACTTGCCCAATAAATAAGTTGACACAATTCATGATCACTTATAAGCTGGTCTTGTTCATGGCTTCATAATTAAGCTAAGGTCAAAATACTCTGAATTCGCTTTTATTCATGTTTTACAATTTTAGTGGACTTCAAGGTTGCTGCAAAGAACAAATTATAATGTTTGGTTTGGGTTTCCTGCTGTACAGCACATCAACACATGAATGTTATTAAGTGCCAGGGCAATTGGATTAAAGTGCCTTGCCCAGAGACACACACTGACAGGTGACCCAGGCTGATTCAATGGTAAGATTAAAATCTACACATCTTTTGCTCATGAGTACAGCATGCTCACCACCAAGCCACTGTTGCTCCCATTGTATTTGCCTTAAATACTGAAGCATATACAAGAATTTTAGTACCAATTATTTGGGGGGGGGGGGGGGGGCAAAACGATGCCTATGAAAAGAGTTTGTTCTGTAATTTTTTAACAGTATCATACACCATCATACCATTAAAAAAAAAATATTTTTTGCCCTCTAGTTTTCATTACACAGAACTTTTTCTTATTAAAATTTTGAAAATTTTATGTACCAAAGAAATCATAATCTTCTTTTTACCTTAGCTATAATTATTTGTATACTTGAAGAAATAATTAATAAAAATGTACCCAAAATTACAGACAACAAGTCAATGAATTCCCAGTATAAGAGACTAAACTGAATACAAAATGATCAATGTAACCATAGTTACCTGGCAGCAGCTTCCTGTGAGTTGGTGGTGATCTCGATAGCCAGCTGTACAGATTTCTGCAGGGCATCCCTGGTCCGCTGGTCAACTGGTTCCACAGATTGGATATCAATGCTGGTGATGTTGAGATTATTCTGGGGAAAAACAAATTTGTCATGCACTTTTTCCCTGTCACTGAACCCAAACACTGAGGAACGGATAATTCTGGCAGAGTTCTGAAAAAAAGAACATAAAAAATAATAAATAATTGAAAACAAATTAAGGATTATTTGATGTTTGCCAAAGTCAGAGATGAAGTTCTGTTTTTATTATTTTTATTAAACTTGTTACTTTCCAAGACATTCAACAAATAATGCAAAGTTTTCAAACACCTTTTGAGTGGAATTGTGCAGACTTTTGTTCATTTTTACTTGATCACTGTCTATTTAAACAAATGCACATATACAAATACACACATGTACACTGTATATGGATAGTTTTAAAATTTATGGGTGATCGCTTGTTCCACAATTTATTATTTTGCTTTCAAGTATACAAACACACACTTGTACACTGCATATGGATAGTTTTGAAATTTATGGGTGATCGCTTGTTCCACAATTTATTATTTTGCTTTCAAGTATACAAACACACACTTGTACACTGCATATGGATAGTTTTAAAATTTATGGGTGATCGCTTGTTCCACAATTTATTATTTTGCTTTCAAGTATACAATGTAAAAAAATACAGGTAATTTCACAAAACGTAAGTGGCCCAAGTGGGCCTGAGAAGGATCACCTGGTTTACAGCTGCCTAATAAGTAAATGTAAGAGCACTTGGCCAAGAAATCTGGGTCAGTAGATGCTTTCTGTTGAAATTTCTCCAGTGTTGTTGATTGCATATGTTATGAAAACAACTGTTTCAAGGTTTCTCTAGCTTTTGCATCTTTAGCTACTGTAGTATCAGAAACTTTCATGGGAGACCAATTTTCGTGGTTTTCATTATTGTCCCAAACCATGAATTTAAAGACCCAATGAAAAATTAGCCACGTATTATGATGCCCCCCCCCCATTTTCTTACTGTTTTGTTCCTAGAGATTAACAAAGCTACTACTATTTGATAAATCAATGTCAATACTGTAATCTAGTAATACAATATTCACTTTACATGTGTTTGTTTTATTTAACCCTTTGAAAAAAGAATTATCAAGCATTTTATATTGTTTCAATGCACATGTATTGATAAGGTATCCGGTAGCTGTAATTTCTACTGACTGCCTTAAATCGATATGTGAAATAAGTAAGGACAGAGAGAAACGAGAAATAACATAAGGTATTTAACCACTAGTAATACCGAAAATGAAAGAAAGAATAATAAAAAATACTTGTATAGGAAAATTAAATTTAATACCTATTCAAATCGATCGTTCTTTCGAGTACAACTGTTGTTGAAAAATTTAAATCCTCCTGAAAGCACATCTCATTTTATCCATGCATTTTTAATCCAAAAGAACAACAAGCCTGTAAAATACTACAACTACTGCTGATGTACTATTATTAATAAAATACTATGTATATACACTAATTACAGCAGAGTATTAAAGCTCACACTTCACTGATTTTTGAACAAAGCCACTGCATCAACATCGTGTCAGTCAAGTCTCATGGTACACACAATTGCTTGTCAGGCAAATAATCCCCAAATTGCAGAATTAAACAAGTCCAGCTTTCTCAAAACCAGTGATAATTAGGTCCAATCTTTCACTCATTGTCGCGTGAGATGCAATTATCCATTCAGTGTGAATTGGCTTGATTAATGAGGTTTCAAGGTTCACTAATACAGTGCATGCACTGATCATCACCAGTTAACATCTTCCTTCCCCGTGATGGCCTTCATTCTTCTTTGTACTCTTTATTTATTGTAAAGTCTAGTGGTTGAAGTTGGTCTGTACATGAGGCAGGCGCAAACAAAGGAGTGATTCCACTGTCTTTCAATTTAGTTAACATCTTCGCACTTTGGTGGTGTTGGCTTCCTTTGATTTTGAACACTCAGAAGAAAACACAGTGTAAGTGATTGATCTTGACCAGGCATGCTTAGGGGGGCGGGGGGCAATTAACTAAGGGATGGGAAATTATAGAGGCCTGCCATCAACTCAGTTATAAACAATAAATTAATCATTGCAGTAAATATTAAAATTTGTTCCTTGCAAGACTCTAAGTTATGGTAGATTACTACATGTTTTATATGCAAAACTGTACACAGGTTTTTATATAAAAAAAATTATACCTGTTTTGGGGTCAATGCATGACTGTTATGCACAGGGGCCCGGCAAGCCTGATCTTGACAGGTGTTTTACAAACTTAAAAGCCCTTCATGCCAGAATGCATTCTGTAAAATTTGGTAAAATTCTGTGGATTAGTTTTTGAGAGGACATTTAAAGGATTTTCTACTTTAGGCAAAATGGTGGCCATTTTTGATATAAAATTGACATAATTTGTATAAATTTGAAAGCTCTTAACACCAGAATGCTTACTGTCAAATTTCTTCAAATTCTGCAGAGCAGTTTCTGCGATGTAGTTAAAAAACTTTTCTATTTTTTAGTAATAGTGGTCAAATTTGAGGGTGGATTGGCATAATTTGAACAAATTTGAAAGGTCTACATGACAGGATGTTTTCTGCCAAGAATGTAGTTTTTCTTTTGGTGGGGTGGGGTTGGGGGATCGGGTAAAACTAATTTTAATTATGTAATACTTTCCTGTCACTATTGTCATATTTACCTCTCCCGCGATGCAAATCTCCTCATCCAAGCTCATAATTCCTTCCTCCACTTAGTATGGAAAGTTCTAGAACAAACTAGAACAAAGAGAACATAGACCCAGTCTGACTCCCACATCATAGGCCCATGTGGATTACCCTTCCTCTTTGACCTGGACCTAGACTATGCTCGGACATCAGAGCTGGATAGGAGGAGGGAATCTTGCAATAGCAACAGGTGAATATTACTTAATTAAAATTAGTTTAAACCCCCACAAAGTACATTTTAACAACTGTTACTTGTTGATGCCAAATTTGCCAATTAGGAGGGAGTTAAAAAAGCTGTACTTACCCTTATGGTAGGAATATTCACTACTGAAAGCTGGCAGAAGGTTGGGCCACTTTTTCAGCACTTACATTACGGGTCCAATAAAAATGCTTTCACTCTGGTTTGCCAAAACTCAGCTTTCATAACAGCCCTAACTTCATGGGCTTTAATTATCATGAAAGAAAGGTCCCTCTCAGTGAGGGACTGATAAGTTCTCTTGATATTGAGGACAATCCACCTGGAAACAGTGGATGTAGAAAAATCAGCAGACTAGCCCTTAATAGGTAGGATGAGACGCTTCGGATACTTCCTTCTTCCTTTTACAGCAGCCAAATAGAAACATATAGCTCTAACTGAGCAGAGAATCCTATCCTGATCATCCCCAGCACATATACGACTGAGACTGGGGATCTCAAAAGGAAGCAGAGTTACTGAAGGCAACTGGTTCTTTGCCAGAAACCCAGGTTCGCTAAGGAGAAAAAAATGACCTATAATTTTCCACTGAACCATAAACAACCTTTTCCAACAGACAGGTCACTCCTTCTCACAGATGCTAAGGAGAGCGTGAAGACAGTTTCAATGGTAAGGTTCTCAAAGGAAGCTTCACTCAATGGTTCATAAATGGGCTTTGACAATGCCCACAAAACACATAAGAGATTCCATCTTGGCATCAGTGAGTAAGAAACCAGTCTCTGCAGCTCAAAATACTTGATAAGATCAGAAAGATGAGGGTCCAACTCAATGGAAGGACCATTTGAGAACTGGAGCATGTTAGACAGGGCTGCCCTATAGCCCTTAACCCTTGGACACCAAACATTCTCTCTCCTCAAACAGGAAGAGAAGAAAATCTGCCTCTGCGCTTAGGGGGACAGCTAGGATCAATAGGTTTCCTACTGCACCAACAGCAAAAGATTCTCCACTTTGCATTGTAGACCTTAGAAGTGGACCACCTCCTAGCCTAGATGATGCAGTTGGCAACTTTGCTCAAAACCTGGTCCTGGCCTATTGATCATTTTAGATGAGTCAAACGTGAAGGTGGAGAATTTGTGGAGAAGAGAACACCTGTGTTGCATCAGCAGGTTCTCTCTCTGTGGTAGTCTCCTGGGTTGGTCTACCAACAGGTCGAGTAGATTGCTGAACCACATCCCTCAACTCCTCATGGGAAGATGGGACAACCCTTACCAACAGGCCTTTTAGGAGGACAAAATATTGCCTCTCATCATTCCTAGTTCATCTAGGGGAAGGGGAATGGCTCCCCTCCTTTTTGTTTTGCTCCATTTGAGCAGTTAAAGCAGGTCCATGTCCTACAACATCTGAATTGCTTTGAGGCCAAGGCATGGGCATCGATGGCAATATGAAGGGGAAGGAATATTCACTTCCCTGGAATGGATGTCCCTGTAACAGGATGAAGCCGGGTTGGAATTGGATTTAGCGAAGACACCGAAAGTGATTGTGTTAATGAGATGTTTATTTATAAATGTGATTTAACGATGAATGAATCTGACACCACTGTAACAAAAAGACATAAGGAAAATGATATAGTTTCTAACATGGAACTAATTAACAACAAGTAACTCAACGAGAAAAATCAAAGACGAATCAATGAATGGAACTTAAACAAACGTGAATAATGTTCTATCACCAATCAATGAATAGAAGTATATGATTTACACCCTAATATGAATAATGCCTTATTCAGCACCAAGGGTGACCAAAGCATGTGATTTATATACAACTACGAATGATGTATCATTAATAATTTATCCAGAAGTAGGACGCATGTATTACAAATTTATCAATATATCACTCATTTAGCGACATCTGAAATATGAATTCATGAAGTTATCACTCATTTAGTGATATGGTAATATGAATGCATGAATTTATCACACATTTAGCGATTTTGAAATATGAATTTATCACTCATTCAGCGATATTGAAATATACCAATTACAACATGGAAACACATATATATATATATATCGTGGCATCCAGTTGACGACCAAGATGTATTTCTGGTTCCGCACGTTCTAGTCAATGGTCAAGGAGCCACCACGCATGGTCCGCCCCTCTCAGTCTGTTGAAGGATCCCTTGAGAGCCTTCTCATTCAACACAGACCCGCTAGACGTGAAGCCTTGGTCCATCACATCAAGAACACCAGTACTTTCTCCCGCGCCAATGTCACCAGACAGCAGCATACACGTCACAAGGAACCCCACAGAGTTCTGCGACTCCACATCACCAAACCATACAAAAGCAGCTAAAAATATAATAACTGAGCCATGTAGTACATATGGCACGGTTAAGTATGAATGCATTGATATATGTTGCGCATGCATGCACATGAATTCGTTTTGTTACACGTTACATTATTTCATCATTCAATGCATGCAGTGTATAATTAAATTCAATCTGTCTGTTCAGTTATAACAAATGGCTAACTTGAACCCGACTATAGTATTTCTAATAGCATGGCATTATATGACCTAGGTATTGACTCTCTGTAGAATCTAGAATAAATTCTAAAACATCAAATATATGAAACAATTCTGTCATACAAAACAGATAGTAATAAAGAATGCAATTTTAAATTTCACATACCTCTACAGCTGAAGATTGCTCCTGTAAAGTGGTAAGCTTCCTGACAAGCCTTGTCGTAATGTAATTGTACATAGAGAATTTGCTCCATACGTACCCCAGCTGTGATGAATAGGCGCAGCTAGAGAACTCGAGGTACTTGGGTTTTCGCAGCAGGCAATTTGCATAGGAAAGGATGGGTTGCCAATCCGACCCCCTTCCCTAGTTGGGCAAGTACATGCCGACTCCCAATCCCTATTGGGATTGATCAGTAGCATCAAGACAGGGTGGTATTGACCTGATCCCTGTCCCTAAATCGATATGGGACTCCATTGGAACCCCAGTGAGCAGTGACCAGCCAACAAAAATCTGACAGTACAGCTCACATCAGATATTGAGCAAGATCTCGCTGCCCCTTCCCAGGGAAGCGCAATTTGCCTTCACTGAGCCACCAACCCTGAGAGGGTGCTGCTCTGATTTAAAAGGGGGGCACGACTCACTCACTTTGGGTGTTTTTCTTCCTTGGGAGGACCCAGGATCGATCCCTATCAGGCATGAACTGCATCGGTACAATCATCAGGGATCCTTGACCCTTATTCTGAGTCCTGCAGGACTTGCAACATACCTTTCCCACAGAGGCATTAGTTTTCTCTAACAAAAAGAAAGATCCCAATCTCTCCTGGGAGCGGAGGGGGTTATGAATGGAAGATGAGGAGGAATAAGGGCCTTGCCTCCTGCCCTTATAAGTATGCCAACTCTCAGCAAGGTCTTCAACTTCACTGGATCACAGACAGCAAAACAGACACCCTCCCTGTGCGTGCACATTAACAGACATGTGATTCTACCAGCGGTAGGCCAAAAATACCGTTCTAAAGGCCGTCTACTGCACAATCCATTTAGTAGTTAAAATCTACCACTTTTGAAAATTTAAAGAAAAAAAAAAAAATTAACAAAACCCCAAACCCAGTATTTTTACGCGTTCGATCAACACATTAGAGAAACCAGCCAGAACCAGTCTACTGGGGACCTGAAATGTTCCACCAGTACAATGACTGGTGCAATGATGCATGACAGAGCAATAGGATTAGAATTGTATAAGAACAGCTGATATGTGTACACAGCAAGCTTCTAACTGATAACCTTATTGTTGGAATTTGAGGAGTTTAAGGGCAAATGCGGGATGGCTTTTTTGAGGTGTTATAAGTAATAAAGGAATAAAAGGTGGTCCATGATGTCTTCTGAGCCTTTGATGAAAATCGGCTGACCCTTAGCGAAGGGGAGATAAAATGAAGAGACCGACCATAAAAAATAATTTTTGCTGAGACACTAGAGTAAGTATTTTGATTTTTGTCTTGTTTAATTGTTATTGTATTGTTCAAGATGTTTTAAGAGGACAACTCTTACATTTTTTGTTCAATTCATGTCAAAATGCCAAAATGTGTACTTTCTCCCAATGCTGAGAAACCACCAGCTAAGAAATATTACAAGTTTAACAATGCTTGGATATCAGAGTTTATGTGTGTGCAGGCGAGTAGCAAAGGTCCTGAGTTTGAATTGTGTGTTTCAAAGGTATGCATCTTTTGTATTTCATAAACTATTTGAAGTTTTCATGCACATAAATTAAGTTAAAGTCCTAGATAAAATATATCAGTTAAAAATATATTACAAGATAATTCATTTTAAAATTGGGATATATTATTCATAAAAGCATAAATACTTAATGTATTTTTTTTTCTTCATTTTTCTTTCAAGTCTAAAGCAATCTTTATTTTTTTTTAATTTACAGTGGTGAAACTTGCTAACAGATTTTTGAATCTGAGCCATGAAGAGGAAGAAGTCTTTGAGAATGAGGCTCAGGAATACATCCCAAGTCCATGTCAGGAACTTCCTCCTCGGGGTGAACATAGCTAGGAGGAGTATTGGAGAGATAGTCAGCAACCTTACAAAATCAGCAGCAGGAAAACTGAAGTTAGAACTTCTTTGCAGGCTGAATGTGGTTGACCTGTCATTACAACATTCTAATGCTGATACAGAGAGGACATTCTCCATTCTTCACAAAATACAAAGTGATTCAAGGGGAAATCTGGACCAGAGAACTATTGAGAGCCTGTTAAGTGTGAAGTTTAATAATCACAGTGAATGTCATTAGTGGTCACTTGACAGTGATCTTGTGAATAAACTAAAAATGCTATTGGATTTTTATAAAAGAAAATTCTTTGCAGTGAACTATCAGATAAACAACTTTTCCTTTATCATTATTTGACCATATACTGATTTGTATTAATTATTATTGTAACATTTTCCATCGAATTCTGAATCTGATTCATGTTCAAACTTGCCGTTTTATTATAGTATGAAGAGAATACATATTATGACACTAAAAAACCCACTTGTTTTGTTTTCCATCCCCCTGAAACGTAAAATGTATGCCGATAAAAAATCTACTGGTTTAGAGGCCAATCTACTGATCAAAATTTGTAAATCTACTGGTTTGAAAACCTGGTTCTGTCACATGTATGCATTAAGTATGTGCTAAGAAGGTGGGATGCATATCCCATGAGGACTTTTTGTGCCCACATATCCCCACATTCTGCGACATTTCACACTGGAAAGGAAACAATAATAAAAATATTCTAATAAAACAATTTGATGAAAAGAGGAATTAAATTCTGGATGTGAAAAAGGGTAGCCAATACTTACCCTATCACCAGATAAGGGGAATGGGATAAATTAATTTGGTACTGCTTGCAAAAAAACTCTTCAATTATATCAAGAGAGCTAAAATAACACTACACATTTGCATGTACTGAGGGGATTATCACTCGATCAACATAGAAAATAAAATTAAAATGCCAAAATATGACTTTTGAATACTAAACAAAGGCAATTTTTCACCAGCAAAAAGCACATGTTCAGCCACATACTCATTCAAGGAAAAGAGAGGAAGGGTAATCTGCATGGGCATATGATAAGGGAGTTAGACTGGGTCAGCGTGTTCTCTTTGTTCTAGGTGTTATAGAACTTTCCATACTAACTGGAGGAAGGAATTATGAGCTTGGACATGGGGACTTGCATCCCGAAAGAGGCAAGCACAGCAATAGCGATAGGTTATGTATTGCTGCTATTAAATAGGTCAAATTCTATTTAGCCGTTTTAGTAAAAAAAGTTCTTTCAAGGTTTTTCTATTTTTAGCAATGGTGACCATATTTGATAGCAGATTGGTAATATAAGTGCAAAATTGAAGGGTTATCATGCCAGGATGTGCTGTCTGTCAATTTGATCAAATTCTGTTCAGTGTTTTTTAGAAGTTGTTGAAAGTGGTTAAATTTTTAGTAAAGGTGGCCATATTTAATGACAAATCAGCATCATATATATATATAAATTTGAAAGGCCTTTATGCCAGGATGCTCAGTGCCAAATTAGGCTGAAATTGGTCTTTGTGCTTTTTAGGAATTAGTTGAAAACGCAAGTGTTCATTCCACTGGACAGACAGCACATAGCAGATGAAGGGCCATACCATAAGCTCACTTGACCTTATGGCCTGGTGAGCTAAAATTCAGCAAAACAATATGGCCTAAACTACAAACATTTTTAACAATTTAATAAATACTATTGAGGACTAAACACAAAACTAAAGTCTCATGGCCTGCAATATTTTCTGGTTGCTACCTGATGATGTGCAAACAGTGCAGTACTTTCAATAGTAGTGTAATCATTCTATGAAACATTTTATCATGTAGCATTGTTAGAATGAAACATTCTTGATCTATGTACATGATTGAGCTGTAACTCCCTTTAAATATTACATCATCATCATTATAAATGTTTTTTAAAACAAATAATCAAGTGAACATTGAAATTTCTCCTAGGTATCTGGCTATGGGATGGCAAAGTTTTAGTTGTTTAGAGGCGGTCTACATCACAAACAAGAGGCCAAGTGGGCCTGACATTGCTCACCTTGGTAGCTGGCATATGTCAGCTTGTGAATGCAACTTCACACATGTATTGAAATTGTTTAGGGAAAAGATAAGCTTGGAGCACATAGTTGTTACAATGTTAATTAAGGTAGGTGTGATTTTTCTTTCTTTCATAGACCATTTATATAGGATCACTTTCTCTCATAAAAAGAACATTTATACAACCAGCATCATCCCCTGGACCACTTCAAGACCTTGGGCACTTGGCCCTGATTCATAACTTACAAATTTTTCATAGCCCCACCATTAAGGCATATACATGTACTTGGCATTACAACTTCACCTCGGGAGTTAATCGCCTGACTCAAGAAGGACTACATAACAAAAGATTCAATTCCACATCCCCCAGTCCACATGTGGGCTAGCACAATTATATCACTTTGATATTTTGAAGAAATTATAATATATATCATAATAATATTTCACTTGATACACAAACCTTGTGGAAGTCATCAAACTGTACTTGTGCCACAGCACCTCTCACGCAAGAGGCAATAGCCTTGCAAAAATCACCGACAAAGTCTGGTACATTGAAAATCTTGTCAGCATCATCCTTGCTTGTTTTGTCAACCTCAAAATGCCTGAAATCAATTATCATGCATTTCATTTACAACATTACTGTGTTCTACAGAAAATTTCCATGGGAAAGACCCTTAACTAATAAATTTGTCATTTAAAACTGTATGTTAATTTTCCTTGATAAAACAGTAATATATAATTCCTTTTACTAATTATGATTCATATCTTTGTTATTTACTGTTTATCTCTGTTGTACACATTTATCACCTTGATCTGGAAATCAAGGCATGATGACTTCTAAACATGATGATGATGATGATGATGATGATGATGATGATGATGATGATGATGATTATTTAATAGTAGTTTTCATAACATTATTATTAAAACATTGTAACTCCATAGTCAGGATCATAAAAACAAGCCAAGATATTTAATACGATAAGATAAAAAATGTAATGTAGTTTTGAGGGTTGAAAACTAATTTTAATTTTAATTATATAATACCATAACTTTGCTATCTCATTCCTGGTGCTAGTCCCCAGTCTAATGTGAATATCCCTTCTCCAATTAGCAATTGGAGGTCTAGAACAAAAATAAACATAGTCCCAGTCTGATGCCTTGTTCACTTAGGTCATTCAGAATATTGTCCTTCTTTGACTTTGACCAAGACAAAAAGGACATCTGAGTAGGAAGGGAGAAGGGAGGATAGAATCTGGTAATAAAAGCAAGGAAGTATTACATAAATTAAATTTATTTTGATCTCCAGATACATTTTAACAGCAATAATACATTATTTGCTACATATATTATTACTTTGCTCACTTTTCCAGCCTGGAGGGAGGCTGATGGCCCCATGATTAGTTGTCAAAAAAAATATACCATCTATTTTCAGTAGGATGCTTTACTGCCGACTGGAGGACGGCTTTCTGACACAATCTGGCCTAACGCATAGATACCACAATCTGGTCTAATGCATAGATACCCTTGCTCTCTGGTACAACATCAAACAAAGGTAAAATGGAAAAAGTGGAGTGAGACCACCAAAAAGTGACTTTCATGATATCATCCAGACAGGAATGAATAAGAAAGGCTCATGATGCAGCAATAGCCCTAACTACATGGGATTTGATTCTAGTAAAGGAAAGATCTCTCTCAGTATGAGAATGATAAGCTTTTTTGATGGTCAGACTAATCTGCCTAGAATGGTGGCTGCCAAAATATCAAAGGTAACTCAGAGAGAGAAAGAGACATAATTGACCGTTTCTTTTCCCTTTTGATTTAGTCAAATAGAAACATAAGGCTTCAGCTGGGCAAAAAAGTCTATCTTGACCATTCCCAGCACAGATAATACTTGGCCACAATACTGAGTTGACAAAGACGAGAAACTGAATCAAAGTTAACAATGAAACGCAACCTTCTTCCACTGATAATTCATGAATTTCACTCCTTCTCCTACCTCATGCTATAGAAAGAAGGACGATTGTGTTTAAGGTGTGGTTCTCAAGATAAGCCTCACTCAGAGCTTCATAAGGTAGTTTAGATAATAACCAAAGAACACATGAAAGGTTCCACCTAGGCATTAATGAGACTGGTCTTTGAAGCTTAAAGTGCCTGATCAGTTGTGAAAGACTAGCTTCCAACCATATGGTGGAGCCCATCAAAATCTTAATGGTATTGAAGAGAGCCACTCAACACCCCTTAAATGGGAGAGACATGCAAAACTGAAATTCGTGCCAACTTCATATGTAATTTGCTATATGTATAAGGTTCATTTTCTGAAAATTTGTACCGTACATTCTCACTCATTACGAAGAAATTCATGAAAAACTGATCGATCTCTCCCGATCCATCTTGAATAGAGCAATGTGCTTCCCTCCCCTTGAACAAATAGCAGATGTGACATCATTTGAGACACTGTGTACACACAGGAATTGTTGATAATCCAGTCGAGTGTTCTAAGAGTTGGCTCTGCTTGAATGTTTATATTATGGCAACTGTCAGTGATGACAGTGATGTCGATGACATTCCCGAAGTAGAATATTGCATTAACATCCAAACTTACATGTATGAACTGGAGATTGATTCGTGTGACAAAGATGAACAGGGCTCGTCAGATTCTGACAATGGCGATGATCTGGAGAATCGTCAGCCTGGTGTAGAAGAAGCACAGTTGCTCGAAAGTGCAAATTGGTAAGTAATCTTAGTCTGAATAAATCTGTAAATATCATTTATAAACTGCTTTTAACTTTAAATACCAAATTGAATAGCAGTACAAAATCTAACTGAATAACCAGGGTAGATGGCTGGAATTTTGTACCAATCAGGATTTTTTTTTTTTTTCATTTTGTCACATTTTTTTTTTTTCTTCATTTTCTGTTAAGTCAAGACAATTTTTTTTCAAATAAAATTACAGATCAGAGCAAAAAAATTTTTGCCAGCTTTTTGGGGGCCGGAAATTGGTTTTCATTTTCTATAGCCTGGATTAATCCAACAGTTATTGATTAGGACTTGTATATGTCATAATTGGATGCATGTTCTTCAAAGTAATGCACATTTAAAATATCAAACAGGCAACAGGTTTTCAAATAATTTTAACTTTTCTCCCACACAGGTGCTTGTGTAGTAAATGTGTGCCAATGTCCAAGCAAGAAGAGAATATTTGTTGCCAATCTCAGTCGATCTTGGAAGAGAAAATTGAAGAATGTTCCTCTACCTGCATCACAAACCATGAGGGATTCATTGCAAACTGTTTGAATATACATGTCTTAGAAACTTCATTTTATGAGTACGTTCAAGAAAATGGTATATTGAGGGAGAATGACCAGATCCATACGTGAGTACTAATCTTGCAGCAACAACAACAACAGAAAAATGAAAGCCAGTGTATAATTATTTTTTTATGAACATTTTTATAATCGCACACTTTAGCAAGTTGGATTTAAAAACAAAAAGGTGGTCTGCAAATGAAAATGACAAATATAGGACCAAATCAGCTGAATTGTGTGTGTGTTTGTGAGAGATAGATTGAAAGAGAGTACACAAGAGATGTAAAAGTAGTGCAACATTGATGGCTGGGTGTTGAATTTCAAAAAAGCTGTTTAGTACAATTTTTGCCCATTTTGAAACAGATTTATATTCAACAGGTTACACCCCCACCTCCTCCAAGGCGTCATAAACCAACATGTGTTAAAAAATAAATACCATGTATACAGTGATTGGATCTGTGTGAAATTAGGTGTAATAACTATACTATTCAGTAAACTGTATTTTGTTCTTTCAGAGTCTACCGACATATAGAATACAGACGATTTGTCTGCTGGGTGTGGAAGATACTTGGCAAAAAAATAGAAAGATATTCCTATCATGTGTAGTGAGCACAATTTGCAAGACCTTCCCATCTGAAACCTACACAGGATTCAAGTATCCTCGCAGCTGACCAACGAATCTGAAAACCTATGACATTTCTAGAAATATGTGTGAATACATGTGTATAATAGCAAAATAATAAATCAGAAGCTACTGAGGTTCTAAGCTTTAATGTCTACTACAGTGTTATGCTTAAATGACACTTTCAGGTATTGAAACATTGATGGTGTTCCTGAATTATTGAGTCCTTATCTAGAACCAAATTCTTTCTGTATGAAGAGGCTACAGCTGGTGGTGGATAATTCATTTCATGGGCCCTAGCTTGATGTGCTGTGCAATATGTGCTGTAGAATTCTCGCCACATTACAACCTCCTCCATCAGTTTATGGACATAATCTGAAAATATGAGTTTTCTTAGAATCAGATAGCCAGCTAGCAAAGTCATACATTTTTCTATGGAAAAGAAAAGAAAATTCTTCCAAACAGAGAAGAGATCCAATAATTTGTACAATTTATAATTTTTCTACTTCTTTTGCTGAAAATGTTTTTTTTTTTTTTAAAAACACATTTTACATTGAAATAACTGATTCTAGTTTACGTATGTATACAGGTTGAGCAGTTATTCATTTTAGGTTGGGTCAATATTAAACTTCGAAGGGACAATTTTTGAGAATTGTTAAGAAAAAATGTAAACATGATTTAACCTGTGTTATATTGCTTACCATAATTCTGTTTGACCTTTACTTTCTTGGCTACTGGATCACCCTTTCTGGCCTTGGGGAAAAGAGATTCTGTATTGTGCTTTCCCATCCTTGGCTACAGCTGGAACTCTTGATGAGTTTTCATTGAAGTGTAATGCGGCGAGACAGAGTCTGGCAATACAAAAATGATAACCATTAACTGTAAATATCGTTTCCAGTCAGATGTACAATATTATCTTACTGTCACTTTTAAATTATATAGTCCCAATGCTTTTCATTTTATATAAGATGGCTTGATAGTAAATGCCTATCATACATTTCAAAAAGCGATATTAGATCTTGCAATAAAAACACGAAACTAGAATTATTTACCTTGCTTTCATCTGATCATAAAAGTAATGTCTTGATTTGGGGGCAAAAAAGCAGATGGTGTTGTGGAAGGACTCCAGAGTAGATGTCTGTTCTGCAGGTGTCAGCTTCTGTAGGTCTTTGAGCAGAAGTCTTCCACAGACAATTTTTTCTACCTCCACATGAGCCTTGCTGCCTATAAAGAAATGTAAATTGCACACTGTCAGTAATTTATTGCATACAGTATGCTGATATTGATGCATGATGAATAGATAGAATACTTACATGTAATGAAGAATATACACAGGGGAGTTATTCCTATTCAAGAAATGGTGCTACAGTATTGTATAATCTGTGTGTGTGATCTATGCTGCAAAATAAAATGTATTTCCATATCTGTAACAGTTTGTTTTATTACATCCGAGTGATAAAGAAAAAATTACATCAATATATGCCTTGAGTTATCAAATACCCATCATATCAAGGAGGGATG